>MU968359.1:72187772-72906692 GCA_034641835.2 Pinus albicaulis
AAACAAAGCTCCCTATGAACATATACATATCAGCAACATATGGAAGCAAAGTACAATGAGAACAAGTTGCGAAGTGACAACCAGAGAGTGAATCATCGTCCCTCTCATGGAACCAGCACAATGCATCCTTGGCCTACATCAAAATAAAAAATAAAAAATTCTTTGTAAGCCACTTGTTTTTTGCCACAATCATCTCATAAGATGAAAACATGAAGTTACAAATTGGTGCCAATGGTGCACACCAAGAGACATATGGCTTCCCCCACAACTCATCAAAAGGATAGCCAATATGAATGCCACAAGTAGCTGCAAGTACATCATTATAAAATATGCAAGAAGAAGAAATTCTTCTTGATACATCATGCTACTCAAACAAGGAAAATAAGTATAATACAAAATGTAAAAGTATACCTCCTCCATCATGTACTTAAGGTCTTGAGTTGAAATGGCTCAGCTGGAAATTCTCCCTCACCCCCAATGAGTAGGAGGGTGGTTGTGACATCCTCTCTATCACCATCTAGGCTATGCATCTCTCCATATGATGATATATGTCATGCTATATTCCCTCCCAAGTGAACTCCTCCATCAACTAGAAATATCCATCAAAGTGCATAGAAGAGAAGTCCTCATGTGCTGCGTGTAACAATTTCTCCTTGAGACTAGAAGATATAGTCAAGAATATCCAGCCATAGGAATATATGACCACATCATCTAACATGTATCTGTCATCTCCATCTGGGTCATCAAGAATCATGCAGGCACCAAGATCCTTGGAGTACTCTACCAAAAGCTGAGACCTCCAATAAGGATTAATCCTCCTCAAAGACAGTGCTGGTGATCTGGCATGTGAAGCTCTCCTCATGCTGCTACCTGCTACTTTGACATCCCCCATGCCAAAGTCTTCCTCCAAACTCCTCACCTCTCCAAATTCACAGAGTGGTGAATCCAAAGACAAGATGTCTTCCATGAGATCTAGATCAGGTGGCCTTCCAGCTGGAAAGCCTCCATGTAGTGAGACTTCAATGTCAAGAGTAGACTGCATATATGATTGGGAAACCTTTCCCTTGCCCTCACTATGCAAATAATTCTACCTCTTCCTTGCATTAGCCTTCTGAAATAGAGAAGGGTGTGTGCTCCTCATCAAATGATGCTGCTCTCCCTCCCTTCCTTCTCCTTCCAGCTGCAATGCTGCACAATCATGTTGCTCACTGATTATGCTTAGACCTCTATGTATGAGATCCTCGGGAATTTCTTGCATAGATACAAGAATCCCTCCTGTGGGAGCATGTGCTCCTCCCTCCTCTGCATGAGGCACTGGATGTGCTCTAGATGTGACAGCGTTGTTGCCCTCTTCTTCATCAATGTGTGTAGGCAACATCTCAACAATTGGATCCCTTTGTGAAAAAGTGATCCCCATGCCCTCTTGTTCAAGAATATGAACTGGAGGTTTTTCTTCCAACAATGTGTAATGCAAGACATCAACTCTTCTCATGGTTTTCTGAAATGGGATTTCCTCCATCAAATGCAAGGGTTTTTTTTTTCTCAAGTTTTCCTTTCTCATGTGTCTTAGGAAGTTTTTCACCAAACCTCTCCATCAATGTTTTTATGAATCTTGAAAAAGAGAAAGTATTGGCATTCTTTAAGGAATAAGATTAAAAAATCCACCATGCATGAGCCTTACCTCTGAAATGCAGCGCTGCAACTATGATAGCTTTATCTTTGGAAATATGGTGCAAATGCAAATAGGAGTTTGGCTCCTTCACCCAAGCTCCAACTGAACATGTAGGTGATCTAGAAAAGGTAGATAGAAGAAATCTATCTGCATCCTACTATTGGCTCTTCTCCACCTAGATCTTACAAAACTCTTGGAAATCAGTATGATCTCTAAACCTCTCAATTTGATATTCATACTCCTACAACAAATCACTAAGAGTTCTCCTCTTAGGCATTTTTCCTCCTCCCATCCATCTCAGGATAGCTCTGGGCATTTTACTATGCTGTTCATCATGGAGTGAAATTGCATGCTCACACTCACCATGTGAAAATCTAGATTCAACTCTAGATTCAACCTCCTTTGGAGATCCTATCTCCAATCTCATCTTGTTCAGCTCTCCTTGAAAGCTCTTCATAGATTTTGGAAGAAGCTTTGCAAGCTTTTATTCCTTTCTTCCTACACATACTAAATCTTTATGGATTCTGTCCCTATCTCCTTCTTCTGATATCTGGATCTCATAGGCTGAGCCAGAGATCATGCTCTGATACCACTGTAATATTCCTTTTTCAGGATTTCTCATAAAACATGCATCAAAAACGCATTTCCAACAAAAAATGTAATAAAAAAATGAAATGGATTCCTGGATCCCATAGATTAGGCAATATTCAACTTAAATCCAAGAATAGAGTTGAAACAAAGAAAACTAGGTGGGTTAAACATATCTCCCACACCTAGGATTGCCAAAAAGTGATAAAACCCCAAGATTGCAAAATGCAAGAGTAGCTGCTCAAGGGACTGTGCAGTCTAAGAGAGGGTTTACACATACAATTATAGGATAATAATATATCTACTCATGTATTGATAAATAATTTTGAAGAACAGAGATCTAAGCTCCTTATACAAAATACAAAAGAAACCGGCAAGGGTTTCTTATCAAACACTCTGCATACAAAATGGGAAATTCAGTAATTCACTGAATAACCACTGCAAAACTGAAGTACATGAGTTTAGAAGGCTGAAATATTTCTGATCTTCTATAGGTCCCTCAAGGGCTTCCTCTCATGAAAGAATGAACCTCTCAATCACAAGGAAACACTGCAACGGAGCCACCAGACCATGCAATGAACATTGCCTCCAAAATAACGCATTCCCTAGAAGAAAAAGCACTGGGAATGTATGGGAAATGTGTGTTATAATACCACGGATCTGAAATAATCTTTGGAGCTCTCCAAACAGATCTCTCAAGTGAAGGAAATCTTCCTCCAATGAGAAACTAGCTCAGAAGTCGGGATTTCAATCCCTTCCACTGCAGCACCCAACAACACTACACAATCTCTGACAAAGTTGTGCCGATGAAGATGGCTGAAGCTTGGCATGAAAACCTGATGTGGAATTATGAATACAAAACCTCCCAATGATCTCCTCAAAGGAAAGAGGTGGGATTCCCACCTGGGAACACCCAATGCTAAACAGCACTGCAGCTTTGCTAAGCAGCAAAGCAGCAACAATTTTTGGCATCCAAGAATTATAATCTACAACATGATCAATAATGCTATCATACTCTTCCTTATATAATATATGCGTTTTATTTCCCTTGGCCCCACTCACTTAGGTTACATCTAACCCAAGTTACATCTCCCTCCAAAATTGCGTTATCCATCCTAGGATTCCTCCTCCACTAAAACTGCGTTGTTCACTTAGTCAAATAAGCTCCAATTTAACCATGTTCACACATGGAGGTGTCTTATTGAGCTATAAAAAGTGTCTCCTTTCACACTTGGAGTGTTTTTATCCTCCTTAGGATACTTATGGGCTTTTCTACCCATTTATTTACCGACTAAAGCTACTGCTAACTCTAATGTTCCATTTAGCTTGGAAGCTAAAATTGTAGGAACATTACATATCTCCATTATCTCTGAATTTAATTCCCACTCTCTCCATCATGTGTGCTTTAGATGCACCACTTACCCACTATTTCATCATTAGTGTTCTGTGCTCTTACTTTTATTGCACTATGATCTTATTTGACCTCCTCCAATATCTCCATGATCTTCTCATTAATGATCCATGATATCCACTCTTCCTTCATTAAGAAGTTGTTCCACTACTCCATAATGTTGATCTACTTCTAAATTATCCACATACACACATTACAAAGTGGATTTTATGAATCTATGGGGTTTATGGTTCCCTCCACCCTCTTATTTAGTTAGTTAATTAGAAAAAGTAAGAACTCTAATATTCCAATTATCTAGTGGAAAATTGAGAATATTACAGTACTCCCCGCCAAAATGTTGCTTATCCTCAAGCAACTTCAAAAGTGGATGCTACAGCAATCCATTTCCCTCCAAATGGCATCCTCATATGTAAGACCTCCCCATCTTCTACAATGTGTAATGCATGCCCAGCTCTAAAGTTGCCTCTCTAGAATGTATAGAATGGCCTCGAACTGAAAAGTTAGATGCCTCTCCTCATCAACAAGTCTCCAAGTGGAAACCATATGTTTTCCAAAATCCTCCTTTATGCATGAGATACATAAAGTGAAGTGGTTCCTTCCCAAAATAGAAAGTCCCAACTCATCAACTACCTCTCCATACCATGCTAGATGAAGTAGATTGTATCTCTCCATGCTTCCATCCTTGGCCCTATTGGCCTTGTTGGATCCAAGCATCATATCAACACTGTGTAAAATAAGAAGTAGATACATATGTATGAACATGTAAAATTTCAAACCATACTCTCCTAATAGTAACCACCACAAAAAATCCTCATACTGCCATGCCAAATCATCATCAAACCAAGTGTGAGAGCGATACTCTCTCAAAAGAATCCAATACAACAATGCCTCTTGCTGCCACATCACATCATCATCATACCAAGTGTAGTAGCCATACTCCCTAAAGAGAAGCCATCACATCAATACCTCTTGCTCCCCTATCACCTCATCATCATACCAAGCAATGTGGCCATATTCTCCCAACATAAGCCAACACAATAAGGCCTTTTGTTGCCATCCTCCATCAATGTCATGAAAATTATGGGAAAATGTTAATCTATACTCTCCCAAGAGTAAAAAAGCAACAAGGATTCTTGTTTCCATCTCACATCATCATGTACAAGTCATAGAGAAACAAAATACTAATTGACATGTATAATGTGACATCAGAACAGTGCAAGAAAGCTCCCTGCTACCACATCATGTGAGTGCCATGCAATGTCCCAAACAAAGATACATCCATAGATATAGGGTATGTCATGTGATGGCCAAAATCTCTCAATAGTAAATAGCACAGCCATGCCTCCTGCTACTGCATCACATTAGTAATATGCATGGCATGGATCATACAAATGTGAGATGTTGGGTAGTAACCATACTCACCCAAAGCCAACCAGCACAAACATGATTCTCGCTATCCCATATCATAGGTCTGCAAGTGGGTTTTCAATCCCTTGCTCATCATCCTCATCCATCCATCCCACTATGGATGATGAATCATGTCATGCTCCAACTTGGTATCCACCCAAGGTATAATACCATCCTCCTCCATTTGATAAGCTTGGAACTCCAAGAGATGTTGAAGTGCACCCTCCTTGAGGTCTCTCCATGGGATCCTCTCATCAATGGCCCGATAGAACCCATGAGGCTCTATATATGACGTAGGTAGAAATCTCTCTTTGAGCTATGATATGCTCATCAAGAAAACTCCATCCTGATAATGGAAATTCTATCCATCACAAGATATCTGCCATTTATCATCTATCCCTCTAGTGCTTCATGAGTGAAGTTGTCCTCAAAATGCTCCGTGAATGATGGGGACCTCATCTCATCACTGTTGGTCTACATGGTGATGCATCTACTGTCTCATGGCCATACACAATGCTGAACTCATAACCCAAAATTTTACTGATTAGGACTCTACTCATCCCATCCTCTTAAACTCCACACTTCAACACAAAGTGTTGTGTGTAGGTCAACAATGAAAAACTAGGATAGTTATACATCTCCTCCTTGATCAAGTCAATGGTCCTCTACACAATGATAGTTTGCTGCTCCAAATCAGCATGGTGCTCTAATCCTTGGTTATGTAATGGATCTGATGACATGATCTCACAAATATCAATATGAGGTACTGAACTAATATGAGATGGAAATGTTTGAAAACCTTGAATAAGCTCAATCTTAGGAACATCTTGCACAACTACAAGAGTTCCTCCAACCGGTGCAATGGCTTCTCCAACAACTGGTAATGGTGATGGCTGCTCCTCTTCTACTGTACCAACGTTGGTATTTGCCTCCTCCTCATGCATCTCCTGAATCATGCATGGGACTCCCGATGTCAAGAGCTCAAGACCATCTTGCAAATATGCAAGTGCTCCTTCTCCTGATGTAAGTACCATTGCAACTGGTGGTGGTGGTAGTTTCTCCCTTTCTAGAGTGATAATGATGAAAAATTCCTTTGGTTCCTCATGTGCTATCTCGTAAATGATGGGAGGTGTCTCTATGGGTAGTGTCTCTGGTTTCCTTCTACCAAAATTATTCTTCAATCTTTGAGTGAAATCTGCATAAGCAGTCACTCCTGCATGTTTCAAATGATTGAACCAACAATCCTTTGCTTCACCCTCAAGGTGCAGCATTGAAATCTCAACAAACTCTCTTTCTACTACTAGATATAGCTCAAATAATTCATAAACCTCTTTCCTCCAAGCCCTTACTGTTCTTGTGCATGATCCATCAAATGTAGGCAAGAAGAATCTATGCCTCTTTCTTCTATTGCTGCTGTGGGATCTCCTTTATTCTTTGAGTTGTAAAAATGGTTTGAGAGTTAGATTCTCCTTGAGTGCCCTAGAATCTGATTTTTACTTGGACATATATTTACTTAGAGTATCATACCCCAAGTTTCCTCCATATTCATACCATTCACCTTCCTTCTCAAAGAAAGTGGATCTAGTAGAATGTTATGGAGATCTTTGCTTTGCAAGTTTTTTATGCTGCTGATAGGAAGTGTTGGGACCTTCATCATTCTGAAACCTTATTGAGGTCTCCTTTTACCTTTCTCTTATTATTTTTTTGACCTCCTTGGAGGGATCTTACATAGATCTGAAGCGAAATGATGCAAAACTTAATACCTCCATCATTGTGGATCTCTTCTTTCTGCTTCTTCTTTTGATGTCATAAAATGTATTTCCCACAAGCTGAGCCAAATATCATGCTCTGATACCATTGTAATATTCCAAAATTGAAAAAAACAGTAATATAAAACAGAATAGTTGGAAACTGTAATATTCCAAAAAATTAGCCTTATGCTAAATGGAATATTATAGTTTGTTTTATCACTAGGTAGGTGAATAAATGGGTAGGAAGGCCCATAAGTCTCCTAAGCAGCAATAAAAACACTTGAAGTGTGAAAGGAGACATTTTTGGCAGCTAAATAAAGCACCTTCAAGTGTGAACAGGGGTTGGACCATGTTGATTCAGTCAACTTTGACCAAGTCAACAACGGTGTCATGGAGGAGTGGAGATTAATTAAGGAATAACTCAGTTTTGGAGGGAGATGGATCTCATGAAGGAAATGACCTAATTGAGTGGGGCCAAGGGAAAGAAAGCTCATATTCTATTTAAGGAAGAGGATGGCAGCCATATGGGCTGATGTTTGAGATTATTATTTTGATATTGGTCTGCTTAGAGTTTTGCTTTCTCCTGATGTTTAGCAGGGTTGCATTGCTGTTTAGCACTAGGTGTTCCCGAGAGGTAATCCCACCTCTTTCCTTGAGAGGCCTCTTGGAAGAGTATTGTATTCATTTCCACATTCACGTTATTATTCCAAGCTACAAATTTATTCATCATCGCAGTTTCTGCAGGTTATTGTGCTGTGTTGCAGGGTGCAGCAGTGAAGGGGTTAGAATCCCACTTCCTGAGCTAGTTTCTCATAGGAGGAAGGTTTCATTCTATTGGGAGATCTATTTGGAGAGTTATTGAGCATATTTCAGATATTTGGCACTAGGCCATATATTTCCCATCATTTCCAGCACTTTTCCAGCTGGGAATTGCGTTATTTTGGAGGGCAGCTTCCATGGAAGATCTTGTGGTTCCTTTGCAGTGTTTTCTTGTGATTGAGGGGTTCATCCTTTCATGGGGGGAGACCTTTGAGGGGATGTACATCAGATATATTATATTTCAGCCTTCTACACTCTTGTTCTTTAGTTTTACAGTGAATCTTCAGCCATTGGGCTTTATATCCCATCTTGTATAGGGTGTATTTCTGAAAACACTTTCCAGGTTCTTTGTAAGAGTTTGTATTGAGCATAGATATGTATCAGGCATATATTTTGAGGCATATTACAGCCCTACATATTTTTTACATTCTTTTTCTATAGGAGTGTGTTATAAAATTTTCTATAGCAGTCTCTGACATTCTTGTATTGTGACATCAATTCATTTGTGGAGTGATTTCTTATGAGAGGCTTGTTCCTTCAGTGTATATGATTCATGCATCACTATTTATGATGATTTTCTGATATAATACATGAAAATTTGTCTCCATATTATTTTCCCATGTTTATGAGTTTATTTACACTGTTATTTATAGAATTTTGTTCATGTATTTTTGCATCCCCATTTTGGGATATTACAGTGGTATCAGAGCATAACCTTGGCTTAGCCTATGAATTCAGCCAATATGTCACCATGAGGAGAAGATATTCACCAAAAGAGGACATGTACAAAAAAAACAAAAATAATACTCCATTATTTGGAGGAAGAGAGGATGAGGAGCTCTCAAAGCTTCTCTTTCAAACTATGCAGAATATCAAGGGAGATCTCAAGAAGATGAGAAGAGAGAGAGAATCACCAAAGGATTTTGGATCTAAAGCCAAATCTAGATTTTTACATGATGGGTGTGAGCATGCAGCCACACACTATGATTCACAGCGCAGTCATATGCCCAGATCTACTATGAGAGAGATGAAAGAAGAAGAAATGCCTAGGAGGAAAGCTCTTAGTGATTATCTGCAAGAATATTAATCTCAAACTAAGAAGTTTAGAGATCATATCACTTTCCAAGAGTTTTTTAAGATCAAGGTGGAGAGGAGCAAGCAACATGACATGGGTATATTTTTCCTATCTAATTTTGATGGATCACCAACATGTTTAGCTAGAGATTGGGTGGAGGAGTTACACACCGATTTGCAGCAACACCAAGTTTCTGAAGATGAAGCCATCAAAGTTGCAGTGCTACATTTTTAAGGTAAGGCCTATGCTTGGTGGATATTTTAGTATTTTTCATTAAGAAATGCAAATAATTCTTCTATGCAAAGTTCACTAAGATATTAGTGAAAAGGTTTGATGGAAAAAATTCTGAAACATCATTGGTGGGACTAAACAAAACAAAACAAATAAAACCTTTGCACATGTTGGAGGAACCTATAAACTCAAATTAATTTCAGAAAACTGTTGGAGAGGCAAGATATTTGTCTCATATTCTTGGGAAAGAGGGCATGGAGATTCCTTTTGTAAAAGAGGATCCACTTATTGAAAGGTTTCCCATTCATATTAAGGAGGAAGAGAAGGTTGAGGGCAACAACGCTATCATATATAGAGCATATCTATCACCTCATGAAAAGGTAGATGGAACACTTGCTCCCACAAGAGGGATTCTTGTATCATTGCAAGAAATTCCCTAGGATCTCATGTATGGAGATCAAGGCACAACCCATGATCAACATGTGCCATTGTTGACAGATTTTGAAACCATGTAGATAAAAGGAGGAGGTAGGGAAGATGAACAACTTCATGTGATGAGGAAAACACACCCCTATCTATTTCAGAGGGTTGATGCAAAGAAGAGGCAGAATGATTTGCACAGTGAAGGTAGGGAAAAATTTGTCCATCCATATGCGCAATATACTCTTGACATTTATGCCTCATTACATGGAGGCATTCCACCAGGGAGACCACCAGATCATGGGATTATGAGGGATGTTTCCCATTGGTTTTCACCAATATTATATTACAGAGGGGTGGATACTTTGGAGGGGTATATTGCAGTGCAAATATTTTGGGATAGACTCAAGGAGGAGGGATACATTCTCCCATTTTCAGCATTACCCACTCTCACTACACATACCGCGCTGACAGAAGTTGCTGCAGTGAAGGAGGATGGCACCACCATGGTGCAAGGGGACCACTCCATGGATTTGGAGAAATAGAGGGTACTTCCCTTGAGGAAGGAATCCTCTGTAAATTGGAGTAGATGGAGGCCACTCATGCTTACATTGGCCAAGATCATGAGATTATTTTTGGATGGTAGCTTCTCATGGGAGGCCAACTTCCAAAAGTCACCACTTGCATTTGAGCATGAGAAGCTGCATGATGGGCATGGCATCACTTTGGAGGATGAATTTGGCATGAGGGATGTCAAAGGAGAAGACAAAAACATGTGGGGAGCTTCACATTTTAGATCTTCAGCGCTGTCTCTTAGGAGGATTGATCCATATTGGAGATCTCAACTCTTGGTGGAGTACTCCAATGATCTTGGTGCTTGCATGATTCTTGATGAATCAGATGGAGATGATAGATTCATGGTGATTGATGAGGACATATATTATTATGGTAGAGTCTTCTTGACTAGAGTTTCTGAGCTCAAAAGGAAGCTACTACATGCAACACATGTGGACTTTCTTTCCATGCACATAGATGCATTTCAATATTTGATGGAGGAGTTCACTTGGGAGGGCATCCAACAGGATATATATCAGCATATGGAGAGATTCATAGCTCAGATGGTGATATAGAGGATGTCACAACCACTTCCTTACTCATTGGGGGTGAGGGAGAATTTCAGTTGAGCCATTTCAACTCAAGGACCAATGTACATGGTGGGGAAGGTACAATTTTGCATTATGATTTGTATTTCTTTACTATATATGAGCAGCATGTTGTACCAAAAAGGATTATCCCTTCTAGCATATTATATTATGATTTAATTGAGGCCAATTGCAGCATTGAGGTTGGCTATTATATTGGGAGTTTATGGGGGAAGCCACATGATTCTTGGTGTGCACCATTGACACCACATTGTAACTTCATGATTCCATCTTATGGGATGATAGTGGAAGAAAAAAAGTGGATGGAAGGGCAATTTTTATTCTTTTTTTTTAGGCAGGCAAGGGATGCACTGCACTGGTTCCATGTGTGGAACTATGATCCACTTTCCGGTTGTGATATGGCAACTTTTTTTCATTGGTTTTTGCTTCCATATATTGCTGATGTTCTTATGTTCATGGGGAGCTTTGTTTAGAGAGTGGGACAAGAGTTGGAGGTGCCCATTGGGAGTATGATTCTCCTTAATTTACATGTTGTATGTTTAAGGAGAAACAATGGGCAAACCATGATTTCCATACTACATCTCTTTTCTTCATGTGGGAGGAGCCATTTGAAGAACTCGAGTTTTCGGAGGAGGCACTTCATGGATGATTTGTTTGGTGGGGTAACTTGGGCCATTATTTGAGGCCATGAAATTTTAGCCCAAGGTCAGCAACAATCCCATACTTACCATAAATGGAGAGAGAAACAACTTGAATGGGAAAATCTAATCTCTCCATGCAGCCCCAACACATTGCATAAACCAGGGATTGAGGATTTCTTTGATGAGCTACCTAGAATGGCTCATTTCATTTGGATGATAGCATGGGTATGGGAGAATCTCATTGGGGATGAGATTCCCTATGTTTATTATCAATCCTACCTTGAGGAGTAAATTGGAAAACAAGAAGGTATCCACTTACACCTTCCACTTTCTCATGATGTACACCATTTGGTTTTGCATACTTGGGAGGAACCATTGGAGGGCAGATTTATTGTAGCTTGTGTTGAGCTGTGGTGGGTACTATTGATGAGGAGGCCACAAGAGGAGGAGGGGATAAAATTTTCACTCCTTATACAATTTCTTGAGGAGAAGAAACGTTTTGGAGGGGAGGATAGTAATATTCCAAAAATTTATCCTTAAGCTAAATGGAATATTATAGTTTTTTTTATCACTAGATAGGTGAATAAATGGGTAGGAAGGCCCATAAGTCTCCTAAGCAGCAATAAAATCACTTCAAGTGTGAAAGGATACCTTTTTAGTAGCTAAATAAAGCACCTCCAAGTGTCAATAGGGGTTTGACCATGTTGATTCAGTAAACTTTGACCAAGTCAACAACGCTGTCATGGAGGAGTGGAGATTAATTGAGGAATAACACAGTTTTGGAGGGAGAAGAATCTCATGAAGGAAATGACCTAATTGAGTGGGGACAAGGGTAAGAAATCTCATATTATATTTAAGGAAGAGAATGGCAGCCATATGGGCTAATGTTTGAGATTATTATTTTGATATTGGTCTTCTTAGACTTTTTCTTCCTCTTGCTATTTAGCACGGTTGCAGTAATGTTTAACACTGGGTGTTACCGAGAGAGAATCCCACCTATTTCCTTGAGAGGCCTCCTAGAAGAGTATTTTATTCATTTCCACATTCAATTTTTTCAGGCCAAGCTACAACTTTCTTCATTAGTGTAGTTTCTGCAGGTTATTGTGCTGTGTTGCAGGGTGCAGCAGTGAAGGGGTTAGAATCCCACTTTCTGAGATAGTTTCTCATAGGAGGAAGGTTTCCTTCCCTTGGAAGATATGTTTGGAGATTTATTGAGCATATTTCAGATCTTTGGTGCCAAGCCATATATTTTCCATCATTTCTAGCACTGTTCCAGCTGGGAATTACATTATTTTGGAGGGAAGCTTCAATGGAAGATCCTGTGGTTCCTTTGTAGTGCTTTCTTGTGATTGAGGGGTTCATCCTTTCATGGGAGGAGACCTTTTAGGGGATATACATAAGGTATATTATATTTCAGCCTTCTACACTCTTGTTCTTCAGTTTGCAATAAATATTCAGCCATTGGGCTTTAGATCCCATCTTATATAGGGTGTATTTCTGAAAACCATTTCTGGGTTCTTTGCAGGAGTTTGTATTGAGCCTAGATCTATATAAAGCATATATTTTGAGGCATATTATAGACCTACATCTTTTGTACATTACTTTTCTATAGAAGTGTGTTATAAACTGCACTGTAGCAGTCTCTGACATTCTTGTATTGTGACAACAATTCATTTGTTGAGTGATTTCTTATGGGAGGCTTGTTCCTTCAGTGTATATGATTCATGCCTCACTATTTATGATGATTTTATGATCTAATACATGATAATTTGTCTCCATATTTGATTCCCATGTTTATGAGTCGATTTACACTACTAATTCCAGAATTGTGTTTATGTATTGCTGCATCCCCATTTTGGGATATTACATAAACTACAACAATGTACAAATTTCCTTTGCCGTATTCTTGTCAGCAATATGTGGGACAATGTGATCCCGAACCCATCTAGGACCATCATATTTTCTTTGGCCATATCATTCTTGTAATAAAGATACTGGATAGGGTCTATTGGCTTAGCTACAACTGTTGTCACAAAATATTTCAGACCATGCTCATCTAATAGGAATTGCATCATGGCCTTCAAAATTTGAAAGTTTGAGGCTCCATAAAGTCTGTCCCGATCTTTGATTCCTATTGCAACCATCTCTAGGAAAATCAAATAAACTGGAGAATTATATGCTGGAAATTTTGTTCTCCTTCTGGTAACTCAAAATTTTCTTTACTACACGCACTCCCCTAGAATGTGTAGATATGCTACTACACTTTCATTCTAGTGTCCTTCCCAGAATTCGCATTTCCTGTGGCTTCTGTTGGGAAAATCACTCTACCTACCAAAAATCCTCCAGAATCTAGCACACGAACTGTTAACCCTGAAAATTGTATTGGTTGGACTGAAAAGTCTACTACAACCTTCTTCTACTAGAAATTTTGGCCTCCTTTCCTGTATTTGGAAAACTTGAAACCCTCTAAGAAAAATATTGGAAATTACACTTGTTTGATTTTCTCTTCCTGCCCCTTGAAATTCTACAACCGCAAACCCTTGCTACAAATTTATGTGCCAAAATATACTCTTCGAAATTACTGATCTCGTAACTTGAACCTCTTTCTGACAATCGTATTGCTTGCTAGAACTTCTACTAGGGAAAATATAATTTTCCTCCACCCTGGATCTAGAAATTGATTTTCTTCCTCTAGTAATTCACACTACCTGGGTGGCTTACACAGATCTAGAAATAATGTGCTCACATATCCCCCTGAAACTACGCAATTTCCCTTTAGAGCCTCTGATCTAACCAACCTTGCTCTAATACCATGTGAAATTCCCATGAATGAAAAAACTTCTAACTTATTTTCAATTGATTTGTTTATGACAAATAACGATTAAATCATTGATGCATTCTTCACCATAAAAACGTTGCGGAATTATAAACAGGAATTGAGAAATATATGCACACACATAATAAAACACTGTTATTTTGGACTAAACATAACTAGAAAAACCCCAAAGGGAAAAATGGTGAAACATAGGAGGGTTTATTTTATTATGCAACAAAAATATAGAATTACAACTACTAGCCTTTCTAGCTCAACTCTGACAATTTATCTCCATTGGAAAATATACTAGGAAAATATTTTCCCTCACAACAATTCGATCTGGCCTCTCTAGAAAACTCACACTTCCCAACCAATTCACTCAGTTGCATTGGAAATGTGCAATGTTTGCTGGAGAAGTTTCATACTTCCTCCGGATCACCTCTAGATGAGTCGTCCCGCTTGTATTTATCTCTGGAAACAACTTTCTAGGCCTCCCGGGACTAGATCTTAGCACTAGCAACTAAATCGATCCCTCTCTCAGAAACTCGCACTAGCAACTGGGAAAATTGCACTACAAAATAAAACCTCCCTACTAGATAATTTTACCTTCCTTCCTTGACTCTAGAAACTAGAAACCACTTGAGAATTTCTTCTGAAATTCTCCCTATTAGAAAACCCTGCTACTCTCCTTCCCTTGGATGGAACTGCAACCTCACTAAAAACTACAATCTGGGTAGCTCGATATGCCTTGCTCACAATGATCACACTAATGTTATCCCCAAGGCCTTCGACCTAATTTTATAATCTCTTATTTGAGTCTCAATGACCATGATTTAGTCTCCATCGATTGCTAAGCAAAATTAGACTTTTCAGGCCAGGAGTAACTCCATGAATAGCTTGTTGCATTTTCATTAAGAGAAAGCATACATATATACACGGAGAGGGATACTATTGAGTTTCATCTCCCTATGTCTCTTCATTTTCCAATTCTCTTTATTACAATATTTACATGGATTTACCTAATCCCAAAGATTAGGTGTCAAAATTCCCCCCCTTAATCTGAATGGATGTTGGTGAGTCCAAGCATCATTATGAATCTTTCAAACTTTTCCCTTCCAAACACTTTGTTGAAGATGTCTGCAATATTCTCATTTGTGGAACAATGTCGTATATGGATTTTTTTGGCCCCAACATGATGTCGAATCAAATGGTATTTTGTATCGATGTGTTGTGTTCGAGCATGGAACTTTGGTCTCTTGGCCAACATTATTGCATAAGTTTTGTCAATCAAAAGAGGAGTTGAATGCACTTGTTTCTCTTGCAAATATTCCAAAACTTTTGTGATCCACATATTTTACTTTGTTTCCTCATTTGCTTCCACATATTTTTCCTTAGTTGTGTAATTTGATGTTGATTATTTGCATGAACTCCAGGATACAACTCTTGATCCAAGAATCATAACATAACTTGAAGTAGATACCCCAGGTTATTTATCTCCATCGAAGTCTGAATTAGAGTATCCAATCAAGTTGAAGTCATCCACCTATGTATACTTGAGTCCAAAGTCTTGAGTTACTTTCAATTACTTTAGAAATATTTTTGCAACAGACCAATGACCCTCACAAGGCCTTTGCATAAACCTAGAGAGGATTCCAATAGAAAATCAAATGTCTGATCTGGTAGTATTTAGGTAGTTGAGACTTCCTATGAGTTGTCTGTACTTTGTTGCATCCCCAAATTCTTTTCTTTCAATGGATGTGAGATTTAAGTTATGTTCTGTTGGAGTAGTCAAAGAATTTTACTCAACCATGCCAAACTTTTTCAATAAATATGCAATGTACTTCTTCTGAGAGAGGAATATAAACTTCAGATTTTGAGTTACTTCAATAGCAAGATAGTAGTGACCATAACCCAAACACGTCATTTCAAAACCTTTCCTTAGTTATTTCTTTATGGATGTAATTTTCCCTAAAAGAACAATTCAAGAAGCCTAAGTCATAAGCGCATTTGGTTATAGAAATGAAAGAGATTCATAAGGAGTTTAATGAATCTGTGTGGGAGGCAGATTAGAGGCTAAAGCGCACTATCAGAGATGGTGGATTTACCATCAATGATACCCAACACAAGGAGTGGTTTATTTCCATGCTGCTCCCACATCTGCACTAGCCTTTGGGTCAATAAAATATTGCCACACAGGATGAGGCTGTGGAGATTGCGATGAAAATAGAAGCTACCCTAACACTTGTTGTGCTTGGAACTCAACAAATTCAGAATTAGTTGGAAGCAATGCATTTTAGAGATTCAAAATCTGTGCAAAGATAAGGGCAAGGAGGTATGCACAGAGGTCTGGTGTATAAAATGTAAAGTTTTTGGGCATCATAAAGATAAATGTCATATCTTCAATAATTATCTAAATGCTAGAGGACCTAGTCCATTGAAGAACGCAGTATGGTGCACAATTTCTCAAGTTACAGGTTTGCATGAAACATATTTTTTCCCAAGGGTCCAAAAGCATCAGCCTGAGATGAAGAAGCTATTATGTAGAGTATGTTTGTCACTAGGACATGATGAGAAACACTATCGCACTTATGATATGATGTTGGAAAAAGCTGAAATATATAGAATGCAATCCGAACCTACCTCACCAGCATCCCCCTCTGGGCATGGTGGATTTCAGGGAAGAGGAAGAGGACGAGGAGGTAGATGAACTGGTCGAGGAAGGGGGCAGGTTATTTGATAAAACTACGAAGATGTTGGTCATTATGCACGGGATTTTCCAAATCCAATGCAATAATAATGAAGGTATTGTAGACAATTTTACCATGTGATAGAATATTTCCCCGTTTTGATTGATAAAATGAAGGAGAAAAATATGTAGACTCTGATGCGGAATCTTCAGATGGTCAGAGAAGAAAATCGTGAAGAAGATCCTAGCACAAATCTGGTCACTAGGAGCACTGAAACCACTAATGAAGGTAAGGGAAAGCAGCTGAATACTTACCTTTGGATAAAAAAGATGGATTTGATTTGCAGTGCACAAAGGAGACTTTTGTTGAAGTGCGAAAATAATTTGCAGAAGGAAGCACATCAAAATTAGGTAGAAAAATAAAGGAAGCATGAGTATATGAAGATATCAAACCATTTTTACAAGCTTGCATTAAGTTACTACACAACAAAAAGGTAGTACATAACCTTTAGGCTTTGATAGATAATTACGAAGAGAAGGAAAAACCACTGGTAGAACAGATTTTTGTTAGCAAAATCTATAATAATAAGAAGATAACGGGGCGAGAGATGCATATGATCATGCATATCGGTGCTTATGAAATGGATCAAGTTATTTTAGATCTGGGGTCTGATGCCAATGTCCTATCTAAGAAAACCTGGTAGTGTATGGGAGAACCTAAGTTGGAATGGTCTATCATTCAACTGCGCATGGAAAATCAATAGAAAATTATTCCATTAGAAAGACCATTGCAGGTCGTAGTCAGTATTGAGGGTGTTAAGGTGATGGCAGACTTTGAAGTTTTAAAAATTGTAGACGACATTGATCCTTATCATGCGCTGTTGGGACTAGGTTGGGCTATTGATATGGATGGTGTCATAAACTTGAAGAAAATAAGAATGAAGTTTGAAAGAAATGGAATCAAAGTCATCATTCTTATTGGCTTGAGGGGTCCTGACCAAGGTTCGAAGGTTAAGGTTTGCCAACAAACCCCTATACTACTGGCTCTTTCGGTAGTGACCTACTTGCACATGCCAAAGTCTCACCCGAAGTAGTATGGGTGGGTAATGGAACCAAGTTTTCGCACCCTGAGATAGAGTAGGTTATGGAACAAATCAGTGGTTGCAATTATCAGACCTACGTAGAAGTAGGCCATTCATAGGGTTCTTTAGCATATAACCGTAACACAGCTATCAGATCTAATCAATATATTCGCATCCGTGTGCATATCACCCAATATCAGTACACAACACTATGATTGCAGAAATTAATAGATCATAGATACTTATACCAGAAGCATAGATATTTTCGTAGCTTACAGCAATAAAATAAGCACATATGCAACTCAGTCAGATAGCACAGGTTCACATCAACAGTAAACACAGTATATTCTAATAGCTTAAGATATTCCAACAATACTTTGCATATATTAATATCAAACCCACTTACAATCCCAAAATACCGCCTGCACACACAGCCAGTCAGGTCTGCACACAACAAGATTAAGGATCTTCATACACACAGCCAATAGTAGTCCTTATCGAAACAACCCAAGACAAATCTAACAATTCGTACTTAGCATAAGACTTAATTCTTGCCTACCATAAGACTCAAAATGTTCATCTATATATAACGACTTAGCCTATGATTTCTTGTGGTCCGTAAACTATGGTTTGCAGACTCTATTTCTACCCTTGACCCATTACAATGCATTCGAGGCTTTGACCCACCCCAAAACCCCTGAGCTAGACTAATTAATACCAAAAATATACAAAATTGTAAAAAATTTGCAGCTTTTAGGGGACCTTGTTCAAATAGTCCCCCAACACACTCTTGTGACTCGTCCTAAGTCACTGTGATGGTGTGGTATCCACCTACGCTTGTAGCAGCCTGATTGCCTCTACCATTGGGGGTAGCACTCCTTCACTTTGCTCTGCAATGTTTTGAGCAATATTTACAAACTTCTGTGAAGTCAGTCCTTTTCTTGCGGTGGTGATGCTCTCCAGAGTCTGGTTTAGCTGCTTAAAAATGACATCAACATCCTATGATAGCTTGAGGGCTTTGTCAACCCAAGGCTTAAGGTGGGCACTGAGAGCCTTCTTCTTTTGACAAAGTTCGTAGATATCATCTTGAAGGGTGTGGCTGGTATTTAGTCGTGTCAGTCATTGAGCAAGGAACAAAGTAGGCATAGTTCCTTCTAGATGCTCGAAGAATTCTTCCTTCTGGCGCAGGTCTTGGTTGATCTCACGCAGGAGAGGGTCCCACTGCACCTTGGTCCATAATTGCATAGTTATTTCCAATAGTTGGGAAACCTAAGAAATTTTCCCTATAATTACATTTGTAGCCACTGTAACCAGTGTAGCTCACTGAGCCCACACCTCCGATGGTGTCTCTGGTTGCAACTTGGCCTGCAAGTCTGCGATATGTTGTTCCATCTGCGTTTTGACCACCTGGATCTCAGTCCTTGAGGCCTTTAATGTTATGACTAACCCCTCAATCTTGGCCTAGGGGGTGGTTGTAGCTGAGATTTCTTCTGTAACATCTGCATAGAGTCTACTAATTAAGTGCTCCATCTCGGTTTGTTGCACAGTAGCGAGGGTACATGCAGCCTGGGCCTGAGATACTTCAGTAACTTTTTCTTCAATCGTCTGCTCAGCTGTGCTGAGCTGATGGTGCACTTGACAATCCTTATGTTGAACTTCTTCGAACAACGAAGTGTGGAGCATCTTTAATGACTCATGAGGTAGCCAGGAAAGATCCAACTGCACCTCTGCACAGGCATGGACTTGTGCACCTAAGTCAGGGGACTCATCATGAGGGCTGTGCCGGGCAAAGGAAAGGGATGAATATTTTCCGTGATGATGACTGCACTACTGACTGCGGGGGTTGACCTTTCCTGGATCATGCTGGTATGTGTTGGGGTTCCGATGTTTTGGCCATATTGGCAAGACCAAAATATAAGACAACATCATAACCACTTTCAGACCTCAGGATCTATCCCTCCTGGGTCCAGAGAGGGATCCCTCTATATAAGCAAAGGTTTATGTCTTTGAAGCTTAGTGTTAAGATATTAGGCTAGTTATAAGGCTCGGGGTTTGTTTTTTTGATTGTTTTTTTGGTTGTTGGTAATTAGGAAAGAAGGGTTCAATATAAGTCAAGGATGAGCAAAGAGGATTTTAGGCAGAGGAGAGATATTCCAGGGAACATTCAAGACCATTGGGAAATGGAGTCAGGAAAGGGTTTATTTGCTATTCAATATGCAGGCTTTCAGTTGGGCTATTCATCTAAAGCATTGGATCTTAAAAATGATAGTGTGGCATGAAATGATAAGAGAGGAGGAAAAAATAAAGATTTAGAATACAAATTTAAAGACCAGAGATCAGAGAGAGACTTTGAACTCTCAATGCTTCGGCCTCCAGCTTGAGGGATCTTAGAAAGGTTCAATTAATTGAAAAGGATACTAGTGAGATAGAGACAGAGTTCTAGACCTCCCAATGTTTCCAATTCATTCAATTAAATCCTAACCAGAACATCTAAGAACATATTCATTTAATTCATACATCATCTAGCAGGAAATGACATCCACTACACTGGTTAAATTAACTTATATCAACCCTTAGATAACACATTTAGTAGAAAACATCAAAGGCAAGGAGAGTAGAAACATAGGGTACTTAACAAGGGAAAATCCTATGCCAGATTTCTGATGCGAGCCAGTAGAAATGAAATGGAATGAAATGAAAGTTAAAAACAAATACAGAGATAGAAAAACATCACCGCTGCTTTAGATCAGGATCCAAAGAAATGTGCTTGTCATATTAAAGAGCAACACTAGTCAAATACAACATTGCCAATAGCTAGACATTCAGTCTGAAAACATCTTCCTCGGCCTATCTTACAACTTTACACAGAGACTATATCTCAAAAGAAACAGCTTGTAATTCTCTGATAACTGATCAAAAACCTACAATGAGTCTCTTCATGAAATTTATAGCTCAAGTGGAGTAGAGAAGGTAGATTGAAAACTAAATGCAACATTAAAACTCAGAAGAGGAAGAGAGCCGAGGCCTCGTTCTATTTTAAGTTTGAGCATTTATCTCTGGTAATTTTGGATGAAAGAGTGGTCTTCGTCAGGCTTCCATTTACTCTAGGTATGTCTCTGATGTACTTGTTGTAACACTCTGGTGAACTAAACAAAAAAGTATAATAATGATGCTAAGGTCTGCCACACTGTGTAAAAAATGCTTCTGATAGCATAGGACTGTTGTCAGGGATGGAATTTCCTCAGGAACACTGTATAGAATGGAGACAGTATGGGTACTTCGTCCTTTATGGAAAGGACGTACTGCTGATGTGAAACCTGATAGTATTGTTTCTGTGCTCTGGGCCTTCCATGCGATCCATGATGTCTTTGAAATGGTACCTTTGCCTTCTAAATCCCTGAAAAGGGCTCAAAATATTCTATTACGTGCCTTGGACTCTCTACTGCCCCAGTACTATATTTGTTTATGCAATCTGAGCTTTAATGGCGCCGGATAGGTTTTGCAGAGTTTGAAATCTGTCCTTTGATGAAATTTATGTTGCAGACACCTTTCCAGACATTTCCTGTAATATCAGGCTCTAAATTTAGCTTCCTTTGTGCACTGTGCCACTACAATAGTGTATATGAATCATGGCGTTTTTCCGCCTGCCTATAACCATGAAAAACATGAAAAATCATTAAGAAAATCCATGCATGGGGTGGGATGCTATGGATGACTGCGAAAATGGTGACGTGGCACGGTTGGATGACAATGCATGCAGAGGATACTGTGGAGGAAAACCATGGAACAGTGAGAAATGCACTGGAAGACGTCGAGATAGAAATTTTGATGTAAAACATTGAAAATTTGACCTTGAGATGAAATATGTAGGAAAAGGACGAAGACATGACGAAAACACATGAAACGGGTGATGTGGCGAGACCGAGTCAATGGCGGGCATGCAAATAAATCTGGACTGTCCGATCTTAGGAGGATATCGATGGCTGAAAATGCATTGGAGGGAGATGGATGGTGGGCCAGGGGCACTGTTTGCCTTGGCTATCGCCCACGCAACTTCGTGGTGCGATGACCGTTGGATGGGGAGCCCCAGATCAGACGGTTTATATGCATGTCATGCCAGGTCAAATGCCGAACATTAACGCACGATGGGGGGGCAGTTTTTAAACAGTGACGAAACCATGTGTCAGGCGGTGAGTGGAATCGCTCCAAAAATAAAAATACCGCTGACAACCCAACGACGGTGCGATAGATACCGACGATTTTCGGACAGGCACGGCTAGGGGAACGACTAGGAGAGATGTACCATGGACCATTGATCTGTGGTTTAAAAGGATAGTTGTGATGCGGTCGGAGCGGTAGACGGAGCGGGCCACGGGCGCGGTGGAGGTTTGCAACTGCCGTCGGATCTATAAAGATCGACAGTTAATACCATGCCCTATAGCCAAACATGCTAAGAGCTTTTGGGTTTGCACCAAGTGATAGCACTGGGTCATGTGGGGAAAGGGTTCTGGGGCTAGGGCCGAAAGGTGCTAGACCCAAATGTATGGAAAAATATGGTTTTTTGGCCCATTCTTAGTGAAATTCAAGGCCAGGGAAGGGTAACGGTAGGGGAAAGAGGGGGAATTAAAGCACACCAGGGGTATTATGTATGGTTTAAAAGAGTTTTTGGGCTGGTTTAGAAAGACTAAGGGAGGGATTTTGGGGTGAAAAGGAGGCTTTGAAAAAGGGGAGAAGGGATGAAATGAAGAATTCTGCAGGGGTACAAGGGGTAAATGAAGGCTTTTTGGAGCACAATTTTTTGCAATCAGTGAGACTTTTTTGGATGGATACAGCAATTAGGATCTTTAAAAAGGCAGTGGACATATAGAGGCTTCAAGGATGAGATATTTTCATGAGAAAAGTATCTCTTGAAGGCTCATAAACAATTTAGCCACTTGTTTGCTTGCCAAAAATTTCATAGGTGGCTAACAGTATGCAAGGTATCAGATCTAAGCTGCAGAGCCTGGAGCCCCTCCAAAATCATATCGACCATGGTCTTCTGCTGCTCCTCTAGAGCCAGCCATTTGTCCTCTACTGCTAGGGTGACCGCATCTACGATTTTCTCTAGATCATCTTTGGTCAGCATAAATCCTATGCCTCGTTCTGGTCGAATGGCTCACTGCTTCTTTCATGACCCTTTGACAAGCTCACTTGTCTGTGTCATGCACCAGGGGGAGTCAGTAGCCCCTATATCCAATCCTTCTGTGCACAAGTTCGGTTGCAAATCCATCTGTGTTTCCACTTCCATGTCCTTCTTGGTGTTCTTTTTCTGCTGCGAATCTTTCTACGATCCTATGTCCCCTTCTTTCCTAGTGCCTTTGCTCGATCCGCTAGTTTCTTTGGTGGTGGTGGTGGGAGTGACCTTTGTAGCACTCATTCCTGCGGTGCCCGTCGCACTTGATTTAAACCCAGTCTTCCATTATGGGGGCCATGTGACGATGAGGCAGTCAATGTCTTGATTCGCAACTATGTATGGGAGTGAGGCCCATGTTGTGTTCTTGCAACTTTTGAGTTGGACGTTGTGCATAGTGACCTAGAACATTGCGATGCCCTTATATTTGTCATATACTATGGGTGACAATATCGGTCAGAAATTGATAGTTGCGGCTATTCCACTCTGAAACAGGACCCAAAATACTTGATTTTACTCAATACACTGCGCGTCCTTGGAGTCCCAAAAGTTCATGTAGCGTGCCCATTCACACATATCAGGTGTGAGCTCAGGGAGGACTGATTCTTCTGGGGCTTCCAATGTGACCAACACAATGAGAAGCAACAACCACGAATAGCAAAATGAGCGCCCCTAATCGTAGGCTTCACGGACATTCGTCAGGAACTCATTGCACAGATGTTGGGCCCAATTGTAGAAAACCCCCTTTTCGCATTGTCCTGCCAGCTGAATGACACATGATGGGATGGTGGCAACCTGACATTTGCACATTAGCTTGCACGCTAGCAACAATGTACCCATCTGTTACACCATTTTTTGGTCATCTAACCTACTATCATTAGATGGACCCAATTACACCATGTAAGACCAATTTTACCCTAAGTAAAATTGCTTTCACTATGTAAAATAAATTAATAAAACACATTTATTAGGTTGTTTATGGTCTAAACAGGAAACCCCAAAAGGAAATATTAAACAAACCTATATTTGTTTGATTTTCCTCAAGGAATAATTAATTGAACAATAATTCAATTATTATTCCTTGTCATGTTTAACCCAAAACAAAGAAATTAATTAGATAAATCTTTATTTATCTTATTATTTTCTAGGAATAATTATTTAAATCTTATTTAAATAATATTCCTTGTTAAATATGACTAAATCACTCATAAATAATTAAATAAATCATTATTTATTTGATTATCTTTCAACCACTTCCTTAAAATGATAAATAAATCATTTATTTATTTATTATTCACAAATAAAGGTATTTGACCCAAGTCAAATACTTTTTCCCTCCAACAAATATAATAAAATATTCCATAAAAGGTGGATCTAGATTTGGTTAATGTTATTTTAATCATGCACCAAGATCTAGAATGACCCAATATTTTGTTATAAATAGGAGGGTTTTTCCTACCATTCTTCACCTTTTGTTGCCTATTAGATCACTCTGGATCTAAACTCTTGGTCCGACTTTGAGCCATTATCATTGTCATATTTTCCATTATTTGCTGTGTGAGCTCCCTTTGAGTTCTATCTTTGTCTGGGTTTTCTACACCAACAGGAGAGAGAAATGCTAGATCTGAAGTGCTGAGGACTTCCAAGAACCCATCCCATTGAGGAGAATTGGAAACACCTTCGTGTTTTCCTCCCAGGTGCCCTTAATACAAAAATTCTTTCAAAAATATTGTTCTTGTCTTGTCTATTGGATGTATGGAGCAAAACCTTATTTTTACTGCTTAATGTCTCTCTATGCATAGATCTGGTTTTTTGCAGCACTTGTCTTGATCAACTAACTGCAGATCTGAAGATATTGGCAGCCACATTTGATGTTAGGGCTATAAGTTATGCGTAGCTAAAGTGGTATTTTTTCGTACACTTCGACAAAAGATTCATACTAACACCATCTATGTTGCAGGGTCGCTGATGGTGTTGATCATAAATCCCTGAGTGTTCCTTAGCACATGGTAGTTATGGTGCATGCTGTCGGTGATTTTATGCTTGTACTTCTTGCCAACACGCAGCATAGGGTCAGGCCCTTCCATGGGGAGGCCAGTAATGCGGTGAATTAGCGCGGTATCAATAGGGATGAAGTCCTAGATCCGCAAGCTGTCATTATGGACCAAGGCAAGAAGTTGGTGTACCAAGCGGTCTATAATATTGTAATGGCCGAAATGTGGCATCCTATGTAGGTTCAAAAGCCCAGAACCAGCCAACCTATGCACCCAGTGCATAGGGAAAATATTTACTCCATCATCTTCCAATATCCACTCGAGGTATAGCTTAGGTGCCAGCTGGGGAGAGGCCTCCAAATTGGCCAAGTCATGATCATCAAATTTTATTTCATGGAGCTTACCAAAGGGTTCTCCAATGATGGGGACCCTACCTGTAGTTAGAGGCATCTGTAGATAGGTGTGCAGGCCATGAAGACTCTTTAGAGTGCATGTTGAGGGCCTGCGAGGCCGAACAAAAGGCAGTAGCCAATTGATTGGTTCAACCATCTGGGCCTTTTCCTGAGCAGACAGGGGTCGCTTTATTGGCCCAAATGAGCTTGCCTGGCCTGCCACCCATGGGGACTTCACATTGCGAGGTGAGGTGCGGGGCTTTATCCCAACCCATTTCATGGGTTTCCCAGATCCTTGTGATTTTTCTTTCCCCTTGTGCTTGGAGGGACTCGGCATAGATACAACTTCCTGAGCTTCTGGTTCTACCTCCACCACTTCCTCAGACTCTTTTTCTATTGAAGTCACAGGCTGGGATGACTCAGCGGGATTGGTTGCAGTCATTCTGGCACGAAAGACAAACTCAGGGTGGCTACTGTCCGAGGGGGAAGCATGCTCAGTGTTACACCATTTTTTTTTCATCTAACCTACTATCATTAGATGAACCCAAGTGCAACATGTAAGACCAATTTTACCCTAAGTAAAATTGCTTTCACTATGTGAAATAACGTAGTAAAACACCTTTATTAAGTTGTTTATGGTTTAAACAGGAAACCCCAAAAGGAAATAATAAACAAATCTATATTTGTTTATATTTCCTGGTCATATTTAACCCAAAAGAAGGAAATCAATTAAATAAATCCTTATTTATTTGATTATTTCCTAGGAATAAGTTATTTAAATCCTATTTAAATAATATTCCTAGTTAAATTTGACTAAATCATTTATAAATAATTAAATAAATCATTATTTATTTAATTATATTCCCACCATTTCCTTAAAATAGTAAATATTTACTATTTTAAGGAAATGGTGGGAATATAATTAAATAAATAATGATTTATTTAATTATTTATAAATGATTTAGTCAAATTTAACTAGGAATATTATTTAAATAGGATTTAAATAACTTATTCCTAGGAAATAATCAAATAAATAAGGATTTATTTAATTGATTTCCTTCTTTTGGGTTAAATATGACCAGGAAATATAAACAAATATAGATTTGTTTATTATTTCCTTTTGGGGTTTCTTGTTTAGACCATAAACAACTTAATAAAGGTGTTTTACTATGTTATTTCACATAGTGAAAGAAATTTTACTTCGGGTAAAATTGGTCTTACATGGTGTACTTGGGTTCATCTAATGATAGTAGGTTAGATGACCAAAAAATGGTGTAACACTCAGATATCAACAAAACACAATAGGAACACAGTTGTACATAGCACAAACTGTTCAAGCTATACAATACCCTCTTCTAAACTATCCCCTTGCTTTTATAGCCTTTGCAATTGACCAATGGTTGGGTAAATCTTATCCAGAAATTACCATCAAGTAAACGATAAAATATCTTCCAGAATTGCCTCATTAAATGCCGGCCGCCCACTCCTGTCAATGGTAACTTTTTTCTTTTACCATTTTTTACTGTTCCAGCAGCTAGATTTCACACTTCTTGTGCACCCACCGCACCCCTGCGTTCCCAGTGTATCTCCTGTGCTCCTAGCGCACCTATGCACTTCGAGTGAACCTTCTATGCTATGAACATGATCCTGCGCCCCCCACGTAGTCCTTCGGACTTCCAACTCTCTGGCTGCATCCTGCGCATATCATGGTCCTTAGCTTCCCTGATGAACATACTCCACCCCATACAGCTACTCCGGCCATATATTAATTTAATTCGATACGGTTTGAGCCGACTGCCATTGACATAGCCAGGTATCATATCACCGCGTAGGTTAGCTAATCGACCAAATCCACCATCTGTGACTTCCTTTACCGTATAGGGACTGAGCCATTGCTAATGGAACTTCCCTAGGTGCTTCACAAACTGTTTATCATACAATAGGACCAATTCTTCCCTCACAAATGTCTTTTGTCGAATATGTTGATCATGCCATGCCTTATCCCGAGCCTTTTAAACCTACTGATAGAAATTAACAATGAAACTATCTTCCTCCAAAGCCACAAGCTACTCTAAATGCTCCTCCATGATATCAGGCTTCACCATATTCATAAAGGCTGTGATGCACAGGCTAGGAAAAATATATTCCATGGCCATAATGGTCTCCTTGCCATAGACCATCCTAAACGTTGTTTTCCCTGTCAAATTATTCTCAGTGGTTCGGTAGGCCCAAAGAACAGACAGGATGCACACATCCTAGTCGTTGTTATCGGCGTTATAGACCTTAATCAATGCTTGCTCCAAGACTTTGTTAAAATCTTCGACCACTCTATTTTCTTGTGGATGATACAGAGTGATTTTTGCATGATGGATCTGAAATTTTTCTGTCAAGGCTTGTATTGTTTCATTAAAAAAGTGCGTACCTCTATCGCTCATCAAGATCTTTAGACATCTAAATCTGGTCAGAATATGGTCAAATATGAAGTGCGCAATGGTATCTGCAGTGGAATCCTTCACCACTTGTGCTTCAGCCCACCTGGTTACATAACCAGTGGCACTTATAATGTAGCGCGCACCTGTCTTCTTTCCGGTTGGGTTGATAGGCCCCACAAAATTGATGGCCCATTTGTCAAATGCTTGCAGGGCCATTTGAGGTTGAAGGGGAATTTCATCTCTGCATCATGGCCTTCATATTCATTGGCATGTATCGCAGGCTTTATAATATTCATGAGAGTCATTATGCAGGGTAGGCCACCATAGTCCAGCTCTTAAGATATTTTACGCCATTGCTTTCCCTCTGTAGTGACCTCCTGCTACACCATCGTGGGCTTCTGTCAAGATAGCGTGTTGTTCATGCTCCAAAACATACCTTCGCAGCACTTCATCAACTCCCATATTATAGAGATGACCTGCGATGATGGTAAAATATTCAGCGTGGGTTACCAACTATTTCTTCTGTTGTACCAAATACTTTACAGGTGCCATGCCCGTAGTCAGGAACTGAATGATATTTGCGAAGTGCGCATCAAATACCTTAATAGAAAACATCTGCACATCAGGAAACCCTTCTTCTAGGTTGCCTGGTTCCTCACCACTCTTAATTCGGGACAAGTGATCCAGCCCAACATTCAACTTCCATGGCTTGACAATGATCTCAAAGTTTCATTCCTGGAACAGTAGTAGCCATCGGCAGATTCCCCCCCCCCCCAAACACAGGCTTATTCACCAGGTACTTCAAAGCCGAATGATCTGTAAAATTTTTGAAGTGTCCTCCTAATAGATAGTGCTGGTACTTCTGTAATGCATAGACCATGGCCAATCCCTCCCGCTCCATTGTGGAGTAATTGTGCTTCGCATCAGAGATTTTCCTACTAGCGAATGCAACATGATGATCAATGTCTCTGTCTCCAGGCTACGTAAGGATCGCTCCCAGGGTGATCCCTAATGCATCTACGTGAACATGGAATACCTTCACCCAATCAGGAAAGATGAGAATAGGAACAAAGACCATATTTTCCTTTAGTAGCTCGAAGATTTTCTGACATTCATCATCCCAAAAAAATGAAACATCCTTCTTAAGTAGTTTTTCCATAGGGGTTGTGATTAACACGTACCCCTGAATAAACTTCCTGTAGTAGCCTATGTGTTTGAAGATCGAACGAAACTATTTCTTGATTGTAGGTATTTCCAGGTTTATGATAATGATGAATTTGGTAGGATCAACCATCAATCCTTGCTGACAAACTATGTGCCCAAGAAAAATTCCAAAGGGTACACAGAATATGCACTTCTTGATATTCAGGGAAATCTGGTGCTTCCTACAGGCATCCAACATCATGCACAGATTGGAGACGTGCTTCTTCACCAAGCCAAAGACAGTCTAGTCATAAAAATACACCTCCAAAAACTCGTGGTTGAACTCTTTGAACACTACGACCACCACCCACGAAAATATGGCAGGGGAATTCTTGAGTCCAAATGGCATGACAGTCTATTGAAAGGATCCCTACTCTGTGGTAAACACAGTTTTGCTGCGGTCTTTAGGTGCAATCCTGATCTGATGGTAGCCATAGAACCCATCTATAAATGCGTATGATTCTTGCCCACCTACGCTGTCGAGGATTTCGTCGGAAAATGGTGTAGGAAAGGGATCATGCACAAAAGCATCATTCAATTTGTGCAAGTCAACACAAGTTCGTATCTCCCCCTTCATATTCTTCTCCTGAACCACTATCGGACTTACCCAGTTTGACTGCTCGACTGGTTCAATGATACCTACGGTGAGAATTTTATCGATTTCTTCCTTAAAATTTTGTTTATACTTAGGATTTAGCTGATAAGGACGTTGCTTTACAGGGTGCACATCTGGTTTTAAAGTGATGTGCATGACCCCAAGATCCCCTATAATCCCCTTGAGTTCTGAGAAATTTGTGGGGAATAAGTCCCGGTATTCCATGAGTAGTTCTACCACTTTTCCTATGGTATCATCATCCGAGTAGTGCCCAATTTTAGCTAACTTAGGTTGCTCTTCCATGCCAACGTTGACTTCTCACAACTTTAGAGGCTTAGTAACGTCAACAATTTATAGTGGGGGTCCCGCAACTGTGTGCTCTCCCTACGACTCTGGGATAGAGACATTGTGTGAATCTTCATCGCACTCTTCTATGGATATATTGTGGCAGTTGACAATACCCTGCATCTGCATTTCCCATGTTGGCACCCCAAGTGCTGTGTAAGGGTGTGATTCATCAAATACGAAGGTATCTATATCTTGGAGAGCTTCATCAAGCACCTTTGTCCCTCCTGCTAACCCAAATGTCCCTATAAATTCATCCTTTAATGTGTCCCAGTGGAGGGTGCACTGATGTAGCTCTGCATCTAAGTACCATCTGGTGGGAATTGGTCCCAAGGCATGAATAAACATGTGAACCCATTCTTCTATAGTTCGATCACACCATTTCTCCATACATGTCAACAAATTCTCACGTGGGTCCCCTAGGCCAAGGAATTTTTTTACGCGCAAGTGGACCGGAGTTTCAAAGTGCATGATCATCATATCCTGACATTCTTCCCAATCCTGGAATGCCCCCTTATGTGTGTCCCACCACCTTGCAGGTGTTGCGCACATGGCTAGATTAAGGGCCCATAGCCTTTGCTCTCTTCAAACCTCGGCTTCAAATATTCGCAATAACTCCTTAATACTACCAAAACCATCAAAGTAGGGCATTCTTCTTACCTCTGAGGAGATGCATCGAAATTTCTTTGTGATTCTAAGACATCGTAGCACAGATACATCATGTAACTGGTTCTGCCAGTTTTCCATCTCCCCGTCGGAGTCAGAGAAACATTCACTATCCTTTTCCCAGCATAGTACACCATCAGCCATAGGATTGATCCAATATTTGTCCCGCATAGTTAAATTATATATGTGATCCACATCCTCCTCATCGCGCATCAGCTCTGTATACCTCTCTCCTTCTGCAGGGTCTAATGGTACTATCACCTGCGTACCTTCACTTTCAAACAACATGCTTCTTTTCTTCAAATTGATAATACCTCCCATATCTATGGCCAAATCCAACCCCAAGAGTGTAGGGTATGGGTCCGCATCTTCAACAATATGAATTACCTCAAAGTTGGCCTGGACCTTAACTCCTGCAATATCTACCACAATTTTTGATAGTCTCCCCAACAGGATAATATTTTGCTGGTTGGCCATGCGCAGCTAGATAGTGGACCATTCCAGCTTAGGTTCCCCCATTCACTGCCAAGTTTTCTTGGGAAATATGTTCGCATCCAATTCTAGGTCCAAAATAACCTGATCCATTTCATAATCACCAATCTGCGCGATTAGCCGCATTTCCCTTCCGGTGCGTTTTTTATACTTGTATAGTTTGTGCACATCCTTAACTTAAGAGGTTGGATCAGTTCTTTCTACACAGCTATCTATTTATGCTTGAAGTTTTTCTATGACCCTTTGGTTGTGCAACAGCTTCATACATGCCTACAAAAATGGCTTGACTTCTGCATTGAAACTTGCGGGGTCCTGAGAAGTAGGCGCTTCAGCCTTAGCAAATTCTTTGAGTGCTACGACAAAGGCCTCCTTTTCCTTCTTTAGGTCCAACCCTTCTTACTTAATAGCTAATTTTCGGATAAGAGGCTCAGTCATAGCTTTCTCCTCAGCCCCCCAGTGGCCATGCCACTGCATGCTATGACATTAATGCTTGGTCCTTCATCTCGAGGTTATACCTTAACCCTCTATACATTCTTCATAGGTTTCTGCTTCTTTTCCTACATTTTAGCTATCAGAATTGGATAGTATTCAATGACATGGTCCATCTATCTACAGTATCTGCAAGATTGTCTTTCAGGGTTTGGGAAGTCCCTCGCAAAGTGCCCTACCTCTCTGCAGTTATAGCAGATCATTTTTCCTCTTCATCTACCTGCGCTTCCACCTCTCCTCCCTCCCCTATCCCTAGCTGGGGAGCCACCTATGCCTGAAGGGGATATTGGTGAAGAAGGGTCTGATTGTACCCTATATAGGTTTCCATGGTCTATCATTAGATCATAATTTTGGAAGTTCTGTTCATCATGTCCTACTAATCGGAAAAATGGCACCATTGTTGCTTCAGTTCTGGGACATACACACCCAGCGAGGGGCAATCAATGGAATAGGTACGTGACAATCATCACACCACAACATTGGCCCACTTGGTCCCGAAAACTCCCTAGGGCACAATGGACTGGGTCTCCCAACTTGTAGATACTCTGCTAGTAGTGGGTACTGATCCTTGGTATGGCCAGATACCCTCCATCATATGCACCATATGTTTGGGCTAGCTTCTTTCCCTCAGTCCTTTCATAGGTTTTGGATTTCCATGTGCATCGCCTCCATATGCCCTTGGATTTTTTGCACTCCCAACTGAGTATCATCTCTTAGCATGACTTCTAACTTCATAGCAATTTCCAGGGATTTTTCTTGTGATTCAATGGCCTGTTGACCCACCGGTACCCCCAGGTGAGGTAGTAACATAGAAATGAACCATTCTTTGTGTTTTATGTCATCACACATGGATTCCACTTATCTAATCACTTTTTTTAGTCACTGGTCAGCCTCCCATACAGACTTAGAGGGCCCTTGCTTGAAATCTTTCAGGTCATTCATTATCGAGAGTAAGACTTAGGCTTCTTGAACTGTTGTTTTAGGGCATATTTAATATTTTCAATGGTTGCATTCGCATGCTAAGCTATGTATCCCATATACCAGTCCAGGGCTCTTCCTTCTAAGGCAAGGGATAGTTGTGCCCTCTTTACCACATCGCTGGCCACATTCTACACAGTTCATACTGACTCTACGACAAACCAAAATCAGTCCATATCTTCATCCCCTATGCCGTTGAAGGTAGGTAGCTTCATGTGTGAGGCCATATCATCTTCTGATGGAGGTGGAGGTACGTGTGAATTTTTACCCCTATGATGGTTTGAAGGTGGTGTAGCTGGAGGGCTATGCGCAGCCAAATATCTTACTGGGCTATAGACAGATCTATCTCCTTCTTGATTAGTTCTGTAGTATTTACCACTTCGTGTTATTCTTTCACCCAGATTGAATGTCATTCACTTGGTGTGGTTACACAAAATACTCTTTTCGCACAACAAGATTTTGATTAATAAGGGCAGTTTTTTCAGGAACTTACCTCAAAATCCTTTGAAAAACCTCTTCTCTGCTTCTGAATAAGGCATGAACTAATCAACTGCAAATTCCATCACAAATCCTCACAACACACTATCCACCCAGTGATCTACCATTCGAGTGATGGTATTATCAGTCCTTTATAACTGTTGAATCAACTCTAGAGTCCACTGCATGACCTACTCGTCCTTCCAACATGTCTGGAAATCTACGAGCCTTGACATCCACTCTTGAAGCTTGTTCACAAATGTTAGAAATAATATTTCATAGAATTTAGTGAAAATTTACTTATTCTTCCACTTCTCTACTATCAGCTTTGTGCTGTGATTCTCTTTTATTGCGAATTCCTGAACCTGTTTTTCAAACCACTCGTCAATTTCATTTTTCTCAGGTCTCCAATGCTTTCTTGGCATTATCTGATATCTCTCAAAATGCTCCTGGTCCCGAAAAAGGAACCATTGATTGGCTTGAGGGACCCTAACCCAGGTTCAGAGGTTAAGTTTTGCCAACAAACCCCTATACTACTGGCCCTTTCAGTAGTGAACTACTTGCGCAGGCCAAAGTCCCACCCAAAGTTGTATGGGTGGGTGCTGGAACTAGGTTTCTGCACTTTGAGATAGAGTAGTTTATGGAACAGATTGGTGGCCAAAATTATCATACCTACATAAAATTAGGCTATTCGCAGGGTTCTTTAACATATAACCATAACACAACTATCAAATCTAATCAGTATATTCACATCCACGTGCGTATCACCCAATATCAACACAGAAAAATAAGATCGCAGCAATTAAAAAACCAGAAACATAGATATTTTCGCAACTTACAACAATAAAATAAGCACATATGCAGCTCAGTCAGATAGCACAGGTTCGCATCAACAGTAAAAACAATATATTTAGATATCTTAATATATTCCAACTATACTCCGCATATATTAATATAAAACCTGCTTACAATCCAAAAATACCACCTGTGCACACAGCCAGCAGGGTTTGCACACAGTAGGACTGAGGATCTCCGCGCACACAGCTAGCAGGAGTACTTAGCCAAACAGCCCAAGAAAAATCTAAAAATTTGCACTTAGCATCATACTTAATTCTTGCCTACCATAAGACTCAAAATGTTCATCTATATATAACGACTTAGCCTATGCTTTCCTGTGGTCCACAAACCATGGTTTGCAGACTCTAGTTCTACCCTTGACCCATGACAATGAATTCAGGGCTTTGACCCACCACAAAACCCTTGCGCTAGACTAATTAATACAAAAAATATACAAAATTGTACAAAATTCACTTCTTTTCGGGGACCTTGTTCCAACAATTACCTTAGACCCTGCAGAAGGAAAAAGATACATAGAGCCTGTGCACAAAATGATGATATTGATAAGATATATAAGCTGACTTTGTGAGAGGAAGATTGGATCAACCCAACAACGGATGTAAATCTTAATTGGGAAAAGGACAACTCTTTTTTCTCATATTCTGATGAAGAATTGGAAAAATGGCAGAATCGGTTGCATGAAGTATCTCTGCTGTGCTGTAATCGTGTGACCAGATCTCTTTGATGTATAACATTTGAGGTACATGAATTACCACATTGTGATGGTTTAACTGATGTAAACACATTTTTAGGATAGCTCGAAAGAACTGTTCTAGAAGGACATAGATTTTATGCCTTGGATCTCAGATTACGTGCTACCCCAACAAGATGGTGGGAGACTCATAAAGAAAACATGGGAAATTGGGATGAATGTGCGTGCATGATGAGGTTATGCTTTGAATGTCCAACCATCATAATGGAAGAAGTCTACTCTGGAAAGGATGATCCATGTAGACATTTGGCTAGATGGAATTAGGTATGGGGTGTAGAAGACTTGAATGGGTCCACATGCTTATTCATACATTAGGGAAGGTACCTATTGATTGGTATTTGGAGACAGAGTTGCACCGAGGTACTAGTGAATGGTCTACACTGACGAAGAGTTTCATTCTGAAATTCAACTTTGAGAGTGGATTTGATAATATTGGAAAAACATTGCATAATATTAAGGAAGTTATATTTGATACAACAAAACCAGCAATCGAGTGTACTCCCCCAGCATGGGATGCACAGATGAAGGATATTATGAATTGTTGAAATCTGATGGTTGAAGAGGGTGAAGAAAATCCATGGAATATGATGATTCCAGAAACTAAGGGACATCACGTAGTTGTTGGGCCTTTAATCACTTCACCTGATAATGTAAAACAATTGCGCTCCATATTATGACACACTGGGTATTATTAGAAGTTCGTTTAGGATTATAAGTTGCTCACTGCGCCCATGAAAAAATTGCTTAGAAAGGATGCAACATTCTGTTGGGATGAGGAATGTCAGATGATTTAGGAAGTATTGAAGGAAATATGGTCACCAACCACTCCATTTTGAAATACATGGTCAATAAGCCTGTGTTAGGGAGATGACCTACAGTTGGTTGTTGTTATTCCAGAGGTATGAGTTTGAGATGCGAAGTGAGGTGTGATGCACGCACGGTAGCTACGTGAGGAGGTTGACTGGGTCGCAGAAGTGCAAAAAAATAGCAGTTGGAACAGTAACTCTGGAAAAGATAACTTTATTAATATTTACGGGAACGTCTAGGTTGCATTTAATGAAGGTATTTTGACAGATTTGGGATCGTGTTGTCATTTATGGAGACACATTAATGCATAAGGAACCGTTGAAGACGCGCCAAAAGTATAAATATGAAATGGGGGGTCGCAATAGTTCCATTTTATTTCTAAGTGAATTTTTTTCCCTGAGATATTTGATTTTTACAAAATATTCATTTTCTATGTCTAGTTTGGATTCAAGATTCGAGGAAGAGTTGTTTCGTAGGGGTTTGGGTTACACAATTATGCCTATAATGACAGCTACGCGACCCAAAGAATATCCTGCTGCGCCATAGGTTCCTATTGCACCAATTGCTGAAACACCTCTGCCCACCAAGTCTAAGAAGGGTCAAACATCTGGAACCAGGAAATCCCCAAGGGAAAAGACTCCAAAGCTGTGCTCTATTGCAGCTGAGCGCTAGAAAAGACTGATGATGGAGCTTCCTGAGACAATTATGGAGGAAGAGAAGGATGTGGTTGAAGTGGCCCCATTCTCGTGGTTTCTGATCTATGTCACATTTCTCAAAGCATCAGTAAGAGTTCCCAAAGATATTGATAAGGTGCGGTCAAGTATCAATATGCTCTTGATTCCTAAAAACGTCCCAGTAGAAGGTGACATGTTTGAAAAAGTGCTGCAAATTAGACTGGTGGATTGGGACATCATAGATACTAATAAGTTTCATGAAATTGCATCGGAACTCTACTTATACCATGTCCAGTATGAAGGGGGAATCGTGCACTTAGAGCCGAAGAGATGGATGCTAGGTCTACACAAGGCAGACCTGTTGAATTTATTGCAGATCCCTCATTTTGGGCACAACCCGATAAACGATATATGTGTTTTTCAATTGCTCGCGCTCGTGCATGATGATGAACTATGGTTGGGAGAGAATATTACCATTGATGTTGTGCTAATCCATAGGATTACTGGCCTACCTGATCAAGGCATGAATCCAATGGCTGAATTTCGAGGAAAGGTGCAAGAAAATGTAGGCACACAATAGATTAAAGAAAAGTACCAAGTCTCACGTAAGAGCTGAGGATTTGTAGTTAGCAAGATTAATGATCCTGCGGTTCAGTTTGGAACACTCATATTGGCCTGCAAGATGATACACAAATGTCGACTGAAGGAGGTGCCCACGTAGGTAATTTCTCTCACAGGATGGTGCTAAAAATGTGTAATCTACAATTGGTCATACTATTTATGCCAAGAGTGTTTGGAGAATGTGTGCGAAGCACAAGAAGAATGATTTTTTTTTTACTATGCTTGGATGCTACTGTTTATTGCCTTAATTAGGTGGAAGACCCCAGAGGTAACACAATTTACTGATATAGAGCCACAAATGTGTGATGCCGTGTGGTATGCTACCCTATGGAATTTGTCATACCCCGTGCACATTATAGAGAATAATATCTTCTATGTATTGTTAAACACCTCACTTTATTAGGAAGTGTCGTCTAAGAGGAGGCTATCTCTGACACTTTATGATCAGTATAAGATGATAGCATATTTCAAGGCCACTTTCCATAACATGCATATCCATGCGAAAGGCGCAGTGGAGGGAGTTTGGTATGAATTACCATATCTTGTCACGGAGGAGAATCTGATACATGTTACTGCAGAGTGGCCGCGAAAATGGTTGTAGCTTGGAGCAAGGTATACTACTAAAAAACTAACTAAGCTGCACAATGGTACCCATCTAGAGAAGAAAACAGAGAAGACAACTGAGAGGACGATGAAGAAAGAAGCCACGCCGACAACAATCTGTGAAACTATCGATCTGGAGAAAGACACTGAGCCTGAGAAAAATGGTACTATGCCAAAAGACACTGAAGAGCAAGTGGTAGTGCATAATTCTAAAGGAACAAAGTGTGGTTCTCAAGCTGCTGGAAGATCGAAGAAGAAAAGAAAAGGATCTAAAGACATTGGAGAGGAGGTCCTGACACTGACCAAAGATGACTTGAATGAAATTGCAAAAATCGTCATGCCTACAACAGAGGAAAAATGAACATATATGGAAGTATAGTATAATATTGCACTCGGGGTCATGTAGGTTGGTATCCAGGAATTAAAAGTACAAGAGAAATAGATTCAGGTGAGAATTTCTCAAGCGAGCCAGATGCAGATAAGCGTGCCTGTAACCAAAGCACAACCACTCGACATAGCTTTACCAGCAATAGAGGATGTTCGGATTGTTCAAATCCATACGCTGACCATCCATGTAGATCCCATCCTACATGTCCAGTTCAGAGGTTGTGGTGATATCAACATTGATTTTTCTGTTTTACCTACAAGGAAGCTACATATGATACACTCTATGATCGTGGATGAGCTTAAGTTCCATGAGGCCCATTCTCACATAAATGTTGTAGAATCAAATAAGTAGGCCACAGAAGCACAAAAAAAACAACAAGTAGCCAAGGAAGCCTATCGCAAAACTGAAGCTCAGCGCGCGGTGCTTGAAGCGAGGATCCACAAAGTTTGCAGTGAAGTACCAGCAGTCCTTACCACAAATTACCTAGAAGAGAAGTTAGAAGGACTGGCTGCCGCATTGAAGGCCTCGCACATGGAAGTTTAGATTGTGTGGGCCGAGTTTGAGCATCAAATTGCTAATCTAAAAATGAATTTTCATCCTAAAACCCCACCAGAAGTCAGAGAAAAGCGGGCTGCTGAAGTGAAGTAGGCCACCGATAGTATTGTTGCCACAATCATGTAATGTGACAAGATTTTGGATGAGGCCATGGGCATCTGGACTTTGGTTCAGAATGACCCTTTGGTACAATAGCTGCAAAATTACATGCACATAAAGGATAAATAGTTTGCTGAAATTAGGACGAAGACACCTACTCTTGTTCTTACGTAGTGCCTCACCCGCCTACAGGAGGGCTGGATAATTCAAAATGAGATCTATGACTTGAGTCACAAAGAAAAACTATTGGAGGCCAGAATGCATCCATGGGCTTAGGAGGTTCTCCAGCTATCACAAACATTGGATAACACATTGAAGGCCATTCAACAGATGCAAAGAAGTATCGAGCTGGACACTGAAGGGCCCACCACTGAAAAATTTGTACTTCAAGCATAGGGAGATGTTATACAAAGTGTGGAAATGGTTCTCCCTCTAAAATGTTCTATAACTGAGCTCCAAGCCAAGATGAAGGAGTAGACGCCACAGTGACTCGTGACGAGTCACATGCTTGTGTTGGGGGCCTGTTGGAGTGGGGTATTTTTGGGATATATTTTTTGTATAAGTTTTGTACGTGCACGCTGCATGAAAATTTCAAGGGGATTTGGGGTAGATCAAAATCCCTCTTTTATGTAAAAGGGTTTTAAGGGTAAACTATGGGCCTCAAACCATGGTTTGATACCATAGTATCTGCACGCTAGATTGGATATAAATTGATAGATCGAGTCTAAGGAAGTAGTCAATCATTATTCACTTTTTGGATCTAAGTGGTTATGTGTCTGTGATACTTTTTGTAAGGATTTCAATTTGGGTTGGCTAGGAAAGCTCCTGTTGGCTGTGTGCGTGGAGAACTGGTCTTGGTTGTGTGCAGTCTCCGTTGGCTATGTACGGAAGGGTAAAGTGTAAGGGAAAGTCTAATGTACTAAATTTATCTGAATCTAATACAAGGAAACTATGTTATATATCTGAGTTATCTATTTACTGTTTCCATATTAAGATTTCTATACTTCTGTTATGCTTGCTTGTCTCTATGCGAATACATCTATTATTTATTCATGAAGTTATATTGATGGTTGAATACGTGGATGAATATTCTTAAATGATTACACATTATATAGATCTGGATATGGATTTGTTATGATATATCTGTGACGAGTGATCTACTATTCTGTTTTGTGATTTGATAAGTATTATTCTATAATTGCGCATATATGTTACAATCTGTATAAGTCTGCAAGCTAGAAGTCTTCTTGTGGGAAGAATAAACATTAATCTTAGCTTCTAATACCTATTATTAGCCTATTTTACCCCTGTAGGGTCAGTGTCCCTTAGTCCACATGTCAGTTTTACTTTTTTTAGACCTAAGACCCGTTTTTTTTTCTAGTTTTACTCCAAATCACACAGATGCAGGCCTATGGGTGCAACTAGAGTCTCCCACTTGATCCCAACCCTTCCTTATGCATGCAACCAAGGAATTTTTTTAGAGTTTTATATGCCCACGACTGGGGATTCCTTCTAGATCTCCTTAGTCCCTAGGAAATCAGTTTGACTTGTCACTTATTCTAGCTTTCGAAGACTTATCAGCTAGAAGTTTCCATAAATTCTCGTCATCGTGAGAATATACATACATCCTCTTGAGAACTTTATTCTGCCTACTTATATTGGACCATGTGAGAGGGCCAGACTAGTTTTGGAGATCCATCTTGAGTCTATGCTGCCATCTTGCCATTTGTGAGAGAGCGTGTGAGGTCTTTTCTGCTTGAGTGTTGCTCTTCATACTCATTTCCTCATTGTAGCAGGGAGAATTTGCTGGATCGCAAAGAGGAAGCTTTGAGGTGAAGGTATAAGATTGTAATTTGGTTTATTTTCATGATTAATAGAAAAATATGTTCCTTCCCTATATGTATGTGTATTCAACATGCTATACGATTGATTCTATGATAATTTGATCTAACAATATTCCAAGGAAGGTCACTTTTTGTCTGTGTTTGTATGTGGTTGTGTGTATGAATCGAGATCTATTGTGTACCTAGCCTCCTCATATATTGGGGAAGGGTTTTGGGTCTGATTCATATTATTGCACTCCACTCAAGTGATCTACCACGTTAACTGCTCCAAAACTACAAAACAAACTTAGCAGCTTGTGGTAGGGAGATAAATCTATTTTCAATAGTGCGGTTTGGGAATCACCTCTAACAAGAAGGTTAAGCATGAGGTCACACTTGGGCTAGGTGGGGTGACATGACATATTTCACTTAGTTTTGGGTGGCACGATATGACAGAATTTTCACACATACAAATGATGTTTTCAACATTTGTTGTAGCATTTTGGGACCACTTGTGAGGAAACTATCAAGGGGATTTCGGTCTTATCTCTATGAGTTAATTTTATAGCCCTTGCATGTAGATTTTTCCTGTGACTATCCCCCTTGGTCATGTTATTATCAGTGGTAACCATAGTGGCCTATATCTTAGGGCTTATACACATGTGCAGGGTCAAGGTTGTCTTCTATGTACTTGGGAAAAATATTCGTCATACTTTTTCAGTCCTCTCTGGGGGTGTTCCATGGTTAGTGAGGGAACTTGTGTCGATTTCACAACTAAAAGGGTTGGGAAGTAGGTTGCTAGTATAACTATTCCACCGTCGGCTTATTTGTATTTTGGTTTGCGTGTGCTATCTTTTAGAACGTTTCTAGCGTGTGTTTTTTGGTTCGCGTTAGTGGTCTTGGCCTTAGGGTATTTTCACTAACATAATTATTTTAATTTATAATTCATCACCCTAGTTGAATTTTTCTGTCTTTATTCATGTCATATTCACAATTTTCCTCCTGAATGAGGTGGACTTATTATTTCTGCACGGAAAGTGGATGTCACTACTCAAGACTCAGACAAACAGATAGTATTGGAATATGTACCTAGTCCTTCTGGTAGTGATTTTATCTCTATTGAGACTTTGGAATATGATTCTACTACTCCTTCCAATCCATCCTTGACCAATCGATTAGGACCTACATTATTGCGGCTGAACCTGACGGTTCCACACCTGCTTATTATTTTGTGCCTTTATAAGTTGTCTAACCTATGATAGAGTCCGAGACCTCATTACCTTCTACATCGACAGTTTTTGCTACCATGTCAACATTTTTTCCTCTTAGTGGGGCCATATCTACTCCTCTGTATACACCTCTCATTTATTCTTGGGGCATTCCACCAGTCTTGTCTATATCTCATACAAATTTCTCGAATGTTTCCATGCCCACACCATCTTCTATGCCGACCATGGTGCCTCATGCTAGTTAGCTGGTAGGATCAGGAGTCTTTTCACCCAACTTTACTCAACCAACGATTCCTTTTCCTCAATCAGGCATGGTTACTTTCAGAAATATGTGGGGGGATAAATTGTTACTAGTCATCCCGGGGGAAATGTTGCTTCTAGCATGACACAAACTTGGTATAGTTCATTTTTTGGAGGGATGCCACCCGCCAACACCTTTCTTCGGGGGGTATATTTTACCCGGGGGAAACCCCACTGCCATTACCATCTCCCAAACAGGTTTTCCTCCTTATGTTAGTCCTATGGTGCAAAGTGGTCCTCCTCATTACATAAATTCATACTTACAAGTAATTGAAGATCGAACCTAGTTACAAATTTTAACATTTCCAACCCCACGAGGTATAATTTTTATGGCACGATGCTCAGAGTAGGGGATGTCACTTTTTCCATACCCACTTCGTTTATGCTATCTCCTAGGAAAGCTAGAGGGGTAGTCTCTAAAGATGAATGGAAAGGGAAACTTGTTGAAAAAAAAATTTCGAGAAGACTAAGGGCATGAAAACTGCCTATCTAAGTAACTTGAATTAAGGATTATTTAGCAAGTGTGATTGTTATATGAGAAATTTATATGTTAACAAGATGAATTCCAATTAGATCAATATGGAAATAGCATGGTAAATAGATAAAGACCAGTTCCTTAATAACAATTCTCAATAGAGATATAACACTTGGAAAAGATGATATTCCAAGCTACAAGATAGGAAATGCTCCAAGAAAGAGTGTTAATAAAAGATATTATAGAAATTTGAAATAGGAGAAATGAAATTTAAATGATAATTTCAAGGATATAACTTGTAAGTCAAAGAAATATGTTCAATAATGATATAATATTCAAGATATAATAAGCATGAAATTAACAAGTACAAGAATGTAAAGAAAGCTTGCAATGAAATAAACTAGCCCACAATTCTAGCTACAATAACCAAATGATAATGCAAGATCTAACTATGTGATTTGCAAGGATCTTGAATATTTTTAATTAAGATTCCTAATCTAAGGTCAAAGCCTTTTCCTCAATTGTCATAAACTAGTCTTAAACATGGTTGTGCAAAGAAGTGTCGGGGAAGGAGGCTAAGGCCTCATTAACGATACCTATCTAGGAATTTTAATGACCCAAGTGCCTTTGTTCCTACAATGTATTTCCCACAAGAGAATTGAAAAGTCACATGTTTTAACCGTTGAATAAGGGTCTAGCTCTTATATTGAATGGTGGAGAAGGTTTTCTTAACTTTATATTCAACTAAGGTTATGCTTGGAGGTATATTCTAGGATGAAAATTTAAATCTAAGATACAAGTGCATAGTGAAATGTTTCAATGATATACAGTGATATTATGCTTCAAAATGAAATAATGTATCAATTTTCTTATTATCAAGATTGAAATGAACACTTAGAGCACAATATTATGACAATAACCAATGAATAAATGTGGATTAATCAATGAAACAATAAGATCTAGATGAGTTAGAGAAAAATCCCACAATTCATTTAAATGATAGCTCTTATTAATATGTTATTCACTTATATGTTATTATAAAAATTAGAGAAAATGAGAATACTATAAATATGGTAGATAGATTTCTAACAAAGAAATAGGAAAAACACTTTAGATCATTAATAGTCAGTGAAACAAGGAAAAAGTATTTCAAATGAAATTTAGATCAAAGTTAGGAAGCAATGATTATATCTAGAATGCAATGTAATAATTAAAAATACAAGAGATGAACTAGTAATTATATCTAAGTTAGTGAGTTAGAAAGTTAGTCAATTATCCCTTTTAAATAAATAGAAAGGGTTCCTTGGAATGAGATTCCAAGCTCCCTCAAGACAAAAATACTTTTATTAATAGAATTTATGAGAGAGACCCTTTGAAAAATAGAAGGGATATAAATATCTTTTAAGAGACTTTACAAAAGATAGATCTCTACACAATAGGAAAGCCTTTCCAAGAAATAATGGAACAATAAGGAGCTTGGAACTCGCTCCAAGTCACTGATCAATGACCAATATGAAAGATAGTATGAGACCCTCTTTTTTATCAACCTTAAACAAGAGTTATTTCCAACCAATATAGCACTAAGTATCTGTATTTTAACACACTGATCAAGGATCAGTTCTCAAAGAAGAAAATAAGTCATTTTTTCCCTCAACCTCTGAGATAAAATAATACTGAAAAACATAAATTTTAGGCTCTAATAGATTTAGAAGGATTATGAAAAAATGATGATTCAAAATTCAATGAGACCTCCTACAAAACAAAAAAGGTTAGCCTAAAAAAACACCTCGAACTAGTATTGAGACAACTCTTGGCCTTGATGATTCAGGGACCCAAAGGGCTCACGACTTTGTCGCAAAATCAGTCAAGAAATATTTTAGTTAAATTTTATTAAAATGTGAGGGTGACTCCTTTAAGGTTCTATACTTGATTTCACATTTTTTTGTGCAAATTCCTCTAATTAACCTCTTTGAAACCAGGGAATATACTATCAAAAGGGTTCTCGACCTTGAAGGAAAATTACCTTCAAATATTTTGTTTGGATGCTAAATAAAGAGCCCTAAAGCCAAAGAATTAGGCTTAGAAATACTGATTCAAAAATTTTAAAATACTTTTTCTTCTTACTGCGAAACTATTGTTAGATCAGGTAAAAAATATAAGAAAAATATATACTTTAAAACCCTTTGGGTTTACTTGATTTATCACAAAGTTTTTCTATGCCCAAATTACAATGAAACCCTCATAAAAAAATTCGCTAATAATTTCCAGAGGTTATCTTATGAAATCGAAAGGTAGAAGTTGAAATACAAAAGGGTATGTGGCCTTAAAGAAAGATTTAGATCATTAAAAAAAATCGAGTTATAAAACCCTTTGTGGCTTAGAGAAATTATCATAAAATTTTTGTGCCAAATTTCTCTTTTGAAATATTCCTTAAAAAAAAGAAGAAAAAATCCCTAGGTGGACGACTTCTCCCAAAAAAAAATATTTACTTTTGGCTTGCAAACAAATATATGAAATAATAGAGATCGAAATCAAATTCCTCCCTCTTCAGATCTGCAAACAAAAGTTAAGAAAAACCCAAAAAAAAATATATACGAAATTAACTAAATATGTAAAAAATTTAGATATATTCAAAAGATATATACAAAAATATTTACAATTGATTTACAAGTGTTGATCTAGAAGGTATGAAGACACCTCTGCCCTTAGATCAGTTAATAGGCTATTCAAATAACATATATTCAATAATAGTACTTGAGAATAGCTGAGATAAATTTATAAATAGACGGTCTTGGTAAAATAAGAGGCATAAAACTCCATTCAAAGATCTTCTTATGATAAGCCTCGTGGAAGTGCCACTATAGGTTATTAGCTTCTATGTTCCAAACAATTGAATGAACCAAACAAAATTTTCTCCAATTTCCCAACTTGAGTAGTTTAATGATCTAAACAAGACCTTCTCCAACAACTCAAAATTTGATCACAAAAGATATTTCTACACAATCTCGAAAATATTGTTATTTCCATAGGGATTGGATGGCACAACAAAAAATAAGTCTAAAGGCCCAAGCGAGAACCATTATATACACCCATTCAAATGTGTCACACAATCCAAATAAAGCCACAAATAAGTAACAATAAATCTGACAGGTTGATGAAAATAAAAATTTAAAACAGTCGTAGAAATTATTAGCACAATTGATTAAAACACAATTACCATAACACTTAAGCAATAAACCATAGATTTACCCCCAAAGACTCTTGTATTATTAATCATAACCTTATTAAAATATAGAGCTTCCAGATCTAAGTACACCATCCAAAGATGTTACAATGAGGAGCCTCGGGCTGAATTTATAGAAAAATGAGAGATTTAGATTCCCATCCAAGTGGAAAATGACTAGGTCTAATGAAGTACACAAATTTGACTTGATCATCATCTGACTTAGAAACTTGGAGTTCTTAACACTTTAATAACCAAAGCTGTGTGCATTTAATATCATTATCACTTTGAACAAGAGAAAAACCATCTTATGGGAGTATTTCAAAAGAATGGATATAAAAGAAACCAAGTAATCAAAGCGTTTAAAAATGATGAAAATTTCCCTAGAAATAATCTAAAAATGGATGATATTATGGGAAAAATTCACCTCCCCTACATATCGGGCATCATAGATAAAATCTCTCACATTTTAAAGAAGAAAAATATTAAAACAACTTTCAAACCCATGAATACTATCAGCAAGTTTCTCAAATCTGTCAAAGATCCCATTGACCCTAGATGCCACAAAGGAGTTTACTTGATTCCATGTTCATGGGCAAACCTTACATTGGTGAAACTGGTCGATCTATCTTGTCAAGAATTCAAGAACATGCTGCCGACATAAAACATAACCGCTCTAAAGCCTCAGTTTTGGCTGAATATTCCAACAAAACCAATCATCATATTTTTATTGAAAACTCATGTGTTCTGGCCAAAATTAACCATTATCATCACAACAAATTTAGAGAAGCGATCGAAATTGGAATGCACCCTCAAAACCTTAACCATGATGATGGCTGGAAAATAAATGACAATTGGATTTTGACTTTGAACACCAATCCCACCCATACCTAGCCTCGCCCTTCCTCATGCCTCATCCTTCTCATTCTCTTCTGCTCCTTCCTCATTTCCTCCTCTATTATCCTCAAACCCTATCACTCTGTATTTCTGTTGTTTGATCTCCTTATATCGTATTTACCATTATTCCAGCCTCCTATCATATAAAAGCATCGAGTTCAATAAATATTAATCTAATAACTATAATTTTTTTAAATTATTTCCAACCTCTAATTCTTATTAAAATCATTAATTTAATCATAAAATTTCTTAATCACTTATTATTATTTCAATAAATTATCTTAAAAACTATCTTTATTTTAAATAATATTAATATCTAAAAATTAAAATTTTGATAGATATTAATTAATTATTATTAATCATGGATAATTATTAATAATTATTGATAATTATTAATTAACCATATATGTCCTTAATATTTAATAATAATGATATCTAATCCAATTAGTACTTTTCTCTTAGTATAAATTTCTTAATAAGTATTAATATCCATTAATTATTAATAATAAGTATCTATTTATCTCTAAATTTATAAATAATTTATTATTTTTTTTTTTTCTAAGTAAAATTATCTATTAACAGGCGGGTAAAATTACAACAAGACCGTAGTCAGAAACTGCTGCCCTGGAGGCAGAAAATTCAGAAAAAACAGTGTGGTAAACTGTCGATTCCCATGCAGGGGTGCAGAACCATAGTTTTCTGAAGGATACTTTGACCCCAAAGATACAAAAGAGGGCCAGAAACACAGCAAAAATTCCATAACAGAAAAAACCCAGGGGTTTGAGAAACAGAGACAAAGAAATGACCAAGCAACGAACCCATTTAATCTTCCGGGGGCTCCTCCTCGATCCTGCACCAGCCGGTGGCGTGCATGTCAGAAGCAGGTTCGTCATGAGTCGCCTGGGCTACATGATCATCAGAAAGCATTTCCTCATCCAGAACCGGTTCAACAGGGCGAGGCGGAGGTGGTGCCTGGAAATTGCGTTCATCGAGATTGAAAGCTGAGAACTGAGTGTCCGGAGCAAAAACAGTCGCCGCAGGAGCAGTTGGAAGCGAGCTGACATCCCCAGGAACGCTATCTTCAAGGAAGACCACCGAAAGAATGGCAGTAATGCGAGGGCGGTTGAGACTGTTGTTGAAAGTGAACCGAGCCGTGCCAGTGGTTGGGGCAGAGGAAGCAGGAGGCCGGTGCGAGTGAGGACCCCAAAACAAACGATAGTCATGAGAGCGCCCCTGACCAGAACGAGTGCTGGGATAATGGCTCGAGCCTTCCCCAAAGGACGATGAGTCCGGAGAAGGACTGGAAGGGGCATGGAGAGGGTGGCTCCGCGAGCTACCCCTTCTGCTCCTCATACGATGGCGAATCCTGGGCATGCTGAGATGAAGCGGATTCCTGAAAACCTCCCAAACCACAGAGAAAACCTGCACAAGGTAGCCCTGAAGAGAAAACAAATGGGGTCGCAACAGCTGCCCGACACTCCACCAGGCGCTTAACAAACCACCAACCTCTCTTCTCATTAAACGCATCAAGCGCTGGTCGACTTTCTCCCTCCTGCAGACGCTGCAATCTTTGACATCAGAATGATAAAGAGTGGGTGCCGAGAGCAGGTGGTTAATAACATGTTGCGAGTGAATGCCACCCACAGCGCGCCAAACCGCAGCATGCTCCCAAGCCGTCCTTCCCAAGCGAAACCTATCAGAAAACGTAACTGCTATCATGGTGTGAATCCCGCTCAAGCATGCGGATGAATGTCTCACGACAGCCGGAGTCGAGCGAGAACCAGAGTTTGCAGAGCGAACAGCTTTGGAATGAGGGGATGATAAATGGTGCTTTGCGTTGGGCATTAAGCCATTTAACACGTCGTACCCGGAGGGCAGATGGCGGTAGAGAGTTGCAGCCCTCCAACCCATCACATTAATTCGACATTGGAACACCCGCATCCGGGGAATAATTTATTATTTATTAATATTATCAACTTTTTCAATTAAAATAAAATTAAAATATTTTGAAATTTAAAAAAAAATTATTATTAAAAACTTTAAATAAATTATATTAAATATTAAACAACAAATACATTCTCTAAATAACTATTTAAATATTAGACATTTGAATATTATTAAAAGAATAATTAAATTTATTAATAAATTATTTAATCAATTTTCTCATTATGACAATTTAGGTCCGCCTCCCAGTCATTTTCCAGTCCACTCATTTTCACCTCCTCCTATTTATATCTTATAGTGAGATCAAACTAACTCATGGATATTTCCTAATGATGAACCACGGTGGATTGGTTCACTTCGACTCAATCAATAATGTATGCGATATATCCAGAAAAAAATTTCTACATAGAATAACAACTAGTTGAAGATTGATCCATGCCAAAATTTACTCTTGTCCCTTGATCTGGAAGAAGAAATTCAAAATTTTCAAAGAAGGATTTTATCTCGGTCCAAAAAAAAGATATTTCGAACTTTTTCTCCTTAAATATTCTCCTTTACTTAACTACCATGGTCCAAAAGTTCGATTTTATTTTAAAAAATCGATTTTCCCTTTAATAGAGGGCCAAAATATATTTTTTCTTGAAATTTCCTTATTCAATTTAACTATTTGGAGCAAAAAATCATTTTTTTTTTCCGTTGGCCAAATGATTTTTTTGTGGCATTTTTCTGCCTCAGAAATAAGTCCTTCAAATTTAATCTTACTTGGGAAATTCCATTTTCTCCAAAAATTCGTTTTTCCGCTTGGATAAATTTTTTATTTTCTCTCATTTTAATTTTCTGACCATTTCCAATGAATTTTATACTGAAAAAAAATGACTCTAGAGGGTTATAAACACATTTTTATAACCTCAAAGTGTGTCTAAATATAAATTTTATGTGATTAGGTCTAATTATGATTACTCATACCACCTATAACTTCTATAGACAACACATTTTACATGGAAATCCTGTTGGTAGGGGAAATTTGACAATTAAAAAATGACCTCTAGACTCAACCAAATTCTGTGAGACTCAAGACATGATCTAGTATAATAATTCACATAGGATTTATACAATAGGAATCACGTAAATATTCACTGTCAAGCCCCACTTTAGATTTTGGGTATGCATGGTGTTGTAGCTCCTAGAGACAGCCTTGAGTTGCCAAAAACCAGTGCCTAGGACATCTTAAACAGTAGGGAGTATAAAGTATATTTCAGGATCATTATCAGCTTAGGACTCTCTACCTTTACAATTTGTGTAAAGCATCATCGTATGGATGGGACCAAACCACCTTCAGATTTAGCAAGTTAGAAAGACACTGCAGAGACAAGAAGGGAATCTTCAATACACATATACTTCAGACAACTTAGAGACAAATTTCATCAGAGAGGGCCAGTTTCTTAATGATATATAGGTATTTTAAACAGAAAAATGTTTGCTGCGCTGAAAGTGAAATGGGAGTACTAACTACCAATGAAATGGTGCTCGAAAAACATATTTCAACATAATATGGGCTTATAAACTAAGAATCCATACATATCAATCAGTTCAGTAAGAGTAACATAACACGATGTTTAATACAGAGGAAATATGAATGATGTGTTAAGCGGAACGGAATATCGTGTATGAGCCATATTTAAAGCGACATAGACCAGTAAAGCATGAGTACCAAATAGTGATAAATTCATACCCGAGCCGGCAAGTCACTCGCATTCCAAAACACGATAAAAGGAAATTGGAAACAGTGGAGCAAACAATGATACAATATCACAAAGAAAGAGTCACGAACTATATACCATCAAGACTGGAATCCTTACACATAACTAGAACTTCTCTTTGCTAAAACCCCACAGGCTCTATGTATTTGCATTGATAATTACACGACAAGCATACAAAAACTTTTACACTGCACGTTTCTTCATGAAATCTGGAAACCTCTTTTTCTCATTAGATCTTACTTATATAGGCTTCTACCTGTCTCAGCGATAAGATATTTTTTGGAAAAATATCTTCTTCGCATAACAAAAATTTGTTAAAGGTTATTCTCAAAACAACAAAATTCATGATGAGGAATAAGGCCTCTCATCATGGATAGTCAGGCACTTGGCCGTTTTCAAAAACATAAAATTAAACAGTAGTTTGATGAAAAGTAAAATGCTGGAGTGGGGTAAACAACCCAGTCGAAACTTAAAAGAAAATAATTCAGTAAAAGGTAAATAGGCTGTTGAGGTCGAATCATGAGTTGACAAGATTTCATAGGTGTGGAAGAGTTGAAGCAGTTGCTGATGCTGGAGGTGGGATGTTCGCTGATGAGCTGGCAATTTGGTTTGCAAACTGCGTGCATCTCTGTTGGCAGTCAGCTGAAGGTTCTGGCATCACGGCGAATCCCTCCACTTTGACATAGGCCGCTATGAGGGCGTTGAAACCCGCCTCTGTAGGCAGCTTGTGCCTGATCAAGTTGAGAAGAAGAAACTCCTGGCGGAGAGATGAAACAATGTTTTCACCCTTTAACCGAGCAATCTTATATGTCAGGACATCTATCCGGTATTTTTCTTCCTGCAGACGTGTCTTATATTCTATCAACGGTTGTAGGATGGATGAAGTGGTTGGGTCCCAGCAAGATGGGAGTCCAGCTGCTATAATCTCATTCCACACTACATCGAACCGGTCCACGTTTGATATTACCTGTTGCAAAGCTTTCAAAGCGGCATCTCGGGCTACCTCTTTGTCGATTATTTTCTGACATTCAAAGGCCTCCATGAACCGACTCGGTATGCCGTGCTTTTACACTTCGTCTCATTCTAACCCCTACAAGAAATAAATATAGCTTTTAGCATGTTGAGTTCTGCCGGACACATTGAGATCTGCCTCTTGGAATTTCCTGTTGAGATAGAGTATAGCAGCTTTGTTTTCCCCTATCATCTTTAGGAAAGCCCATTGTCCTATCACTGCTAAGATTATGTCCGACCAGATTATACTCCCCGCTTCTCTGAGAGTGATGTTTCCCTTCACGCGATTTTTGAGTTTAGCGATTGTTTTCTACTGGTCAGCTTTTGTCTTCTTCTCCTGCTCGATCTGTTTTTGTAGTGTTTCTATCCTCTTGCCATTCTCAGCTGCCAAACCTTCTAGATCGGCGATTTTCTACCTTGCGGTGATTGCCTATTTCTCTAGCACGTCATTGGTAGCTTTCGTTGCATTCAGCTGCTCTACCAGTGGGCTTGTCTTTGGTGGGGCTGTAGCAGGCGGACAACTGTGATTGTCCCAGGTGTTTTGCAGCTCTGTCAACCTGCTCTGAAGGGTGGTGATTTTTTCAGCCAGTTTTTCTCTATCTTCCCTCTCCCTTGCTAATGAGTGAGCCAATTCTGTTTTTTCTTTTTCCACTTGCACCAGCTCAGCCGTCTGGACATGGTGGGAGGCTGGTATTCTGGCCTTGCCTTTCATTGACGTGAACTCCTTTTGCAGTTGGTCTATTAGAGCACCCTGCAGGTCTGTTTCTCCCGTGTCTTTTCCTCTGATCTGGTCTTGGAGGAAACGTACTTGATTTACTCGGGCGCGACAGTTTGCCTGCTCATTTTTCAAGGTAGCTGTCACCCGTTCATGTTTTTCCTCCAGCCTCTTCAGCGCAATGGTGACTCGCATCATTTCGTCTTTGAGCATATCACATACAGTCTGAAACAGGTTACACAGATCGGTCGTACGCACCTTTTTCATGTCGATTGCATGCTCGAGCACCCGATAGCTAGTAACACCTGAATTGGGATCCAAGAGGGTTTCTGCCATAGATAATACCAGATGTTCTATATCCACGTTCATGGAGGCAGAGACCCTGGTGTGATATTTCTCAACGTACCCCTCCAGCTCAGCTTTATACTTATCTCAGATCACTCTATTTTCCCGGTCTCTTTCCACTTCCCTTGGTGAGGTATGTTCTATGATGGCTTGTGTGACTTCCGTGAAGTCGGAAGAGGTGGTACTATCCCTTAGCACCTTTATCCCTGCCTTACTTGTATCCAATTTTCCATACGTTGTGAATGGTTCCAGCAGTTGCTCCTCTCCTATGACTTCTGCCTCACTGGAGGATGTTTTTTTCTTTTTTTGAGGGGGAACTGCTCTGGATGTGCCTGCTTCTTCCCCGCTCGTGCCTTTATTTACGTCCTCTTCCTCCCCTGTGGCAGATGAATCTGTCTCCATCTGCGAAACCAAAGGCCAAATTTCGAGATTAGCCCTCCATTCCATGAACGGCTTTGGCTCATGCATATAAGGTGCGGACTTGTTCCTTTTTCTTTTGTTCGAGATAATTTCTCGTGGATCATAAGCCCAACCCTTTCCCAGCCTCAGGTCCAGACCCTACAACATTTTCTCAACAATTGGGAGAGCAAGTCTCGAATTCACAACAAAAGGGCTGATTTGGGTGGGGAGCCTCAGGATGTAACCCTTCTTGGCGGGGAAAAAATGGAGTTGATTGGCCTTGAGGGTCTGCCAGATGTATTCGAGCGCATAAAATCGATGCACAGGAAATACTGGTAGCCGGTAAGGGGAAACTTCGGCTCCATAGACCCGAATTTCCATGTATCATCGAATAGGAACCAATCCCCAATGCTCTGGGATTTTCCAGCTTGCAGCCAGCTCTTCATCTCTAGAAAGACCCTAGGTGAAGGTGCGTTGTGAATAATAGAATAGGCAATAGACATGAAACTATTCAAAAAACTGGAATAACCCTCCCCTTGGGTAGTTGGCGCACAGAGAAATTCTAGTCGAAGACTGGACGGGGTTGGGAATTCTCCCGATATACCTTGTCTAAACCCAAACCCTCAAATTTATCAGCGTGCTGGTACAGGAAAAGATAGAAAACCATCGAACAAAAATGGAACTGACTGGTTTCTTGAATCTCTTGGAACTGGGTTCGAATGGCGGTGGCAAGGAAACCAGGAATATCTAACACTACCCCCTTTTGAGACATGAGCCATAAGAAATGGACACACACCGTGTAAATCTCTTCCGGATTTCCTATTCCTAAAAGACTGGCGATGAGGGAGAGGATGGGCTGAACTTCCTCTCCTAACAAACTTAATGGAAAAGGCTCTATGGCCGAGAGAGAAGTAACATGATTGTCGGTTATGGAGGAGATGAAGTCTTTCTGATTCTCCCATGGCTGCCTGGTGAACTAGGCTGCTAGAGCTACTTCGCTGAAACTGATATATGCGGCACTGGTGGGAAAGCGAAGGGCTTGCTTGATAATGTCGGGCGAAAGGGAAAAAACTTTGTTCCCTTGAGGAGAGGTGAAAGTGCCCTGATGTATGTCAAAAACGTCTTTGAGCTAGGAGATAAAATCAACTACAGAATGAACTTGAGGGGTAATTTGATGATACAGGCCAGACACGACCACTCGATATCGGTATTTATTCCCAATATGACGTCTGAAAAGCTCAGGTTTAATGGTGCTGATATGAAATGGGTATTGAGGGTCACGGATCTCAGCTTGTAGGTCGATGAAGGGGTCGAACCCGAGAGGGTGTCTAGCTTCTCTGACCTGAGGGGTTTCTGTATCGGCTTTCTTGGGTGTGCCCCTCCCCATGACTAACATAACAAACTTTTAAAATATGAAAGGGAAAACAGAAAACAAATGAAGGACGAAATACCTGTGCACAGGGAAATATTCTCAGGAAAACAATGCGGGGGGTGCTGAAAGCGACTGGGTGGACCTTGGCGTTGGTTTCCAATTAGTACGTACCGTAGCTGGAACCCTGAGACCTCTACTAGAGTAAAAAACGGGAAACTGTTATCTTTTGACTGAAGGGTTTGAGGTAAAAGGGCGGATAAGTAAACTGAATGAGGAAGAGAGTCGTAAGGGCTCTGACAGTGGAACACGCGGCGTGTGAGGATTGGGTGTTGGCTGAGGATAGGTGAACGCTGCGTGCCGGGTTTAACATAGGTACGGGCCTAAGTACCAGCTTACCTAAAGACTTACCTTACCTTCGTGCTGCAGTGAACCATACGATCCATGAAAAATTTCATTCATGGGGCGTGTGAAATACACGGCGTGCCGGTCTTTAAAACCCCTTTTTAGTTCTGCCATGTCGCCGAAACTCCGCACTTCGCACTGCCACATCACCACTTACCTCGGGCCCACCCCAAAACTGTTCAATACAATTCCGTAGGGGTGTAAGTCTATTTCCCCTCCCATCTCTCGACCCCCACGGAATTCCCTGTGTGTAGAATTTCCTCACGTGCTTGTCTTGGGGTGTGTTTAATCCATTTAACTCCTCTCGCTTTACACCTTTCGTATTATATGTTTGCGCCTTTTAACCCTTCAATTGTGCATGATTTATTTTAAACACACATTTGTCACATTCTCATTTCTCATTTCGGTCCATCTTTTAAATATATCGACGCCTGCCATCGTATTTAATATACCTCTATCCAAAGGTCCATCTGTAAAAAATGACTGGTGCTACTTTGTGACCAAGATTGGCTCCACCTGGGGACGGCACGTTCTACTCCTGAACGTGTCGAGAACTACGCAGACCGCCTATCTATCTTCCGTGTGCACCATCCACTGTCCTTCATCTGCATCTTTAATTTTCTTGTTCACAACTCAACATGACTCATGCATTATTCAATTCAGAAAATAAAGCAACTACTAATATACAATATGATACAATTAGGCCCCCTCGGCCTAGCTCAGAACTGAAAGTAGGGTTTTAAGAATTGACCATTTACAGGGGCGTCGATTAAATCTCCTTGTAAATTCTCCAGCCTGAAAGTGTTGTTACCGCCCTGCTCTGCGATTTTGAAGGGACCGAACCAGAGGGGGTGGAATTTACCGTGCTTTCCTTTATCGGCCCTTCGTACATCCCACCTGAGTACTAAGTCCCCTGTCTGTAACTTTCTGTCTTTGGCGTGTTGATCAAAAAATTCTTTCATTTTCTCCTGTTATGTCTCTAGCCTCTGATTTACCTGACTACGCGTTTCTTCGAGTTCCACCAGCTGGTTAATTATTCTAGTCATGTCATCAGGTTCTTCTTGACTCTCTTGCATGAATCGAGCCATAGGTAGGGCTAATTGTATAGGAAAAACAGCTGCTCGTCCATATATCAGTTCATATGGGGATTTCCCAGATGCTCTTTTATTAGTGATTCTGTTTTCCCACAGAGCAAATTTCAGTTGGGAATCCCAATTCCTCTGATTTCCATTAATAGTCTTCTTTAAGGCCCTCACCAGGGTTTTATTCGAAGATTCTGCCAAACCATTCCCCTGCGGATAGTAAGCTGTGGAGTGACTCAGTGAGATATTATACTGCTGGTAGAAACCCACAAATTTTGCAGATTTGAAGGCCTGTGCATTATCAGTCACTATTCTAGCAGGGCAGCCAAACCTGGATATGATGTTCTCTTCCATAAATTTTATTATCACTGTGTCAGTAGCATTCCTTGCAGGTATGGCTTCCACCCACTTCGTGAAGTAATATGTAGCAGTCAAGATCCATCTGTGCTGGCCACTTGAGGGTGGGTGAATTTCGCCTATGAAATCGATTCCCCACTGTTTGAAATGTTCGTCTACATGAACAGGGATCAAGGTAAGAGCTGCTAACTTTTGCTTTTCGACGAATTTTTGGCATTTATCACATGCTCTAACCCAGGCGAAAACATCTCCGAATAACTTAGGCTAGTAGAAACTAGCCTTCAATATTTTATGAGATGTGCCTCTCCAGCTGTAATGTCCTTCGCAGATACCCTCGTGAAATTCGGTCATTATGTTCTCCACTTCGTTCTCTGTGAGGCACAGGAGTAGGATACCTGAAGGATCTCGCCAGTAAAGCTGGCCGTTTGCAACTGTGTATTTCTGTGATTTCAGCCTCAATGCCCTGTATTTCATTTTATCACAGCTGGGTGGGCAGCTGAGTGTTAGGAGGTATTCTACAATTTCCTTGTACCATGGGCTGGTGAGGTACTTTAGACATGTTTGCGGGCTGGCTATTTCCACATCTTGTTGTTCCTCTCCCCCTGCAGACTCTCTGCTTGCTATCATAAACAGGTTTATGCCTAAGGCCCGATAGTTTGATTCAGATAGAATTTTGGCTAGTCCCTGGCCCTTAATCAGTTTGGTAGGCCGAATATCCAGATCATATTCCTGTATTTTGACAATCCATCTGCCTCTTTTTCCTTCACTGTCACCCTGAATGAGAATGTCTTTAACGGCTGCAGCGGGCACAAATGCTGTGATGTGAGACTGCAAGACATACATGCAAAACGCTTTGAGGGAATTTACTAAAGCATACACCTGTTTCTCCAATATATTATATTTCAATTCTGCATCATGAAGGACCTGACTAAAGAAAGCTATGGGCTGCTCATACCCATCATAATTTTTTTGTAAAAGAACCCAGCTACCATATGAGGTGAAGCAAAAGAGAATATCATAAATGGTTTATCATAATCAGGCCCAGCCAGCACAGGGGCTTCAGCGAATGCATGTTTTATTCTAGCAAAGGCCTCCCGTGAGTCTTGTGACCATTTCACCTCCTTATCTTTCTTCAACATATCTGTTATATGCCTAACTATCTCAGCATAGTTAGGAATAAACCTCCTCAGGAAATTGATACGCCCTAAAAATACCTACACTTATTTCTTATTCCTGGGGAGGGAGATACCATTTATAACCTCCACTCTTTAAGGATCAATCTTGACCCCATCCCTAGTCACAATGTGCCCCAGGAGCTTACCCTCTTCTAATGCAAACAAAGATTTCTGAGGATTGAGGGAAAGACCATACCTTCTACATTTTTCAAAAGTTCTATGTAAATGTTGAATATGCTCGGCGTCATCTTTTGAAAACACTGTAATATCATCCAGATAAACCACCTGAAACTTATCCTGCTCCCCAACAAAGGCAATGTCCATGGCCCTCTGAAAAGTGGCTCCTGCGTTAATCAACCCAAAAGGCATCCTAGCATAAATGAATGTACCCCAAGGTGTGGTGAAAGCAGTCTTCTTCTGGTCCTCTAGGAGTACAGCGACCTGGTTATAACCCAAAAAACTATCCATCATAGACATTCTAGAGGCCCCCACCACTTTCTGCAGAATGTGGTCCATCTTCGGTAAGGGGTAATTGTCTTTCAGGGAGGCTCTATTCAAATTTCTAAAATCAACGCACAACCTTATTTCTCCATTTTTCTTTCAGACATGGACTAGATTTGCCACCCATTCAAAGTAATTTAATGGCACAATTATTTTAGCCTTTAGCAGCTTCTTGATTTCTTTCTCAATGGAGGGGAGCAGCAGAGGATTTATTTTTCTGAGCTTTTGCTTATGAGGCTTTGCATCTGCCTTCAGGGGGATTTCATGCTGCAAAATGCTGGTATCAAATATTTTCAGGTCCTGATAGGACCATGCAAATACATCTTTGTACGACTGAAATAGTTTCAAGTACCTCCCCTTATATTCATCCGGGACTCTTCTGGACAATCTTACAATTTTGGGCTCAGCGTCGGTACCCAGATTCAGGTCCTCTAGCTGGTTTTCCTCTGTCGTTTTGCTGGGCTGCCTGGGGACGTCATTTTTGTCAAATAGTCTTTCTAGAGGTACCAGCCCTCTAGGGATGACGTTTCCTTTCAGTTGTAACACTTTACTTCCTGCCATTTTTTCTTCCCACCTGCTTCCTGATTGGTTCTCAACATCAGCTTCCTCGTAACAGTCAATTTCCATATTAGAGAACTCTCCTATTGTCTCTAGAAACCTTTTAACTTGCTCATCATATTCAAACACTTGCCAATGTTTGAGATTGTCTGGGATTGAGGGTCGATATCTTACCTCTATCTCATATCTCAAGAAGGGATTTTGGGGTGGACGGAAAGTACTGGCAGCTACTGCAAGTGAATCTGCAATCCTATTCTGCTCCTGGGGCATGAAATGAATATTAAAAGCTGAGAATAATTTTTCCACCATGTCCCGTACCTCATTCCTGTAAGCTCTGAGATGAGGATGCTTAGCTTGACACTGATTTTTGATTTGTCGGACCACCAATTCCGAATCACCCAAGACCTTCAGACTCTAGATATTCATATTCCTGGCTGTCTGCAATCCCAGCAAGAGTGCTTCATACTCAACCACGTTGTTAGTAGCCTCATACTATAATTTGAAGGACAGTGGGACCCATTTTACTGTAGGAGAAATCAGTAACATTCCTGCCCCGTTGCCTTCCTTAGAATTTGCTCCATCGAAATGTAGAGTCCATATCCTGGCTTCAAGGTTCTATAAGGATTTTTGGGTCCTTATTTGACAGAAGGAGGGTTCGTGAGCATAACTGTGATATTCTTCTAACATCAGGCATGAAAAGTCTCCTTCCTTACTGTAAACAGGAGAATTTTCTGAGCTGTCAACCTTGGTAATCGTTTTGACGAATCTGGTCTCTCTGTATAGTCTCCTTTCTTGGCCGCCAAAAATTGGGATAGTGGCATATGTGAGATCCAATTTGATTGACCCACCAATTTTTTTTCCCCAGGATCTTGATAGTAGCATGCAAAAGTGGGCTGGGATATCGGCCACCATAATATCCATGACTACGCTTTTGGCTGGGATTTGGGCCAGATTGACCACTAGATCCTTGATCATGCCCAGGAATTTAACTCTTTTGGAGTAAAATGAGTACAAATCCTTATATGGGTGAGTGATTTGGAGTCCTAACTGTTCCATGATAGATAAAGGCATAAGATTGTGGGAGGCTCCAGAGTCTAGCATACAATTGTGGAGCAATAGATCATGGATTACCAAAGACACATAGAAGGGAGGTGTGGAAGGGTCTAACTCTTCAACGTGTGGAACAAACACCACCATAGGCCTTTCTTATTGTAGGTTGAGACTATCTAGAATGTGTATTACTTCTGGAGGAAGCATGAAGGATGTGACTTGGGACTGATATGCTGGATGTTTCAATAGTTCAGTCAAAGGGACTGGGATTTTTACTTTTTTCAAGCTCTTTTTGTAAACTGAAGACAGATGGAGACTTATCTATTGCCACTTCTTTTTCTTTCGAATCCTTGCTTTGGAAGGGGGGCTTGACTTATTTTACAATGGGCTTGACATTAGGGGATGCATTTACTTGAGAAGTAGAAGGCCTTCGAGTATCAGATCGTAAAGGTTGGTCCAGAGGTCTCTTACCTTCATCAGGGGTTCTCTGGGCCATCCCCTCCTGAGCGAGTGCTGGTTTTTGGGGTGTGTCCTCCTCTTCATCTTGAGTGCGGGTTCTCTTTCTAGAGGACCTGAGATCATATTTATTATTGAACTGAGCCTGCATGAAGTCGAAAAACTGCTTGCAGTAGTCGTCAATCTCTAGATCCTTGGTACTTTCATCAGCTTTCTCTTGTGCCGACACTTCCCCTGCTTCCACTGCGTGCAGGGGGCATTCTACTTCTTCACTGCTTGCATAATCTAGACATGCCTCCTCTCCTTCATAAGTGACATCCTCGGTAGGACCATCAACTTGACCTTCCAAGTACAGAGGATGAGGTACTTGGTCAGGCTGCTCCTTTCGTTCCCTTTGCAGGATCTACAAAGGAGGTTTCCGGTTTTGAGGGTTGTATCCTCTGTTTGGAGCATTTTGGAAATTCTTCAGGGGTGAGTTCTTGGTCTCCATCTCAAGAATAGTCAACTTACTTGAGATATTCTTGATCATCTTGTTCATTTCCTCGAGCTTGTCACTGGCTGAATCTCTGTCTTGGCTTGAAGTGGATACTTCCTCCTTTCCCCTTCTTCTAATATCCTGTTCATGTTTCCCTTTGGCTTTACCAGTAGAGGAAAAATTTGATTCTATTTCCAATGCATCGGTCTGTGCATTGTCTAGAGTGGTTGGTTTCCTTTCTCTCAAGGAGAAGCCGAATTCAGAATCAAACGCTGCCACAAAAATGACCTTGGAAGCAGTCTGGTGAGGCTTCATGTGGGCAGGAAGACTCAGGTACAATTTGTTAAATCTTCTAATAAACTCTGACACCCCTTCATTATGTTTCTTTTTCAGAGTGTTGAATTCAGTAAGAATATTACCATGATATTTCTTCTCTCCCCATTTTTTGATGAAAGTCTCCTCCATTCCCTCCCATGTATTAATAGAACGAGCTCCAAGTGTCTTGAACCACTTTCTAACTTCTCCGTCTAAGGACTGCACGAAAAGCCTTAGGACTACATCCAGATGTTCCATATTAAAATTCTCTGCAAAAGATAAAAAGACTTCGATATGTTTCTAGTCTTCAATCTCATTCTCACCACTGAATCTGGGCAGAATCTTTAGATAATCTTGCGGCATGTCATTTAATACTGCAGGGAGCTCCAGAGGGGCGTATCTATTTTGCAGAAAATCAGGGACGTTAGCCATTGGAGGAGGAGGTGGAGGTAATAAGAGGGCTTGATGAGTAAGTGGGGGATTAGGTGGAAGCACAGTGTGACTGATGATAAGAATATAATGAACGGTGGCTTGGGATGATGGACACAAGGGTGGAGTGGTAGCAGCAGATACTTCCGTGACTTCTTTAACTTCCTCGACCTCTGGAGTAGGATGGAATGTGTAACGGGTGGTGTCTACTGACTCAGTCTTTTCCTTGACTCAGATATTTCCCCCGGGTAAATAGTCTGAATAATAGCCGGTTTCACCTAGAGTAGAGTTAGAATCTTGCCACTGAGCAACCTGAGAAGAGGAAGAAGGAAGATATTCTAGAGAGAGTGGTGGAATCTCAGTATGAACAAATGGTCTCCCCCTTCAGCTTCTTCTATGTAAAATTATTTCTGGGTCAAACACAGAGGGCGTCTTTGGCTGAGAAGTATCTGACCTAAGGTGTGGCTTCCGAGGAGCCAGGACTGCGAAGAGATTTAGCAGGGAAGATGAATGTGGAGTCGCCAAGGTGAGGGATATACAACTCTCAACTCTCCATGCTCACCTAATTGAAGAGTGAAATAGGGTTTTGTCGAGGCCCAGGGACTTCAATTTTATTTTTTCATCAACTTCGTCCCCGGCAATGGCGCCAAAAAGATGTTGTAGCTCCTAGAGATAGCCTTGAGTTTCCAAATACCAGTACCTAGGACATCTTAAATAGTAGGGAGTATAAAGTATATTTCAGGCTCATTATCAGCTTAGGACTCCGTACCTTTTCAATTTGTGTAAAGCATCATCGTATGGATGGGACCAAACCACCTTCAAATTTAGCAAGTTATAAAGACACTGCAGAGACAAGAAGGGAATCCTCAATACACATATACTTCAGACAACTTAGAGACAGCTTTCATCAGAGAGGGCTAGTTTCTCAATGATATATAGGTATTTTAAACAGAAAAATGTTTGTTTCTCTGAAAGTGAAAGGGGAGTGCTAACTACCAATGAAATGGTGCTCGAAAAACATATTTCAACATAATATGGGCTTATAAACTAAGAATCCATACATATCAATCAGTTCAATAAGAGTAACATTACACGATGTTTAATACAGAGGAAATATGAATGATGTGTTAAGCGGAACGACATATCGTGTATGAGCCATATTTAAAGCGACATAGACCAGTAAAGCATGAGTACCAAACAACGATAAATTCATACCCGAGCCGACAAGTCACTCGCATTCCAAAACACGATAAAAGGAAATTGGAAACAGTGGAGCGAACATTGATACAATATCACAAAGAAAGAGTCACGAACTATATATCATCAAGACTGGAATCCTTACACATAACTAGAACTTCTCTTTGCTGAAACCCCACGGGCTCTGTGTATTTTCATTGATAATTCCATGACAAGCATACAAAAACTTTTACACTGCACATTTCTTCATGAAATCTGGAACCCTCTTTTTCTCATTAGATCTTACTTATATAGGCTTCTACCTATCTCAGCGAGAAGATATTTTTTGGAAAAATATCTTCTTCGCATAACCAAAATTTGTTAAAGGTCATTCTCAAAACAACAAAATTCATGATGAGGAATAAGGCCTCTCATCATGGATAGTCAGGCACTTGGCCGTTTTCAAAAACATAAAATTAAATAGTAGTTTGATGAAAAGTAAAATGCTGGAGTGGGGTAAACAACCCACTTGAAACTTAAAAGAAAATAATTCAGTAAAAGGTAAATAGGCCATTGAGGCTGAATCATGAGTTGACAAGATTTCATAGGTGTGTAAGATTTGAAGTAGTTGCTGATGCTGGATGTGGGACGTTCGTTGATGAGCTGGAAATCTGGTTTACAAACTGTGTGCATCTCTGTTGGCAGTCAGCTGAAGGTTCTGGCATCACGGTGAATCCCTCCACTTTGACATAGGCTGCTGTGAGGGTGTTGAAACCCACCTCTGTAGGCAGCTTGTGCCTGATCAAGTGGAGGAGAAGAAACTCCTGGCTGAGAGATGAAACAATGTTTTCACCCTTTAACCGAGCAATCTTATCTGTCAGGACATCTATCCGGTCTTTTTCTTCCTGCAGACGTGTCTTATATTATGTCAACGGTTTTAGGACGGATGGAGTGGTTGGGTCCCAGCAAGATGGGAGTCCATCTACTATAATCTCGTTCCACATTACATCGAACCGGTCCACGTTTGATATTACCTGTTGCAAAGCTTTCAAAGTGGCATCTCGGGCTGCCTCTTTGTCGATGATTTTTTGACATTCGAAGGCCTCCATGAACTGACTCGGTATGTCGTGCTTTTCCACTTCGTCTGATTCTAACCCCTGCAAGAAAGAAATATAGCTTTTAGCATGCTGAGTTTCGCCGGACACGTTGAGATCTGCCTCTTGGAATTTCCTGTTGAGATAGAGTATAGCAGCTTTGTTTTCCCCTATCATCTTTAGGAAATCCCATTGTCCTGTCACTGCTAAGATTATGACCGACCAAATTATACTCCTCACTTCTCTCAGCGTGATGTTCCCCTTCACGTGATTTTTGAGTTCATCGATTGTTTTCTGCTAGTCAGCTTTTGTCTTCTTCTCCTGCTCGGTCTCTTTTTGTAGTGTTTCTATCCTCTTGCCATTCTCAGCTGCCAAACCTTCTAGATCGACGATTTTCCGCCTTGCGGTGATTGCCTGTTTCTCTAGCACGTCATTGGCGGCTTTTGTTGCATTCAGCTACTCTGCTAGTGGGCTTGTCTCTGGTGGGGCTGTAGCAGGTAGACAGCTGTGATTGTCCCAGGTGTTTTGCAGCTCTGTCAACCTACTCTGAAGGGTGGTGAATTTTTCAGCCAGTTTTTCTTTGTCTTCCCTCTCCCTTGATAATGAGTGAGCCAATTCTGCTTTTTCCTTTTCCACTTGCACCAGATCGGCCGTCTGGACATGGTGGGAGGCTGGTATGTTGGCCTTGCCTTTCATTGACGGAAGCTCCTTTTGCAGTTGGTCTATTAGAGCGCTTGCGGGTCTATTTCTCCCATGTCTTTTCCTCTGATCTGGTCTTGGAGGAAACGTACTTGATTTTCTCGGGCACGATAGTTTTCCTGCTCATTTTTCAAGGTAGCTCTCACCCGTTCATGTTTTTCCTTCAGCCTCTTTAGCGCAATGGTGACCCGCATCATTTCGTCTTTAAGCATATCACATACAGTCTTAAACAGGTTACACAGATCGGTTGCAGGCACCTTTTTCATGTCGATTGCATGCTCGAGCACCCGATAGCTAGTAACACCTGAATTGGGATCCAAGAGGGTTTCTGCCATAGATAATACCAGATGTTCTGTATCCACGTTCATGGAGGCAGAGACCCTGGTGTGATATTTCTCAACGTACCCCTCTAGCTCAGCTTTATACTTATCTCGAATCGCTCTATTTTCCCGGTCTCTTTCCACTGCCCTTGGTGAGGTATGTTCTATGATGGCCTATGTGACTTCCGTGAAGTCAGAAGAGGTGGTGCTATCCATTAGCACCTTTATCCCTACCTTACTTGTATCCAATTTGCCATACGTTGTGAATGGTTCTAGCAGTTTCTCCTCTCCTATGACTTCCACCTCACTGGAGGCTGTTTTTTGCTTTTTGTGAGGGGGGACTACTCCTGATGTGCCTGCTTCTTCTCCGCCCGTGCCTTTATTGACGTCCTCTTCCTCCCTTGTGGTAGATGAATCTGTCTCCATCTGCGAAACCAAAGGCCAAATTTCGAGATTAGCCCTCCATTCCATGAACGGCCTTGGCTCATGCATATAAGGTGCGGACTTGTTCCTTTTTCTTTTGTTTGAGATAATTTCTCGTGGATCATAAGCCCAACCCTTTCCCAGCCTCAGGTCCAGACCTTGCAACATTTTATCAACAATTGGGAGAGCAAGTCTTGAATTCACAACAAAAGGGCCAATTTGGGTGGGGAGCCTCAGGATGTAACCCTTCTTGGCGGAGAAAAAATGGAGTTGATCGGCCTTGAGGGTCTGCCAGATGTATTCGAGCGCATAAAATTGACGCACAGGAAAGAGTGGTAGCCGATAAGGGGAAACTTCGGCTCCATAGACTCGAATTTCCATGTAATCATCGAATAGGAACCAATCCCCAATGCTCTGGGATTTTCCAGTTTGCAGCCAACTCTTCATCTCTGGAAAGACCCTAGGTGAAGGTGTGTCGTGAATAATAGAATACGCAATAGACATGAAACTATTCACAAAAATGGAATAACCCTCCCCCTTGGGTAGTTGGCGCACAGAGAAATTCCAGTCGAAGACTGGACGGGGTTGGGAGTTCTCCCGATATACCTTTTCTAAACCCAAACCCTCAAATTTATCAGCGTGCTGGTACTGGAAAATATAGAAAACCATCGAAAAAAAATGGAACTGACTGGTTTCTTGAAGCTCTTGGAACTGGGTTCGAATGGCGGTGGCAAGGAAACCAGGAATATCTAACACTACCCCCTTTTGAGACATGAGCCATAAGAAATGGACACACACCGTGTAAATCTCTTCCGGACTTCCTATTCCTAAAAGACCGACGATGAGGGAGAGGATGGGCCAAACTTCCTCTTCGAACAAACTTAATGGAAAAGGCTCTATGGCCGGGAGAGAAGTAACATGATTGTCGATTATGGAGGAGATGAAGGCTTTCTGATTCTCCCATGGCTGCCTGGTGAACTAGGTGGCTAGATCTGCTTCGCTGAAACTGGTATATGTGGCACTGGTGGGAAAGCGAAGGGCTTGCTTGATAATATCGGGCAAAAGGGAAAAAACTTTGTTCCCTTGAGGAGAGGTGAAAGTGCCCCGATGTTCGTCAAAAACGTCTTTGAGCCAGGAGATAAAATCAACTACAGAATGAAATTGAGGGGTAATTTGATGATACAGGCTAGACACGACCACTCGATATCGGTCTTTATTCCCAATATGACGTCTGAAAAGCTCAGGTTTAATGGTGCTGATATGAAATGGGTATTGAGGGTCACGGATCTCAGCTTGTAGGTCGATGAAGGGGTTGAACCCGGGAGGGTGTCTAGCTTCTCTGAACTGAGGGGTCTTTGGTTCGGCTTTCTTGGGTGTGCCCCTCCCCATGACTGACATAACAAACTTTTAAAAGACGAAAGGGAAAACAAAAAACAAATGAAGGACGGAATACCTGTGCACAGGGAAATATTCTCAGGAAAACAATGCGGGGGGTGCTGAAAGCGACTGGGTGGACCTTGGCACTGGTTTCCAATTAGTACATACCGTAGCTGGAACCCTGAGACCTCTACTGGAGTAAAAAACGGGAAACTGTTATCTTTTGACTGAAGTGTTTGAGGTAAAAGGGCAGATAAGTAAATTGAATGAGGAAGAGAGCCGTAAGGGCTCTGACAGTGGAGCACGTGGCGTGTGAGGATTGGGTGTTGGCTGAGGACAGGTGAATGCTGCGTGCCGGGTTTAACACCGGTACAGGCCTAACTACCAGCTTACCTAAAGACTTACCTTACCTTCGTGCTGCAGTGAACCATACGATCCATGAAAAATTTCATTCTTGGGGCATGTGAAATACACGGCGTGCCAGTCTTTAAAACCCATTTTTAGTTATACCACATCGCCGAAACTCCGCACTTCGCACTGCCACGTCACTGCTTACCTCGGGCCCACCCCACAACTATTCAATACAATTCCGCAGGGGTGTAAGTCTATTTCCCCTCCCGTCTCTCGACCCCCGCGGAATTCCCTGTGTGTATAATTTCCTCACGTGCTTGTCTTGGGGTGCATTTAATCCATTTAAATCCTCCCGCTTTACACCTTTCGTATTATATGTTTGTGCCTTTTAACCCTTCAATTGCACATGCTTTATTTTAAACACACATTTTTCACATCCTCATTTCTCATTTCGGTCCATATTTTAAATATATCGATGCCTGCCATCGTATTTAGTATACCTCTATCCAAAGGTCCATCTGTAAAAAATGACTGGTGCTACTTTGTGACCAACACATGGGAGGAAAACTTTGCTAATTATTTGATGTTTAGGAAAAACTCAAATACTTAGTTGAGGTTAAAAAACCCCAGAGAGTGAAATTGTTTGCTAAATATATTAAACTTACCTAGGTTTTTTATATGGCATTATAAACATACTAGAATCATTTTTACATAATGGCCCATAAGGCTATTTTTGTGCAGGTAAATCTCCTCTTTACACAAAGGCGATCCCTCTAGCCTTGGAGTGGGTCTAGCAACAAGGAAACATGCTAATTATTCGAATTCCTAGTTTATGAATGAAACTAAATTGGGATAGATGACCTACCTTTGTTCCAATGCAGTTGTCATAGCTGTGGCAATAGTCTCCTGATCTTCATATTTACACGTCATGGTCCTTCAGCGTTGATACTCAAGTGCCTACACAAGGATCAGAGAACGATAACAACATACGAAAAAATACTTACATTCATAACTATTTAATTGGTCAAAGAGAAATAAACATATTGCAAAATATTAAACACATCAAATGCAAAATAGGAACCAAAACATCAGTCATGTATTAAGAAGTAGAGAGAAGAATTTTACAACCAAAACAGCCTTGACGTTGCAGCCTCCTTCGATAGGTCCAGTCAAACGCGTCTCAAGCATTCATCGGGGATTAGAATTGGTGAAGCAATGGGTCTAGAATCTCTCTCGACAATGGATTCCTCTCTACTTTACTCACACTAGCTATAGTAAGGAATGTTAAGCTATTCAACCATTTCAGCTAGCTGCAACTATGCGAGAAGGATTTATTTATATGAGAGGAGGAGGTGGTTTGGGATTCCTCATAAGGTGGAAGGGTGACCTTATCCTTTGGGGAGTTGCTCAAATGTAGGAAAAAAGAAGAAAAAGGAAGGTATTCGACATTATTCAGTTGAAAAAACTATGGTGACTTGGCTCACGAAGTGGTTGGGAATGGAAACTTCACTTCTATTTTAAAAATCTTTCCAAAAATAGCTCAGCGTGGACAGTCCACTGAGACAGAGCGCCAATGGGTGCAAGGCCATAACTGCCTAACAACAATGACCCAAATCATATGTTTTTGAGAGCCTGCTTTAGGATTAGTCAACAGAGGAAATGTTCTTCTCATGGCAAGGGATGCAATGACACTTTTTAAAGGTATGACAATACACAGAAGTCACTAAAATGGTCCTCCAATGTTTAGGATGGGGATTGTAGGGATGGTGAAAAAATGTTGTGTAACAGATGCCCCCTAAAGAACGAGGTCCAAGAGAGAGGGAGGAGAGAAATGATTTACGAGAAGGTGTTCAAACCAAACACTGCCATCGGAAGACTTGCAAGTACAAGTACAACTGATATCTCTGATACATGAATATGTGGCATGGGCACAACCATCTATAATAGAGTACATATAAAAATTAGATTTGAGGTATGGACACATCCATCTAGCAAGAAGGATCAATAAATAGACTCAAGTATGGTCACAACCATCCAATCAAAAGAGTCATGCATATAAACCCATGATAAACCAGAATATCTCGCAGCCTGGATTTTATCAAACAAACCCTAGGGTCTTGTGCTCCATATCGACCTGAACAAGTACAAATTCAAGCATGCGAATAAGTGAGCTGAAGTAGAACATGCAATAAAGTCACCTAATTACCAGCCAATGATGAAAGCTGTTAACAGGCACGAGAGAAACCACCAATAATGTAATATCCCAAAAAAGGATTGCTTAGCAAGGCATGCCTGAAAAATGTATTTTTCATAAATGTATGCTACAGGATTTCAAACCAACCCTTGGATCCCTTAGATATGAAAATCTAAGACCTGAATCCAAGAGGGGATCAGAAAAAAATCCTTCTAGGTGGGTTAAACAAGTCTCCCACACCTAGTACAACTTGGAAAATGCCAAAGAATGAGATTGCAACAAGAGTGAATAACACTGCTTCAGAAAATAATGCATTTTAGCAAGGTATTAGCAGTAGGCCAATATGGAGGCTCAATAATGTCATATACATCAGAAAATCAGAATTATATTGAAGCCCATGAGTCTTAGAACATAAAATATAAGACTTATACAGAAAGAAACCCTCAAAAAGAGGTGCTGCAACACATAGAATTGACTGCAAAGGCTTGACATCATTATTTTATTGAGTGTGCTAAAACAGTAGATTAGAACTTAGATCTAGAGAAAAATAATACATGAATAGTCAGATCTATGATATATCCATACACTATAATGTCTCTACTTTACATTCCCCTTGGGGATTTCAAGAAATTATGAAGCACATGGAGTAGATTTGAGATTCTATGCAGCAGATCTGAAGATCTATTCAGAATTTATGAAGCATATACAGGGGTATTTAGATCAGTTCTGAATATGACATGGATAAGAGCATAAATCCATGGATCACCACAGTGAGAGGAATATTCCCATCGCTAGAGATCACTCCCCAAACTTTTCCAAAACACCCTGCAACTTCCTCTTTGCAGATAACATAGTACTGGAAGAGGGGCTATGTTGTAGGCTTGAAGAATAGTTTGGCCTGATGCCAAGTTGTAGATCTTAAGCTCAAATGATCCATAAGACTCTTTCCAATGGGATAGAAGCCTCTCCCACTGAAAAGGGGCACTAGATTGGCCTAGATCTAAGTAGATCTTGCCTCCACTTGCTATAGCTTACAAATAAAACCAAACCCTCAACAGGATCTGAGTTTTATTTGGAAGTAGAAGATTGGCCTTAAGCCTGATAGTGGTCAAGAAGTACAAGTCTGTTCCAAGAGCTACTCAAGGAAAGAGAAGGATTCCTAAACAGGAAATCCTTTTTCTAAACAACACTATTCTCTGCTAAATAGCCAAGAGAATGAGAAATGTCTAAAAAAACATATTCTTTAGAAATAATATGGTCTTCAAAAACATTCTCTTGTTTTCCTCCTCTTCCTTTTATAAGATTGAGATCTTGCAAAACCCTAAACCATCTCAATGATTTAGCTCCTTTCACATGTGTGGCCTCCATCTAAAACTGTGTTATTCATCTAGGAGGTTCATTGCATCTGGATAATGTTGTTGATTTGGTCCTTTTGACCCAATCAAAATTCTCAACCCCTTTCACACATAAGGGTGTTTTATTTAAGTAGCCCAGATTTAGGCTTGTTCACATGGGGCATTGATTTATTCACTAATTTTAGGAGTTTTTATGTTCCTCCCTTTTACATTTATTCATGAACCAGAAAGTAAAGCAAAATTTAATATTCCAATTAGGCTAATTGGGAATATTATAGTCCTCCCCTCCAAAATGTTTCTTGTCCTCAAGCAACTCACAAGGACTTTGTAAAATCTCCAATGGATTTGTCTCCTCCCAAGAATACAATTTTTCCTTTGGTGAATAACTCAAATAGCTTTGATCGTGAATAAGTGGGAGATACATAGAAAGAAACATATGTTGTCCATTGGTCTTCTCAAGGCATGGGAGATGATGAAAAGTGGGTGCTTCAACCCTCATGAGGAACTTCAGTCTCCATGATATCTTCCAAACAAAGTGAGCCATCTTTGGTAGCTCACAAAAATAGTCACCAATCCCCTCCTTATGCAATGTATAGGGGTTTCATGGATGGAAATGAGAGGTAAGAATGTTCAACTTACGCTGTCTCTCCCTCCATTTATGAAAAATGTCGAGCTGTTGATCCTGGGCTGCCATAATATAGTCCTCATGAAGCCAAAAGATACTTGGAACCTCATGATTCTCTTCATTGATTCTAGGGACTCTCCTTGCCCCATCATCCATGCATGTAGTGAATATAGTATCATCACCATATGTGCTTCAAAAGAAACATGGACTAAGTGTCATATGATATATTGGATGGTGACAATAGTCGCTCCATTGAGACCAGCATTTTTCTTCTTATTGCTACCTCAAAACATAGTACAATAAATGGCCACACAACCACCTTCTTGCTGCCATAAGATTATTAAAAGGATGAAAATAGTGGAGGATAAGGGGTGTTAGCTGAGTATGAATCAAATAACACATGTCCCGCCAAAAATCTTCCCATGTGAGAGACTTTTCCCAAAGACATAAGTCAATCATATGGCTTCTTCCATAAGGAAACAAAAGACGTAGTGTAGCAGCCATAAAATATTCCATCCTCTTCTTGAAGTATGCATAAGTATGGGGAGTTTCATTCCCAATGGACACATCCAACCAATGTGTCATCCCTCCAATCATGTTCCCAACAAAGATCAGAGCATCATTATCATCATGAGACAAACAAGCTCTCTTATGCCTCCTCATGTGAGAGTTAAATTTTATACCAAACCCAAGTACATACATGATCATGAGATACATTCCAAACATAAATACATGTAAATACATGAGATACATCCCAACAAAATTTATGGACATGAGATTTAACATGTGATGTCCAAAATCTCTTCTTGTCAACCAAATCAACCATGCCTTCTTCTTATGCATCCTCCCATTAACGCACAAGGCACGAGACAAGAAAATATGAATCTTTGGGCAGTACCCACACTCACCCAAGAGAAACTAGCCCAGTGCATCTCCTTCCTACCTCGGATCTAGATGTGGTAAGTGGTTTTCCCACCACTTACTTTCTTCCCATAACATATCTCCATGGCTGAAAATGGAAGGTATATTTGGTGCCTTATGAAAGCACCCATCATGCTACAAAATCTCCCTTTGTTCACCAAGGGAGTGGCCATAATTAGAAATATTTTTGGCCCAAAGTTGGCCATGAAGTTTATAAGGTATAAAACTCCTCTTAGGAGTCATGGCCTGCATATACATTGTAAAATAATGCATACAATCATAAAATAAAACATGATTTACATAAGTATGCTCTTCACCAATAGTTATCCTTATACAAGTGGAGTGGTCTATGGATCTTTCTCCCCCTCTCAAAGTAGGAAGAGTTGGCTGAAATAATGCTATCTTAGAGTCTTGTTGCTGCTCCAACCCCACAAGGTTCATGCATCTTTGACAATGCTGATATAGTTATTTTTCAAAGCCCTCCCAGTAATAGCTCCTCAAGATGATGTTGTTGAGCTTATTAGAATATGTGTGGTTGAAACAGAACCCTTCATAGGCTCCTTGTTACACAGTAATTTTTCACCGTCCCTAGCTTTCCCCGTCCCGCACATTGGAGGGCCCATTTTGTGACCTGTGAGCAATGTCATGCCTTGAAACCATTATCATTGCATTCCTCTAAACATGAGCTTCAATTGCCCTGAAGACATCTCCTTGAAAAAAACCATAAAAACATCCCTTTTTGCATTGACGCGGGTATCCAGTTCAGCACTCGTGCCAATGAAGAAAATCCTACAAAGAGGCCGCGCCAACTGGCGCTCTGTCCCAGAGTCGCAATCGCGCCAGCCAATTTAAGGAGTGTTTTTTAAATAAGAATGGCGGAAGTTTTGTTTCAACAGACTCAGAAACTGTTATCTATCTTGAGTTGGGAGGTTTGGCTCCGGGAGTTCCATGAAAGGGAAGTGGTTTGCCACCTCTCATGGAAACTTCCTTGAAGATAGGGCCAATCCCACAATTATAGGGATCCCGACTCCCCTTCCTCCATCCATAAAAGCTAGCTCATTGCCATTGCAAGCTAGTCTTGAAGTGCCTAAGCCTTGAATCTCCAAGTTCTCAAATTCCCAAGAGCCTTAATGCTGCAAGAGCCCTCATTTTTCCCTTAAGGCCAAACTCGAGCAAGGAGACTATCGTCGAGAGACTCTAAGAGAGGCTTGTCCCATCCCTGGAAGGCTTTGCGAGACGTGTACGACTGGAGACCCCTCCGAAGGAGACCTCAGCGTCAGAACATTGGTTGTACTCTCTTTCGATTGCTTATTAATGAATGACTACTGGTTATGGTTCCACTCTATTTTTCACTTATGATAATGATGAGTTATATCCTTTCTGACTGATATATAGTTGTGTAGTCTGGATTTTATGCATGTATTCGTGTTGTTTCTTGCATGTGCAGGTGTCCATTCACGGTCGTGGGGATTGTGATCTGCCGAGGCTGAGGAATGGGAATGCTGTCTCTTTTACGAATCATAGCACTGGACTCCAGGTAGGCCTCCATCGTTGGTCTGATTATTCGCAATTAGGAACTTGCACTGTAGCATTTGATGATTGTTGCTAGACCCGTTCTGGGCTAGTAGGGATCGCCTCAGTCCGTAGAGGGGATTTACCTCTTCAACAATTTGGCGACTCCACTCGAGAATCAGCTTGTTGTTTGATTTGTAAACTATAGATGGAGTCTGAAGCACAGCCAGATAGCCTTCAAAATGATTTTTCTCTGCATTAGCGAAGTAGATCAACACTGCTTCAGTCAATATTCGGATTGGTTTACGGACTGAACAACTTGAAGTATTGTCTTCTCTTTTCGGTCAATTTCTTGGCCTTGCTTGCTTGGTCAGCTCTCTGGGCTGGTTCTTTCTGTGAATTTGGGTCTTTGATAGCTTGAACATCACTGTTCTGATCTTAGATTGCTTATTTTTTATTTTGGCATACAAAACTTGACTGGCGCGCTTTTTAGCATGACAGTCGCGCCAATTGGCACCAGTTGTCCATGAATTACCCGCGCCAATCTTGATATGGCGCTAGTTTCAGCCTGACAGTCGCGCCAGTGCTGGGGACTACTGGGTTTGCTCTGTTTTGAGCTTTCTGAGCTTGATCTGTGTGTTTAGCTTTGCCTCGCTTTGAGCCTAGATTACATGGTTCATTTGAGTCTTGGAGATTCTACTGGAAGTGGTGAGTGTGGTCTTGGTTGGGAGAAATTCTTTGTTTTTTTCATTTTCAGGCGTTGGCGCTTGTTTTCAGTTAGCAACCCGTGCCAATTGGCCATTGGCGCTAGTTGTCAGTGTGCAAGTCACGCCAGTTGGCGCTACTTGTCAATGTACAAGTCGAGCCAATTTCAGGGTGTATGAAAATTGAGTTTTTTTCCCTAAATCCTTCACCAGTGTTTCTTTCCCTTCCGGTCTTTTCCCTGTATGAGCATAGATTACATTGCTCATTGTTTGGGATGTCTTCTCTCCATGATTTTTTGATGTAAAATGGAATGAATGCCTTGTTTTGATCTCTTGCTTTGGAAGTCCTCTTTGTGTTTGACCTCATATGTCTTGTCGCCTTTTCAGGGATTTCGTGACAAAGTGTTTGAAACAACGATTGCATTCTTATTGTTTGTTTACATCTCTTTTGCATTCATCCTTCATTAAGAAGATTTGCATTCTTTTAGTTTTCGTTTCATAGTTTGATTTTCGTTAAAATGCATTAGATCACATTGCATTGAAAGGTATTTTTGAGATTTATCATTGAGCTTAGATCACATTGTTTGATGATCGAAAACTAAAAATCGCTATGAGTGCATTCTCTTTCATTAAAAACGTGCATTAAGTAGATTCTCATTTCATCGAAAAATGCATTGAGTGCATTCTTATCATTTGAAAAGAAAAAGGGAATTGTGCATAGATTACAATTGCATAGTTTTTGGAAAAAAAGAGGATTTTGCATAGATTACATTGCATTATTCGCATCGTTGAATGTTGAAATTACTTTTGGATAGTGAAAGTCATCTAGTTTGGAAAAGTTTCATTTTCAATGTTGTTGTTTGTTGCATCGTTGTTTGAAGTTCTTCCCTTAACTAGATAGCATTCATCGAATTGAAAGTTTTCTTTTCTCATATAGCTGCATATAGGATATTGTCATATCACATGTGGTAGGGCCTTGAAACCAAAACATAATTGAAGATCAACCATAAAATTCATTCAATTTACCTTAAGGAAGCATTGAAACTTAACGAAACATTTAGAGGTCTAGGTTAGAGACATGTTTCGATGTCGTTAAACCTAGTAGCTGTCGTTCGCCTCTTGGATTTAGATAGCACTAGTATAGAATTGTGCTCCCCGTACCGTCGCGTATATAAAGGGAGACCCCACTAGGTTTCTATCCTTTATCCGTAGGAAGCCGAGTCTGCCGCATTATACCCGTGATACACCGGACACAACATTCGGGGAGATTTCCTGCACGTACGTTAAGTCCTTGGTTGATTTCTCTTTCATTTTGAAACCAAGGTGTATATTGCAGTTCACGGTTATTTGGTACACCCTTTGCCTAGCATTCCCGAGTAGTCATTTCGATCTTTTCTGACTCATTAAATTTGAAAGGATCATCAAGCGCTTGTCCTTTCACGCTTGTTTCCAATCTGAAAGTGATAGAGTCACCTTTTGCCTGTTTCTCGACTCTTAAAAGATGAAACAACAGAGTTTTGTTTCAATGTTTTAAAAAGTAACTGCCCATGAAATATTCCCGGTTAAAGTTAGTTTCCTTAGGGTGTTGTTTTGGGTCGTTTCTAATGGAAACTTTTCTGGAGTTCACCAACCAAGGACTCCCCTCCAATGGGATCCCGGTCCATTTCTCCTTTTTGAAATGTTGGTGCTCCTTATATGGCAACGTTGTCCCTTCCCGGGTTAACCGTTGGGTCAGCTTCGTTTGGTTTTTTTTTTTTCGACCTCTCGTGGTCTCGAATGTCTCCACCACCGTTCAATCAGCTTCCTCCGCCGAAAACCCCCTGTTTGATTCCCGTGTGGACCTCTCCTTCTTCGCCCGTTTCTACATCCTCCTACATCCCCCTCTTCTACTTCGCCCGGTGAAAGTCTAGATTCGAGTACCCAGGTGGCTAAGAAGAAGAAGAAGAAGAAGACAAAGAAGAAGAAGTCAGATAAGAGAGAGGCTAAGGTTGCAGCTATTGCTTCCGAAACACCTCCTCTTGATAAACTTGCCAACCCTCCATGGAAAGTCAAGTTCCCTTACATGTTGTGCACAGGAGACCATCTTCTTCGAGATTGCCCTGGCATTCCCAAGGTGCTCGAAGTATGGTCCAACTAAGCCGTCCGCCATTGCCTTTGGCTTCCAGGAGTCAAGTTGGGGGCACATCTTCAACTGGTGTTGGTAAGGCTCCTAAGAAGCAGGGTAAGATTACTAATCCCTGTAAGTTGTGTGAAGGGCACCATGCCATCCACCTTTGTCCATATATGGATGAAGCCAAGTGAGTTTAGGACAACTCAATCGTTTCTACACCATGCCTCCCGGCTGGTTATAAACGGATTTCTTTGAGTCCTCCACCAGCTGATGCTACGATTGCTCAAGAGTCATCCTTGGTCAATCCCACTCCCCCGGAAATTCAAATTCAGGAATCCATCCCCGAACAACCATTGGTTGTGGGATCGGTTGAGCTGGCCCCGCCTACGGTGCACCAGGTCTTTTCCATAGAGAGTAGAACTCACATCCCTCAGGTTCTTCTTGTTTCTTCAGATTCCTCGGATTTGGAGAAAGATTATCTTGTCCCCGTATCTCAAGAAGCTGCTCCTCCGCCTCCCGTGATGGAGGTCCTGGAGGATACCCCTCCCACCTTCGAGATGGAGGTCGTAGAGGATGCTCCTTCTTCTTTCGTAACACCAGGGCAAGACCTTCTCGACTCGATGGTAGCCCCTCCGAGTAGTTTAGTCGCTTCCTTTGATTGGAATCGATTTGCAGGATATCGCCTTCCGTCTTATGTGCCTTCGAGATCATAGTACGTGCTCGGGTCCTGGTTGTACCCAAAAGACCACGATGTATGAAGGCACCCTCCGTCTTCGGCATTCTATCCTCAACTACCTCGGCAAGCTTTTGGTTCACCATCGCTTGCGCCCTCGTTACGCAAAATCACAGCATTTACCGTAAAAGTAGTCAACCGTTAGGGATCCTTCCGAGGTTACCTGTTACTTTGGGAGGTAAAACTGTCCATATGGACGTGATGGTTGTTCCAGGCCCCTTGGATTTCAATATGCTCTTGGGGTGCGATTACACCTATGCCATGGGAGCTCTTGTCTCCTCCCTTTTTCGTGTGGTCTGTTTTCCGCATGAAGGACGGATCGTGACCATTGATCAACTTTTGTTCTTTGGTCCTGATGTGGCAATTGGCCCGCCATCATCCCTTCCTGGTTTTTATCCACCTGTTGTATCTTCCCCACCACAGGTCAACTATGTGGCTACCTACCCCATGCTTGTACTCAGTGATAGTGTCGTTGTGCATCAAGTGTTGGGGGCATTGGGTCCTGACTTCCAAGATGTTTTCCTTCAATCGGGAGTGGAAATCTTGGAAGCTATGACTTCATATTCATTATGATGAGGTCGGTCGGAGCATGGTTCTTTTCCTGTGTCAAGCTCCTTAAAAAATGAAACCGGGACTGGTCGTCGGAGCACGGTTCTTTTCCTATGTCAAGCTCCTTAAAAAATGAAACAAGCCGGTCAGAGCATAGTACTTTTCCTTGTGTCAAGCTCCTTAAAAAATGAAACAAGCTCGTCGGAGCAGAGTTCCTTGTCTTGTGTCAAGCTCCTTAAACCATGAAACACTGTGTCTTGAGGATAGTTCTTTTAATGTGTCAACCTCGTTAAAATAATGAAACACGTTCTTGTTCAATTCGAGTCTTTGAGAAAATCTCGTAAAATCCCAGTCGAGTCTTTCTCTTGATCTCATAACTTGAACCTTCACTCCATTTTCCTTTCATATGGACTGAAGCTTGGGGGGCATGTACCTCGAATTGAGTCACCATGCTGGGGGCATGCTTACATTTTCAAGCATAGTTTGTTTCTGTTTCAAGCTTGTGTAAAAATGAAACTGGTTTCAAGTATAGTTTATCTTTGTTTCAAGCTTGTGTAAAAATGGAACCAACTTCAAGCAGAGTTTCCTGATTTCAAGCTTGTGTAAAAATGAAACCTTTGCCATTTTACCTCTTGTGATTGTCATTTTATCAGCCTGCTTTTGCCAGATGAGCCTTGGTTTTCTCATTCCATCGTCACTGTCTGCTTGGCCGATCATATGCCTTCACTTGGTTGTTTTACCCGTTCCTTAGGAACCGCTGCGATGAGTGTTCTTGTTAACCAGCCTCTTGACCTTTACTTGTTTTGAGCAGTTCCACCATTACCAGAACCAGTTGCTACCCTTTATACCACTCGTTCCTCCAGGAGGAGTCATATTTCAGCTCTTTTCTGACTCTCTAAACATGAAAATATTGTCGAGGCCCTTGTCGTTTCGATCTCGTTAAAATGGACACGAATCGACATCTACCCAGTATACGTTTACCCCTTTTTCGGGCTAGGATAGATTGATTACAAAAAAGGAATACCCTAGTCTATCGCGACTAGGAGGTTTTCTCGGATATTGTTTTCTACCTTTTCGGATCTGAGGAACTATCTACGAAAAGGGACTGTTGGAGTTTACTTTTCTGATGTCTTTTCAAACTCTCTAAACATGAAAATACGCCGAGTTCTTCCTTTGTCAGACTCGTTAAACCTTGATGACATTGGATCTAGGATATCTTACCACAATGACGCTATTATATGCCTTCTCCTAGGGCTCGTTAAATGTATTAGGATGGATTCGTCCGAAGGACGAATTTATATGACAAGCATATGGTATCCTCTTCAAGCTTGTGTAAAAATAAAGAGGTACTCGCCAAGCATGGTGGGGAAAATGGAACCAAAATCATTGTCGTGTTGGCAGTATGTCGCTCTTGAACATGGCACTTGTCTGTATTCGTGTCGGGTTGGGGATATCTCATCTTGTTTTTCACTTGCCTTCGTGGGTTTGGGTAATCTCTTTTGACCTCTCATCTGCTCTTTGCCTCGTCACTATGACCTCTGATCTTTTGATGTCAAATACTGCCAAAAACCACTATTTGTGTCGTTATATGTTCAAGAGAAGTTGACCTCTCGCAAATATCAACCTTCCTCTCGATTCTCATATGGTCTTGATTCACAACAAAAACATCATGTTCCTCTGTCTCGTGTCGATGATGTGGGGAACATTATGGCCCACCTTCGATCAAGATCACTTCCTGTCGACTTCAGCTCATTATCCAGGAAGCTGATCTAGAGACTCCTTTATGGTACCTTGGAGCCTGCATGCCTCAATGGCAGGTTCGTCGCACTCGACATGAGGTTTTCATCATTGGCCTCTGATCGAGTGATTCTATAGGTGTTCGATGCTAGCTCATTGATTCACATGACGTAGATTGTACCTGTAGTACCTTGAGGGCCATCGTCATTATTGGTGGTTCCTCTCGCGTCTGTTAACAGCTTTCATTATTGGCTGGTAATCAGACGATGTTCTTGCATGTTCGACTTCAGCTCACATATTCGCATGCCTGAAATTGTACTTTGTTCGGGTCGAGATGGAGCGCAAGACCCTGGATTGTGTCTGTTATAATCCAGGCTGCGATTTTGTGGATTATTATTTACATGACTTATTCACCGGATGGCTGCGACCATACCTGAGTCTATTTTTTGATCCTCACAGGATGCCTGCGTCCATACCTTGGATCTGGATTATAGTATACTCTGTTTTGGATGGCTGCGCCCATACTGCCTATACATCATGTACTTGAGATATCAGTTGTATTTCTCCACGTAGGTTTTTCGACGGCGGAGTTTCAGTTGGACACGTTCTCGTAAAGCATTTCACCCCTCTCTCTCTGTCAGGCCTCATGCTTTAGGGGGCATCTGTTACACAGTAATTTGTCACCGTCCCTACCTTTCCCCGTCCCGCACATTCGAGGGCCCATTTTTGACCTGTGAGCAATGTCATGCCGTGAAAACATTATCATTGCATGCCTCTAAACATGAGCTTCAATTTCTCTAAAGACATCTCCTTGCAGAAAACCATAAAAACATCCCTTTTTTCATTGGCGTGGGTAGCCAGTTCATCACTCGTGCCAATGAGGAAAATTCTACTAAGAGGCCGCGCCAACTGGCACTCTGTCCCACAGTCGCAGTCGTGCCAGCCAATTTAAGGAGTGTTTTTTAAATAAGAATGGCGAAAGTTTCGTTTCAACAGACTCAGAAACCATTTTCTATTTTGAGTTGGGAGGTTTGGCTCCGGGAGTTCCATGGAAGGGAAGTGGTTTGCCATCTTTCATGGAGGCTTCCTTAGAGATAGGGCCAATCCCACGATTATAGGGATCCCAACTCCCTCTCCTCCATCTATAAAAGCTAGCTCATTGCCATTGCAAGCTAGTATTGAAGTGCCTAAGCCTTGAATCTCCAAGTTCTCAAATTCCCAAGAGCCTTCATGCTGCAAGAGCCCTCATTTTTCCCTTAAGGCCAAACTCGAGCAAGGAGACTATCGTCGAGATACCGTAAGAGAGGCTTGTCCCATCCCCGGTAGGCTTCTTCAAGATGTGTATGTCCGGAGACCCCTCCGAATGAGACCTCAAAGATCAGAAAATATTGGTTGTACTCTCTTTCGATTGTTCATTAATGAATGACTACCGGTTATGGTTCCACTCTATTTTTCACTTATTTTAATAATGAGTTATATCCTTTTTGACTGATATATAGTTGCATATTCTGGATTTTATGCTTGTATTCGTGTTGTTTCTTGCATGTGCAGGTGTCCATTCACGGAGATCATGGGGATTGTGATCTGCCGAAGCTGAGGAATGGGAATGTTGTCTCTTCTACGAATTATAGCACTGGACTCCAGGTAGGCCTCCATCACTGGCTTATTTATTCGCAATTAGGAACTTGCGCTGTAGCATTTGATGATTGTTGCTAGACCCCTGCTGGGCTAGTAGGGATCGCTCTATCCACGTAGGGGATTTCATTCTCTTTCAAAATCCTCGCAGTATTTTCTCCTGAGCTGAAGTCGTAGGATAAGATCCCCCATGATCATAGATGACTCCATATTGGACTAAATAGCCCTCATCATGTAGCAAGTCATCAAGAATCATGCAAGTATGTAGATCCCTGGAATATTCCACCAACAGTTGTGATTTCCAATATGGATCCAATTTCTTCAATAATGACAGCATTGTAGAATTATGAAATGAAGTAGTTGTCACATCATCATGCTCCTCCTTGAAATTCTCAATGCCAAAGTCACATGTTGGAGCATTGTAACTCCATCTTTGCCTCTCTTGCAGCTGATCTTGTGCAAGAAAAGATTGAAGAATAGGAAGATCAACCTTCTTTTGAAAGGTTTCTCTCTTCCAAAACTTCCATAGTTTGGCCCATGTATACAAGAGTGTTGGCCCCCTCTTGTCTTCTTCAAAAATATTCTTTGTATGTGGAGATATCATTTGCTCTCCCAAATCAATGGAGTGGCCATTTGACATCATGCTAATGTCATCATAGATCTCTGAGTTCTTCTTTTCCAGCGCAAACAGATAAGTGAGGGATAGAAAAATCAATTTCAGAAAATTGTTCAGCCCTCCTTGGAATCCATCAATAGATCTCAGCACTGTGGTAGCCAAATATGTCACTGCTGCACAAGGTTGAGAGAACACTTTATTCTTCTTCCCATCAGGGGGTCTCCCTGGTGGAATGCCTCCATGTAAAGAGACATCAAGATCTGAGGTAGACTCTGTGAATGGTTGGAGTGATGTGTCCCTTTCCTTGCTGCATAGTTCATTCTCCTTCTCATGAATAGAAACCCCTTGAAATAAACAAAGGTGCATGCTCCTCATCATTGGATGTTGATCCATCCTTCCTCCTCTTGCTTGAAGCAAGGTATCACTGCCCAATAATGTTGTCGCAAAATTCTCCTTGGGAATCATTTGCAAAGATGTGAAAGCTTTCTCCCTTGAAACAATAGTTTCATGTCCATCCCCATGTGGTGATGGGTGTTCTTCTGAAGTGAAAAAATTGTTACTACCCTCTTGTTCTTCATTCTCATTAATATTCAAGAATGCCTCATTATCAATGAGAGACCTTGGATCTTGGTCTTCCTTTGAAAGAGGAATCTCCATTATTTATTTTTGAGAAGAAATATCTTCATGCAATGGGGATCTTGCCTTTGAAAAGGTATCACAAAAGCTTTTATCCCCTTCAACAGAAATCTGAAGTGGAGTTTTCACAACAGATCTTTCCAACTCATGCAAGGGTTTTTCATGCTCATTCTTTGCTAGCTCAATCAAAGATGTTTTAGTTTGTTTTACATCAAATCTTTTCACCATTCTCCTAGTGAACTTTGCATAAGTAGATATATTTGCATTCTTCAATGAGAAATATTCAAACAACCACCAAGCATAAGCTTTAACTTTAAGATGCATCACTTCTACCTTAAGGGATTCTTTCTCTGGAACTTGATGTAGATCCAAATATGAGTCTAGCTGATCTATCCATTATTTGGCTGTGCATGTGGAGGATCCATCAAAATTTGGCAGAAATAATCGACATCTTCTTCTTCTATTGTACTTGCTGGATCTCCTTTCCTCCTTGAGCTGGAAAAACTCTTGGAAGCTCAAGTTTTCCTTGATTTTTCAAGATTTATATTCATACTCCTGAAGATAATCACTCAAATTCTCCTCATGTGATGCATCTTCTTCCTTCATCTCTCTTGCAGTAAATCTGGGCATAGAATAACGTTGTGGATCTGATTGTGTAGCTGAATGCTTACACATATAAGATGAAAAACTGGGGATTTTTTCATGTAAATATCTTTTTGAGGTACCTTCATGTCTTTCCCTCCTCATTTCTTTGATTTATCCTTTAAGCTCATACAAATTTTGGAACAGAGTTTTTGAGAACTCTTTCCCTTTCATTCTTCCAAATAAAGGGGTTTTACCCTTTTCTTATGTGTCTTCAGTGTAATAATACTTCTTCTTCAGTCTCTTATTTTCATGAAAAGACATATTGGCTCTTTCAAGGACAACATAGGCTGTGCTAAGAAAGTTGCTCTGATACCATTGTAATATCCCCAAAAGGGACTGCTTAGCAAGGCATTCCTGAAAAACACATTTTTCAGGAATGTATGTTACATGGTTGCAAAACAACCCTTGGATCCCTTAAATATGACAATATAAGACCTGAATCCAAGAGGGGATCATAAAAAAATCCTTCTAGGTGGGTTAAATAGGTCTCCCACACCTAGTACAACTTGGAAAATGCCCAAGAATGGGGCTGCAACAAGATTAAATAACACTGCTTCAAAAAATAACACAGTTCAGCAAGGTAGCAGTGGTAGGCCAATATGGAGGCTCAATAATGTCATATACATCAGCAAATCAGAACTATATTGAAGCCCATGAGTCTTAGAACAGAAAATAGAATACTTATACAGAAAGAAACCCTCAAAAAGAGGTGCTACAACACAAATAATTAACTGCAAAGGCTTGACAACGTTATTTTATTGAGTGTACTGCAGCAGTAGATTACAACTTAGATCTAGAGAAAAATAATGCATGAACAGTCAGACCTATAACAGATCCATACAATATAAAGTCTCTAATTTACATTCCCCTTGGGGATTTCAACAAATCATGAAGCACATGGAGCAGATCTGAGATTCTATGCAGCAGATCTGCAGATCTATTTAGAATTTCTGAAGCATATGCAGGAGTGTTCAGATCGGATCTTAATATGACATGGATAAGAACAAAATCCATGGATCACTATAGTGAGAGGAAGATTCTCATCACTAGAGTTCACTCCCCAAACTTTTCCAAAACACCCCGCAACTTCCTCTTTGCAGATAACATAGTACTGGAAGAGGGAGTGCACTGTAGGCTTGAAGAATAGTTTGGCCTAATGCCAAGATGTAGATCTGAAGCTCAAATGATCTAGAACACTCTTGCCAATGGGAGAGAAGCCTCTCCCACTGAAAAAGGGGCACTATATTGGCCTAGATCTGAGTAGATCTAGCCTCCACTTGTTGCAGCTTACAAAGACAACCAAACCCTCAATAGGATCTGAGTTGTATTTGGAAGTAGAAGCTTGGCCTTAAGCCTGATAGTGGTCAAGAAGTAGAAGTCTCTTCCAAGAGCTACTCAAGGAAAGAGAAGGATTCCTAAATAGGAGATCCTTGTGCTAAACAACACTATTATCTGCTAAACAACCAAGATAATGAGAAATGTCTAAACAGACATATTCTTCAGAAATAATATGGTCTTCAACAACCTTCTCTTGTTGTCCTCCTCTTCCTTTTATAATATTGAGATCTTTTAAAACCCTAAACCATCTCAATGATTTAACTCCTTTCACATGTGTGGCCTCCATCTAAAACTGTGTTGTTCATCTAGGAGGTTCATTGCATTTGGACATCACTGTTGATTTGGTCCTGTTGACCCAGCCAAAAGTCTCAACCCCTTTCACACATAAGGGTGTTTTATTAAAGTAGCCCAGATTTAGCCTTGTTCACATGGGGCATTGATTTATTCATTGATTTAGGAGTTTTTATGTTCTTCCCTTTTACATTTATTCATGAACAGAAAAGTAAAGAAAAAATTAATATTGCAATTAGCTTGAGGCTAATTGGGAATATTACAAATAATGACAATGGATCTCAAGGTAAAAAAATTACAATCCACAGAATGTGAACAGTGATATGGCGTCAAACATCTGCGGAATTACCCGATCGAAGGCCAATGATGAGGAAATATTTCCGAATGTGAAGAACTTGCCTTTGAGGCATGCAAGCTCCAAGGTATCATAAGGGAGTCTCTAGATCAGCTTCCTGGATAATGAGCTGAAGTCAATAGGAAGTGACTTGGTTGAAGGATGGCCATAAAGTTTCCCACATCATCGACACGAGACAGAGGAATAAGATGATAGTGAACCAAGACCAAAAAGAGGATCAGAGGTTGAAAACTGCAAAAGGAAACTTCTCTTGAACATATTGGCGACACGACTTCGGAATTTGGCAGTATTTGACATCAAGGGATCTGAGGTCATGATGACGTGGCAAAGAGCACATGAGAGGCAAAAAAATATCACCCAAACTCATGGAGGAAAAAAATGATGAAATGGGATGTCCCCAACTCGACACGAATGCAGTTGAGTGTCATGTTCAAGAGTGAAATACTACCGACATGACTAAGAACTGGTTCCATTTTCCCCCAACATTGTTGGTGAGTACCCCAATTATTTTTGGAAACAAGATTGAAGGGGATAGCATGTGCTTGTCATATAAGTTTTTCCTTTGGACACATCCATCCTAGTACATTTTACGAGCCCTAGGAAGGAGGAAATCGGTTACGTCATGTTGATGGTTTCTGATTCCATATAGGTTTTAACAAGTCTGAAAAAGGAAGAAATTGACGTATTTTCATGTTTAGAGAGTTTGAAAAGAAGTGGAAAATAAAACTCCAACAGGTCCCTTTTCATAGGTAGTGTCACAGATCTGAAAAGGTAGAAAACTATGTATGAGAGAACCTCTTAGTCACAATAGGCTAAGGTATTCCTTTTTTGTAAATAATCCATCCCAGCCCGAAAAAGGGGTAAACGTATACTGGGTAGATATTGCTTCGTAGCCTTTTAATGAGTTCAAAATGACAAGAGTCTCGACAATATTTTCAATTTTCAAGAGTCAGAAAAGAGCTAAAAGATGACTCCAGGGGTGAAATTTTTCGTGTTTTTACCAAGTTCTAAAAAGTATAAAATACAACACGTCACTTCATCATCATCATGTTGAGGAATATCATTGCACAAGAGATGCATTTAAAACCCATTTTTCGAAATAGAATAGAAAAATAATCGAAAAATATGCTCAAAAACATAATTAGGGTTCTGAAAAGTTTATAAAATGCTAAAAATGGTAAAAATAAATTTCTTTTCACTTTTACCTCTTGTGAGCACTTTTTACGCTTTTTTCACTGTGATTTTGCGGAGCTGGCAACGAACAATCTAGAAGGCCAATCACGAATTCATCTTTTCCAAGTAAGAACTTATATCCTTGCCTATATTTTTATATAATTTTCATTTCCTGCAGCCCATTTTTTAGATCAGTGGGGGGATTTTTGTGTAAATTAGGGCATAGTGGTCGATGTGGGTTTCAGGCACGGACTCACGCCAAGTTGCCTTGAAATCAAACCGGGGCACACCAATTGGCACAAATACTTTTAAAACAGTCGCGCCAACTGCAACCACGACTTTTAGCTTAGAATTCAACAAGTAAACCCATTTTAAACACTTAAATAGCAAACAATTTGACTAATGATGACCCCATTGATGTTTTTGTAGGTGTGAAATAGAAAAATGGTAATCGAATGGAAGGAAAGAGAACATAGTGAAGAAGATGAGCAAGCCTTGGGAAATGTAAGATACATGGATGTTCTCAGGGATTGTGGGCTCAAAAAATTCTTCATGGCACCATGTCTCCAAGCTCAACTGGAATTATTACAGTACTTGATCAGTCTATTAGACATTGATCAAGAAAGATTCATAATTCATGATCAAGAACTAGAGATTGAGGTCTCAGATGTTTACTTCATAACTGGATTGTCACGGAGGGGGAAGTAATAATCCTGACAGGTACCCGACCCACAATGGAAAACATGAGCATGGTCATTGATAGAGTGTGCTGAGAGGAAAGGAAAGGATCCAAAAGCGGGAAAGTGGATATCCAAACGATTCCCAATTTGGCACAAAAAGTAGTGTTGCACACCATCACGTGAGCTACTGGAGTTCAAGATCCACATGAGGCCACAAAAACATAGTTACTTCTTGCAGTAGATTGTATGGCACCAACTCTCTACAACTCGGCAGAGGTGGTAATGATCAATATAAAATGCTAGTTGACAAAATGAAAGAACGGTAAGCTGAAACATTTCGGCTATGGGTCCATCTTGGTACCATTCATCTTGGAATGGTTACCAATTTTCCAACGTAAATAAGTGATAGTTCCTACACCACCAGCCCAGGAGCCAAAGATGGTCCGGTGGAGAGCTTTGATGCCAAGATCAGGAGGCAGTCAACAGATGTCCTGGAGACCAGAGTTCTTTGAGTGGCTCTGCTGAAAACTGATTGTCATGGAGGACTGGCCCTATTCTAGCACATAATTTACCAGTGATGTGGACCTCCCACTCCCAGCAAGAGAGGATTGAGATGAAGCATTGGGTAAGACTCATTTTTTGATTTTGATGAGTATTATGATTTTTTTATTATGTATGTTATGACATTAATCCTTGTATTTTCAGATGTCAGCCCAGAAATACCTACAGGAATGTCTCTAATAGCACGAAGGATTCCTCACAATTTTTATGTGGCCCCTCATGGTGAGGGAAGCGAGGAGGAGGAAATCATACACAACTTGGAGGGAATCTCCAGTGGGATCCATGACTATGCGAAATTTGATGATGTTCCTCCCGTGTACTAGAGACAGACAGCAGGGGTGTTGAACTGTGTTCACCACTTATTAAGGCAGCTCGTACGGGCAGTGACATGTTACCATGAGCATCAAGCCAACTAGACACCTAGGATTTTATTTCCGCATATTTTTGAGAGACATGATGTCTCAGGATGTAACCAAATCATACATATTTTTTGAAATTATGATGAAAATAGATGCAAACACTCGATATATATATATATATCTATATATATATATATATATATACATTTATTTTCTTGTGTGAATCTTATCATGTAATGATGATGTTTTTGCAAATTACACAAATGTCTATCTAATACAATATTGGCTACTATATCAGTTAATGCATTCATTCATCTAGGAATATGTTGATATGTAATGTAATCAAAATGTCTTTCTAGCAAACTAACACACAAGTACAACCTTAAGATGTGAGTACTTCTAACAGAATACTGCCCATTAAGTTAAAGAACATCAAGCTATGAGTCTAGTTTAACAATCAATGCACGAATGTCGAGAGAAATGGCCTCGGTCAATAGTTAAATAAAAATACTATATTCATCAAAATTTCTTTTGGTTCATCCTAGACAGATACCTTGAAGGTCTATCAACTCACTGTTAGGATTATAAATCACCCAGGTTGCAAAATACCGGTTCCGGGTACTGCAGGAGGCACCATCCACGAAACTGAAATAAGGAGTAACAGATATCTGCACAATAAGAACAAATCTAATAAGAAGGAAACATTCTCACAAAGCACACCAAGTCAAAAATGTACAAAAATAAAAAAAACACCTATGTACAAAAGAAACGTGCACGGAAGAATTATGCATAGTACTTTTTGAGATACAACCCATTTCTGGGTTGATCGAGAGGATGACCTTCATAATCAATTAGCTCATAAGCCCCATTGTGAAAAACATGCTTAACAATGTAGGGCCTATGCCACATGGCCTGGAATTTTCCTGCCCCCAACTTATCGTGAGCTTGGTCGTACAGGAGGACGAGGTCTCCTTCTATAAAGGAACGAGGGGAAATTGACTAGTCAAAATGAGCTTTGACCCGCTTTTTAATTGCGTCTATGACAAGATAAGAAAAGCAATGAGTTTCATGAAGCCTCTCTAAATATAGAAGATTCTCTTCTTCTGGCGAAGTATTAGGCAACAATTCAACAACTATTTTGAGAGAAGGGATTTCACATTCAATCGGAAGGGTAGCTTCCAAAATATATACAAGATGGAATGGAGTGAATCTAGTTGCATCCTTTACTGATGTTCGGTAAGCCCAGAGAGCTTAAAACAACATGAGATGAAATTTTTAATTGTGCATCCCAATCATACGTTTAAGCATAGTGACGAGAAATTTGTTCATGGCTTCAACCTGGGCCAGCGTCCCCGAGGGTATTACGTACGTTGAGTTATCGCATGCACTCCAACTTAGAAGTCAACTTAGCCACCATGTAATGACGAAAATGAGAACCATGATCAGTAAAAATGGCTTGAGGGACACCAAACCTAGTAATGACATGATTGAATAGAAATTGTGCGGTTGTCTTACTGTTAGCTGTAATTGTAGGCATTTCTTTGTTCCATTTCGTGAAGTAGTCAATGACTACAATGATATAAGCATGCCCCCTGGCCGAGTGAGGGTTACACGTCATAAGATCGATGCCCCACTTTGCAAAGGTACCAATGGTAATGAGAGGATGAAGATGGGAAGGCATCACACACATATTGTGTTAATAAATATGGCAATCATGACACTTACAGATAGAAACAATGCATTCTTTAAATATGGTGGGTCAAAAATAGCCAGCATGAAGAATATTTTGTGTAGTAGCATATCCAGACATGTGACTGCCACAGGCTCTACTGTGACAATCAATAAGGACCTTTTCAGCCTCCTCAAGAGTCAAACACTGGCAGAGAACAAAATCAACTCCAATGCGGTAGAGAGTATCTCCGACTATGCGATAAGGTTGCGAATGATGGTGGATGCGTCGACGAGCATCCTTCGTAAAATCAGATCGGAAGGTGGAAGTATGAAGATATATGATGATATCACCATACCAAAGATTGAGGGTGCTAATAAGAAAAGTGTGTCGTCCGGAATGCGTTCCTCAGAACCAGATGGAGCAAAATCAAAAGGGAGAGAGAAAATCAAATCGGCGAAAACCAGTGATATCTTCGATTTGGCGGTAGTGAAATCCAAATCGAACTCTTGGAGGATAACAATCCACTTCGAGTATTTGTCCCCCAGCAATTGATGAGTCAATATGTAGGTCATAGGGTTGCAATCAGAAATCACAGTCACTGTGTGCAACAAAATATAGTGACGAAAATGTTGAACAGCTTGAACAACAGCCAATGCCAACTTCTCGACATGGGCATAACATGTTTTGGTATCGAGAAGATTGTGACTTAGACAGTAAATGATGTGCTCGTTACCATCATCATCGTATTGTACCAAAACCATGGAAATCATGCTAAACGCGCAGCCAAATAGAGGGAGTAATTGTGATGATAATTGGTGGTCTTGTGTTGATCAACCTAAGCAATATTAATCAAGTTAGAATTCTTGAAACCCATCCATAAGGGAAAATATCTCACTCCCAGAACAATCATCAATGATTTGATAAATAAAAGGAGTGGGATAATTATCCTTAGGGCAATCACAGTTGATGTCATGGTAATCGACAAAGACCCTAATAGCACCCTATTTCTTAGTCACAGGAAAAATATTAGAAACCCATTATGTCAAGGGAATAAGATAAATAAAACCAACTCTAAGAATTTTTTCAACTTCTCCTTTAATAGCAGCCGCCTTTCTAGGGTGCATAGGATGAAGACGCTGGCGAAAAGGCTTTGCACCTGGATAGGTAGGAATCTCGTGCACCACTATTCTCAGATCGATACTGGGCATTTCTTTCTAATACCAAGCGAAAACGTCGCAAAACTCACATAAGAGACTAGTATAGACCTCGATCTCATAAGGAGAATAGGTCACCCCAATGTGGATGTTCTTGACAACCCTCGGTTTAATGGAGATGTCGATAGGCATCGTTTCTGTGATGTTTCCCAACTTACCTTCTGCAAAGACTTTGTGTGTCAGGATGGGCGTTTGAAGCAAATGAGAAGGAACTTGAGAAGAGAACCTCTCAAGACAAGTAACCATGGCCCCAAGGCCATGTATGAACGAGGATCGATGATGACTATCGTACCAAGGAGGATCCTCAAGAGACATATTTTCCACGATGGCCTCATTAGTGGGAAATATCTATTTTAAGGGATCGGGTGAATCGAAATCACTGAGCCAAGGGGATTGAGAGTAAGTGTTAAGAGACATACTAAACGGAGCATGATCTGTAGAAGCAGGATCCTAAATCCGAAATAAGTTCACAATAATCAATATCTATTGGGGTTAACGGAATCGAGTCACCAAATAAATCAAGCTGCCCGGGCGAAGGGATGATCCACGGATCAGAAGTTTTGGAGATCATGTTAACCTTAGAAGTATTGGGTGGAGGAAGAAAAATAATATTCATGATGGTAGGATCTTTGAAAAGACCCGGTCCTATGCTCTCATAAGGCGTAGGAATACGATCTACATATGGGACATTGCTCTGGGAAGACGAAGAAGTGAAAAATTTCAATTAATCGAAAGTGATGATTTTTCCTTCGTGTGAGAATTGAAGAACACGAAAGAGAGTGGATAGGACACACATCATGGCATGAGTCCAACTGTGACCGAGGAGAAGATTTTAATTGAGCTCGATGTCAACGACTTCAACCTCGACGTTAACCTTTTTCCCTTCTAACGTAATCGTTAAACTAGAGATAACACCAAGAGGGTGAAATTCTCTTCCATCAAAAGCTTCTAAAGCATTTGGAGATGAATTGAGGGTTGGAGAACCGATGGATTTCCAGCAAGAAGAAGACATGAAGCACATAGATTCACCCTCGTCCATGACCGCTCGGTGGATATTTTTTCCATTAATCCCAACTTGAATGATCAATGCAAGCTGGTGAGGGAGACATGGGACAAAATTTTCCAAATCGAAAGTGATAAGGCTTGAGTCGGCAGGATCAATCCCTCCGATAGAAGATAACAAAGCCTTCCATTGAGATGGATAGCTCTGAAGTACTTATGTGTTGGGAAAAAATACCGAGAGGGGGGTGAATCAAGATGCATCGCATAATAAAATCTTTTACTTTTTCATTCCTTAAAAACCCATATGCTACTTTCCTTCAGTAAACTAGCGTATATACGCGGATCCCCTTTATGAAACTAGCGTATACACAGAGATCTAGATATGTCATTAAATCTTCACTCCTATTATTCCATCATTCATTCATCGTATGTTTAATAAACAGTAAACATGTACAAAGAAGTTAATTTAATAAGCCATCACACAAAGCATCACACATGAACACCAGGATTTTTTAGGTGAAAACCCAAATCGTGAGAAACCACCGTCAGCATTGCTCAGCCTTCAATATTTTATTATAGAGAAAACATCTTACAACATATGTGCTGGCGCACCGACTCAGCGCACGCAGTACCCACCTCGCGCTCGTTTACCAAAATTCTCTCCCTGGAAGGGAGCTACGACCCCCTGCTCTCGTTTACCAGCCTCACCTGGAAGGGAGCTACGACCCCCTGACTGAAGGCTACAACCCTCAGCACCACCTTGGACCACGTTTCATCAATTTTCACACTGGACCCTTTCCATACTTTTAAGCACAAACATACGTCACCAACAGATACATATCAACACAGATCAGATAGCAGAAACACAGCAGAACAGATCAGATATTTCATACCACTTGCTTCAGCAAACCCTAGTTTTCATACGCGCTTTCTCTTCACTGATGTCGCGTATATACGCTCTTTCGTCCACACAAACTAGCGTATACCTCAGTGTATATTTCATTGCGCATACACGCTTTTACTTCAGCGAAGCCGCGTACATACGCGCTTCCTCCGCGGCAAAGTAGCGTATAGATATTCAATCATTACAGAGCAGCATACTTCTTCAGATCAGATATTCAGTTCAGATTTACCCTTTTACTTCAGACAGATGTTCGCCTAGATGTTCGCCTCATCACAGATCTAATCACTCCATAAACAGATCTAGCAAATACAAGTACATTTCAGATCTAAAGATCCCGCTTCATCATTTCTTCATAAGTGCTTCATAGATTCAGATCTATCATCAAACCTTTACCCTTTCCATACATATATACTTCACAGAGAAGTATTCATTCAAGCTCAGACGTTTTTCACCCCACTCATGATTTGCACAATGAATTTCTTCTCCTTATATAGGATTATCCTTTTTCAATACCATGAGCCCCTTTTTTCAATACCATGGGCCAAAGCAATACCATGAGCCCAAAACTACCTGGATGGGGTCAATTAGGCGGATCATTACCCAATACAATGGGTCAATACCATGGTGGTTACCCTTGGTTTTGCACCTTTTGAGCGCTTTAGCCCATACGCGACTTGGCACGTTCTTTTCCGCGTGCATACGCGACTTCCCCTAGGCCAATCCGCGTATACTTAGAGACATACTCTTTTTCATCATAGAATTAGCACATGTTGAATTCCTTTCTTCATTGCCTTCTGTACACACTGTAGATACATCATTTTCCTTCATCAAGAACATATTCTAGCAAGCACAACTTTGCCATCATCTTTATCAAGTGGGTTGCCTTTCAGGGACAACTCTTAACATCATAATATCAACAAGCATCATATCACATCAGATTTAAATCATTTACCAAGTCCATCAAGTCAAGCATAACTTCATCAAGTGGATTGCCATCAAGGACAACACATGTCAACAGTCACATGTCTTTATCTTCATTCAGTGGGTTGCCATCAAGGACAACATCCTGCATCATATTTCCAACACAATGCAGACATAGCAGATGGCGCATGAGCCAAATCCTCAACAATACTGTAATGCTGAGTAGCACAGGAGTTAGGATTGTAAGACTACTTATGGAGTACACCTTTGGAAGGTGGCCATATAACAGGCTCAGTACTGGGCCTTTCAATTTGAAGAGGGCCAAAAGCAGGCAGGGGAGGAGGACCATCAGCGATCTCCTTCCCTGCTGCCTGAAGCAGTTTGGTGTAATATTTAAATTAGGTAGCAATAGAGATGGATGTAGGACCATTCATCATGAAAACCTGAGAGTCAAATGGGGCAAAGGACTGAGGTTTATCTACCAGCTGGGTCTACTATGATGGAAATGGTTCTTTAAGAACAACTAGAATGCCTTGGGTGCCTTTGAGCAATCGACTCACTTCGGCCCGTTGGGGACAGTCCTTGGTGTAGTTCTCTTTGTCAAAAATCAAACAAGGGTACTTTGGTTTACGTTGTGAACCATCAACAACATGATATTTCTGAGAATCTTGCTTTCGGCTATCAACTTTGGCCTTACCTATACACTTCTTTTTACCCTTGGAAGTTTTATCTGCCGGATTGGACTGGACAACATTCACTTCTGCGGTTTTACTAGAATTCAGAGGTGGTTGAGAAGCAGTATCATTGGAAGGATTAGATTTTTGCTTCAAAGGATTTGAAGAAGACTTCTAAGAATTCTAAGACATAGAACCGATGATACCGTCGATGGATGGCGTCGCTGGTGCTTTGGAAGTTCCAAGTCGGGGGGCATCAGGAAAGAGTTTGTATAATTTGGCAGACTGAGACTACATGAGATCAAGGTAATGGGCATGAGTGATGGCTTGTTCCTCAATAACACATGCCCCCATATCAATGTCCTTAGAAATCGGAGCAATGAAGGAGGTAGTGAACTAATCAGTTAAAAGTTGACTAGGAATCTCAAACTTGATCAGACGATGACAACACCTCCATTCATGAATATGATCAAGGATATGGGCAACTAAATATTACTTTAAGGATGTGAGGAGGTGCATCCCAGTTTCATACCGAACTGGTAACTGAAAACACGTGATAAATTCCATGGCTAAATAGTTGAAATCTTGGAAGATTCCGCGGGAAAGTTCAATGTACCACTTGACAGTGGCATCAGTGAGAGTCCATTGAAATGACAGATTTGAATATAATCGTCAACCCAAGAGATAGAGGAACACCAAAGGTGGTATGCCATAACATGCACTTGGGGGTATTTTATGGACTTTCCCTCAAATTTGGGACAATCGCCAGGAATTTTGGTTGGAACTGGGGGCTAATATGGATTATGAAGGATAGGATTGTTCGTCAACTTCGACACGTCGAGCAGTTCTAATGTAGCAAGGAAAGGTAATTGAGGATTCAAAGGCATTGCAGGTCATTGATAAAGACCAATATTATGATTCCACCCAGGTCAAGAGAAATTATGCCCCCATATGTTTTGTCCCAGAGGATTATGTCCATAGGGGTTATAAGCCTGATATTTCTACCCATACATGGGTTGAGGACCAGGATATTGATTCTGAGCATACCACTAAGGTCCCATATGAGAAAAATATGTATTTTGTTGCGGAATGAAAGGAGTGCATTGAGGTGCATTATACAACACTTGAGTTTGACATGGAAGAAGATACGCGGTGCCTTCAGGTGCACTGTATACTGTTTAGGATTGACCTTCAGGTACATAAGTAACGCCTTGGGGTGCACTATATGCGACCTGAGATTGACCTTGAGGAAGATAAGTGGCACCTTGAGGCTGAATGGGCTGCTGTTGGGGTGGAGGTTGACCCAGATACTGAGGTTGGATAGGCTGTCCCTGCAGAGCAAGTTGGTCTAGATGCTGAGAGCCACGAGGTTTCCCTTATGGAAAAGGTTGGCCCAGTGGTTGGAATGGGCCAAGTTTCCCCTGAGGACTAGGTTGACCCGGTGCAGGACCATATGGTTGTCCTTATTGTACACAATTTTGGCCTTGCTGAAGGTAAGGCGAGTGCTGTTGCATAAAATTTTGTCCCTGTTGTGGATAGATTTTCCCCCCCAGGAACATAAAATTCACCCTGTTGAACATGAGGTTTACCAGCAGGATCGTAGGGTTGTCCTTGTTGGACCAAAGGTTTTCCCTGCAAGGCTTTTCCTTGCAGACCATAAGGTTGTCCCTGTGGGTCGGATGGTTGTCCCTGTTGGATCGAAGGTTGTCCCTGTGGGTCGGATGGTTGTCCCTGTTGGATCGAAGGTTGTCCCTGTAAGGGTTGTCCCTATTGGTATGTGAATTTACTGGGATAAATTGGAGGCAAATAGATGTGGTTACTGTATGCATCATAATGATGCAAAGGATTACTAGAATTTTTTAACTGTTGAGAACCCTGAGGGGCGGCCTTCTGTTGTTGAAATGCCAATAAATACTCATTGAATGTAAAACTACTAGGAATATAAGTAGAAGCCATAGGCGCACTGCTAGAAGGTTGGATTCCTGCAACGTGAGGCTATTATTGACTCATAGTGGGCCTAAAGAGTATCATGGGATTAATACAAATGGACCTATGAACAATAGAAGACACTGATAATGACAAAGTCATACTAATATCCGGTGCAGATGAAGCCACACACACAATGTGTCAGACAGGAAAAGAGGTTACAATCGTCAATGTCATGGGATTCGAGGGTGATGCCCTCGATACTGAGACACCTGAGCTCCCAGATGGAGTCAATTTATTATGCCATATCGGATTCTAATACAATGATGCAACACTATAAATAATATGATCCAAAGTGAAAAAACCGCGTGGGAGAGAAACAAGTTGTGAGTAAGGTTGAATTGAGACATAAGGAAAGTTCTCTAGAGCGAGCTGATGATCTTCTATAGAAACATAAAGCTCGTCACTATTGACGGGACTTGAAGAATCCATGTCGGATGAAGCCACTTGATCGTCAAAAAGGTGACAGATAGTGGCAAGTAAAGCAGTGGCTAATAATGATGGTTTCGAAATAAGAGGAGGAAACTCTCCCTCGTTCCCAAAACTAGACCAAGCGTCTTGAGTTTTCCAATTGATATCAAACGACTCTTCAAGAGGAGATCGAGCAGTGAGAGGCAAGATACTCGGAAGGATAGACTGCTAGAAATCAATAGACCTAGTGGGGTGAGATGCTTCCAAAGAAACTCCAGGAGAAGGTTCACCACTAGGAGCTAATGAAGAGGATGAAGAAACTAGTGGTTCCACCACTGTGATTGTGTTTCAAAAATAGGAAGCAAAAGAGATATCCTATTTGAGGCTTCACGATCAAACACTAAGGAACTACTAAAAATAAAGCCAAGAAAATATCTTTAATGGGCATGTGATAGTAGGAAATTGATTTTATGACATTGAAATGAAACTCTATAGTTTCATGTTTTAAGAGTTGAGAAACAAGAAAAAGGTGACTCTAGTCACTTTTAGGTTGAACGAGCATGAAAGGACAAGTGCTCAAGGATCTTTTCACTTTTAGAGAATCACGAAAATACCAAAATGACTACTCAAGGAATCTAAGCAAGAGGGTGTACCAGGTTTCCGTGAACTGCAATATACACCTTGGTGATCAAATGAAAGAGAAATGACCAAGGACTTGATGTACGTGCAGGCAGTCTACCTGAATACTGTGTTCTATGTATCATGGTTACAGGGCGACAAAATTGGCTTCCAATGGATAAAGGATTACAACCTATGAGGGTCTCTCTTTATGTATGTGATGGTACGGGGAGCACAATTCCATGCTAGCACTATCTAATGTCAGATGGAAAATGACAACTACTATGTTTAACAACGCTGAAACACATCACTAGCCTAGACCTCTAAAATATGTGCATTAGGTTTTAATGCTTCCTTAGGTTGATTGAATTCATTTTAAAGTTGATATTGAATTAATGTTGCAATTTCAAAGCCTTACCGAATGTGATCTCGAATTATTAATGCACAACTACATGCAAAATAAAATCATTTCCATTCAATGAACGCTAGCTAAGAGAAGGATTGTAGTCTATAACAAAGCAGCAATAAATTGAATCACAAGAAGAATTTCACTAATGCATCTAATACAACCAAAGAAGAAAATAAAAAACTCTTTCCTAGTTCACTAAAAGATACTAATGAAAAAGAACATTTTCACTTTCAATTTAAGCAAAAGAATGCAAATTTGTCTTTTTAGATGAATGAGAAGCACAATGCACTGTTACACTAAAAAGCAAAATGAACACTAGTTTTGAGAAATTTGAATGTAATGATCTAAAGTAAAGAGATCAATCCAATACAAACATGAAACACACTCAAAACATATATGCACTCCTTCAAGCAAACAAAGGGTTTTTGAACCGATTCAATGAACAATATAATCTATGTTCAAAGTGACAGATAGAGATATACATGAAAAAAAAAGTGATCATTCAAAAAACCAAAGACACAAAGAACTGAAATAAAAGCTAAAACAATCAGTCAACAAACTGAAATGATAGAGACCAAACTGACTCAAACTCAACTCAAAAGGCTCAGTGAGGAGATATCCGAACAAACGACATGAGAGACCTAGAAACCCTAAGGCGACAAAATCCACTGATAAGATGAGGGACAAACAACTGAGAATAACGAGACAACATAGTTAAAATAATTCTAGTGAACCAATTGCAAGATAAAAATCCAACCCATAGGCAAGGAGAACTAGAAAAACTTAGAAAAAAGGCTAAAATTTAATCCTACAAGATTCAACACGTATTTTTAGCTGTAATACGTGCAAAATAGGCATTGGCGCACCTGTGAAAAAAGAAACAAGCACCAATTGACACGACTATTCAAGAAAAAGCATCGCCAAGCTAGAAAACCATAGAAAAATAAAAACCACTGAGAAGGGGTCAGACTTGACACTCTGGGACTAAACAAGATGTCTGAAAACAGTCAAACAGGCCAAAAAAAGCAGAAAAAATATGAAACAACCTAAGTCGACTCGACATGCAAAACACTAGATGAAGAACAAGAGACGACAAACACACTGATCCCCAGCGGAGTCGCCAACTTTTTGTGCAAGTAAATACCCTCTATAGACAGAGGTGATCCCTCTAGCCCTGGAGTGAGTCTAGTAACAAGGGAACATGTTAATCCTTCAGATTCCTAGTTTATGAATGAAACTCAATTGGGATAGATGACCTACCTTTGTTCCAATGCAGTTTTCGTAGTTGTGGCAGCAATCTCCTGATCTTTGTCTTTACATGTCACGGTCCTTCAGCGGTGATACTCAGGTGCCTGCACAAAGATCATAGAATGATAACAACATACAAAAACATACTTTCATTCATAACTATTTAATTGGTCAAGGAGAACTAAACGTATTGCAAAATATTAAACACATCAAACGCAAAACGAGAACGAAAACATCAGTCATGTATTAATAAGTAGAGAGAAGAAGTTTACAACTAAAAGAGCCTTGACGTTGCAGCCTCCTTCAATGGGTCTAGTCAAAAACATCTCAAGCATTCATTGGGGATTAGACTTGGTGAAGAAATGGGTCTAGACTCTCTCTTGACAATGGATTCCTCTCTGCTTTACTCACACCAGCTATAGTAAGGACTATTCAACTATTCAACCATTTTAGCTAGCTGCAACTATGTGAGAAGGATGTATTTATAGGAGAGGAGGAGATGGTTTGGGATTCCTCATAAGGTGGAAGGGAGACCTTATCCTTTGGGGAGTTGCTCAAATGTAGGAAAAAAGAAGCCAAAGGAAGGTCTTCGACTTTATTTAGTCGAACAAAAAATGTTGACTCCACTCACGAAGTAGTTGGGAATGGAAACTTCGCTTCTATTTAAAAAAAATTCCAAAAATAGCTCGGCGCAGACAATCCACTAAGATAGAGCACCAATGGGCGTGAGGCCCAGTGCTAATTTCTCCATGGGCACAAGGCCATAACTACCTACTAGCTCCGACCCAAAATCATATGTTTTTGAGAGCCTTCTCAAGGAATAGTCAACAGAGGAAATTTTCTTCTCATGGCAAGGGATGTAATGACACTTTTTCAAGGTATGAAAATACACAAAAGTCATTGAAATGGTCCTCCAATGTTTGGGATGGGGATTGTAGGGACGGTGACAAAATGTTGTGTAATAGCTATAGAATTTGGATTTACAACTTTGACAAAATTGTTGATGAATAATGATGATCTCTTTGATGTCTAACTGCTCAAACATGATGGAATGGTTTGAAAAAATGTGCATTGCTATAGGGTAGTTGACACATAGTGGTAAATAATATGATGTTCCCATTTCATCCTCTTCATCCTGGAAGTATTTGCCTAGGTAAATGGAGCATCTTGCTTCTCCACATTCTTATGCTACTCATCCTTCACACAAGTCTGGGTCCTTGCAATATGTAATAAATATCTCCCTTCTTCCTTCGGTGCTTCTTACTTTGAACCTTTGCTACAATTGGCACTAAGTGACAAGAATCTCTGAAAGCCCTGTCCTTAAATTTCACATCCCTTTGCACCATTGTATTCTTGAGTGTAAGAATGTAGACTATATAAGCCTTTGAGGTATTGTTCTATCCAATCGAGATACCCTTCTATGTAGTAGGCTTGAGCTTTGTCCTCTTTTTTTATGGAACATGGTAATAAACCAAGCACCCAAAAATTAGAAGACACCCAAACTCTGGTTTCTTCCCTGTGAATACCTCTTTAGGGGTCATCCTCCCCAACACCTTGTGTGGATTCCTATTTTATAAATAAAATGTTGTGTTACATGCTTCTTCCCATAAGAACGTAGACATATCCTAATCATGCAACATTTCTTTCATTACCCCAATAATGGATTTGTTCTTCCTCTCCAATAAACCATTATTTTGTGGGTTATATGGAATTGTTGACTTCCTCTTAATTCTACAATATGCACAAAATTCATTGAAGGCATTTGCGTGTACTTGCCTCCATTGTCATGTCTAAACACCTTGATATTTCTCCTTGTCTAGTTCTCCACAAGAGCTTTAAACTCTTGGAAATTACTGAAGACCTCTTCCTTGGTATTCATAAAATAGATCTAGGTTTTATTGGAATTATCATCTATGAAGGTCACTTAGTAGTTTCACCCTCCAGTATACATGGCTGACACGGGCCCACATAAATCTGAATGGATCAAGTCCAAGATCCCCTTGAACCTACTATTACTACTGGGAAACATGGTTTTGGTGTACTTTCCCATGTCACACCACTTGCACATGTCATGCTATAAATCAAGGAGCCTAGTCACGACCTCCTTGATCACTTAGAGTGCTCCATCGTGAAATTATGTCATTCACCTATGTCATAGTTCCCCCAAGTCACAACTGTTGTTGCTACTACTCACCAGTGCTTTGGATGGAATGAATTGAAGTATGTATATATTTTCTTGTTTCTTCTCACTCCAAGCACATTTTATATTATAAATTTGGAACCCAAAGATACACCTTTCCATATCAGAAAATCACCACATAACCATTCTCCTCTTAAATTGAAACAAAAATAAAATTATTCATCAATCCTGGAACATACAATAGATCCTTCTCTAGTAGATTCTTCCCAGACTCCTTATGAAACTTAACAGTTACATTTCCTCTTGGCTTGTACTTGGCATTGTCACTAAAATCTCAATGTGGAAGTCCAAACTATGCTTCTTGAGACTGGTAAAGTATTCTCACACTATGGTTATGTGACATGAAGCACCATTGTCAATGCACCACATGTTGGTGGCCATTGAACTAGAGAGACATGTGATGAGTGAGAAATCATCTTAAAATATTACTGCAAACTTATCCATCTTAGCTGTAGCAGTGAATTTATTCTTTTGCTTTCCCTTTTTCTTTTTAGATAACATGCTGGAAAAATTCCCATGTTGGTGGAAAGCAAAGCATTTCACTTTTCTAGCTTAAAACTTATTTTTATTTCCCTTCGAGTTGGTTCCTTCAATGGAGATTTCTTGGCATTTCCCTTTCCCTTAGAGGTTAGGGCCAGGTTCTATTCCTCCTCACCCTTCTTATTTTGGTCTCCACGTTGAGATACTTCTAGGATATTATCTTGTGTGAAATCATCAAAAAACCTCTCCCTAGTGGGAAGATACTCTCGTCTGATAATGCATTTTACAAATACATCCCAATGCTTTATAAATCCATAAAAGGCTATACACGCTAGTTCATATTCTGATATTGTCTCCCCTACAACTAACATCTCATATCAAACCTACATGAACCTGGTAAGGTAGTAATCCATGCTCTTTCCCTTGGAAATCCTGATGTTGTAGAGATTATCGTTTAGCACCATCTTCTAGTTTTGGTTGTCACTCTGGTATAGTTTGGTAAGTGCATCCCATATCTCTTTAGCAATGTTTTTCTTAGAATGATGGGGAATTAAGTGGTCTTTCACCTCATCCAAGATGATCCTCTGTGTCGTTTCTTCTTTCACTTCATGGAGATCTAAGGAAATAGGACCTAACACTAGCACAAAAAATGTGGAGTTAACAAAGCTCCACAACTTGTTCTCCTTCAGAACAAATGTGCTCTAGACTTTCCACTGAAAATAGTTTGAGGCTCCTTCTAACTTGTCTTCATACCTGACACTGTTTTATATCGAAAATCAAACCCTTGAATGATTTTTTGCTGAAAACCCTAGAAAGACCATGAATCCCTTTGATCTTGAACTTGTGCAATGCTTAAATTTATTTTTGAGGCTAAGATTTGGTACCATGTTAGTTTTCCCTAAGTATAGAAAAATGATTAACGTAGCAGTAAATTTTTGTATACCCAAAAATTTTATTTTTATTGAAAAACCATAGAACTCAAATATGAAATATATGCACGATTAACACAATTGAGCTTCTAACAAATTATGCATAGCACAAACAAGAAATCCAAGCACATAAATTTTTACATAGATTGCACTTTGGAAAACCCTAGTGTGGGGAAAACCAATAAAGAGGTATTAAATTAGGCTTCAGGGAAATACTCATAAAATAATTATAGTAGTAGATCCAGAGAATGTACAGCCAAGAAAGGCCAGAAATTGGTTATTTCTCCTCTTTAGTGGTACCGATTGAAGTACAAAGTCTCCCTAATAGAGTACAACCCATTTTATTCAATATATCTTGGCCCAAGGTTCATCCTCTCCTCCAACAGGAAATTCAGTTTCAATAATCAACAACTCTCTCTTGCAAGCACGACTCAGGGGTTTGACCCCTCTCATTGCTCAAGACAACTAGGCTATGAACCCTCTTTCTTTGAACAAGACAACCACCTTCTCTCCGCTACTTGAAATTACTTCTTCTCACCCAAATTTATCCTCTTATCTCTCACTCAATGTGATCTCTAATGTGTCCTTCAATCACTCATTCCAACAATTTAAAATTTCTCTCAAAACTCTATTTCCTCCTTGATATCTTCAAAGAAAAGATCAAAGGACAAAGTTTGATCTTATTAGTTTTTTTTTTAATATTAATTTCCAACGTTATAAATTTATAAATATGATTTACAAAACAATAATAAATAACTAAATTAATTATCAGGATTTTCTGAAGTTTGGACTTAGGAAGAATTTAAAAATGTTGAAATAAGTAAGTTTTCAAGATATCTTTTGCATCCTTGGACATGAGGCCTATGCAGAGACACCTATCTGAGCTACAATTTTAACAATGGTCATGCCAAAAAATACTAGAGGTCAATGGTGTAAAGAATTCCCGAGTTTGATAGTAGATGATGAGGGGGGAATTAGGGGATTTTTGAGGTCTAAAATGGGCCTCCTAAGGCAATTATAAAATAATAGTGGAAATAATAAAATAATATTTGATTACATCATCAAATTTTAGAGGAAAAAAGGGAAAAACTACTTTTTCAACTTATCTTCCAAAGTATTTACTCAAATTTCGAGCGGGAGTACTCGTTGGATGAAAAATTTAATTCCTCATCCAATGAGTAACCATGTTCCATAATTTTGATGGATCCTTCTACATGAAAAATTAGAAATACTTGAAAAACGTGATTGCAATCACGTGTTTTCATGTATTTCTCATTTTTCGTGTAGCAGGGTCCATCAAAAGTATGAAACATGGGTACTCCTTGGATGAGGAATTAAATTTTTCATCCAACGAGTACTCCCGCTCGAAATTTGAGTAAACAATCTGGGAGATAAGTTGAAAATACTATTTGAAAAGGTAGTTTTATTATTTTGTTATTTTTTAAAATTTTTACCCTTTTATTTAAAAAAAGGTAAATCACCCCCCATGGTTGACATCATCATCTTGAATTCTATTGGTTCTTATAAAGTTTATTTTTGTTGTACATTTTTCTTAGGAGGCCCATTTTAGACCTCAAAATTCCTTAATGGGGGGTGGCGACAGTAGATGGAAAACATGAATTTTCCTTTTTGTGATCATATGCTTCATGACAATCTTGTGCTGATATTTTTGATAGTGCTGATCCCAAAACATTTGAAAGGAAGTAGCTTAGCTCTAGGCCCATATTGTTGCATAATTTCAACTTTATTCCCAAATATTCTATGTTGCATGATGACATTTCATTGAAATTTGGAGGTCATTGGCATATTGAATAGTTAAAAACAACCAAGGAAGTAGTTACTAGTTGTGATGATTATGAATATCTTACCTATCCATATCGAGGCATGGGTAGGTATAATCCCATCCAAGATTGGATGGATTATGTACGAATGAGTGCTATAGGTCAATTTGGGTATCATCCCAAAAAAAAAATTAGTATCCATTAGGGTCTATCATACTCTAAATTAATTTCTACATGCCCTAAACAAGTCATTCCATTGGTGGTTTTACTTCATGAAACTTTCACTGCTTAAATTCCAATTGAAGTGCCCCATTGAGCCATAAACCCACCCATAACTGCAGTAACTGCTTTGCAGAGCATCTACTCCCATGCAGGGCTGCATTGCAGAGGATCTAGGCCCACCTTAGAGCGCGTTGGTCGATTGGGAGCGAATTGTTCATTGGATTCCAGGAATATTCCCAACCTCTAGTGGCTTCTAGAATTTGTTCCAGCTTTCACCTCATCTGATAGCTTCAAATATGGACAACATGGAGCCATTAAACCTATTATCCTCCTATTCACATGAACAAGGAAACCTCTTAATCCATTTTTAGGAAAGCCATTCAATGATTTATTTATGTCAAATTACCTTCATCTACTTATAAATAGAGCACTGGTCAAGTGCACAAGAGAGTAAGAATTTGTGTTAAGTAGAGTTATGCTGGTGAGATCATAGCTCTTGGAGGTATTGTGCATGTACAGTTATGTTATTGGATTTTGATGCCAGGTGTGATGAGAATGGGATTGAAGCTGGAAGAGTGACATCGAATCAATCAAATGGTTGTTCTTTTCCTTCTACTTCATAATAAAGACATTTTTTCCTTTCCTAATGCATGTGTCAATGATGTTATATGTGTATTTACGAATTTAATTGATTCAATTTGTTTAACTTGAATAGATCATATTTCCTTTATGTTGTTTTTTGTATTATATTTTCCATTGCAGGTATCAATCAAGCAATTTTAGTTAGATTGAGAGCGACAGAAGCGATGAAGCGAGGCAAGGAAAAACGAACATATTAAAAGTACTTCCCTTTATCTATTCATTTTAAGGAAAAGGCATATATCTTTCTTTCTGTTTTTCTAAGTGTACCACCACACTTATGGAAATCATACTTATCCGTATGTTTGATTTATGTAAAAACAATTGGTGACCATAATGGGGATCGATGGATTGTCCTTGGTGGTTTTGTCCTTGTTCATCAAAATCTAGTAGACTTTACCTGCTTAATTTTAGTCATTTGAATGTATTTTAGAAAAAGTAGTGTGTTTGATTGCTTTTTAAGAGATTCCTCTGGCACCAACACACTGTTGGTCTTGAAACATTGCTCTCTATAGAACTGTTGGCTTAGGGACAGTGCTTTGCAAAGAACTACCTCCCACTCAGGGGGGTGTTGCCCCCGTGACAACCAAAATCTATCATATTTTGTCTTTTGCAAATTAATTTCAGTGTCTTGCTTGTTGAAGTTTTAAGTGACTGATTCCATCTAGAGACCAGATTGCCTCGACTATTCTTGCCTCACTTTGGATTTGTTTGATCAATTTTTCTTTTTGTTTTCTTTGTCATTGTCGGATAGTTCCAAAGTTAATTTTACATTTGATCAATTCATTATTTTCAGAAAGAGGAATTGTCGTTTCAGTCTTCGTTTCTCTTGAAAGTTTTGAGTTATTTTTTGTGCATTAGTTTTTTTTTCATTCATATAAACTTAAAAGAAATTGAAAATAAAAACATGTATTTGCATATAGGGATTGTGAGTGCTGCATAGGAATAGTTTACGAAAATTTCATTTAGATGTGCTAATTTTTTATTGCATACAATCTGACTGCTCTATCCCTTATAGCTAGTTTTTTATTGTCGAAAATCAATTCGAAACGAATGCTTATCATTTTAATTTCATATTAGGAATGTTCAATACATCTCACATTGAACCTGAAAGACAAACTGATAATCAAGACCAACATAAAATTTATCTAGATTTATCTAAGGAAGAATTGTAACATTAACGATAACATTTAGAGGTATAGGCTAGAAGATGTGTTCCGAAATTGTTTAACATAGCAGATATAATTAATTTTATATAGGCTTTAACCTTGTATAGAAATTATCTGCAAACGAATCTTAAAAACAAAAAATAAACAATAGCGAGAGCATAAAACACAAAATGGATACACAGAGATTTTCCCCTGGATCCCAAATCAGGACGACCAACCTGATTTTTCATTATATTCCTTTTAGTGTTACAACACATATATATACATGTCGAAGCATACATACACCCTAATCCATTAACCCTGGATTAGAACATAACCATAGTTCCATTGACCGGATATACAAAATACCAAGGGCCAAAAACCATCATGCCCCAAAACCATGTGCAAACCCATGCACAAAACCATGGGCGAGTCTGCCCACCAAAAAATAGGGTCCAAATTTTTTTTCCCAGGGCATTTCCCCAGACCCCGAACAGGGGGGGTTGCTACCCCTGATGTGCCCGGTACAACGTATAGGAAAGTCTATTGCGTGACTAGTTGTGGAAAGAATATAAAATATACCCAAAATTTTCTGCGATACATTCCAAGTGTCATAACTCATTCCACATACGTAAGTATATCGAAGCTCATCCATGCACTTTCGGGTATATCGAGTGGTGTTCTAGTACGAAAAGTATAAGGGAATGATCTCACTATGTGGTTTTGCATTAGACAACGCTAAAATGGATTGTGCCTCCATGTACCTTCACGTATATTTGGGAGGAAAACTTTAGGTTTCTTACCATCCATAGGTAACTGAGTCGGCTACCTTGTACCTTTGATAAACCAAACACAACATTCGGGGATATTGCGTGCACATACATAAGTCCTTGGTTTACTGGGGTGGTATATTTCAGTTTACAATTGCTTGGTAAACATTTTTCCTAGCATTACCATATCTTTTTTTTTTGTATAAAATCAATCTACAATCATAGAATAAGATCAACCTTTTCCCCGTCATTCATGTAGGACAATGAATAACCACCATTACCACCATAAGCCACACCTAATAGAAAAAGGTGCACTCTTCCTACTAAGTACGGTACCTCTGGAACTCTTGGTACTACATCATATGATATACCAGAGACATTTGATCCTTTGAGTACCGAGTCTCGAGTTGTTTCGACTGATCCTGATTTATCTACTACTGTCGAGACGGAACCCTCACAGTTACTTGAGGACATTGAAATGAAATCCAGTGAAATGGTAAATCCAGAACCCGAGCTTGTTCAACTAGAAGTCAATACTGAAACCATATTTATTTTACTAGAACATATTTATCCCAAATTTAAACAACAAGAAGTTGTTATGGTGCAACCGTCTGATCCTCGGTCATCCGTAATTGTCGAGTCTTCCTCTTTACCATAGAGTTTACTGCCTGAAATTTATCTTGGGCCAGATGGTGAAGTAATTCCACCTGGTTTGATTTCGATAGAGGAAGAAATTCAGGAAGAGACAACCCCTTAAAATCCCACTCATTTTGGGTCAGGGCTTCATTTATATCTGTCTTTTCCTTGTTTGACCTACTCTGCTTCTGTTGATTATTTTCACTCTCAAGTTCCCGTAGATTCGTTAGATTATTTTCTAGGTTATTTAACCATGGTAGAGATAGCATATGAGACCGTACAATATGTTACATCTTCAACAACATCTACTATTGCTTCATCTTTTATGTTTTCAATGATACCCGAGTCTCATCTTTATGGTGGTCCGTGCGTCCCACTGGGTTACTAGGCTTTAAATGGAACCTACTCTAGTGTCTCCACTAGTCCATGGACTTCACCCATTTCATCATTTGGAATTATATTTGGTTCATCTCTTACAAGTACTGAATGACTTGATCCTTTATTGACATCATCAACTCAATGTTAGGCTGGTTCATCCAATTACCGTCCATCTTATCCAGTATCTACTGGATACCCATCATAGGAAAGTCAGCATGTGCAATATCCTTATACTCCATATGCTAGGGAGCCACAGATATTCAATCAATATGGTAGTAATCCATCGGTTTTAGGTTAATCATATGATGGAATGCATGTTTTTCAATGGTAGCCTACTTTTCCTATTCAACCGCAAAAAATTGTGTATCAATATCAACCAATTCAACCTATTAAATCTGTGCCTACTACGCCTGTTACTTCTTCTATGGTTGTTGGTCAGTTTGATCAAGTAGGTCCTTCAACCCCTAGCCCTCAAGTTTAAGGTATACAGACTCTGTCTTTTGAGGTTGGTATTCAACAACCATGTATATCAGGAATTTCACAACTGCAGGCTAGTTTACCTTTGTCACAGGCTTCCACTGGCCCTGTCTATTCACAACCGGGCCCAAATTATCCTAACGGGAATCCATTTTATCAGATTCCATGGTATCTTCCCACATTATTAATCTTATCTAGGCCCTAGTCAACAAGCCTACCATCTTATCCTAGTTATGCTCAACTTGACCTTAATCAACAGTTGCAATTTTTTGCAACGTTAGAGTTACCTGGTTTAAACCGGTTCACCAATTATCCCATTCATTATTTACCATGGTGGCTAATGATTCCTCATAAATTACCCTCGAAAATTTCAAAATTCAATGGAAATTATGGAGAAGACTCATCTACGCATGTCATGAATTATCATTTGTGGTGTTCATATAATTCCTTAAATGATGATTATATTAGATTGCGTCTTTTCTAGTGAATGCTTACTGGTCTGGTAGCGAAGTGGTACATTGAATTACCATGAGCTTCGTTTGATAAATTTACATCTTTAGCCACTACTTTTTTAACCCACTTCCAGTTACCCATTAGATATGAAACTGGAATGAAAATTTTGACCAGATTTAAACATACCAATGCTACTCATATATCAGATCATATACATGAGTGATGTCGTCCTCATTGAATGGTTAAAACATTTTTTCCTAATCAAATTTTAGCTGAGTGGTTTATTAAGTCCTTGTTGCCATCTATCACCGAGGATGTGGCCAAAGGCGGTGTTGTCACTGAAGAGCAAGTAATTTCTCATGCCCAGTTTATGGATTTTATTTATACTTAGTCTAGCATGCTCTATGAAAATATTCCAAATGCATCGCAACCAAATTTTACTGTTCCTCCTGCTCCATATGTTAAGGAAATTCATGCCGGGGATGGTATGATTTGTTTTGTTAGCACTCTAGCAGCAAGTCGACCATCTGGTTCTACACCTTTTTTTCAAATCAAAACCCTATTGCATATGATCCTACGTCTTCTTATGAAATCCATGCCATGTCATCTGACAAAGGAAAATGTGACAAGAAACTTGGAAATCAGAAGAAGGGGAAAAATAAGAAGAAATCAAATTCACCCCCACAAGAAAAATTATCCGATTCATCCGGTTCTTTTCATAAACCTTGTTACCCTTGATTGATATGTAATGAGGATCATTTTACAAGAGATTTTCCTCATCGCTCATAAGTCCCAAAGCTTCTTAAGACTTCTACCACATCTTTAGTGTTGAAAAATCCTTTTCCAAACCCCGAAACACATATGGTTGCTACGGATCTTTCTTCTAGTTCGCAAGTGCTTATGCTATCCGCCACTAAGCCCAAAACTGATGTTTTGGTGTCTACTTGAAGTAAATATTATAGTAATTCATTATCGTCATCAAATGGTTAGGCTACAAGTCAACCTACCACTTCGAATTCCACCTCATCTAACTCGACTCTACTGCCTATCATTCCAAATTTAACAATAAAGCTGCCGAAGGGATTAGTTCACAAATCGACATTCAACCCTCAAGCTCGTGCAAGTCAAAATTATAATGTAGTAGAAGATATATATCAGTCACATTCTGCTATGCCAACACTTAAGATTATTTAGAATTGTCCCTCCTAGAAGCAGGCTTTTTTATCCGCAATTGGTGGAATTGATCCAATGGATTCAAATATTTTAGTCTTTAATCACGCGGGCTATGTGCCACAATTACCAGCACAACTAGCATTCTTGATTCAAGTGCATGTCCTAAATCTCCTCATTCATCGTACTATCATTGATGAAGGAACATCTACTTGTATCAAGTCTATGAGTTGATGGAATTCACTTGGATTGCCGACTTTGTCACAATCACCTACTACGTTGAAAGATTTTGACGGTCGTACATATAAGCCTTGTGGAATTATTAGCAACCTGCAAGTTGAACTAGGGGGAAAATCAGTTACTATTGAAGTTGAGGTCATTGATGAAACCATTGACTACAATATATTACTTGGAAGACCGTGGGTCTATGCTATGGTTGTGGTAGTATCTACTTACTTTCGTATGGTCATCTCCCCCCATAAGGGAAGCATCACAGTCATTGATCAACTCTCTTTCTTTTCCTCTGGTTCCTAGGAAACTGGAAGCGTTCCATTTGTTCACAGACCCCCACCATCTCTTCAGAACATTTGTGTAGGACTCTTTAAGGATTATTCCCTAATGGGCACCTTTTTTTTACCATTGCCTGCGACATTGGCAGAAATCACAAATATAGAGACCTGCAATATGATATATTCCACTTCATATGAATTAAGGAAAATTTTAAATGATTTCGAAGCACTTAGGATGGATGAAACTATCATTATGATGGTTCTTTTACTGTTTTAACCTCATTAAAAGATGAAACAGGTGTTGAGGATGGTTCTTTTACTGTGTCAACCTCGTTAAAAAATGAATCAGGTCTTGAGGATAGTTCTTTTACTGTGTCAACCTCATTAAAAAATGAATCAGGTCAAGAGGATAGTTCTTTTACTGTGTGAACCCCGTTAAAAAAAAATGAATCAGGTCATGAGGATGGCTATTTTACTCTGTCAACCTCGTTAAAAAATGAAACAAGTTCCTATGAACATGATTTTTCCTTTGTTTCAAGCTTGTGTAAAAATGAAACAAACATATTTCAAGCACAATTTTCTCTGTTTCAAGCTTGTGTAAAAACGAAATTACTCTCAAGCATAATTTTTCTTATGTTTTAAGCTTTTACAAAAATGAAACCTATCTCGAGTCCATTTTGGTTATTATTTTCAAGACTCGTTAAAATCATGAAAATTCCAAGCTTATTTTGATATCTTTCATGCTCATAAAACACATGGAAATGTTGAGTTATTTCCGTCTTTTTCTGCTTGTAAATTAAATTGAAAGTAGGCCACATAGCATACTTTTATCTCTTTTTAGAGATCTATTTAACATGAAAAAGGAACCCCCTAGAGTTCTATTTCAGCTCTTTTCAGACTCCCAAAATATGAAAATATTGCCAAGCACTTGTCCTTTTGAGCTCATAAAAGTAACTGAAACAAAATCTACTTAGTATAAGTTTAACCCTTTTCTGGACTGAGATAAATTATGTTTACGAAAAAGAAAAACCCTAGTTGATCATGGCTAGGAGGTTCTCTCAGGTATTATTTTACACTTTTTCAGAACTGAGTGACTATTATATGAAAAAGAACTTGTGGAGTTTTCTTTTCGTCGTTTTTTCAAACTCTCTAAACATAAAAATGGATAGAGCTTTCACTATCGTTAGACTCGTTAAAACATCAAATAGCGATGGAATTGTCCATCATTAAAAGATTGAGTTTCACCTTCGCTAGACTCGTTAAAGCATCAAATAGTGATGGATTCACCTGAATGGTGGAATTATACATCAAGCGTATGTTATCCTCCTCAAGCTTGTTAAAAAATAAAGAGGTATTAGTTAGCAATGACTGGGGGACATTGGAAAGGGATAAAACACTTTATGATAGGTAGAAAGTCGCTCTTGAACATGACACTTATTCACTTCATCTCCATGATTTTTGGGATAGATAATCTACTTGATGGTCTATCATACCTATGGTCTATCACACCATCCATCACTTTGGTTTTGGGTCAAATGCTACCAATTTATTCAGTTTCACCAATATGTTCAAGAGAAGTCACTTAGTTATTCCTCATCCTTTGCAATACTAATAAACCTTCATTTCATGACCACCATCCCTGAAATTTCTTCATCATTCACATTCCTTATCTGAAATCATTACTCCTATTTCGTGTCGTTGATCGAGGAATCATCAAGGCCCTCCTGTGACAAGTCGCTTCCTCTCAACATCAGCTCATCATCTAAGAAGTTGACTTAGAAACAACCTTTCAGTACCTTAGAGATTTCTTACATCAATGACAAGTTTCTCAATTCCGGTGACAGGTTGAAATAACAGGCCTTTTACGGAAATACTTTGTATGGTTTTCGACATCAAATCATATATTAACACCATGCAGAATGTACTAGAATACCTTGAGATCCATTATCATCAACGATGATTTCTCTCGCGTATGTTAATGACTTACATAATTGGTTGTTAATTATACGGTGTCTTCCCATGTTTGACTTCAGATCACTTATTCACATGGTTAGAATCGTACTTAAAGCGATCGAGTGAATGAGATAGACAACCTCGGATCTAGTTTCATCCATCTAGGCTGCGATTTCAGGAGTAGTACCAAATAATCCGTATGATGGTCATTACTCAAATGGTCATCCTATGATGGGTATATATCTGTAGAGAAGTCTATATTTGTAGATGACTTTCTAAAGTTATGATAGTTTATGTGTTGAGTATGTGATATGCCTCCCTCAACAATTCATGTCCAAGATGAAAGATATCATGATGTAATGTATTGTAATTGATGCAGGTCACTGTCCACCTCAGATCCTACTCATCACATCGTAAAGCAATCAATCAAAATTATCAGTTATGACTTCATGCTTTAGGGGGAAGCTGTTACAAGTCAATTTGGGTATCATCCCAAAACACAAATATGTATCCATTAGGGTCTATCATATTATAGTTAGTTGCTACATTCCTTAAACAAGTCATTCCATTGGAGGTTTTCCTTCATGAAAGTTTCACTGCTTAGATGCCTTTTGAAGTGCCCCATTGAGCCATAAATGCACCCCTAGAATAGAGTAACTGCTTTCCATAGCATCTACTCCCATGCAAGGTTGCATTGCAGAGGATCTAGGTCCACTTTAGAGTGCATTGGTTGAATGGGAGTGAATTTTTCATTGGATTCTGGGAATCTTCCCAACCTTTAGTGTTCTTCCAGTTTTCACCTCATATGACAGCATGGAATATGGACACCATGGAGCCATTAAACCTCTTATCCTCCTATTCCCATGAACAAGGAAACCTCATCATCCATTTTTAGGAAATCCATTCAATGATTCATTTATGCCAGACTACCTTCATCTACTTATAAATAGAGAACTGATCATAATGCATAAGAGAGAAAGAATTTGTGTTAAGTAGAGTTATGCTGGTGAGATCACAACTCTTGGATGTATTGTGAATTTAATATTATGTTGCTAGATTCTGATGCCGGGTGTGATGAGGATGGGACTGAAGTTGGAAGAGTGAAATCGAATCGATCAACTGGTTGTACTTTTCCTTGTACTTTATAATAAAGACATTTGTTCCTTTCCTAATGCATGTGTCAATGATGTTATATGTGTATTTATGAATATAATCGATTCAGTTTGTTTAACTTGAATATATCATATTGCCTTTATGTTGTTTTATGTCTTATATTTTCCATTGCTGGTATCAATCAAGCGAGTTCAGTTAGAGTGAGAGTGATGGAAGTGACGAAGGGAGGTAAGGTAAAGCGAACAAATTACAAGTAGTTTTTCTTCCCTTTATCTATTTATTTTGAAAGAAAAGGTCAGATATATTTCTTTCTATTGTTCTAAGTGTACCACCACACTTATTGAAAGCATACTTATCCATAGGCTTAATTTCTATAAAACAGTGAATACAAATTAGCAAGGGTGTGAAATTGAATTTATATTACTTATGAGTGAATTAAGTAATCATATTTCAACTCCATTTGTTAGAATAAAAATTATTGAGATTTCAACAGACATATGGAATAAATTTACCATACCCCTATTTCAGTTTACAATTGAAAAAGTTTACCTTGCAGCTTGGGTTTTTCTTAAGCTAGGGTATTTAGTAATATACCTAAATAATTTCACTAGTTGAACAATACTATTTTTTTCTCAGAATTTCTTTTGTATTATAGTTGATGGATCCTATATCTTGTAACAAGTTTTGGTATAGTACATATTAATTCCATGGTTAAGAATATATTTGCATGTAATATTTCATAAGAAAAATATTTGGAGTTAGTATCTCTTATAAATAGAAGAGTCTAGAACATAAACATCATCAACCCAATTGTCATGAAGTTTTTATTACAAGAGAAGGATTTTGGATTTGAATTGTTGTTGCGTATATTTAGTATGGAGATTACGAGGTTCTCTTGCACCCTATGTTGATTTTTTTATGATTTCCTAATCTGATAATTAATTTCCAATGATATTTAACCAATTCATCTCATGTCACATTCATCATTAAGAAATTATACATATAAAATCTCAACTGTAAAAAAATAATGACAGTAGGATCATGAAGAGACAATGGTGCAGGGTTAACCAACAGTCCCATTCTGATTATTTCAACCTCCATCTATGTGTGTGAAATGCATCCAAAATTTCTTTTCCAATCAACTTCACAATCGAGCAAACTCAACATGTTCTTATGTCGGGGACTTGCAATTTAAATAATTAAATTTTGGGAGCTTTAATATCTCAAATCCCGAAGATTTGAGATATTAATTTCAAGGTTTATTACATGCATGTAATATCTCATACAATATGATCAGTTTCACTCTTCTTTTGTGGGAGCTCTACTCTCAACCAATATTCATAACATGTCCTAGATATAAATCAACCAACCCATATATACTCGAATATAAAGGTTCCCCAAGCTCCCTTTAATCCGAATACTATTCGGGCCCCCACAATTGATGTATGTTCGAATCAATATGTGCCACTTGGGATTAATACAAATGAAACAAACTATCTTTCAATTGCTCGGCCTATGCATTATCAACATCCCTTTGTATAGGCCCTATGGCAGAGCGGTTCATTAACAGTCTCGGCCTTGGTTTTATATAAAACCCAACAATCATATAACATTACTCGGCCTACATCAACCGCATATATAGTCGACCAAATCAGAGGTTGTAACGTTAATACAACACCATATAATTACATTCGACCCCACCGATTAACGTGTCTTCCATATCGACGGTTGACCTGTTCTCTCACCCATCTTAACGATCCAACTATCCCAATCGAATCTCGCGCAGACTATTATGCACGGGTGTTAACTCACGATGAGAGAGGTTTTCCAAAATTGCTCAGGGACACGCGTCACACCGTCTATCGAATCGCTCCAATTTCTTAAATACAACTTACTGCCTTTGTGCCATGCGATATACTACCGGTTTTAGCTTTGAACCACGTTCACTCTTCTCCGGGTTCCACGTCATTTCCTTCAGGGTTCCACTCCATTTGCTTCTGCTCAGTAATCATTCAACTTCCTGCGCCATCAGAATTGTATTCGATTTCATTCTCCTTCCCGGTTCAAACACCACCCACCAAGAATTCAACACACAATCTAGCTTCTACTCAGTCTGTAATTCAGACAGTTTCGAATCTTAAGGTGTCCTCACGACTTTGATATGGAATCCCTACCCATTGCCATTGGTTCATTCTCTCTTCAAACTCTGCTTCAGTCTAGACAGAGGTTAAATCCTTCTACGTGAACCCTTCTTGTGCGTCTTATAGAGTTCTATTAGATCTCCAGTGGGTCCATAAGTTAGTTAATGCACAAAATGCAACCGCAATCTCGTCCAAGGGCCAACTAATCAGGTTTCGAACCCCTCTGTCGTCACTTCTTCAAGTTGAAGGTTTTTCATTCTGGTTATTGTTCCGATGTAGTCCCATTTAGGTTTCAAGTAGGCTTTTAAGAAAACCCCTAACGCTTACCTAGGCAGGAATAGATTCGATATCCATCTTTCTATGAAACAATCCACCGTGTATCCCAACCAATCCGCAACATTGATCTCATTTTATTGGTTATACATAACATGATTTATAAATGAGCCATCACATTCAACCTTAAAGCATAATATAGACCTTATTCACATCGATTCTACCATTAGATATAGAGCCTCATTCAGAGCTCTATCACAGGGTTCAAATTACATTCAGTTGTATATTCTTGCTTGTGAAATTTGAGCCACTCACACAGGAAATCAAATCGAAAAATTCACATACAGAACTAAATCACGAATGCACAGGTAGTACTGAACAGATTCTTTCATAACATCTACATGGTTTACTTACAAAACTTTCTGCCTAGCCAGATCTTCTGATTCGATGGCCTCCCATTTTCTTATTACTCTACGTAGCCCTATGCAGGTCTTCTGTGCAGGTCTATCAACTCTGCCACAGGGATCTTATTTTTATACAAATTAGGAATCAATCGATTCAACTTTCCTAATGACTCTTGGAATCCTAAAATTAGACTAACTTCTAAAACTGACTATCTCTTCAGGTGCCCATTAATCATTCGAGAAGTTACAATTTTCTTTAGATTTAATTAAAATCACTCAAATGAAAATAATTACATAGGGAATTTAAAACAAGAGACCCCCTATGTTTATTTATATACAAAATATTGGTTTGAGCCTAATGCTCCTGCATCAGACTCTACAGGTTAAAACAGTTCATAGTCTCCTGATCATGGTTTTCATCTTTGTCTGCTTGGATCCCAAACTTTTCTCTGCAATTGGCCATCCGTTGCAGTGTTCTTCTTTTGCATTCCTCTTGGCTTCCATAATTTATGTTGTAGCTTTCCACAGGCTGCACCTTTACATCCTCTCTCTACTTTTCTTGTGCTGCTACTTTTTTGTTTCCTTGTTGCTGCATTTTTCCCAGACATCTTCATCATCAGCCCTCTTATCAATGTTATTTCTTTGTCTAATCTCTCCTTTGACTGCTGGACTCTTAATTCTATTTGCTACACTCTTGTTTCTTTAGTCCTTACTGCTGCCCTATTTGCCCCCCAATCATCCATACCCTCTCTGCAATAGTAAAACTTTTGCTCCTTTGTTGCCAACACTTCAGTTTGTTGCTTCAACATTCTCTACATCAACACTCCAAGTAGCTACTATTCTGGCATTTCACTCTCTCCTCTGGATGTTTTCTGCAAACATTATCGCCATCTCCTTTGGCCAAACAAATCTTCAATATGTTGCAACTCAAGTTCAACATATTCTTCTTATGTCTTGGCAATCTTCAACAATTGCCTCCCTTCTTCTTGAATGATTCTACTAATCACCTCAAGTCTTCCAAACACTGAGATTTTATCTTTTATCAGAGTAAAACCCTGGTTTTCAACTGCGGTAGTAGCCCCAAAAGTCTGCCATACAACCTTCTCTCAATCTTCTCCTCGCTATTCAAACAAGCCAATTTCTTTCTGCTACCAATAGAAACCAACTTCTGTCCATGAGACATGATCGTCTCATCTTCTTCCGGCTGCTCATCTTCATTTTGTAATCCCCAATTCAAAAATTGAGGTTTCCTCTCTTGCACAGGATCCTTCTGATTCAGCATACTCTCTAGCAGCTTGATTTCTCCATTCCATGGTTGAAAATATTCCACAAAATTCTCCTTCTCCTTCAATTGACTGCCCCATGTTGTCAACTTATCTCCATCATCAACAGGATCTGCATTCATCAAAAAATTGTCAGCATCAAACTCACAAGGCCTCAAAGCCTTTCTCTGCTCTGCCAGCATCTCAGTATGTTGTCCCAACTTTCTTTTCTTCTCAATCAGCACATCAGAATGTTGATTCCAATTCCTCAAACACTTCTTGAGACTACTGGATAGTCTCTCTTCTGCATCATCCTCTGCAAGGAAGTCTCTCTGCTTTAGTTCATAGGAATGAACTCTCTGATCTTCAATCATCTCTGCCTTTATCATCTGAACACCCTCTCTTGGTGGTTCTGTCCTCTGCTCATGCCACAATCTTGGCATCTCACCTAAGAAAACATCTCCACAATATTCACTATCTTCCGTTGTCACTATTTCCTCAGTCTTCATCAGAATGGAATTCTGATTTCCCATCTCTGTAAGGACTCCAGCTACCTATCCATCATTCTCCACATGGAAATTTAATAAAAGCAGTCTGTCATTATCAGCATTAATGAAAAATCCATCTCCACCAGCTTCATTGAAATGATCTCCTCTATAAAATAAGGAATTAATGAATTCCTTCTGCTGCAATAGTTAAATCTATTCTTCATCTGGAAGATACTCATCATACTTCACTTGGCAACAGTCATCTTCATCTGTCACAGTTTCACCATATGAATGGTCTTCATTAACACCTGCATTCACACACAACTTGTCAGATGCAAAAACATAAGACCTCATGGTCTCAATTGATGATCTGATCATCAAATCTTCTTGTTGTTCCAAGTCTTTCATATGCTTTAGAGATCCCTCAAGAGTCTCTTCTTAAATTTCTTCAATCTATCCAAATTCTAGCTTCTGGTCAACATTATAAACTAAAGCTCTTCTATTTCCAACATGTTGGAAATCAGAATCTTTCTCCAACTGTGCATGGACATTTTCAAAACATGTAGCTGCTCCACCTTCTTTCTCAATGACAACATCAGCAGTTTTTTATCTCTCACCTGTTGTTCCTACAAACATAAAAAAATTGTCAGAAGTAAGGCTCTTGGACACCTTGGTCCCACTTGAAGCTTTAGTCTCCAAGTCCTTCTCTAGATACTCAATCATCCTGAGTATTTCCTTCTTCTTCTGAGCATTCATCATTTGCTTTTTCTTCCTTTGTATCCTTTGCCACTTTATCTTCTTCTTCATGAGCCAACCAACTCTCTGGCTTTCTTCTATCATTTTCTTTAGTTCGTTAAATTATTCCTTGATCTTAGCAAATACCTTCCAATACTCTTCGTCAGTGAGTCTCTCCCTTATGGCATTTGCTTTGGCATCTTCACTCACCCTTCTGCTGTGGCTTCTCTCAGAACCTCTGCAATCTCTTCTATGGCTCTCAGTACCCATTTTCTTCTCTAGGAGTTCTTCACTCACAAGCTGCACTAAGCCTCTGCAATAACAAGCTCTCTTGCTACAACTCACCTCACCAATCCCTTCCTCTGGACCCGGCTTTTGGCAAGTACTGGTCCCCTCTCTGCTGGAACCTTCTAAGCAATCTCTTTTTCTCACTAGGCTTCACTCTGCTACTTCTCTTAATAACACCTCTTTTCTTCTGTCATCCAACCTTAGTTGGGAATTTTCCAGGTTCTGCCACATTATTTTTGCACTCAGAATCCCTTTTTGGACTCTGCTATCACTACTCTAAAAGCTTGTGATCTACTTCTGCTAAGATTCTTTCCTCACTTTCTTGAACCCTGTATTCTGCAAACAAATTCTTCCAACCAGAGTTCAAATAAGGCTCATCATCTTACCTCTCAATATCCCTGAATGATATTGCTTCTTTTCTCACCTGCACTGCATTTCTACCTGCTCCAATCTTCAAGACTCTCGCCTTCAGCTCCAGATTATGCTCATCTAGAGACCTTCACTGCATGTCAAATCAAATATGAAATTTTTCTGTTAAATAGATGTAAACATCAACTTTCTCACTGTGCATTTCAAAATAAAATTTTCAAAGAGCTAATTAAATTCTAGCTCTGATACCACTTGGGTGCAGGGGTAACCCATAGTCCCTTTCTTATTATTTCAACCTCCATTTTTTTTTGTGAAATGCCTCCAAATTTCTTATCCAATCAACTTCACAATCGGGCAAACTCAACCTGTTCTTATGTCGGGGACTAGCAATTTAAACAATTAAATTTTGGCAGATTTAATATCTCAAATCCTAGAGATTTGAGATATTAATTTCAAGGTTCATTACGTGCATGTAATATCTCATACAATATGATCAGGTTCACTCTTCTCTCGTGGGAGATCTACTCTCAACCAATATTCATAACACGTCCTGGATATAAATCACCCAATCCATATATACTTGAATATAAAGGTTCCCCAAGCTCCCTTTAATCCGAATACTATTCGGGCCCCCTCAATTGATGTATGTTAGAATCAATATGTGCCACATGGGATTAATGCAAATGAAACCAACTATCTTTCAATTGCTCGGTCTATGCTTTATCAACATCCCTTTTTATAGGACCTATGGCAGAGCAGTTCATTAACAGTCTTGGCCTTGGTTTTATATAAAACCCAACAATCATATAACATTACTTGGCCTACATCAACTGCATATATATTCGACCAAATCAGAGGTTGTAACATTAATACAACGCCATATAATTACATTCGACCCCACCAATTAACGTGTCTTCCATATCGGCAGTTGACCTGTTCTCTCACCCATCTTAACGATCGAACGATCCCAATCGAATCTCGCGCAGACTATTATTCACGGCTGTTAACTCGCAATGAGAGAGGTTTTCCAAAATCGCTTAGGGACATGCGTCACCCCGTCTATGGAATCGCTCCAATTTCTTAAATACAACTTACCTCCTTTGTGCCACGCGATATACTGCCGGTTTTAGCTTTGAACCACGTTCACTCTTCTCTGGGTTCCACATCCTTTCCTTCAGGGTTCCACTCCATTCTCTTCTGCTTAGCAATCATTCAACTTCCTGTGCCATCAGAGTTGTACTCGATTTCATTCTCCTTCCTGGTCTGAACATTGCCCACCAAGACTTCAACACACAGTCTGACTTCTACTCAGTCTGTAATTCGGATAGTTTCGAATCTTAAGGTGTCCTCACAACTTTGATACGGAATCCTTACCCATTGCCATCGGTCCATTCTCTCTTCAAACTTTTCTTATGTCCAGACAGAGGTTAACTCTGTGTGAACCCTTCCTCTACATCTTATAGAGTTCTATTGGATCTCCAGTGGGTCCATAAGTTAGTTAATGAAAAAAATGCAACCGCAATCTCGTCCAAGGGCCAAATAATCAGGTTTCGAACCCCTCTGCCGTCACTTCTTCAAGTTGAAGGTTTGCCATTCCGGTTACTGTTCCGATGTAGTCCCATTCAGGTTTCAAGTAGGCTTTTAAGAAAACCCCTAACGCTTACCTAGGCAGGAATAGATTTGATATCCAGCTTTCTGTGAAACAATCCACCGTGTATCCCAACCAATCTGCAACATTGATCTCATTCTACTGGTTATACATAATATGATTTATAAATGAGCCATCTCATTCAACCTTAAAGCATAATATCGACCTTATTCACATTGATTCTCCCATTAGATACAGAGCCTCATTCAGAGCTCTATCACAGGGTTCAAATTACATTCAGTCGTATATTCTAGCTTGTGAAATTCGAGCCACTCACACAGGAAATCAAATCGACAAATTCACATACAGAACTAAATCATGAATGCACAGGTAGTACTGAATAGATTCTTTCATAACATATACATGGTTTACTTACAAAAATTTCTGCCTGGCCAGATCTTCTGATTCGATGGCCTCCCATTTTCTTATTACTCTACGCAGCCCTATGCAGGTCTTTTGTGCAGGTCTATCAAATCTGCCACAGGGATCTTATTTTTATACAAATTAGGAATCAATCGATTCAGATTTCCTGATGACTCTTGGAATCCTAAAATTAGCCTAACTTCTGAAACTAACTATCTTTTCAGGTGCCCATTAATCATTCGGGCAGTTACAATTTTCTCTAGATTTAATTAAAATAACTCAAATGAAAATAATTACATAGGGAATTTAAAACAAGAGACCCCCTATGTTTATTTATATATAAAATATTGGTTTGATCCTAATGCTCCTACATCAGACAACCAAATATAAGAGACACAATTTTTTACCATGTGTTAGCACTAGTTTTGATTTCTTTCAAAGCTGCCCTCTCTGTTGTTTTTTTAGCCTCTAGCTCCTTATGATTCATTTCTTTCGAAACCACTTTTTAAATATTAAAATTCATTTTTTATAGTTAAAAAACAGCTTTGCCCACTCCACAACACATTTTAAATATATCATATATTATATATGTGATACCACTTACCGCACACCCAAATCACTTATCGCTATCGCTATTTCAAAATCAACATATCGTAAAAATCCTTGCCACCCTCACTAGCCACTTCATAAATTTCCCGACGCAATAATGGTGGGACAAATATTTCCTTTTGATACGTCTTGAATGCATTATAAACATTTTTATTATGATTCAGGTGTCTTTTATCATATTACTGCAGGTATCAATCAAGCAAGTTTAGTTAGATTGAGAGTGATGGTAGCGACGAAGGGAGGTGAGGAAAAGCGAACAAATTACAAGTAGGTTTTCTTCCCTTTATCTATTTATTTTGAAATAAAAGATCAATATCTTTCTTTCTATTGTTCTAAGTGTAACACGACACTTAGGGAAAGCATACTTATCCATAGGATTAATTTCTTGAAAATAGTGAGTACAAATTAGCAATGGTATGAAATTGAATTTATATTACTTATGAGAGAATTAAGTAATCATATTTCAACTCCATTTTTCAGAATAAAAATTATTGAGATTTCAACAGACATATGCAAGAAATTTACCATACCCCTATTTCGGTTTACAATTGAAATTTTTTACCTTGCAGCTTGGGTTTTTCTTAACCTAGGGTATTTAGTAATATACCTAAATAATTTCACTAATTGAACAATACTATTTTTTTCTCAGAACGTCTTTTGTATTATAGTTGATGGATCCTATAGCTTGTAACAAGTTTCAGTATAGTACATATTAATTCCATGGTTAAGAATATATTTTCATGTAATAGTTCATAAGAAAAATATTTGGAGTTAGTATCTCTTATAAATAGAAGAGTCTAGAACATGAACATCATCAACCCAATTGTCATGAAGTTTTGATTACAAGAGAAGGATTTTGGATTTTGAATTTTTGCTGCATATATTTATTATGGAGATTATGAGGTTCTATTGCACCCTATGTTGATTTTTTTATGATTTACTAATCTGATAATTAATTTCCAATGATATTTAACCAATTCATCTCATGTCACATTCATCATTAAGCAATTATACATATAAAATCTCAACTGTAAGACAATAATGACAGTAGGATCATGAAGACAAAAAAAAACATAAGAGACACAATTTTTTACCCTGTGTTAGCAATAGTTTTGATTTCTTTCAAAGCTGCCCTCTCTGTTATTTTTTTTTCCTCTAGCTCCTTATGATTCACTTCTTTCGAAACCCCTTTTTAAATATTAAAATTCAATTTTTATAGTTAAAAAATAGCTCTTCCCACTCCACAAAACCTTTTAAATATATCATATATTATATATGTGATACCACTTACCGCACACCCAAATCACTTATCGCTATCGCTATTTCAAAATCAACATATCGTAAAAATCCTTGCCACCCTCACTAGCCACTTCATAAATTTCCCGACGCAATAATGATGGGACACATATTTCCATTTGATATGTCTTGAATGCAATATAAACATTTTTATTATTATTCAGGTGTCGTTTATCATATTACTGCTGGTATCAGTCAAGCGAGTTCAGTTAGATTGAAAGTGATGGAAGTGACGAAGGGAGGTGAGGAAAAGCGAACAAATTACAAGTAGGTTTTATTCCCTTTATCTGTTTATTTTGAAGGAAAAGGTCAGATATCTTTCTTTATATTGTTCTAAGTGTACCACCACACTTAGGGAAAGCATACTTATCCATAGGCTTAATTTCTATAAAACAGTGAGTACAAATTAGCAAGGGTATGAAATTGAATTTATATTACTTATGAGTGAATTAAGTAATCATATTTCAACTCCATTTTTCATAATAAAAATTATTGAGATTTCAACAAACACATGGAAGAAATTTACCATACCCCTATTTCGGTTTACAATTGAAAAATTTTATCTTGCAGCTTGGGTTTTTCTTAAGCTAGGGTATTTAGTAATATACCTAAATAATTTCACTAGTTAAACAATACTATTTTTTTCACAAAGTGTCTTTGTATTATAGTTGACGGATCCTAGAGCTTGTAACAAGTTTCGGTATAGTACATATTAATTCCATGGTTAAGAATATATTTTCATGTAATAGTTCATAAGAAAAATATTTGGAGTTGTATCTCTTATAAATAGAAGAGTCTAGAACATGAACATCATCAACCCAATTGTCATGAAATTTTGATTATAAGAGCAGGACTTTGGATTTTGAATTGTTGTTGCATATATTTAGCATGGAGATTACGAGGTTCTCTTGCACCCGATGTTGATTTTTTTATGATTTCCTAATCTGATAATTAATTTCCAATGATATTTAATCAATTCATCTCATGTAACATTCATCATTAAGAAATTTTACATATAAAATCTCAATTGTAAAAAAATAATGACAGTAGGATCATGAATAGACAATGAAACATAAGAGACACAATTTTTTACCCTGTGTTAGAACTGGTTTTGATTTCTTTCAAAGCTGCCCTCTCTGTTATTTTTTTGGCCTCTAGCTCCTTATGATTCATTTCTTTCGAAACCCCTTTTTAAATATTAAAATTCAATTTTAATAGTTAAAAAATAGCTTCGCCCACTCCACAACACCTTTTAAATATATCATATATTATATATGTGATATCACTTACCACACACCCAAATCACTTATCTCTATCGCCATTTCAAAATCAGCATATCGTAAAAATCCTTGCCACCCTCACTAGCCACTTCATAAATTTCTCGATGCAATAATGGTGGGAGACATATTACCTTTTGATACGTCTTGAATGCATTATAAACATTTTTATTATGATTCAGGCTTCATTTATCATATTTCCATGACTTAATGAAATATTCACTTTCTGCTTTTAAAATCCTTTAATGGGGCCTACCCCATTGCCTTTTCACATCGCAAAATCGCAACATTAGTCATCTTTCCCATTCACTTCCGCCTCTCCTTTTTAACGATTGTGATATAAAGTGGGACCCTTCCCGCTACATCACCCTCCATCATCGCTCATCACACTTCATAGGTTGTAGCACTTACCTCTTTTCCTTGATCCCAAACCTTGCGATGTGCAATAAACCTTAAACCTTGCGAAGTGAGATATTGAAGTGGATGCGATGTAATTCAGAGCTAAAATATAAATGAATTGAAGTCTGGTTGTGTGGGACCCAAATCACATATTACCATTCACAATCTCAGGAGGATAAGAACTAAGGTATATTTTGAAAATGTCGAATTGTGATTTTTGATATTGGTGCAGATGCGATGTGGGTCAATGATGAAGCCTAAAAGACTTCACGTCTGGGTGTATAAGGTTTTTACACTATTTATGAAGAAATGGGCTAAGCATAGTAGAAGTACTCAGATATCCATCAAGTCAAAGGTTTTCCACCATTTACCAAATAAAGGGAATTTATGTCAATTATTATAGGAATAAAGGGCTTTATGTTTTAAACTCTACCAAAGCTACTAGTACTGAAGACTCATTCAAAGAGCCTGAGCAAGAGAGGCCGAGTTAGAAAAGGGCGTTTCTAAGGAACTGTTAAGAACGGAAAAGAGCAGTAAACATAGCCAGTACAACAATTAGATCTACTGAATCAGCCAGCGAAACACCAGATTAATTATCTAGCAGCGGTTTTCTGAAGACAGTTAGGGCAGGTGGAAGAAATAAGCTTATGTGGCAGTCAAACAATTTCATTCTTCAAATTTATAAGCCTCGAATCATTCAAAATTTCTAAATTCATGCAACGGTTCGATTTGTTTACTATTTTTAGTTTGTTTTATTTAATTTCATTCCTAAAATTTAACAATAGTTTGTTTTGTGAAACTCTATTTAAGAGTTGAGTTTTATGTAATAAAAGGATAAAGGAGAGATGGTTGGTGGCACAGGGCCTAGTGCCCTAGCCCTATTGTTGATCCTCATGCTATTCCTGAAGATGTGTATTATTGAACTCATAATATATTCCAGTTACACTCTTGAGGATTCAAACAATCTTATGGTGTGTGTATTATTTTCCCTTCTATTTTTACATACTTATTTGTCTTTCCAAATTTATCATAAAAATTATATCTTATGCTTTTATCAGTCTTATGAACCTCCAAGTCATATGGATCTATTTTTGCAAGTCTTGTTCCAAGCTTTCCTGATTCAGAATTGAAGATTGTTCATAAGCGTTCCTTGAGGTGGAATAAAACCCTGTTTCACGTTTTTGTAAGTCTTTTGATCTAACATGCATGTTAATCTATTTTTTTTAGTCTTGATTCACCAAGAATTCCTGATTCATGAGGTCAAATTAGACAAAACCATTCCTTGTAATGGGATTCTTTAAATGTAAAGTGAGATTCTTGTAAGTATTTTAAAAGCGTTCTTTCACTATACGTTTCAGATCTGGAATTTGTGTCATTTTCCTCCTAGCAGTGGATTTCTATCCTACAGACCCACTATATTTCTTCCATTCTTCTAACCATCAGGCTACAAACTCAATTTTGCTACCACATCATACACTAGTGCCCTCATATGTGTCAGAGCCTTTTTATCTGTTCAACATTTCTTTCAGAGTGCTTGAGATCCATCCACTTTCCAAAAAACCAAATAAAATCATAAGAATATCTCTCAGAGCTTAATATGTGTCTGGTCAGGAACTTGATGCTAGTCCAAGTGTTTATTCCTGCACCAACATCTTTTGGTGCATCTTCCAGGAGACGAAGGCCTTGAAACGATGTATTCTCCTGAGTCTCTAGTTTTAATTGTTGAAGATCGATTCTTGAAGGTGAACAGGAATCGATAAGTTGAAGATGATTGCGGTTTATAACCTGGCCACTCCATTATTCCAGATCCAGTGGTGACTTCACGGGGATGCAGAGATCATATTTTCAGTGGAAGTTTTGGATAAACAACTACACCTTTTGGAATACTGAAAGGAACATCATTGCAAATGTAGCATTTAATGTTTTTCCTCATTCAATAGCTGATGATTTGGAGTCTTCTTATAGTGTAGACATTCAATGCTTTATGAGTATCCCACATTGTGATTATTCTCATCATGAGCTGCACTATGTTATGATATGGATTCCTTCAGTATTACTCTTAAGATTCAGAATCCATATGAGGTTTTTTCAGCTATTTGAATGGTTGTACATTATTTTCCTATTGCATGAAGATTTCTATTCAAATCAGATTAGAAGTAGGGGAATGAATAAGCTTTTTTTTTTTAGCACCTTTTTCAGAAAGTTAGATTTCAGTTTTTAGTTTGAATCTAGCCTTAGTTTGGAGAAATAAGTTGTACAATTGAAACGATGCTTTTGACTCCATTACCCAATGGCTAGGCATGCTGGTATTTTTTAGTCAATGAGAAAAATTGTAGGTTGAAGAAATAAGAGTTGGATAAGGCACTGGAACTACAGTTCTTGATAGCCCACAGGGGGCATATCATCCCCAATTGGAGCCACTATTAGCACTGGTTTTGATTCCTTTCAAAGTTGCCCTCTCTGTCATTTTTTTTGCCTTTAGCTCCTTATGATTCATTTCTTTCGAAACCCCTTAAACCTTTTAAATATATCATATATTATATATGTGATATCACTTACCACACACCAAAATCACTTATCGTTATTGCAATTTCACAAAAAATCCTTGCCACCCTCACCTGTCACTTCATAAATTTCCAAATGTGATAATGGTGGGACCCATATTTCCCTTTGATACATCTTGAATGCACTATAAACCTTTTTATTATGATTTGGGTGTCTTTTATCATATTACCATGACTTAACAAAATATTCACTTTCCGCTTTTAAAATCCTTTAATTGGGCCTACCCCATCGACTTTTTGCATCACAAAATTACAACATTACTCATTTTTCCCATTCACTTCCACCTTTCATTTTTCCCAATTGCAATATAAAGTGGGACCCTTCAGGCCACATCACCCTCCATCATCACCCATCACACTTCGCAGGTTTTATCACTTACCTCTTCCCCGATCCCAAAACTTGCGATGTGTGATAAACCTTGAACCTTGCGAAGTGCAATATTGAAGTGGATGCGATGTAATTTAGAGTTGAAATATAAATGAATTGAAGTCTGGTTGTGCAGGACCCAAATTGCATATCGTCGTTCGTAATCTCAGGAGGATAAGCGCTAAGGTATATATTGAAAACGTTGAATTGCGATTTGTGATATTGGTGTAGCCACGATGTGGGTCAATGATGAAGCCTAAAAGACTTCACGTCCGAGTGTATAAGGTTTTTACGCTATTGATGAACAAAAGGGCTAAGCTCGACAAAAGGAATTGAATAGCCATCAAGTCAAAGGTTTCCCACCATTTACCAAAGAAAGGGAATTTCTGTCAATTATTAAAGGAATAAAGGGCTTTATGTTTTAAACTCTACCAAAGTTACCAATACTGAAGATTCATTCAAAGAGCTCGAGCAGGAGGAGTCAGGAAAGGGTGTTTCTATGGAACTGTAATAACAGTAATAATGTAAAAGAGCAGTAAACATGGCCAACACAACAATCAGATCTACTGAATCAACCAGTGCAACACCAGATTTAATTATCCAACAACGGTTTTCTCAAGACAGAGAGGGAAGGTGGCAGAAAAAATATTATGTGGTAATAAAACTGTTTCATTCTTCAAATTTCTAAGCCTCGAATCATTCATAAGTTCTAAATTCATGCAACATTTTGATTCGTTTACTATTTTTAGTTTTTTTATTTAATTTCATTCCCAAAATTTAGCAGCTGTTTGTTTTGTGCAACTCTATTTAAGAGTTGAGTTTTATGTAATAAAAGGAGAAAGGAGAGATGGCTGGTGGCATAGGGCCTAGTTCTTTGGTCCTGTTGCTGATCCTCATGATATTCCAGAAGTTGTGTATTATTAAAGTCACAATATATTCCAGTTACACTCTTGAGGGTTCACAAAATCTCATGGTGTGTGTATTTTTTTCCCTTCTGTTTTTACATAACTTATCTGTCTTTCCATATTTATCATAAAAATTATATCTTATGTTTTTATCAATATTGTGAACCTCCAAGTCATATGGATCTATTTTTGTAAGTCTTGTTCCAAGCTTTCCTGATTCGTAATTGAAGATTGTTCATAAGCATTCCTTGAGGTGGAATTAAACCATGTTTCATGTTTTTGTAAGTCTTTTGATCTTACATGCATGTTAATCTGTTTTTGTCAGTCTTGATTCACCAAGAATTCCTGATTCATGAGGTCATATTATTCAGAATAATTCCTTGTAATGGGATTCTTTAAATGTAAAGTGAGATTCTTGTAAGTCTTTTAAAATAATTCTTTCACTATACATTTCAGATCTGGAATTTGTGTCATTTTCCTCCCAGCAGTGGATTTCTGTCCTACAGACCCACTGTCTTTCTTGCATTCTTCTAACCATCAGGATGCAAAATCAATTTTTCTACCACATCATACACTAGTGCCCTTATATGTGTTAGATTTTTTTTATCTGTTCAACATTCCTTTCAGAGTGCTTGAGATCCAACCACTTTCCAAAAGGCCCATTAAAATCATAATAATAGCTCTCAAAGCTTAAAATGTGCCTGGTGAGATGCTTGATGTAGTCCAAGTGTTGATTCTAGCACCAACACCCTGGAAAAACCATAACTAGGAAAATTGGCTATGTAAGGGCAGGTTGAAGGTGGGCGGGAAATTGGCTACATATTGGTCCAATTTTGCCTAGATCAGTGTGAAGAAATTGGTAGAGTGTATGAGTTTCTTGTGAGAAAAAATGAATTGTATTGTTTCATGATTCCTTGGTTTATTATACAATAAATATGGAGGGGGTTTGGGTAGTTTCTTTCCTCAGGAAAATATTGTGTTGTGCGATTGATTTACTTCTTTCTCTTACTTGCATGTGATTGAGCGATCATGATTTATACTCTACAAATATTGTATAAGGATTCAAAATCTTGTTTTATTACATTGCATGATCGGATTGAATCCATTGGTGTAATTTCTACATGGTCTCAGAGCATCAGGAATCAAAATAGTGGAGAAGAAATTGAGTTTGTGTTGAGCAATATTCAAATTTGCATATAATTTTTTGGAGCGAGAAGCGGATCAAGATGTATTTCAATGGATTGAGACTTGAATATGCACTCGAGGGAAGTTCAAATTATATTGCATGGAAGGACATGATGGAGGCAGTGTTGGAGGACAATGGGTTGAAGGAATTCATAAATAATGATATTCCGAAGCCCGCAGTAGCAAATTCCCAACTTCTTGATGCATGACAGAATAAGGTAGAAAAGGCAAGGAGGATCTTGTTAGAGGGAGTTCGAGATCATATTGTCTCGAGTCTCCATGGAAAGGAAACTACATATGCTATGTGGTCAACCTTGAAAAATCTGTTTCAAAGCAGTAGTGACCACATAAAATTGGCACTAAAGGACAAGCTCAGGAAAATCAAAATTGAGAAAGGCGACACAATCTAGAAATACTTGAATAAGTTCACTCAATGTCGGGATGAGCTTGGAAGTGTTGGGATTACTATAGATGATGATGAATTGGTGAGAATATTACTTCTAGGCCTTCCCAAGTGTTGGAATAGTTACTAGGACCTTGTGAATGGTAGGGAGAAGTTACTAGATTGGGAGTGACTATGGTCAGATTTGGTATAAGAAGAGTTTTGGTAGAATACCAGGGATGGATCCTCATCCAAGGCTGATGATGAGGAAAATTTTGCCTTGGATGGTAAGACAATGAAGGGAAGGGGAAGAAGTCCCATTCCAAATCTGAGACCGAAAATGAAGGCAAGAAGCGTGACATGTCAAAGGTGAAATTTTTTCACTGTCATGATCATGGACACTATGCCATAAATTGTCCACAAAAGAAGAAGAGTAGCAACAAGGATCCAGGAGTTGAAACAGGTGAAGCTTTGGCCTCATAGTTTGAGTTGGAATTCTGTCTCATCAAATGCATGGTGTCAACTATGATGGGATCTATGTGGTATTTAGATAGTGGAGCATATTCCACATGAAAAGAAACAAAGAACTATTTAGTATCTTGGAGGAGAAGGATCTTCAGATGCAAATCGAGATGGGCGATGATGGGAGGTATAATTATATTGGGATTGGTACAATTACTTTCCAAAGATGTTAGTCAGGTAAGCCTTTCATGTTAAAAGATGTCATGCATGTACCAGGCTTGAAAAATAATTTAGTTTCAGTTGCTATGTTGGAGGATCTTGGATATGATGTGGTTTTTAGCGAAGGAAAGGTGTTCCTTCATCACAAAGCCACAAGAAATGTAAAGAAGATTGGGGTTCGTGTGAAGAAAAAACTTGATGTAGATGGCTGGGCAACATTGAGTTGTAAAGCAGGGAGGTGGTGAGCTGGGATATAGGTGAGTTATGGCACAAGAGATTGGGCCATCTACACCACAATGCTTTGAGGATAATGCAACAGATTTATACAGCTCTTCCAAAGGGTACTCTTGCGCAGATAGACACATTCAAGGGTTGTACCATGGGGAATTATACTAAAGCCACTTTTCATGAGAAGGAGAACCGATTTATGAAAATCCTTGAGAGATTTCACTCAGACATGTGTGGACCATTCTCAACAGCTTCCACAAAAAAACACATGTATTATGTGAATTTTGTTGATGATTTTTCTAGAATGTTTTGGATCTTCTTTCTGTAGAAGAAAGATCAGACATTCTCCAAGTTTTGTGAGTTCAAAGCACTGGTATAGAAAGATACATGGAATAAGGTGAAGGACCTAAGGAGTGAAAATGGTGGTGATTATATCTATAATGAATTCAATAACTTCTGTGCCAAAGAAGGAATTCAAAGAGAATTGATTGCACCTCATAAACCACAATAGAATAGGGCTGTAGAAATAAAGAACAGAACAATTGTGGGAGCAACACAAGCTATGTTACATGATCATGGTCTACAGTTGCATTTGTGGGCATAGGCATGCAACACAATGGTATTTTGGCAGAACCGTAGTCCCCATTAGATACTTGGCATGAGTACACCAGAGGAGGCTTTTTCATGTAAGAAACCAAACGTTTCATATTTTAAATTTTTTGGTTGATATGTCTATTGCCATGTGACCAAATATGCCAGGAATAATCTAGAACCAACATGAGAGGTTGGGATATTTTTGGGGTAAACTGATACTCCCCACAATTATAGGGTGTATTTGTCAGCTAATAGGATGATGGTTGTTAGGAGAGATGGTAAATTTGATGAGGAGAAAGCCATGTGATTGTACCTTGAGAGGGATCTTGACTTGCATGCAGATGAGGAACTCTTAGTTCCGAAGGATGAACCTTAGGATGTGAAGCAGCCACAAGCAGAGGATCATAGAGTGGAAGAAACCACTCATGTAGAGAAATCCACCAGAAATGGTAGGAAGCACACCAGAGAGGCTAAAAAATTGATGCTAGATGCAAAAGAGCATGTAGGTGCACCTACATCACAGCGCAGGCAGAGAAGGTCCCCAGATAGGTACAATAGATACATGGCTCTTATGAGTGAGTGTATTGTGACTGAACCATCCTCTTTTGAGGAAGCAGTGCAATAGCCAACATGGGTCGATGCTATGGTTGAGGAGTGTGACTCCATTATCAGAAACAGTGCATGGGAAGTGGTCCCAATACCAGTGGGGAAGTCAGTGGTTGGATCTAGGTGGATCTAGAAGGTGAAGCAAGAAAAATATGGGAGTGTGGAGAAATACAAGGCTAGATTTATGGCCCGAGGATTCTCACATGTAGAGGGGATTGAATATGAGGAGAATTTTTCACCGGTTGCAAGGTACTCATCGATTAGATCTGTCCTTGCACTCTCAACGTAGATGGGGTGGTAGATACATCAAATGGATGTAAATACAACATTTCTCAATGGAGTTATTGAGGAATAAGTGTACATTGAGTAGTTAGAAGGTTTTGAGACCTTTGATAGGGATTCACATGTGTGCAGACTCAAAAGAGAGCTATATGTGCTGAAATAAGCACCTCATGCTTGGTACACTAGGATCAACAACTATTTCACCAAGTTGGGATTCATAAAGAGTGAAGAATATGAGAACCTAGATCATATTGTGGTTGACGATAATATTTTGATTATTTTACTTTATGTTTATGATCTTATATTGATAGGTGATGAGAAACTCATAACTTCTTTCAAAGAGGATCTTGTAAGAGAGTTTGAGATGAAGGACATGGGGCTCTTGCATTATTTCATTGGATTGGAAATATGGAAAAGAGATGGGGAGCTATTTGTATCTTAGGGAAAGTATGCAAAGGAGATTCTGAGGAAGTTCCACATGGAGGGCAACAAACCCATGGAGACTCCTCCTGCAGTTAACTGGAGGAAGGAGGATGTTGCTTCAGGTGAGGTAGTGGATGCTAATGTTTACAGGAAGCTTGTGGGTTCACTTATGTATTTGGTGAACACACAACTGGACATATGATATGCAGTTAACCGACTTAGTAAAGTTATGATTAAGCCTACCAAGCTCTTTTGGAAGGTGGGGAAGCATGTGTTGAGATATCTCAGGGGCACTATAGAGTATGGATTATGGTACAAATGAAATAGGGAGTGAATATTAAAGGCTTCACCGATGCAGATTGGGCAGGTAGTCCATCAGATAAGAAGAGAAAATTAGGGGGCATATTCAGCATAGGATCAACAACAGTTTCTTGGTACAATAGGAAGTAGATATCAGTTGCACTCAGTTCAGCTAAGGTAGAGTACATGGCAGCTAGTCAGGTTTCATGTGAGGCCATCTAGATGAGGAAGGTACCTGTTGGTTTCTTTGGTCATCAAATGGATTCGAAAGTGATACATTGTGATAAACAAAGTTGCATAAAAATCTTGGTTAATCCTGTATTCTATGATAGGTCCAAGCATATTGACATCTGGTACCACCATCTCAGATATTTTGTTCTGAGGCACATTATATTGTTGCTGTACATTCCCACGGAGAACCAGGATGTAGATATCTTGACGAAGGCGCTTGGGAAGAGAAACATTGAATACCACAAAGGCAGGATCGGGGTTGTTGATAATCCCTTTCTTGCTGAGAGGGAGTGTTGAAATTCAACAAGAAAATGCACCACATACTAGTGTGGGATTCCAGTCACACATGAGTGAGGAATTTAGTGACGCATTAGTGCTAAATATGGGCATCTAATTTTTAAATAAATCAAACAATATATTATAATATTATCTCATAACAACTTGTAATAGTTAAATAAGTGTGATAGACTTAGTTAGTTCAAGAATTTCGAGTTGAGGGTCAAAGGTGAGGCATGTAGAGTGATTCTATTATTTACAGGGTCCAGTTGTAGTTGTAGCACTAGTGTGGTGTGAGTGCAATCAGTTAACTCAATTAATTGAGTTAAAGTCAATTTAACTAGTTCTAACTAATTGGTGAGCTAGTGGAAGATTAAGTGAATTAAAATAGATTTAATTCACAAGTAGTGATCTACAAAGTAACTAATGATTCACTATTAATAGCTACATGCATGTCAATTCTGATGATGACCCATTTGAGACAAAGGTTAAAGGCAAGGAAACTATCAATTGTATTATTAGTGAATTGACCGAGTGAAGTTATAAAGCCACAGGATCCCCATGATGGATTGCATAGTCAAGGAAGGTTGGAATTCCTATTTAATAGGAATTATTTTGCTTAGGGATTGCGTGAGCAAGGCAGGCTGAAGGTGCGCAAGAAATTGGCTATGTATTGGTCCAATTTTGCCTAGATCAGTGTGAAGCAATTGGTAGAGTGTATGAGGTTTTTGTGAGCATTGTATTGTTTCATGATTCCTTGGTTGATTATACAATAAAGATGGAGGGGTTTTGAGAAGTTTCTTTCCCTAGGAAAATATTGTGTTGTGTGATTGATTTACTTATTTCTCTTACTTGCATGTGATTGAGTGACCGTGATTTATATTCCGAAAATATTGTAGAAGGATTCAATATCTTGTTTTAGTACATTACATGATCAGATTGAATCCATTGGTGTAATTTCTACACAGTATGTCGTCCTTCAAAATTTTCCACAAAACAAACATAAACTCATCCTTCATTCTCCCTCATACATAAGCTTGTCCTTAATTCTTCCTCTAACATGAATTTTTCCTTCATTATGCCTCATACCTAATCTCGTCCTACATTCTTCCTCTGACATGAATTTTTACTTCATTATGCCTCAGACATAAGCTCATCCTACATTCTTCCTTAGACATGAAATCATCCTTCATTCTTCCTAAGAAGTTCTCCTCTTTCCTATGTGTGAACATAAATAAATAGAATATCAAGAAGATATGAATTGGCTCAAATAGGAAGAGGACGAATAGTAATATATATTGAATGAATGAACCTAAATTGGTGTCACTTTAGGGATGACCGACTTGAAATTTTTAGAGGAAAAAAAATTATTTTCAAAAATTTAATTTTCCCTCTTTTGGGGCCAACTTGAGTAATTTATAATTAAATTCAATTTTCCTCTTTAAAAACTGACTAAATCTACAATAAAAACAACACTCCCTCTTAGCTAGGGAGGTATTCACTTTGAATTCTTCATATGTTTTGTTGAAACAATATCTCCATCTCAAGAAAATGTTAAATTAGCTAGCTATGTTGATATATCCATCTACTTCATAATCTATACTAGAACCACATGGAAACCATCCCGCATCAACATCATGCAAAGGAATATAGTCACCCACTAGAAACATATATTTTGAAAAAATGGATCTAGTCACCCAATGGCTAAATTCCTTCTAAGGTCCCACTCGCCAAATACCTTTTGGGCTTCTAGGGTGAAGATTAGTCTCGGGTCACCATTATCCAATTCATATTATAGAACCTAGTCAACACCTTGTTGAGATTGAAAGCTTAGGAGTTACTCCAAACCTTATGGTTTAGGGTTGTGGAGGAATTTGACCCACATGGGATTTTTGGGAAAGAGTATCAAAGCCGTGGGCATTGCACCCAAAACTTTGTGTTTTAATTCAAGATTTCTTTTGGAGGTTAGACCCTTGGAGTATGTGTGGAACCCTTAGTGGAGCAAGGTGCTACAAATAAAACCAAGGGAGGTTTTTTTAAATGAGAAATAATTTTTTTATTTATGTATAGTGGTTGAAGTGGCACAAAATTCAAGTTGGCATTGCTTTAGGAGTGCCCTAGAAGAGGGATAGATGTTTCCACAAAGAAGCATATAAATAAATATGAGAGGAGAGCTAATTTGGTATCCAACATCACATATGTTTATCATGTGAAAGACATATAAAGGAGGCCAAGGATCTCTTAGAAAGACACAACCCTAGAAGCCTAACGAAAGACAAGTTAAGGAATGGTTTTTGGTTCAATTTCTTGTGACTGTTTGGGCCATGTTTGTGCAGGATGTTGTGAATCATTTACATATCCTTTTATTTTTCAAATATTTTTCAAATATAAAAATTAGAAATTGTTGGAAAATATGTTAAAGTATCAAAATATTATACTTTAGCATGAAAAACATGTATGTTCGTTATATCTGAGTTAAATTTTAAACATTTAAACTTTATATTAGTGGATTCCATATTTGATGTTTAAACATTGATTGATTTTTTGGGCGGAAAGCACTGATAATTAAAGTTCCTATCAAAAGGCCCAACCCGCGGGCACAACTAGCACATAGAATATTGAGACGAGTGCCTCGGCAGTTGTTTGTTGACTGCAAAGATAAGAGAGATGAACGACGGAGATTGAGTGTAGGGGCACTAGCTGAAGTTTTCCTCCATACCCCGGGAGCCCCCGCAGTGACATAAGACACTGAGTTGTTCACAACTGTCTTCCACATCGGATGGAATCAACGACTCACTGGCACGTCTTGTTAGTATTAAATTTAAAACCTGCGCCACCTATTAAAATAATATTTTCATTTGATTTTCATATTATTTGTAATTTTTTGCACTACACCCTGTTTCAGTTTTCCATCACCTACACAAATTTAAGCACCCTATGAATTGTTCTTGTAGAATTTTTTAGCCATGGCTAAACAGTCTTCTCTATCAGGTTTAGCTGGCCATATCCCTCTCATGGACACTAAGAGGGATATTCAAGATACCATATCTTCTATAACTCACATTCCTTTCTATCAGCAAGTCATCTTGAATGATAATGCTTCCCCTCTTTATTCTACCATGGTTAACTCTAGATTTCTTTCTGCATGCATTCCAAAGACCCATATTTTCCCTAAATTAATCTACTGGTTGGTGTCAGTCATGTACCCCGAGAAGTGTTTTGTTATGAATTCCCAAGTAGATAATGTTCTGTAAGTTTCCACCTAGTTAATCCGCCAAGCCCTTTGCTATCCTGAGTCAGAGTCATCCATCCAGTTTTCGGATGATTCGCTGGTACATTATTATGATCATATTGTAGGTGAAGAGTTCAATCAATTCATGTTTTATTTAAAACTAGACACAAATCATTTTTAGCCAGGCTATAAAGAGTTATCTATGCAGGTTTTTGACGCAGAGACTCGTCCTGTATTAAGTAGCATTGCAAAAATTTTGGGTAAAGATGATGATAAGACAATGGATAAATCAGTCCTGGGGATGTTTTCCATGATGATGAAGCCAAGAATGGTGCTAGATATTCCATCATATTGGTAGGAAGTAGCTAATTCGCAACTAATGAGACTTTCATGAATAGGTTCTTTCAAATTTCCTTCATTGATTGTATATTTTTTCTTATATCAGAACATGGAAGAATTCATGCATTTAGGTCTAAATATTATGAATGAAAACAAGAGGAGGAAATTAGTGATATTATGGACAGATGTAGTTAGAAGGGAGCAGAATGAAGCTAGGCTGTTTGATTTTTCTAGCTATTACATGTCAGTTGCATATAAAATATTGAATGGAGTTCGTCCTCCCTGTTTTTTACCTAAAGCTTAAGAGTTCTTGCATTTAGGAAGCAATTGCAGATTTGGAGATTGGTTTGCTTTTGAGGATTACTCTGAAATAAGGTTGCATGGAGAAAGTGTTGAGCCTTATAGACTCCCAATGTTTGTACCAATGAGGCTTTTTTCTTTAGATTTTATTAGACAGAGCCTAAATGTTGATCAGGTTCACTTTGTACCTATGAAAAAAGGACATATGTATAAATTACCCATGATTGTAGGACCTTTCATAGTTAATATGAGGTAGGAGTTTGATGAAGTAACAAGAATGTTAGATGAGATGCACATTCTACTAGGAGAAATTTGGGCTTATGACCCTTATGGTGTAGTTTCAAATAGAAGAATTGAGAATGTGTACTCTACTTTCACTCATGAAAGTAGGCCAGAATAGGAGAAGGTAGCAAGTAAATGTATGATGAGTTTAGTAGGTGCAAACATTCAGACTCTTGTCATTGTAGAGAAAACAAATAAAATAACCAAAGAAGTGGTTATTGATCTAGATGATGAGGAGCAAGGAGCCCAGAAGAGAACAAATCTTGTTGAAGAACCTACATCTAATTCACCTAGTTTTTATTTACATTTGGGAGAAGAGAAAAATGCTCCTGCTTCACCCAGGAGTCAAGAAGCTTCTCATGAACAAGTTCCCTTGATCAAAAAGCTATTTTCACAAAATGAGGAAAGAAATCAAAAGATTAAGGTCAGCATGGAGACCCAAGCTCAACATCAAGTTGCTTCTGATCAAACAAGATTGTTGACTGTAATGGATCTTGAGAAAGATCAATTTAGAATTACCCTGTCACATCCTACAAAAATGTCAATTGGTTCTTCCAGAAATTTAAACATTGTCAATGTGACTGTGGATGTGAAGAAAATTCCACTAATGGATAAAATGAATTTGCATATGCAAACAGGTCAGTTGATTGTAAATGACCTCACAAAGACTAATGCAATGGAAATAAAGGCAGAGAATATGTTGGGGAAAGTAATTAAACAATTGAAGTTAGAGAAGGCTAACTTAAGAGCCTTAACAGTTCAGAATGAGGAATTGAAGAAAATTATTATTAAGATTGGAGTAGACCCCAGTGAAAAGACTGTTGTGCAGAAATTCATGCAAACTACTGAGGTAGAAATATTCAAATTGAGGAAAAAACTAAAATTTCCTACTGGAGAACATTCAATGGCTATAGAAGTTGTAGAGGTAGAAAAGGAAAAGGAAAATATTCTGCAGCAACTCATGCAAAAAGATGAAGAAATATCCAAAATAAAGCAAACTGCAATTTCATTGAAAAATCATATTGATAACCATAATTGTACATTTTTTTTTCCTACAGTTGATGAAGATCCTCAAGCACAAATTTTTCAATTAAATACTAATTTGTAGATGGCTGAAAGAGATTGAAAGAAGGCTCAAACAGATCTGGAGACTACAAAAAAGTTGATGAAAGTCATAGAAAATGACGCTGACAAGTACAAAATGGATTTCAAAAATGCTGAAGCTAAGATCAAAAATCTCAAAGAAAGACTGAAAGGAAATCTCTCACTGATACAAGCCAAAGACATCATTTGGACTGATATCATTTCAAAAATGAAATCCAATTGGTGCTTCCTGATGATAGTTGCAAAAGAGAAAAGTCTTATTTTAGAATGTGAAGAACCAATCATGTCTGATAAACAAAAAGGTGTTAATAGAACCATTTGGGCCAGAAGATTCATTGATTTTATTAACTCAAAATCAGATCAGGAATTAGAGGATAATGACATGTAGGACATAATGTTGTATGCAGTAGAAATTAATAAAATTAATGTCAGAAATGATCTCAGAAAGGCTGCAGAAAAGAAGCTAAAGGAAATCAAGGAAGCAGTAAGTTAGTTTGATAAGTCATTTGACAAAATGACAAGAGTAGGCTTTCCATCATGTTGGGGAACTGAAGGAAATCTTTTTCCATGGAATTCTTATGAGAACTTACTAGTTTTGACAAAAATCAAAGTGGATAACAGACATGAAAAGACTCAGGTGCTTAAAGGAGAAACAATGGTCAACTTCTTGCAGAGACATTTTCAACTATTGTGGATGGTAAAGACTCTTTTCACAGAAAGGTCGTCCTATGATCGAATTACTGCATTTATATTGGAATATCAAAATCTGAGACATTCATCCAGGACGAAGGTAGAAATATGGAAAAAGTGCAGATCTTGGACAATAAACCTGGCAAAGGGATCAACATCAAAGAAAGACAAATCAGTTCACCCAGGAAAAGAAGGTGTTGGGAAAAATACTGAGAGGGGGGGGGGGTGAACCAGTATTTAGGGCTGACTAAATTTTTTTTACCTTTTCATTCTCTTAAAACCATATGCTACATTACTAAATCTTATTATGTCTTTACTTAGATCATCATTCATTCACCAGATGTTTATTAAGCAGTAAGTATGAACCGAAATAACGGAACAAACCATCAAACATAAGAAACACATATGAACACCAATATTTAAGGTGGAAACCCAATTCGGGAGAAAACCACCGCTACTATTATCTAAGTCTTCAATATTTATTATAAAGAAAACTTGTTACAATTTTATGCTGACGCAGAATTATATCAGCATGCAGGTACCCACCTGCAGAAAGGCTACAACCTTCTCTCGTTCTCCAGCCACTACTGGAAGGGAGCTCCAACCCCCTGATTTTAACACCAGCTTCTACTGGCAAGATACTTCCTTTTCATACAAAAGGCCTCAACCCTTAGACATACCAGATTTCTTCTATTTCTTCATCAGACTTCCGTCAGGTCTATCATCGTAGAATTTTTTTTTTCATTTCATATCCATAGGTGCATCATATATGTAGATATCTCTAAAAGAGATTTGTTTTTTTTTTTTTTTTAACAACCCTTCCACATGCACACATTGTACTACAATCGTCTTCTCCTTATATAGTTTTTGCCTTTATTAAAACCATGAGTAGAAAACCACTCAACCACTAATGGTATTCATATTAAAAGTCGAACCAATCCAAATTGAAATCCAAATATTCGTTCTTCCATGCACGAATTGTCCCAAAGGAAATCTTTATCTCCGCCAAATAATACTATAGGCAAGGTTAGGTGACATTATCATGCCGCTGATGGTTTTCTTTCTTTTATTGGAATTTTATTTATCAAATTCGTGGAATTTGATAAATAAATATTATTCACAACCTTTAGCAATTAAATATATTAATATAACTTTATATTAATAACCAGCGCTTTTATCAAATGGCTTTTAAATAGACCTTTATAAGTCAACCCCGTGTTTTGATAGCGGTTTTCATGGGTCCATATTTGCTACGTGTCAATGTTTCTATGGAATTGCTCCCAAACCAGGAAATACCACCTATCACCGAAAGATGGTGCGATGAAACCTGGAAACTGCCTTTACTGTTCACTCAGTCACGGTTTACCTCTTCCACGTAGGGTTCCACTCAGCTTATGCTACACGGTTCTGTCTGTTCTATTGGAATAGGTTCTCCTCTTCGCGTAGTCACGGTGTTTCTTCACATTACAACATCTTTCCTCAGCATTAGTTTCATCCATCTACTCCGAAGCATTGCTCCGCCATACATAACCCTTGCGGCTGTTTTACAGTGCTCACAAGCATTGGATAATTAACCACAGATCCACAATAACTTCAATCGATCCAGACGGAAAATGACACCGATAACCCAACAATCCTCTACACAGATTTAAAAAAAAAATGCACAATGACACTGAGACAATTCCTCAGTCACACACGAGATTTAGACGAGATTTATAAACAATTCTCTGCCAATTCCTTTGCCATCAATGACAACATTGCCAACAATCTCCCCCTTTGGAATTGATGGCAATACTCTTCCTCTGTTTGTCTTATAGAAGCCCCTGTATTTGCTTTTCCTCCCCCTTTGACATCAATGGCATAGGTTTGATCAGATCTTTCTTTACTGATAATACCATGCTCCCCCTGAGATCATGCTGTATCTTCAAACGTAATATTAAATGAAATAACGGAAATGAGTTCATACAATGAGATCATATAACAAATAATTAGAATGCCAACAATGCATCCTTTCCACATGACCAATGCATCCCCTTAACCTATGCATCCAGAGATTTCCAACAGCACCACAGTTGTGCTGAAGAATGCTGACCCAGCAAAAACTTGTCAGAAACTACCCATACGTGGTTTTTTGTCCTCGTATCCAATTAATCTTCTGTATTTAAGTAGATTCGATCTTCTGCATGGCAGAGACTACTCCCAGCTTCTGTTTGAGATATCCGAATGCTTCCCTGGGTAAATGTTTAGTAAATATATCAACAACTTGTTCTTTGGAGGGCACATATTCCAACTTCACCTTTTTTTCAAGCACTTGTTCACGTAAGAAGTGATACTTGATGGGAATTTTCTTGGTCTTGGAATGCATAACTGGAATTTTTGAGATACTGATGGCACTTGTGTTATCACACATAATGGATATAGGAGGTGAACATTTGATTTGAAAGTCTTGTAAGGTTTTCATCATCCAGAGAAGTTGAGTGCAACATGATGCGGCAGCCACATATTCTGCTTCTGCTGTAGATAAAGCAATAGAGCTTTGCTTCTTGCTAAACCAAGATACTATCCAGGGCCCCATATAGAATGCACCACCACTGGTGCTTTTCCGATCATCAACATTTCCATCCCAATCTGCATCAGTGTATGCATGAAGAGTAAGATCAACATTCTTTGGATACCATAGTCCAAAGTCTTGAGTTCCTTGTAGATATTTGAATATTCTTTTCACAGCCTGAAGGTGAGACTCTTTTGGATTATCTTGGAAACTTCCAAAAATCCCAATTGTATGCATAATTTTTGGTCTTGTCCCAGTGAGATAAAGTATACTTCCTATCATAGATCTATATTCTGGTTGATTCGCCGTGGGGGAATCATCATTAGAACTAAGATTACATCCGGTTATCATTGGTGTACTTACAGGTTTGCAATCTTCCATGCCATAATTTTTCAAGATTTTCTTAAGATATTTTGCTTGTGATAAGAATATGCCATCTGTTTCTTGTTGCAATTGCAAGCCAAGAAGGAATGTTAGTTCCCCAAGTAAAGACATTTCAAATTCTTGCTGCATGTCAGAAGCAAATTTCTGACTCATAGACTCTTCATTACTTCCAAAAATGATATCATCAACATATAAAACCACAATCAATAGTTTGTCATTTTCAGTTTTTGTGTATAAGTTGCTATCAGCAGACCCCTTTGAAAATCCTTGTTGATGAAGATATTTGTCAAGACGATAGTACCATGCCTTTGGAGCTTGTTTGAGACCATATAGAGCCTTTTTAAGTCTACAAAGAAGTTTTTCATCATTTCCCAAAATGAATCCTTCTGGTTGTTCTATATAAACTTCTTCTTCTAGATCACCATTGAGAAAAGCAGATTTAACATCCATTTGATAAAGTTTGATTTCTTGGAAGCTTGAAAAATCAAGAAACATTCTTATGGCTTCAAGTCTGGCTATAGGAGAAAAAGTTTCTTCAAAGTCTATACCTTCTTGTTGAGCATATCCCTTGCAAACAAGTCTAGCTTTATTTCTTATAACATCCCCATTCTCATTTAACTTGTTTTTTAATATCCATTTAGTTCCAATCACATTTTTATCATGAGGTCTTGGTACTAATTCCCAAGTGTGATTCTTTTAAATTTGATCAAGCTCTTCATTCATGGCCTTAATCCAACATTCATCTTTGCTAGCTTGACTTACATTGTTTGGTTCAATAGTGGACAAAAATGGCAGATTGCTAGAAGATCCCACAATAGTCCTTGTTTGTACACCTGATCCCTTTTCTCCCAAAATTTGAGATTCTAGATGATTCTTTTGAACATATCTGGATGGGGCTTTTTTAGATAAATCATCTTCGGGTTCTTCATTGGGTTCATTGTCTATATCATTCCTATTTGATGTAGAAGGATATATGTCATCATCATCTTCATCTGTTGTTTGTTTTTCTTCTTTTGGAGCTTCAGGAGACTCATCAATAACAACATCAATACATTCAACAATCTTCCGAAGTCTTTTATTGTAACATTTATATGCTTTACTCCTAGAGGAGTAACCAAGAAGTGTTCCTTCATCTGCTCTGGGTTCAAACTTTCCAAGTTTCTCATCATTATTTTTGATAAAGCATTTGCTTCCAAAAATTCTAAAATGCTTTATAGTGGGAGGATTACCATACCAGGGTTCATATGGATTTTTATCACTATTTACACGAACATGTGCCTTGTTGAGAATGTTTACTACTATATGTGCTTCTTCTCCCCAAAATGTGTCAGGTGTTCCTAAATCATCAAGCATAGCTCTAGCCATTTGTTGAACTATTCTATTCATTCTTTCTGCAACACCATTTTTTTGTGGAGTGCCAGCTACAGAAAACTATCTTTTTATGCCATGTTGTTCACAAAATTCAAGGAGTTCATCTGATGTATATTCATCTCCTCGATCAGATCTGAGACACTTGATTTTTAGATCTAACACATTCTCAACTAGTGCTTTGAAGATCTGAAATTTCTCAAATGCTTCATCTTTGTGTTTAAGCAACCCAATCCATCACATTCTAAAGAAATCATCAATAAATAAGATATAGTATTTTTCACCAAGTGGTGATTTTTTCTTCACAGGCGCACATATGTCAGTATGAATGAGTTCAAGAGGCTTACTTGATGATCCTTCCTTGGCATTAAATTGTACTCTGGTTTTCTTACCGAATTAGCAATATTTGCATATGATATTTTTAGGTAGAGTAATATTGGGAAGATCACGAACTGCTTTAAGTTTGCTTGATTTTTTTATTTGAGAGAAGCTCAGATGCCCCAACCTTCTATGCCATAGCCAGTTTTCTGAATATTTACTCAAGTAACATTGTTCTTTGCAGTTCTTCAATACATACAGGTTGCTTGGAGTTCTTTTTCCTTTTATAATTGTTTTACCTGTATCAATATCACATACCACACATTCTTTTGAAATAAAGACAACTTCAGTTCCTTGATCACACATTTGACTTACACTTAATAGATTATGCTTTAATCCATCCACATACATGACATCATTAACTTTCACTTTTTCTTTTAGAAAAACAGACCCTTTTACCTTAATGACCGCAGGAGTATCATTTCCAAATGTAACATTATTTTCCTTTTCTAGAGCACTATATGCAAGAAGTTTGTTTTTGTCACCTGTCATGTGTCTTGAGCATACATTATCAATGTAACATTGATTTTCTTCACCTTCTGCAAATAATGCTATGCCACAATTTTCAACCTGTAATTCCTTATTTTTCCATACTTTGGAGCTTGAAGGAACATGCTCTTTTGGTTGAACTTTGCTCCTGCATTCAGATTCTTCATGGCCAAAGTTATTGCAATAAGCACATTCAACTTCATTTTGAAGAGGAGAAAATTTTTTATAGGTATTCTTCTTTGTTTCAATATCAATCCTTTTCTTTCTTGCTTCTCTTGTCATGATGGTTTTATATGCAACACATTGAACAACTTTATGCCCAAAATTGTCACATGAGAAACATTGTCCATTGAAGAAGAAATTTCTGCGATCATGAAATCTTCTACTTGAATTTACCTGTTGATTGGTGTTTCTTTGAAAGATATTCTTGTTAGTGTTGTTTGAATTGAGAGGATCATGCTTTACCTGTAAAGATTCTTTATTCCCTTGTTGAGTGGCAGCATGTTGTATACCAGCTGTAGCTGTTTTTAGATAATTTGGTGCTGAAGCCTCAGAAGATTCTTCGATATATCCAAGACCTGTCTTTATAAGAGGAGAACGTTGTACCTTGATAATCTCATCTAATGTTTTAGATCCTTTATCAAATCTAAGATTCAAAGTCTTTACTTTCTCAAGTTCTTTTCTTAGACTTACTACTTCACACTCTAATTTCTCATTGTGTTTCTCCTTTTATTCAAGCTGATTTTTCAGAGTCTCTATGGTTATTTTACTTTCTTCTAAGAAAATTTTGAGTTTATTGTTTTCATCAAGAAAATAATTGTCCTCTAGAGCATACACAAAAGTATCCTTTTCTTCTCTAGATTCTTTTTCAAATGCCATGAGAAGTCTAAGATCTTGTTCACATTCTTCCTCACTATCAGATAACCCATCACTGTCTTCATGAATATAGTAGCTTTTTCTAGTGCTAAACCGATTCTTATTCCTTCTTGCTAATTACTTCCCCTTTTTTTGTGTTTCTTTATGAGGACACTTAGCAGCATAATGACCAACTCTTCCACAATCAAAAAATTTGAAAGGAAGCTTACCTCTGAACCATCCTGTGCCAAGTTGAAGTTTCTTTACAAAATTTTCCTCATCTTCTTCTGAGATATATCCTGATCCTTCTATTTTTTGTACTTCCTTCCCTTTTTTAGAAGCTCTAAAGACTACTTCTTTGACTTTAGATGGTCCTCCTCTTCTCATTTCATATGCAATTAATATGCCATGAAGATGCACCACAGTAAGATTTTGAAGATCCTGCTTTTCTTCAAGAGCAGAAACTTTTGACTCAAATTTTGTCGTTAGTGATCTTAAAATTTTCTCAACCAAAGTAGATTTGGTTATTGTTTCTCCCAGATTTGTCATATGATTTACAATATCATCAAGATGTAAAAATAAATTGGCAATGCTCTCCTCATTATCCATTTTTAGATTCTCATATTGAATCCTGAGAGTTTGGAGTTTAGCACTTTTTACCTTTGCATCACCCTCATAACTTAGAATGATTTTGTCCCATATTTCCTTTGCTGTATTCAGCTGCATGACTTTGACAAATTTTGATTTAGTTAGACTTCCCAATAGAGCATTGACCACCTTTGCATTTGTTTCATAATTCTTTCTTTCCGTCGGATCTGTTGGTACTGCAGCTGGATATTGATATCCTCCTTCAACAATTTCCAAAGACTGAAGATAGGATCTCATCCTTGTTTTCCAGAAGATTAAATTGTTTCCGTTAAAGATTGGAGGCCTGATAGATGTTGTTCTGTCTTGATTGCTCATCTTTCTTGATCTTCCTTCTAGTGACTAAGCTTTTTCAGAAGGACCTGCTCTGATACAAATTGTTAGGAAAAATAATGAGAGGGGGGGGGGGGTTTGAATCAGTATTTAGGGCTGACTGAAAACGTTTTACCTTTTCATTCTCTTAAAACCATATGCTACATTACTGAATCTTATTATGTCTTTACTTGGATCATCATTCATTCACCAGATGTTTAGTAAGCAATAAGTATGAACCGAAATAACAAAACAAACCATCAAACATAAGCAACACATATGAACACCAGTATTTAAGGTGGAAACCCAGTTCGGGAGAAAACCACCGCTGTTGTTATCTCAGTCTTCAATATTTATTATAGAGAAAACTTCTTACAATTTTATGCTGACGCAGACTTATATCAGCATGCAGGTACCCACCTGCATAAAGGCTACAACCTTCTCTCGTTCTCCAACCACTACTGGAAGGGAGCTCCAAACCCCTGATTTTAACACCACCTTCCACTGGCAGGATACTTCCCTTTCATACAAAAGGCCTCAACCCTCATACATACCAGATTTCTTTTATTTCTTCATCAGACTTCTGTCAGGTCTATCATCGTAGAAATATTTTTTTCATTTCATATCCATAGGTGCATCATATATGCAGATATCTCTTAAAGAGATATTGTTTTTTTCTTTTTTAACAACCCTTCCACATGCACACATTGTACTATAATAATTTTCTACTTTATATTTTTTTCCTTTATTAAAACCATGAGTAGAAAACCACTCAACCGCTAATGGTATTCATATTAAAAGTTGAACCAATCCAAATTGAAATCCCAATCTTCGTTCTTCCATGCACGAATCGTCCCAAAGGTAATATTTATCTCTGCCAAATAATACTATAGCCAAGGTTAAGTGACATTATCATGCCGCTGATGGTTTGCTTTCTTTTATTGGAATTTTATTTATCAAATTCGTGGAATTTGATAAATAAATATTATTCACAACTTTTAGCAATTAAATATATTAATAGAACTTTATATTAATAACCATCGATTTTATCAAATGGCTTTTAAATAGACCTTTATAAGTCAACCCCATGTTTATTTGTTCCACCAAATTTGGACTAACATTCAAAAATTATGGTCCAATCATTTTTCGTCATAACAAACCTTGTTGAAACCTGCAAATGTTAATTTTGAAAGTTCCCAATCAATATAATTTAAAACTGGGGCGCATCGCTAACAATCGTTTCCATCCGACGACGAAGATCACATCACTCGGTCTTCAGATGATCCGATGGATATCGTTTGTTGATGATGCACAGATGATAACGCACGATGGCGCGTCGTATCTTGGGTAATTTTCGTGCATCTATAGCAAATGAACACCGTCCGATGACCCCTTCCCAGATCAACGACGTTCAATAATATCTCTCGGCTTCTTTGGTCGAACGCTAGCATGCGATGGTGCGTTTTGATAGCGGTTTTCGTGGCTCCATCTTTGCTATGTGTCAAAGTTTCTATGGAATCGCTTCCCAGCCAGGAAATACCACCTATCACCGAAAGATGGTGTGATGAAACCAGGAAACCACCTTTACTGTTCACTCGGTCATGGTTCCACTCTTCCACTCAGGGTTCCACTGAGCTTCTGTTACACAGTTCCACCTGTTCTATTGGAACAGGTTCTCCTCTTTGCATAGTCACGGTGTTTCTTCACATTACAGCCTCATTCCTCGGCATTACTTTCATCCATCTACTTCGACGCATCGCTCCGCCATACATAACCCTTGCGGATATGTTTTACAGTGCTCACAAGCATTGGATAATTAACCACAGATCCACAATAACTTCAATCGATCCAGACGGACAATGACACCGATAACCCTACAATCCTTCACACAGATTTAAACAACAAATGCACAGTGACACTGAGACAACTCCTCAGTCACACACGGGATTTACATGGGATTTATAAACAATTATCTGCCAATTCCTTTGCCATCAATGACAACATTGCCAACAATCTCCCCCTTTGGCATTGATGGCAATACTCTTCCTCTATTTGTCTTATAGAAGCCCCTATATTTTCTTTTCCTCCCCCTTTGACATCAATGGCAAAGGGTTGATCAGATCTTTTTGTACTGATAATACCATGCTACCCCTGAGATCATGTTGTATCTTCAAATGTAATATTCAATGAAATAACAGAAATGACTTCATACAATGAGATCATACAACAAATAATTAGAATGCCAACAATGCATCCTTTCCACATGACCAATGCTCCCCCTTAACCTGTGCATCCAGAGATGTCCAACAGCACCGCAGCTGTGATGAAGAATGTCGACCCAGCAAAAAATTTTCATCAACTACCCATACACAGTTTTCTGTCCGCGTATCCAATCAATATTCTGTATTTAAGTAGATCCGATCTTCTGCATAGCAGGGACTACTCCCAGTTTCTGTCAGAGATATTCAAACACTTCCCTGGGTAAAGGTTTGGTAAATATATCAGCAACTTGTTCTTTGGAGGGCACATATTTCAACTTCACCTTTTGTTCAAGCACTTGTTCACGTAAGAAGTGATACTTGATGGGAATGTGCTTGGTCTTGGAATGCATAACATGATTTTTTGAGATACTGATGGCACTTGTGTTATCACACATAATGGATATAGGAGGTGAACATTTTATTTGAAATTCTTGTAAGGTTTGCATCATCCAGAGAAGTTGAGTGCAACATGATGCGGAAACCACATATTCTGCTTCCGCTGTAGATAAAGCAATAGAGATTTGCTTCTTGCTGAACTAAGATACTAACCGAGGCCCCATATAGAATGCACCACCACTGGTGCTTTTCTGATCATCAACATTTCCAGCCCAATCTGCATCAGTGTATGCATGAAGAGTAAGATCAACATTCTTTGGATACCATAGTCCAAAGTCTTGAGTTCCTTGTAGTTATTTGAATATTATTTTCATAGCCTGAAGGTGAGACTCTTTTGGATTAGCTTAGAAATGTCCAACAATCCCAACTGCATGCATAATGTCTAGTCTTGTCCCAGTGATATAAAGTAGACTTCCTATCATAGATCTATATTCTAGTTGATTCACCATGGGGGAATCATCATTAGAAATGAGATTACATCCGATTATCATTGGTGTACTTACAGGTTTGCAATCTTCCATGCCATACTTTTTCAAGATTTGCTTAAGATATTTTTCTTGTGATAAGAATATTCCATCTGGTGCTTGTTGCACTTGCAAGCCAAGAAAGAATGTTAGTTCCCCATGTAAAGACATTTCAAATTCTTGTTGCATGTCAGAAGCAAATTTCTGACTCATAGACTCTTCATTACTTCCAAAAATGGTATCATCAACATATACAACCACAATCAATAGTTTGTCATTTTTCAGTTTTTGTGTATAAGTTGCTATCAACAAACCCCTTTGAAAATCCTTGTTGATGAAGATATTTGTCAAGACGATAGTACCATGCCCTTGGAGCTTTTTTGAGACCATATAGAGCCTTTTTAAGTCTACAAACAAGTTTTTCATCATTTCCAAAAATGAATCCTTCTGGTTGTTCTATATAAACTTCTTCTTCTAGATCACCATTGAGAAAAGTAGATTTAACATCCATTTGATAAACTTTGATTTGTTGGAAGCTTGAAAAAGCAAGAAATATTCTTATGGATTCAAGTCTGGCTATAGGAGCAAAAGTTTCTTCAAAGTCTATACCTTCTTGTTGAGCATATCCCTTGCAAACACGTCTAGCTTTATTTCTTATAACATCCCCATTCTCATTTAACTTGTTTTTTAATATCCATTTAGTTCCAATGACATTTTTGTCATGAGGTCTTGGTACTAATTCCCAAGTGTGATTCTTTTCAATTTGATCAAGCTCTTAATTCATGGCTTGAATCCAAAATTCATCTTTTCTAGCTTGACTGATATTGTGTGGTTCAATAGTGGACAGAAATTCTAGATTGCTAGAAGATCCCACAAGAGTCCTTCTTGTTTGTACACCTGATCCCTTTTGTCCCAAAATTTGAGATTCTGGATGATTCTTTTGAACATATATGGATGGGGCTTTTTCAGATAAATCATCTTCGGGTTCTTCATTGGGTTCATTGTCTATATAATTCCTATTTGATGTAGAAGGATATATGTTATCATCATCTTCATATGTTGTTTGTTTTTCTTCTTTTGGAGCTGCAGGAGACTCATCAATAAAAACATCAATACATTCAACAATCTTCTGAAGTCTTTTATTGTAACATTTATATGCTTTACTCCTAGAGGAGTAACCAAGAAGTATTCCTTCATCTGCTCTGGGTTCAAACTTGCCAAGTTTCTCATCATTATTTTTGATAAAGCATTTGCTTCAAAAAATTCTAAAATGCTTTATAGTGGGAGGATTACCATACCAGAGTTCATATGGAGTTTTATCACTATTTACATGAACATGTGCCTTGTTGAGAATGTTTATTGTTGTATGTGCTGCTTCTCCCCAAAATGTGTCAGGTGTTCCTGAATCATCAAGCATAGCTCTAGCCACTTGTTGAACTATTCTATTCATTCTTTCTACAACACCATTTTGTTGTGGAGTGCCAACTACAAAAAACTGTCTTTTTATGCCATGTTGTTCACAAAATTCAAGGAATTCATCTGATGTATATTATCCTCCTCGATCAGATCTGAGACAATTGATTTTTAGATCTAATTCATTCTCAACTAGTGCTTTGAAGATCTGAAATTTCTCAAATGCTTCATCTTTGTGTTTAAGCAACCCAATCCAACACATTCTAGAGAAAACATCAATAAATAAGATATAGTATTTTTCACCACGTGGTGACTTTTTCTTCATAGGCCCACATATGTCAGTATGAATGAGTTCAAGAGGCTTACTTGATGATCCTTCCTTGGCATTAAATTGTACTTTGGTTTTCTTACTGAATTGGCAAGATTTGCATATGATATTTTCAGGTAGAGTAATATTGGGAAGATCACGAACTGCTTTAAGTCTGCTTGATTTGTTGATTTGAGAGAAGCTCAGACGCCCCAACCTTCTATGCCATAGCCAGTTTTCTGAAGATTTACTCAAGTAACATTGTTCTTTGCAGTTATTCAATACATACAGGTTGCTTGGAGTTCTTTTTCCTTTTATAATTGTTTTACCTGTATCAAGATCACGTACCACACATTCTTTTGAACTAAAGACAACTTCAATTCCTTGATCACACATTTGACTTACACTTAACAGGTTATGCTTTAATCCATCCACATACATGACATTATTAGCTTTCACCTTTTCTTTTAGAAATACAGATCCTTTTCCCTTAATGACAACAGGAGTGTCATTTCCAAATGTAACATTCTTTTCTTTTTCTAGAGCACTATATGCAAGAAGTTTGTTTTTGTCACCTGTCATGTGTTTTGAGCATCCACTATCAATGTACCATTGATTTTCTTCTCCTTCTGCAAATAAAGCTATGCCACAATTTTCAACCTATAATTCCTTCTTTTTCCATACTTTGGAGCTTGAAGGAAGATGCTCTTTTGGCTGGACTTTGCTCCTGCATTCAGATTCTTCATGGCCAAAGTTATTGCAATAAGCACATTCAACTTCATTTTGAAGAGGAGAAAAGTTGTTATATGTATTCTTCTTTTTTCCAATATCAATCCTTTTCTTTCTTGCTTCTCTTGTCATGATGGTTTTATATGCAACACATTGAACAACTTTATGACCAAAATTGTGACATGAGAAACATTGTCCATTGAAGAAGAAATTTCTGCGATCATGAAATCTTCTACTTGAATTTACCTATTGATTGGTGTTTCTTTGAAAGATATTCTTGTTAGTGTTCTTTGAATTGAGATGATCATGCTTTACCTGTAAATATTCTTTATTCCCTTGCTGAGTGGTAGCATGTTGTATACCAGCTGTAGCTGCTTTTAGATAATTTGGTGCTGAAGCCTGAGAAGATTCTCTAATATATCCAAGACCTGTCTTTATAAGAGGAGAACGTTGTACCTTGATAATCTCATCTAAGGTTTCAGATCCTTTAGCAAATCTAAGATTCAGAGTCTTTACTTTCTCAAGTTCTTTTCTTAGACTTACTACTTCACACTCTAATTTCTCATTGTGTTTCTCCTTTTCTTCAAGCTGATTTTTCAGAGTCTCTATGGTTATTTTACTTTCTTCTAAGAAAATTTTGAGTTGATTGTTTTCATCAAGAAAATCATTGTCCTCTAGAGCATCCACAAAAGTATCCTTTTCTTCTCTATATTGTTTTTCAAATTCCATGAGAAGTCTAAGATCATGTTCACATTCTTCCTCACTATCAGATAACCCATCATTGTCTTCATGAGTATAGTAGATTTTTCTAGTGCTAAACCGATTCTTATTCCTTCTTGCTACTTCCTTCCCTTTTTTTTGTGTTTCTTTATGAGGACACTTAGCAGCATAATGACCAAATCTTCCACAATCAAAACATTTGAAAGGAAGCTTACCTCTAAACCGTCCTGTGCCAAGTTGAAGTTTCTTTACAAAATTTACCTCATCTTCTTTTGAGATATATCCTGATCCTTCTGTTTTTTGTATTTCCTTCCCTTTTGTAGAAGCTCTAAAGACTGTTTCTTTGACTTTATATGGTCCCCCTCTTCTCATTTCATATGTAGTTAGTATGCCATGAAGTTGCACCACAGTAAGATTTTGAAGATCCTTCTTTTCTTCAAGAGCAGAAACTTTTGACTTAAATTTTGCCGTTAGTGATCTTAAAATTTTCTCAAGCAAAGTAGATTCAGTTATTGTTTCTCCCTGATTTCTCATACGATTTACAATATCATCAAGACGTAAAAATAAATTGGCAATGCTCTCCTCATTATCCATTTTTAGATTCTCATATTGAATCCTGAGAGTTTGGAGTTTAGCACTTTTTACCTTTGCATCACCCTCATAACTTAGAATGATTTTGTCCCATATTTACTTTGTTGTATTCAACTACATGAATTTGACAAATTCTGATTCAGTTAGACTTCCCAATAGAGCATTGAACACCTTTGCATTTGTTTCATAATTCTTTCTTTCCATCGGATCTATTGATACTGCAACTCGATATTGATATCCTCCTTCAACAATTGCCCATACATCTGCTCCCAGAGACTGAAGATAGGATCTCATCCTTGTTTTATAGAAGATTAAATTGTTTCTGTTAAATATTGGAGGCCTGATAGATGTTGTTCCATCTTGATTGCTCATCTTGCTTGATCTTCCTTCTAGAGACTAAAATTTTTCAGAAGGACCTGCTCTGATACCAATTGTTGGGAAAAAAACTGAGAGGGGGGGGGGGGGGGTGAATCAGTATTTAGGGCTGACTGAAATTTTTTTACCTTTTCATTCTCTTAAAACCATATGCTACATTACTAAATCTTATTATGTCTTTACTTAGATCATCATTCATTCACCAGATGTTTAGTAAGCAGTAAGTATGAACCGAAATAACAGAACAAACCATCAAACATAAGAAACACATATGAACACCAGTATTTAAGGTGGAAACCAAATTCGGGAGAAAACCACTGCTGTTGTTATCTCAGTCTTCAATATTTATTATAAAGAAAACTTCTTACAATTTTATGATGACGTAGACTTATATCAGCACGTAGTTACCCACCTGCAGAAAGGCTACAACCTTCTCTCATTCTCCAACCACTACTGGAAGGGAGCTCCAACCCCGTGATTTTAACACCAGCTTCTACTGGCAAGATACTTCCTTTTCATACAGAAGGCCTCAACCCTCAGACATACCAGATTTCTTCTATTTCTTCATCAGACTTCCATCAGGTCTATCATCGTAGAATTTTTTTTTCATTTCATATCCGTAGGTGCATCATATATGCAGATATCTCTTAAAGAGATTTGTTTGTTTGTTTTTTTTTAACAACCCTTCCACATGCACACATTGTACTATAATCGTCTTCTCCTTATATAGTTTTTTCCTTTATTAAAACCATGAGTAGAAAACCACTCAACCACTAATGGTATTCATATTAAAAGTCAAACCAATCCAAATTGAAATCCAAATATTCGTTCTTCCATGCACGAATCGTCCCAAAGGAAATCTTTATCTCCGCCAAATAATACTATAGGCAAGGTTAGGTGACATTATCATGCCGCTGATGGTTTTCTTGCTTTTATTGGAATTTTATTTATCAAATTCGTGGAATTTGATAAATAAATATTATTCACAACCTTTAGCAATTAAATATATTAATATAACTTTATATTAATAACCAGCGCTTTTATCAAATGGCTTTTAAATAGACCTTTATAAGTCGACCCCGTGTTTATTCGTTCCACCAACTTTGGAATAACATTAAAAAATTATGGTCCAATCACTTTTCGTCATAAAAAACATTGTTTAAACCTGCAAACGTTAATTTTGAAAAGTCCTAATCAATATAATTTAAAACTAGGGCCCATCGCTAACAGTCGTTTCCATCCTATGGCAAAGAGCATGTCGTTCGGTCTTCAGATGATCCGATGGATATCATTTGTTGATGATGTGCGGATGATAACACGCGATGGCGCGCCATACCTTGGGTAAATTTTGCGCATCTATAGCAAATGAACACCATCCGATGAACCCTTCCCAGATCAACGACGTTTAGTAATATCACTCAGCTTCTTTGGTCAAACGTTAACGTGCGATGGCACGTTTTGATAGCATTTTTCATGGGTCCATCTTTGCTACGTGTCAAATTTTCTATGGAATCGCTCCCCAACCAGGAAATACCACCTATCACCGAAAGATGGTGCGATGAAACCCGAAAACCACCTTTAATGTTCACTCGGTCACGGTTCCGCTCTTCCACGCAGGGTTCCACTCAGCTTCCGCTACATGGTTCTGCCTGTTCTATTGGAAGAGGTTCTCCTCTTTGTGTAGTCACGATGTTTCTTCACATTACAGCCTCGTTCCTCGGCATTCCTTTCATCCATCTACTCCAATGCATCGCTCCGCCATACATAAACCTTGCGGCTATTTTTTACAGTGCTCACAAGCATTTGATAATTAACCACAGATCCACAATAACTTCAATCGATCCAGACGGACAATGACATCGATAACCCAACAATCCTCCACACAGATTTAAACAAAAAATGCACAATGACACTGAGGCAATTCCTCAGTCACACATGGGATTTACACGGGATTTATAAACAATTCTCTGCCAATTCCTTTGCCATCAATGACAACATTGACAACAGAAGCCACATCATCAACAATTCCTATAGATTAGGATATTTATTTTATTTTCTGAAGACAGTGTAATTGCAATAACAAATTTTCAAGGCAGGTAATAGACAGCCTTCGAAGTCCTAAGTAGTTTGGGTAGTTAGGATCGGTTACAACAATTCCAAAATGCTTTTTATTTTATTTAATGTAATTTTCAAGAGAAGGAAAGGGTCTTAGTTTTGGACCTTGAGACAATTATTTTTGTACTCAGAGATTCAAAGATTAATGAATGAGTAAGAAAGTTTATGGAATTTTGTTAATGTTGAAATGTATTGAAGTTTACATTCTATGTTTTCTATCTACGAATAAAACAAAATTATGAGCAACATGTCTCTTTTTACTTATGTATGTAAGAGTTAAAAACCTTAATTGGTGCTCCTTTGTTTTAACTATTTATTTCATATATTTCTTCTGGGGTTTGAGATGATATTTTCTATATAAAAAAACATATCAATTTGGGCTTCTTCTTTCATTTTCTCCTAACCACTTCATTCAACATCAACAAATGATAGCATTGTGTGTTATTCATTATATTTGAATATCTAAGTGTATGATCATAAATACTTGAGGGTTAGTAAAACAGAGACATATATATTCATGACATAATCATATAAATGTCTTAAGCACTAATTCCTTATCAAAGCAAAGGGATTGTCTCTTAAGGTACAAAATTAATTGGCGTCACTACCGGGGATCGAAGAATCAAAGTTTTCCCCGGGCTTTGTTCATATTTCATCTGGTTGTTCAGAAAGGAGGAAATACTAAGCTATGCTTTATTTTAATAATTTTGGCTCCTAAGAGGCCTCACACGAGGTCAAATACCTCTCAGCAAAAAGCCCCTATTCTGTTAGATCTAGAAAAGTTAGTTTCAAAGAAGGGCCAGAAAACAAAAATATTTTCTACACCTGATGCCACACTGCTTGCACCAGGAAGAAATTCTCATATCTTACCATCCAAGGATATTTCTCAGAAACTCATTTTCTCGGAACAAGAATCCTTACCCTCATCCATTCATTTCCAAGAACCAACATTAGAAGAACTATCTTTTGAGTCTGTATCATTTCCATTCACAAAATCTCAACCTAATACAATTGCTAGTTATTTTTCTATTGTTCATCTACCCCTTCCCATATCAGTTGTTCCATCCCATTTATCCCCACCTACAACTGGTATTCATTTTACCCCCGCTCAAGGAGAAGTCAATTAGGGCATAAACATGGCAGCCCCTGCTTTCTTAATGAATATATATGCACCATTAAATCTACCCCAACCAATGAATTCAATGCCTCAGGAGTACGTTAAGTTACTTCCTAGATTTACTGGTGAAGATGAAATAACTGCAGAACAACACTTGCCTTTGTTTTGCAGTTTTGCTAAAAACTTTAATGTAGAACATCTTGATGTTGTAATGAGACTTTTTGTGCAGTCTTTAAGTGGAGAGGCAAGAAAATGGTTTAAAGGATTACTAAATGGTTCAATCAATGATTGGGATGAATTAGAAAGACAATTCATCCAGATATGGGGTCAAAAAAGAGACCTTGGTTATTAGTTAACAGAGTTTAATTCTATAAAGAAAAAATCAAATGAAAACATGAGTGATTTTATCAAAAGTCTTAATAAGTTGTACAATAGTTTGTCTATGGAAATGAAACCTCCTCCTATTGGAGCAAGGGTTGTTTTTGCTAGGGAATTTTCTTCAGATTTCAGTTTTACCTTGAGAGAAAGAATATCCTCCACTCTTGAAAAGATTCAAACTAATGCCTTAGAGATTGAGGCGAATATGACTGCTGCTGGAAAGGTTCAAGATAAAGGAAAAGCCAAAGAGGAAGACTCATGAAAAGATCAAAGGATCGATGACATGACTAAGGTCATTAAAATTTTTTCAAACAAATTAGTGAATATGGAATTAGACAACTAGAAACCTGCACAACAAAACAGAGGTATTTTCAATCCCCAATTCAGAAAACAACTCCTGCAAATTCTATAGAGAGAAAGAAAATATCAAGACCAATTCCAAGCACCTTTATATATAGAGGCAACACCATCACATTCTGTTGATGATGATCAGAAAGAAGATGAAGATTAAATTTCTACTGTGTATATGGAGGATGGTGAAACAGAAGAAGAAACTGAGAAAGAATATGCAGAAGAATGTAAAGAAGCTGATGTCTCATTTGATCGGGAAGAAATGGATGATTATTGCAAATAATTTACTGATCTTATGCAAGCAGAGTTGCATAAAAAATATGATTTGAGATCAAAAAAGAGGTTGAGAACTCAGGATGATGAAGAAAAGGAATTAGAATCAGTACCTACTCAAATGGCGACTCCACCACAGAAAATTCCAATTAAAAAATCAGATAAGGGGAAGAAACCCATGAACCAAGAAAAAGAGAAAGAGAAGCAGCAAGATGAGACTTCCCAAGTAAAACCTAATGACCCTAATATGTTAGAGAATATTGTTACTGTTCCTGATCAACATGAAAATTCAAACAAAAGCCAAGAAGAACCTAAAAATTTAACAAAACAAAATCAAAATTTCAGTTTATCTAAAGAGCTAGAGAAAGTAAAGATTCAAGTACCACTTCTTGAGTTGGTTAAAACACCTGGTTATAAGAAAGAAATTGTAGATTTTATTAATTTATCTCAGTCTAATGAGGTAGGTGATATAGTGAATCTGCAAGAAGAGAAACCAGTGGTTACTTTTGGACCTCATGTTGAAGAGGTAGATTCTTCTGTTCCACCTTTTTATATATTAGTTTTGTTGCATGATTTCATTTTACATAATTTTATGCTAGATTATGATGCATCACATAATCTAATGCCACTGTCTGTGATGAAAGAGTTAAATTTACAAATCACCAAGCCATCTAGAGACCTTTATTCCTTTTATTCAAAAAGGGTGAAGTGTTTAGGTATTATCAAAGATATGGTTGTTTCCTTGGCTCAAATTCTAGCTAAGAGTATAATGAGGGATGTAGTAGTAGCAAATATTCCAGCCAGATTTGGTATGTTGTTGTCTAGATCTTGGATGGAAAAACTTGGAGGAGTTTTGAAATTGGGTTTCACAAATGCCAATATTCCTGTTTTTAATGGGGAGGAAAGGATGTTATACAGAGAAACCAGATTTTTGAAAACTAAGACCAAAAATGATGCAGGTAATTCCCCCATTTATGGTCAAGAGAAAGAGGATCTCTCTTGTTTCATGCTGCATGAAGATGCAGAATTTGTTGAATATTAACAAGAGAGACTCTCTTCAGCCAATGTACATAAAGAGCTATGTTCAAATAAAATTTGGAAGTGTTATTTTAATGGTGCATTCTCTAAGGAGTGCACTGGAGCTGGATTCATATTTATATCTCCTAAAGGTAACCTTTTACCTTTTTCCTTCAAATTGGAATTTGAATTTACTAATAATGTAGCTGAATATGAAGCATTGATTCTAAGTCTGCAAACAGCTAAACAGATGGGAATTCAGTCTATATCTATTTTTGGTGATTCTGAATTAATAATAAGACAAATTAAGAATTGGTGCCAAAATAAACATCCCAAATTGAGGTCTTATAGAAATGAGGTGTGGGATCTAGTTGAAAATTATTTTGAAGCTTTTAATTTACAGTTTATTCCAAGAGAAGAAAATAGAGTGGCAGATTCATTGGCAGTTGCAGCCAGTACATTTAAGCCACCTATTAATCCAAGGTTGAGATATGAAATTGAATTGAGACACAAGCCTTCCATTCCTGATAATGTGAAGCATTGGTAGGTTTTTGAGGATGATGAGCAGATTAATCAATTTTTAATGATGATTGTAAATTTTGAAGACATTAAAATTGATTTAGAAGTTGATGAAAGTGATCAAAGTAATATGTCTAAAAATCTAAAACATTCAATTGGTGATAGAAAGATAATTCAGTTGAAGGATAATATTTTTCCCAGAGGTTTGGTACCTCTTGAGAGATTGTTTGATGCTAATGATGTGGCAGTGAACCAGAAAAAGGTATCCCAAGATGGAGAAATGGAGGATTGTAATTTAGGAACTCAACATGAGCCTAAAATAGTCAAATTGTTTAAAGGAGTCCCTAAGGATTACAAAGAAAGGTATATAGATATTTTTAAACAATTCATGGATGTATTTGCATGGTCATATGAAGATTTAAAACTTATGATCTATATATTATTCAGCATAAAATACCATTGAAAGATGGGGTTAAGCCACACAAGTAGAAGCTCGGAAAAATTAACCCACTATTGCTGGCTCCAATTGAAAAATAGGTAAAGAAAATTTTGCAAGAAAAAATCATAGTTCCACTAAGATATTCAGTTTGGGTTTCCAATCTGGTACCAGTCAGGAAGAAAAATGGAGAGATAATATTTTGTTTGGATTTCAGAAATTTGAACAAAGCTTCCCTAAAGGATAATTATCCTTTACCAAAGATGGATTTTTTTTCTGTAGAAAGTAACTGGAGCATTCAGGTTATCTATGGTTGATGGTCTTTCTGGGTATAATCAGGTGGCAGTGGAGAAGGAAGATCAAAAGAAACTTCTTTCACCACACCTTGGGTAAAATTCATGTATGCCAGGATGATGCCATTTGGCCTCATGAATGTAGGAGATAGTTTCCAAAGGGAAATGGATATTGCTTTTGTAGGTGATAAAATTGTAGTCATTTATCTTGATTATGTTACTATTTTTTCAGGTTCTGATGATGAGCACTTAGAACACCTGCGGAAAGCCTTCTTGAAATGCAGAAAATTTGGATTATCAAATCCCAAGAAATATTTTTTTGCTTTAGAGGAAGGTAATTTATTGGGTCACATAGTTTCAAATCAAGGAGTGAAGATTGACCCAACAAGGGTTGAAGCCATACAGATAATTCCACTACCTAGAAGTAAAAAGGATATCCAAAGTTTTTTGGAAAAAATCAATTTCCTAAGAAGATTTGTTCCGAATTATGCTGATATTGTCAGGAGAATAACAAATATGTTAAAAAAGAATTTTGAAGTAAAATGGGACAAATATGCAAGAGAATCCTTTGGCAGAATTAAAGAGTCTCTTCAAGAAGCTCCTATTATGATCAATCCAGATTACTCGAAACCTTTTCAAATCTTCTCATTTGCATCATCCTCTACTATTGCTGCTATGTTATTACAAAAAAATGAAGAAGGAAGTGAACAACCTGTAGCCTTTTTTAGCAAAGTCCTAATAGATGCAGAGGTGAAGTATAATATCCTGGAGAAGCAGGTATATGCTTTAGTTAAATCATTAAAGGCTTTCAGAACTTATGTACTTCATTCTAAAATAGTAGCACATGTGCCTAATGCTGCTGTAAAGGATGTGCTAGTACAAAGTGATGTGGAAGGAAAAAGAGGAAAATGGATTGCCAAAATCCAAGAATATGATTTGGCTATCAAACGAACAAAGCTATTCAAAGGATAGGGACTGGCCAAATCGCTGACAGAATATAATTTCCAAGCTTTGGGAATTAGCTTACTTGCACCTGTAAATGAAGTGACTGAAGAAACAGATCAGATTAAGACAAAGTTGGCAGTTAAATATAAATTTCTCTGTTCAAACTGGTATAAATATATTATTCATTATTTGTGTTTATTTTCTTGTCCTCCTTCAATAAACGGAGCTAAGTACAGAGCTTTGAAACTTAAGGCTCAACCTTATTTTATAATTGAAGCTAAGTTGTATTGGAAAGATCCCGCTGGTGTGTTGCTATTATGTTTGATAGAAGAGGAAACCATGGAGGTGATTAAAGAATACCATGAATTCTTGTGTGGAGGTCATTACAACTGGAAAGTATCTGCTCATAAGATCCTTAAATCAGTTTTTTATTGGCCCTCTTTATTTGCTGATGTATACAAAACTATTAGAAGTTTCCAGAAATGCCAATTTTTTGTAGAAAATAAAAGGTTAGCTCCTTTACCTCTTCTTATTGTGTTTATTGAAAAACCCTTTAGACAATGGTGATTGGATTTCATTGGAGAGATTAATCCACCATCAAGTGGGAAGTTTAAATGGATTCTAACTACTACTGATTATTTTACAAAATGGGTAGAGAAAATTCCTACTAGAAAAGAAAATGATTTAGTTGTGATGAAGTTTTTAGAAGAAAATATTTTCAGCAGATTTTGATATCTAGTAAAGATTGTAACAGATAATGCTCAAGTATTGAACTCAGTTAGGTTTATAAAAATTTTTCAAACTTATAATGTAATATTGTCCCATTCTATAGCATATCACCCTCAAGGAAATGGATTAGTAGAATCATCTAATAAAACATTGGTGAAAATATTGAAGAAAACAATCAATGAGAACCAAAAGGATTGGGATTCAAGGCTTATTTTTGCTTTATGGGCAGTAAGGATGACTACTAGAAGATCCAATGGTAAGTCACCTTATGAATTGGTATATGGTGCTCAGGCTTTGTTTCCCTCCCAACAAACAAGACCAATAATATCTTTTCTTCAAGACTCTCAAGAGGAATCTAATGCTTTGATCAGAAGATTAAATAAGGTGATATAATTGAGTTAAAGAAGAAATAAATTCAGAGACAATTTGGTCACTTATCAGGAGAAAATGAAGTCCATTTTTGACAGAAAGGCAAGAGAAATCATGTTTCAAACTGGAGATCTGGTATTAAGATGGGATACCAGAAGGGAAGAGAAAGTGAAACATGGTAAATTTGATCCTTTATGGTATGGTCCTTAAAAAATCTCTGAGGCTAGATCAAAGAACACTTTCATGCTGGAAAATATTTATGGAGAAGTAGTAGAATTGCCTATGAATGGGTAGTATCTAAAACATTATTTCCATCACTAAAAGTAGTTAGTCCATCATTGTACATATTCGGTTTTCTCTCAGTGTATATTTCTCATTAAACAATTTTTGACTCCATGCCTAAAGTGAAGGCATTGATCTGCAGGTCCTTAGTGTTTCGTGGAAAAAAACACTATCCCCAGGTGTTGCTAGATGTTGTGGATCATTTACATATCCTTTTATTTTTCAAATATTTGAAAGTATAAAATTAGAAATTGTTGGAAAATATGTTAAAGTATCAAAATCTTATATTTCAACGTGAAAAACATGTATGTTTGTTATATCTTAGTTAAAGTTTAGAAATTTAAACTTTATATTAGTGGATTATGTATTTGATGTTTAAACATCGATTGATTTGTTGGGCGGAAAGCGCTTATAATTAAAGTTCCTATCAAAAGGCCCAACCCACAGGCACAACTAGCACATAGGATATCAAGATGAGTGCCTCCGTAGTTGAATAGGTTGACCGCAGAGATAACATATATGAACGATGGAGATTGAGTGTGGGGGCACCAGCTGAAGTTTTCCTCCGTACCCTGGGAGCCCCCGAAGTGACATAAGACACTGAGCTGTTCACAGTTGTCTTCCACGTCGGATGGAATCAACGGATTGCTGGCACATCTTGTCAGCATTAAATTTAAAACCCACACCACCTATTAAAAGAATATTTTCATCTGTTTTTAAAATTATTTGTAATTTGTCATGCTGCACCCTGTTTTAGTTTTCCTTCACCTGCACAAATTTGACCACCCTGTGAATTGTTCTTGTAGAATTTTTCATCCATGGCTAAACAGCCATCTTTATCAAGTTCATCTAGCCATATCCCTCTCATGGATACTGAGAGGGGTATTCAAGATACCATATATTCTATAATTAACATTCCTTTCTATCAGTAAGTCATCTTGAATGATAATGCTTCCCCTGTTTATTCTGCCATGTTTAAGTCCAGAATTCTTTCTGCATGCATTCCAAAGACCCATATTTTCCCTGAATTCATCTACTAGTTGGTGTCAGTCATGTATCCCTAGAAGTGTTTTGTTATGAATTCCCAAGGAGATAACGTTCTGCAAGTGTCCACCCAGTCAATCTTCCAAGCCCTTTGCTATCCTGAGTCAGAGTCCTCCATCCAGTTTTCTGATGATTTGCTGGTACATTATTATGATAATCTTGCAGATGAAGAGTTCAATTAGTTCATGTTTTATTTAAAACCAGACACAAAGAATTTTCAGCCAGACTGTAAAAATTTTGCTATGGAGGTTTTTGACTCAGAGACTCATCCTATATTAAGTAGCGTTGCAAAAATTCTGGGTAAAGATGATCATAATATAGTGGATAAATCAGTCCTGGGGATGTTTGCCATGATGATGAATCTAGGAATGGTGCTGGATATTCCATCATATTGGCAGGAAGCAGTTAATTCACAACTAATGAGCCTTTCATTAATAGGTTCTCTCAAATTTCCTTCATTGATTGTATATTTGTTCTTATATCAGAATGTGGAAGAATTCATGCATTTAGGTCTAAATATTATGGATGCAAACAAGAGGAGGAAAATAGTGATATTATGGATAGATTTAGTTAGAAGGGAGTATAATGAAGCTGGGCTATTTGATTTTGCTATTTATTACATGTTAGTTGCATATAAAATATTCAATGGAGTTCCTCCTCCCTAGATTTTACCTAAAGCTCAGGAGTTCTTGCATTTAGGAAGAAATTGCAGATTTGGAGATTGGTTTGTTTTTTAGGATTACTCTGAAATAAGGTTGTATGGAGCAAGTGTTGAGCCTTATAGACTCCCAACGTTTGTACCAATGAGGAATTTTGCTTTAGAGTTTATTATACAGAGCCTAAATTTTGATCAGGTTCACTTTGTACCTATGAAAAAAGGACATATGTATAAATTACCCATGATTGTAGGCCCTTTCATAGTCAATATGAGGCAGGCATTTGATGAATCAAAAAGAATGTTAGATGAGATGCACATGCTACTAGGAGAAATTTGGGCTTATGACCCTTATGGTATAGTTTCAAATAGAAGAATTGAGAATGGGTACTCTACTTTCACTCATGAAAGTAGGCCTGAATAGGAGAAGGTAGCAAGTAAAGGTATGATGAGTTCAGTAGGTGCAAACATTTAGACTCCTATCATAGCAGAGAAAAAAAATAAAAGAACCAAAGAAGTGGTTATTGATCTAGATGATGAGGAGCAAGGAGCTGAGAAGAGAACAAATCTTGTTGAAGAACCTACATCTAATTCACCTGGTTTTTATTTACATTTCGGAGAAGATAAAAATGCTCCTACTTCACCTAGGAGTCAGGAAGCTTCTCATGAACAAGTGCCCTTGATCAAAGAGCTATTTTCACAAATTGAGGAAAGAAATCAGAAGATGAAGGTCAGCATGGAGACCCAAGCTGAACGTCAAGTTGCTTCTGATCAAACAAGATTGTTAACTGTAATGGATCTTGAGAAAGATGAATTTAGAATTTCCTTGTCACATCATACAGACATGTCAATTGGTTCTTCCAGCATTTGCAACACTGTCAATGTGACTGTGGATGTGAAGAAAATTCCACTGATGGATAAAATGAATTTTCATATGCAAACAGGTCAATTGATTGTAAATGACCTCACAAAGACTAATGCAATGGCAATAAAGGCAGAGAATATGTTGGGGAAAGTAATTAAACAATTGAAGTTAGATAGGGCTAACTCAAGAGTCTTAACAGTTTTGAATGAGGAATTGAAGAAATTTTTTATTAAGATTGGAGTAGACCCCAGTGACAAGACTGTTGTGCAGAAATTCATGCAAAGTGCTAAGGTAGAAATATCCACATTGAGGAAAAAACTAAAATTACCAACTAGAGAAAATTCAATAGCTACAGAAGTTGCAGAGGTAGAAAAGGAAAAGGAAAAGCTTCTGTAGCAACTCATGCAAAAATATGAAGAAATCTCCAAAATAAAGCAAACTGTAATTTCATTGCAAAATCATATTGATAACCATTATTGTACTTTTGTTTTTCCTACAGGTGATGAAGATCCTCAAGCACAGTTTTTTCAATTAAATAATGAGTTGCAGATGGTTGAAAGAGATCGAAAGAAGGCTCAAATAGATCTAGAGATTGCAACAAAGTTGATGAAAGTCATAGAAAATGAAACTGACAAGTACAAAATGGATTTCTGAAATGCTGAAGCTGAGATCAAAAATCTCAAAGAAAGACTGAAATGAAATCTCTCACTGATACAAGCCAAAGACATCATTTGGACTGATATCATTTCAGAAACGAAATCCAATTGGTGCTTCCTGATGATGGTTGAAAAAGTGAAAAGTCTTATTTTAGAATGTGAAGAACCAATCATGTCTGATAAACAAAAAGGAATTAATAGAGCCATTTGGGCCAGAAGATTCATTGATTTTATTAACTCAAAATTAGATCAGGAATTAGAGGAGAATGACATGTAGGACATAATGTTGTATGTAGTAGAAATTAATAAAGTGATTGTCAGAAATGATCTCAGAAAGGCTGCAGAAAAGAAGCTAATAGAAATCAAGGAAGCAGTAAGTCAGTTTGATAAGTCATTTGAAAAAATGACAAGAGTAGGCTTGTCATCATGTCGGGTAACTCAAGGAAATATTTTTCCATGGAATTATTATGAGAACTTACTAGTTTTGACAAAAATCAAAGTGGATAATAGACATGAAAAGACTCAGGTGCTTAAAGGAGAAACAATGGTCAACTTCTTGGAGAGACATTTTAAACTATTGTGGATGGTAAAGACTCTTTTCACAAAAATGCCATCCTATGATCGAATTACTGCATTCAGATTGGAATATCAAAATCTGACACATTCATCCAGGACGAAGGTAGAAATATGGAAAAAGTGTAGATCTTGGACAATAAACTTTCCAAAGGGATCAACATCAAAGAAAGACAAATCAGTTGACCCAGGAAAAGAAGCCACATCATTAGCAATTCCTATAGATTAGGATATTTATTTTATTTTCTTAAGACAATGTAATTGTAATAGGACATTTTCAAGGCATGTAATAGATAGCCTTCGAAGTCCTAAGTAGTTTGGGTAGTTAGGATCGGTTATGGCAGTTCTAAACTTCTTTTTATTGTATTTAATATAATTTTCAAGAGAAGGAAAGGGTCTGAATTTTGGACCTTGAGACAATTATTTTTGTACTCAGAGATTCAAAGATTAATGAATGAGTAAGCAAGTTTCTGGCATTTTGTTAATGTTGAAATGTATTGAAGTTTACATTCTATGTTTTCTATCTATGAATAAAAAAAAGTTATGAGTAGCAGGTCTCTTTTTACTTCTGTATGTAAGAGTTAAAAACCTTAATTGGCGCTCCTTTGTTTTAACTGTTTCTTTCATATATTTATTCTGGGGTTTGAGATGATATTTTATTTATAAAACAACATATCAATTTGGGCTTCTTCTTTTATTTTCTCCTAACCACTTCATTCAACATCAAAAAATGATAGCATTGTGTGTTCGTCATTATATTTGAATATCTAAGGGTTTGATCATAAATACTTGAGGGTTTATAAAATAGAGACATATATATTCGTGACATAATCAAATGAATTTCTTAAGAACTAATTCCTTATCACAGCAAAGGGATTGTCTCTTAAGGTACAACACGGGAGAAGGAAGTGAAGAAGAGGACATTAGGCCAAGGTTTTTGAGGGTAGATTTTGGGCATAAAATAGAATTATTATCTCTATTTCGTATGCCAAAAATTTCTATTTTGTTTCATGTGGAAGAAACCTTGTTTTTGGTAGGCGAATAGTCTAGGAGTAAAAGGTAGCCAGAATTAGGCCAGATAATTTCTATGGAATAAAAGTAGGATTTAGGATCTATTGGATTGGGTTTTTGTGTAATTTTGAGTTGCTTCATGATGCCATATATAGGGTTAAATACCCTAGGGACTTCATGCTCATATCTAATGTGTTTTGGAGAGAAGTGTTGGACGTATTCAAAGAGAGAAGGGTGCAATATTGGAGGTCCTGGTTTCAACATATTTGATTGGGAATCTTAAGAACATATTGGAGGATTGTAGTAGGTGTCCAAAATATCCCTAAGTGTAGGCTTGTGTAGGAAAATAAGGATGCTAAGAGTGGTAGAGGTATTGGCCTTAATGTTGGCTCTTTAAAGGAAAAATGAAGGCAACCAAGTGGGTTTTTGTATACACCCTAGTTCACTACCGAAGAAGGACATCTTCAGTCAAAATAAGGGAAACCTACAAGCCCTTGAATTGTGATGATTGTAGTAACAAAGGAAGACATAAGTGTGCAGAAAAAATATATTTTGAAATACAGAGTTGTGAATAGTGGATCAAAGTCCCTATGTATTGACATGCTTGGTGGACAAAGGAGAAACTAGAGGGAAGAGTTGTTGTAGCCATGTTCAATGACCTAAAGGAATTGTGATCATTGATAGAGGCATGTTGTTGTTGTTACAAATTATTAGCTAAAGGACCATCAAATGTGTTTAAGGTACATAGAATTAAATGAGATGAGGAGCCAGCTACATCAACAAGTAAGGAAGTTGTATCTTTTTCATGGTAGGTTGGTTGTCAAAGGAATGAAACCAAGCCTTAGTTGTATTCTTATATCACTTATTATATGAGGGTCATTATCCTTGGTGTGGTAGTGTATTTGGCGTAAGGGTGTACCAAATACGCTTCTTTAGCAAGCTAGATGCTATCTGAACAAGGTCATAGTGAACAATGATTGTCTACTATTAGTGGAACATATTTTCCATATTGTGAACTAATGTTGAGGGAAAAATAAGCATATAACACTAAGAAAAAAAAACACAAGAGGCAAAATACAAAATCTTGATGGAGCAAATAACTTAATAACACAAGTGGAGAATTATCCCTTTACTAGGTGATGGTGGTGAAAAAAGATATAATGCTAAACACTTGAAGAGTGTCCTTTGAGCTATGGAGCTCAGATACCAAAAACAAGGAGGTATCCTTCTCTCGAGTTCCTTTAAGTGTCTCTTCCCTCTCTCAAAGGATGGTAGATCAAGATAAAATGGTGGACCTCTCTCTCTTGGACTGAGATGTTGGTTGGACATATGAGTCCTTCCAATCCCTCTGTTGCTGGACTATGCAAGCTGGTTTTATATGAAGCAATTTGACCAGCATAACAATGTGTCTCCATTTATTCTTCCAAAGGGTAGTTTATGTAGAATTTTTTTGAATTTCTCCTCCTTCTCTTGGCCCAAGATTGATATTGACTCAAGAGTGGAGGAGAGATTCCTTTGTGGGCCACACTTAATCCTCAACGTGGCTAAAATATGATTGTCCTTGACAGTACTAGGTGGAGAATCATCCTAAAAAAGCGCACCAAGTGGTCATGGATGGTGACATTTCACCATCTTCAGGACCACATGACTATCTAAGGAATAACCGCGCTATGGATAAAGTTCCTTTGATGTTGGTTCATTGTCCCTAAATTGTCATCTGAACCTTAAGAAAAATTAAATTTTTGGCCTTTCCTAATGTATTCCTTCCCTTAAAATATTTTTCTGTGCCTTCTGCTTAACATTTCTAATGTCTTTTTCCTGTATGATCTCCTGGTGTTAACATTTACCCCCTAATGTATGAGGTCTAAGAAGCATTGTATAGCCAAAATACATTATGTTTTCTTTTCTATCTGATCCTTTTGAGAGAGAGAGATAGAGTAACTTGCTTTGGAATTGAGTTGGGAGACTCCTTGTCTTAAGTACAAAAGACACCATGCTCTGTAGGAGACCTGTAAGAGATAAAATAAGAAATATTTCTATGAGGCGGGAATTTCCCATGCTCGTGATGTTTTTCTAGCTAAGATAATTTGATAGATATTGGTTATGTCATGTCACATTTGTGGTTGGTGGCCTGCTGTTGGTTGATGACAACATTTGCTGAAACCCTTAGGGGCATTTTTTCTTTGAACAAAAATGGCTGAATATGGCAACCACATGCATTGCATGATTTTGATTAAGTTCTCAATGGATGCATGGGTATTTTATTGTTCGGGACCTTCCCGTGTAGGTATTGTTGAAAGAGATTCTTATTGATATACGAGTCTTTGACAAATTTTGACAGAGTTCAATGGTAATGAAGTACGATACCATACTTGACATGAAAAATTTTGCGGATGTCGAATGTCAAGAGGATCAATGACATCAATGGGAAATGTTAATTCCCATTGTGCCATCCAAGGACGCCCCTATTATGGTGAGGGTCCATCCAAGGTACTACTTCCTTCTTGGTAAATGGTTTTTTGAAGTTGACAAGAAGGAAGCATCAACCACTCGAAACAAGTACTGATGCAAGGGACCAGGGTATCTTGATGTAGCAGGGTATAATGTGATAGGTTAACAAGGCATGATGATTAGAGATGGCTATAACTGATGAAAGTGGTTAAGTGGCCCAAGGTTGGAGCTGTAAATGCAAGTTGTGTCTGTCATAACAATTTCTAATGGGGAAATCCCCGGGGCTAGTAGGAAATACAGGGTGGGTGTATGTTTGCTGATGCAGGGTAAATAAGTCTCTAGATAATATTGTTGTCTTATCCTCTATTCTGATTTAGTCCCCTTTCACAATAAATCATCCATTGATGTGCTTTCTTTGTTCCGCTGCATAGTTCAACTCTCAATTTTGGCTACCAAAAATATTTTGTAGGGATCCTAAAATACCTCCCATAGGAATTTATATCATATATTAGAAAAAATATTCACAAAAGGAATAGACAAAGATAGATCTTCCCTACCAAAATTCAAACTAAACCAGAATCCAAAAACTGGCTATATATAGATATATATTACAAAACGCTTATCCCTGAAGGAATTATTACTAACAGAAATCAATTTGCACCCGAAGTCTTACAGAATTGCATTTCTCTCCTTTATTGTCACATAACAGAATTGAGCGAATCCCTATCTTCAACTCTGCCACATGTAACCATGTCCGGCCATCAAATTCATCTCTTGAATATATATCATACTAATGAAATTTAATACGAAGCAATGCTAATTCAGGGATAGTCAATGGAAAAAAAAATCCTTCATCCCAACACTCAACAAATCGCTCTTGCAATGATAAAAAAATATATTGGCCACAAGCTCCAGCTCCCTTCTCAATAGCTACTACTGATAAAAATGTAGCATGTAAAGGTAGCGTAGCATCACAGGTGTATGCGTAACGTCTCAAAGGTGTTTGCGTACCGTGCGCAACACATGCACAAAGCCTCAACTCTGATGTTAATCCGATTTCATGACCTTTGCAAACATATTTTTACTGCCTTCTACATTGACAACTCTAGCACTTGAAATATACCGAATCATCTCTTTGGGATTTGATACTGAAATTTTCCACGCAGTTTATCTAGATTTTTCTTCAAGAAAATCCTTTTACACTAGCATTCAAGTCATCTTTGACTTTCCCCTAAAACACCACCATTCAATCACATCTTTCAACGACAGATCTCCTCCATTTAAACCACATATTGAAGTTGAACACATCTATGGTTTGCGGTCCACCCTCCTTTCGATGCTCATCCCACATTAAATGTTCAGATTTCTCTAGATTGTTCACCAATATGAATCCAACATGCAAAAATTTTCAATGCAAATCCTGCACTTAAATTCCAATACAAGATGAAATCGAACTGGGCTTATTTTTATGTGTTCATTTACCCACATCAATTTTTCAAATCCTCTAAAAATGATACCTGGCGTGAAATAACAAAATTTAAGTAAACCCCCAATTATAACAATAAAGTTGTTTCCCTTTAAAAAAAATTCCTGTATGCTATCTTTCTCCAGGCATTGCTCAGAGGTAACTTTGATTTATTCAATGATTGGCAGTCGAGCTTCTTCCAATGCTCCAAGAATTTTGAATCCTTGACTGCTACACAAATAAACAATATCACTTGCATCTAGCATTACTCATTCAAGGATCAATTCCTACATTGATTCATATAATGTACATAAACTGAAATTCATCACAATCACATAGTGATTCCAGAGATACACAGTCCATCAAAATACACAGTCAATGTTAAATTCAATAACAAGCATGCAACCAACGACTCAAGTAATATACACGTTGAATCACAAGAGTAAGTACACAACCATTTTTGAAGCTTTTCTTCATTCAGTAAATGAAAGACTGTACATCCATTGAAAATATTTCTAATCTATCTACTATAGCCCCTCTATTCTATGCTTGACCATATTCTTCCTATCTCTCTTTCTGGCCTGATTTTCTTCATTTGAAATGGCCTCCCACATGCGTTTGAGGCTTACAAATATATATAATAGGATTATACAACCAATTCTAGTTCAGATCCACAATCCACTCAACCATATCGTAAAAATCCTCTAAATCCACTTTTGACTCAACTAAATCCTATTCTAGGATCTCCTAATCCCTAACATTTTTATGAGATCTTTACAAGCCTAGTATCTCTCGTATTCTCAATTATTTGATAATATTTACATTAAAAACCTCACATACATATTTCTCACTCAAATCATATAAAAATATAAACAATTACTATAAATAAATTAAATTCTTTAGTAAACATTAGACCCCCCAATTCAACCAAAATTAAAATGATTTTTCGAGCCGGATGCTCCTGCATCAGACTCCCAAAGTTAAAATAAATCATGATCTCCAGATCATGTGTCTCCAATCGTTTTCCTCCTAGATCCCAGACTTTGTACTATAGTAATATTTTTTCTTCCTTTAACTGTTCTTCATGTACCCTACTGTCTTTTCTTGCTACTCCTGGTTTCCATATCTTATGTTGTAGTGTTCTACTGTCCTTACTTTCATCATTCTTCAATCTCCATTCAAATTTATAGTGGATTACTTGCTTTTTCCTGTTATAGATTTTTTAGGAACTTGCATCAATTTCCACAATTCATTTATGGCCTCTTGCAACTTAGTTTTCTACTATAAACAAATCTTATTTTCATTGTTCTGCCACTACACTTTGCTGTACTCTGTCCATTCATCTTCAAGCTACTGATTACCTTCTTCATATTTTTCTGCTTCAAATTCTGTTGTTATTCTTGAGATTTCTCCAGATACTACTGTACATATTGCTACCACCCAAAATTCATGAATATCCTTGAAGATATCTCCCTCTGCAATATCCAATTACTGCTCCTTGTCTAAAAATTTACTTTCAAAAAGTAAACTGCTCTCCAATTCCCTGACTGAAGTAACATTTTTACTCACACTTCTTTGTATATTAGTTAACATAACATATTTTAGCAAACTAATATCTGCTTTCGTCTTAGACAAAACTTGAGACATTATTATATCAATGCCTGTAATCCCTTTCTCATGCTTAGATGATTCCTGTAAACAGTTCAAAAATTCACTTTCTACCTGATTCCTTTCAAACACCCAATCACTATGGCGCATATCAATTCCAGCATAACTCTCCTCCTTTTCCTTCACAACATCCCATAGTTGTCCTTCAACTCCTTGACTAATCCTGTTATTCAGTTCAGTCTCCTTCAGTTCTAAGACTGATTCTTCTTTAGCATGAGACATATCTGTCCCATCTTCCTTTACATTTATATTCTTCTCTTTGTCACTATGACGTGACACTTCCATTGTCCTTCTGGGCTGACTGAATATTCCTCATTCGCATCCCTACCTATGAATTATTCAAGAAACCTCATTTCTTTATCAAAATTACTAAAACTTAAAACATTTACTTGAGGTCACATTCCATGGCTTGACTCAGACTCCCTTAACATATTTTCTAATAATAAAATCTCTCTGTTAGCTTCCTCAAGTGTTAAATGTGTATGCTTGATAACTTTCTTCTCTTATACTTGCTTTTGGCTACCCATATAAGCCAAATTACCTTTGCTTATAGCTATAGCAATATGCTGAAAAGAAATATTTTCCTCCAATTGTTTATGAGCTTCCTCACGAGACCTAACTGTCTCATCCTTATTCCTTAAAATAGAATTCAGATTTTGTCTCTCCTCTTCCTCCTCTTTGACAATACCCAAAGCTTGCCCATCATCATGTATTACACCTGCAAACATACACAAATTGTTAATTTCAAAATCATAAGGCTCAGTAGCCTCAACTGATGGTTCAAACATCATTGCTCCATCTTCAAGTTCAAAAGGAACTTGTTCTTCTCCAACAACTTTGTTTTGTTGTAGCTCAACTCCTTTGAGCTTCGCTAACCTCAACTGAACATCCATTATTTGCTCAAGCTTCTTAAGCTCTTCTAATAATTGAGTATTTACTTGATGCTTTATCTTCTCTTGTAGCCTGTGCCATTTCACCTTCTTTCTCATTATATAACCACACCTCTCATCTTCCTAACTTCTATGGAGAAAATCCATCGACAAACTAATATGGATTATTATCTCAGCCTTTTCTCTGTCATACTCTTCATCATTTATCTTCCTTCCCATGCCATTTTCTTTGGCATATTTATTCACTCTTCTTCTGCTGTGGCTTCTCTATGAACCTCTACTATGACTATCAGTAGTCATTCTTCTGTCTCTTGTGAACTGCACTAAGCCTCTCTTTCTCAGCAAGTCTTCATACTTGCTACAAGTACCTTACCAAGCCTTCTTTCCTTTGAGATCGGTCTGTTTGTAACACTAGTTCTTTATTTCTGGAACCTCTATTGAGCAACTCCTTTTCTCCTTGGCTTCTAAAATTCCACTTCCTTCTAAGAACACTCTTGTTCTCACCGTCCAACCTTCAGTTGGATTCTTCAAGTTCACTGCCACTTTTACTAGAGTCTTTCATTCAATTTTTTCTTTAGAACACATACAACTTCCCTTGCTTGTCTTCTGCTATAAATCTTCAATATATCTTTAACCTGCAAAACTAAAACTAGAGTTAATATAAAACACTACCTACACAATTCACAAGGCATTCTACTTCCACTCTTCAACATTCGAATGGATCTCCATTCTTCATTAGAAATCAACCATCACCTTGTTAGATGTTACTGTCTGAATATTCTTCTGCATATTTCATCAACCACTTCTCAAAAAAAAATTACCTCATCTGCTGCTACCTACACTCCAAATAATATTATAAATAAAGACTATTAGCATATTAGATCTTAATAGACATGCTCCTCGCTATCAAGATTTTGAAAGCTTGCTGCTGCCAGATTTTCATGGCCACTTTAAAATTCTTCTGCTCAGCTTCCATCCTTGGCTGATCTAACCTCTTTCCCTTGCATGTAACTACTTCTCCCAAAGTATATTTCCTTCTTATCAATAACTTATTTGTCCTCCTTAAGCTCTAAGCTTCTTCTTATCCTGCATGTAAAATATTTTAATTGAAAAAACATTCTCTATAGACCTTCTGTCTATCTCCAAAAGAGAATTCTTACTCTGATACCAAATTATGGAGGGTAAATCAATCTCTAGATCAATACTGTTGTGTTATCCTTTGTTCCGGTTCAATCCCATTTCACAATAAATCAGCCATTGATGTGCTTTCTTTGTTCTGTTGCATAGTTAAACTCTCAATTTTGGCTACCAAACATCTTTTGTAGGGATCCTAAAATACCTTGCAAAGGCATTTATATCCTATATTAAAAAAAAATACTAAAAAAAATATTCACAAAAGGAATAGACAGAGGCAGATTTGCCCTGCCAAAATTCAAACTAAAAAAAAATCCAAAAAATGGATATATATATATAGATAGATATTAAAATATTCTTATCCCTGAAGGAATGATTGCTAAAAGAAATAAATTTACACCAAAAGTTTTATAGATTTGTATTTCTCTCCTTTCTTGTCACATAACGAAGTTGAGTGAATCCTTGTCTTCAACTCTGACACAGCTAAGCATGTCTGGCCACAAAAGTCATCACTTTCAGGAATATCATACTCATGAAGTTCAATACGAAGCATTGCTAATTCAGGGACAGTCAACAGAAAAACAAATTCTTCATCCCAACACTTAGCAAATCGCTCTTTCAATGATAAACAAATGCACTGGCGACAAGCTCCAACTCCTTTCTCTACAACTACTATTGATAAAAACGTAGCATGTAAAGGTAGCATAGTATCACAGGCGTATGTGTAGCATCTCAAAGGTGTTTGCATAGCATGCGCGGCACATGTGCAACGCCTCAACTCTAATGTTAATCCGATCTCATGGCCTTTGAAAACATATTTTTACTTCCTTCTGCGTTGACAAATCTAGTGCTTGAACTATATTGAATCACCTCTTTGGGGTTTTCTACTGACAGGTATGTTTCTAGCTTTTTCTTCAAGAAAAACCTTTTACACTAGAGTTCAAGTCATCTTTGACTTTCCGCTAAAACACCAGAATTCAATCACATCATTCAATGATGGATCTCCTCCATTTAAACCACATATTGAAGAAAAACACATCTATGGTTTGCGTTCCACCCTCCTGTCGATGCTCATCCCACCTTGAAAGTTTGGATTTCTCTAGATTTTTCTCCACTATGAATCCAACATGCACTAATTTTTCAATCCAAATCCTACACCTAAATTATGATCCAAGTTGAAATCCATCTGGGCTTATTTTCGTGCGTTCATTTACCCACATCACTTTTTCAAATCCTCTGAAAATGATGCCTAGCATGCAGCAATAGAATTTAAGTAAACCCACAATTATAACAATGAAGTTGATTCCCTTTAAACCAAATTCCTGTATGCTATATTTCTCCATGCATTGCTGAGAGATAACTTGGATTTATTCAATGATTGACAATCGAGCTTCTTCTAACACTCCAAGAATTCTGAATCCTTGACTTCTCCACGAAAAAACAAAACCACTTGCATCAAGAATCCTCATTCAAGGATTAATTCCTACATTGATTAATTCAATGTACATAAACTAAAATTCATCACAATCACACAGTGATTCCAGAGATACGAAGTCCATCAAAATACATAGTTAATGCTAAATTCAATAACAAGCATGCAACCAACTACCCAAGTAATCTACACATTGAATCACAAGAGTAAGTACACAACCATTGTTGAAGATTTTCTTCATTCAATAAATGAAAAACTATACATCCATTGAAAATATTTATAATCTATCTACTATAGCCCCTCTATTCTATTCTTGGACATATTCTACCTATCTCTCTTTCTAGCTTGATTTGATTCATTTGAAATGGACTTCCCCATGTATTTTTGGCTTAAAAATATATATAATAGGATTCTGCAACCAATTCTGGTTTAGATCCACAATCCACTCAACCATATCCTAAAAATCCTCTAAATCCACTTTTGACTCAACTAAATCCTATTCTAGGATCTCTGAATCCCTAACATTTTTATGAGATATTTACAAGCCTAATATCTCTCGTATTCTCAATTATTTGAGATTATTGACATTAAAACCCTCACATACATATTTCTCACTCAAATCATATAAAAATATATAAAATTCCTATAAATAAATTAAATTCTTTAATAAACATTAAACCCCCAAAGTGAATAAAAAATATAATGATTTTTCGAGCTAGATGCTCCTGCATCATTTGCTATAATTGTCATGGTTGGGTGTGGTAAAAAATGCATAGCTCTGGCCAAGGGTGACTAGGGACTACTTCCAGGTAAGAAATTTAAATGGATCGGTGGGGGTATTCTCCTACAAAAAATCTTTGTACACTTGCCAAAATAATATGAAAATGGTTTAGATGTACAAGCACGGAGAGGGGTGCCCAAAAACATGAATAATCTTGCACTATGATGTGAGGAGTGTGTTTTGGTGAGGGTGGGGGCCCCATTGGTTGGTCTCAGTGCAGGTGTGATGAGTCGGATGAAATGTCGCAGATGGGCTATGGTTATGAGGGTGTTATAGGCCATATGTGAAACACAATGATGCATTTTTACTGATCTTCTTTGCAGATAATGGTAGCCCGGGAAAGGGGTTTTAACATGAAATGTTTAAAATTTGACTTGATGTTTGATGATGGATGTATGAACATAAAGTGGTTCCTAGACCAGAGTTTTGGCCATGGCTCCAGGATTTTGTGTATGGTCTGCATGACTGATTGATGTTATGGATGGTGAGGCTTTACTGAGCTGCAAGGGTGTTTATCATGTGCAATATGGGGTGATGATAAAAATGGTCAGGTGAATAGAACCTATGGTTTTTATTCTAAATAAATGATGTTAGGATATGAAAATATTTTTGGGAAGCCTATCATGCTGAGCATATAATAATACCTGCTCTTGTACTTTTGTTGTGTTGGACGTGTAGTGATTTGGCATGCCGACAACATCTACAACTAATACCCAAAGTGAGCGCATATTTTCAATTCAATATTTTTGAAATAACTTAAATTTTGAAGTGATAAGAGAGGGCGTAACTGAACTGAAGTATGGTGGGTGTTGGGCTTGAAAATGACTTTTTCTGAAACTTGGATTTATGGGGTCCATATTGAACATGATGAAGTGTTGATCACTGTGTTTCTCGTGGTTTTGTGATTGGGTACTCAGAGCTCTAGTTACAGGCTTTTGAAAATGGAAAAGGGTGATATATAGGGAAATATGGCCCATTTTTAAATAATTTGTGATTTTTGATGTTCTGAGGCCAAAATAAAGCTATCTTCCCAATATTTTCATTATGTTGCAGCCAACCAAAGCACCCAGGATTCGTGCTGTCACTATCAGGTAGGAGCTAAAACATTTTTCTTTTTAATTTTCTCATTTTTATGTGTGGGTAGTCCATACAAATGTTATTTTGTATGGATTTTATGCCCATTTTTTTCCAGGACCACGCAGGCGGTCAACTATGGTGTGTGCGGTCCCTGCACAAAGGTTTCCCTTTGCGCGAAGGTCCCATGGGTAGTCAAGCTTTAACACGTTGTGTCGCACACCTGTGTTTGGTACAAGCACATGATTAGCATGCATAACTATTTAACAGGTGTAGGGAAGTCATTTTTGAAGAAATTTGATGGTTTTTTTAATTCAAAAACTGATGTTTTGGTGTTTTCCTTGGTGGCAAGATGTTGTGGAGAGAGCGGGACTGACCTGATCTCCATGCGGTGATGGCGCGAACCCCCATGCTTGAGAGATGTTGGCTCGGTATGGTTTGATGAAGTTCCTGGAGAAAAAAATCGTGAGATATCAGGATGGGTTCTTGTGCTACCTGGTCTGATGCTAGAACATGCGACAACGTGTTATGGATCTGCACCAAAGAGATGTAGTGATCTAGCCTGAGATCGATGTCTACTTTGTGATGGGTCTCTTGCATCAGGGGAGGCACTTCCCTATCCAATCCATCGTATGGGAGTAAACACTCATTAATGCGCTGAGGAGGTGAGGCACTGTGGTCCCAACCCCATTACACAAGGCTACATCCAAGTGAGCTCTATCATTCATTTGGTTGAGCGAGTTTCTTTAGCGTTGATAGTTCGCCTATCTGGTTCGATAATGACCCACCGAGTGCCAGGTCTGCATATTACAGTGTTGCGCCAGCTCTAGGCTGGTCACTTTTTTTATCAGGCCCTCTATGTTTATAAGGGTATGGTCACTCAGCTGACCAAAACACAGAGGGGTTATGTGAAGTCTTTCACATGTGTGAGCTTTCTTTGTAGTATCATGTATGAGTGAGTTGTGATGTTATGACCCTTTGTGGCAGTGCCTCTAGGTCCTCCAAGGGATCCTCGGATGCGCCGATGGGCACCTGTGATGCCTCGTGGAGGTGCGGGAGAGGCAGGCTAGTAGTGGAATGCAACAGTCGAGGCGTGGTTTGAGTTGAACCCGCAGTTATTCCTCTAGTTTCTGTATTCAGGGATGGACTTCCGGGGGGATTTTGACATGGGTCTCCCTCCTAGTTATTCATGGGGACCAACATGTATGCAATTTTATGTTTTCTGCATTTTTAGAGTTCTATTTTTGTATATATATATACATGTCTTTGATGGTGACACTAATATTGTTTTTTTGTTTCTTTTGTAGAGGTGGAGTTGGCAAAGCATCGTACTACTCGCTTGGTAGGCCATCAGCCTAGGAGGAGGGATCTACTTGGGGTGGGTCAGGCCCAACTTGGTGGGTAGGTAGGTGCTGGAGGTCCTTCAAGGGAGGGTAGCAGCGCTACAACTACTGGTGGAGATGTTTCCCTCCTAGCACGTGCTGAGGTAGTTGAGGCACGAGTGGCCGCGGTTGAATATTTGCTAGCTGTTGCTGATATCTGAGTGTTGGCAACAAAGGCCCGAGCGGCTGATGTTGAGGGTCGACTGGGGGCTGCTGAGGCCTGTGCTAAGGTGGGAGATGGTTATGCTATGGACTTGGAAAATTCATGGATTTTGCAAGAGAGGATGACTGAAGGTTTACTGACCAGGGTTTTCAATGACCTAGCTGACATATGGCTGGAGACGGTGATGGCTTGGGAGAGGGCACATCACCTGATTTTGCACCAAGAAGCACTTGCTTTTGCAACTGTTGCTCCCATACTAGCATCGGGTGCTCGCATGGGTCTAGAGGACCCATCGGGAAGGGCTCAGTGATCCAGGTGGCTCTAGACACCCTCAGGAGACCAAGAGGGCTTAGAAACGGTCAAAATTCAAAGTGGTCAGAATGCTTTCGAACTACGACAAGATTTTAGTGCTCGTAGCCCCAATTCCAATGTCATGAATGACACTCAAATCCGTTTATGTATGAGAATGTTATTGTAGTTTGAAGTTTGTACCAAAAAACAAAAAAAACAAGTCATATTCAATATTATACCATGTGGTAGGCCGTATGGATGACATGTGGTAGGCCTAGTGGGACCCATAAAGCTAATATGGAAACCTAGTCAACAAAACATGTGGACCCACAAAAAAGGTGATGTGGTAGCACCACAAGTCGACACATCGCAAGTAGGTGGTAGAGGTGGCATATGATGTGGACCAATGAGGGTTTGCCACATGACCCAATAACATGGTGCCAAATGACACCTCAAATTAGGCCCAAGTGGCCTTGGATGGTGCAACCTCCATTTTTTGTCTCATTATCATGTTTTTGGGAGTCATTACAATATGGACATATGAATTCCATATATTATATAGTTTGAAAAAACTATTTTAAAACTAAAATTGGGCTTTAAAACAATATTGGGAGTCAATGGGATTTGAACCCAAAACCTCCCAACAATATGTTTCTTAATATGATTATGCCAATCAATGTTCCAAACTCACACTTTGTCTTATTCATCCTTACACTTTGTTATAAAATGCCATTCAAATGGTTTAAGGAAACCATGGAGAATGATGGAGAAGACATGAGAGGTGAGGGCACAAGGAGGCCAATGGATCCGTGAGAAAAGCAGACGTAGAACATGGAGTAGACTGACATGTTCTTCAATGAATAATATATATATTTTTATTACAAGTGCAGAACCATGAGTGGCCAGAGGGGTAGAAACTTGCCTAGGTAATCTTGAGGGGCATCAAAACGATTCCTTGAGGTCTCGAACATGACAAAGTCAGAATTTGACAAATTTTAAGTTGATTTTACACCTCTTGGCGAAAGGAATCCAATGGAGATGTTTGTTTCAGCAGTACAACTTCCCATTTTTTGACCATTTTCCAGATTGCAGTGACAATGTCAGGTTCCCAAGTGTGGACAGTCAATTTAATGCCTCTTGATGCCACGAATTTGATGGTGCAGCCAGATTTAGTAGCTGAGAATCCACTTCTTTAGCCAAATTCAGAGGTTGAGGTATATGAAATATTGATATCATGTGCCTCTTTTATAATTTGTTGTGAGATGTAATATGTTTTTTTATATCCTTGCTCAATGTATGTTGTGGGATCTATGTTTCTACATCATTTGAGATGTATTCACCATGGATTTCTATGATCCCTATGTAAACTTGTTTAACGAATCCTCATCGTCACCTTGTGTGAGATTATGTCATGTTGATAAGAGGTCTATTGTGAGTGAGAGTTCTTGTATCAGAACGTCTCGTGGAGAGACAAACCACTGATGTTGAAACCATATATCCTTCTGTTAGTGTCAATATTTTCATACTGCCATTAGTGATCAAAAATACTATTTTCATATCGTTTTAGGAGTCCCACTTAGATTTTTTTTATCATTCCACTAGGTCATGCAAAAATTTAGTTACTAATGGTAGCCCTACTCCAAAAACATCATTCTTCCTCAAATTTTATTACTTTTTGGCATAGTTTCATACCTTGCTGACTATACATCATTCATAAAGTTAATGTCATCATGCCATAATGTCAGCCATGTCATATTGAAATTTAGTCCTTCAAGGTCTCATTAGGTATTTTATGGTTTTTCAAGGTTTCACTAATTCATTAGGGTTTTAATGATTTAATAAAACTCCATTCCATTGCATAAGACTAGTAAGTAAAGGGTGATCCAATAAATTTCTCTTCGCCATGTGAAGATGACTTGTAAAGAAAAGTTCTTTTTTCAACATGTAATTTTATATTTCCATTATGTAATTTTATGTCATTTAAATGTGATAATTTCATCATCCCAAGCTACAAACTCAGTGTTCCAAACATAGCAAAGCATAAAAAAATTCAAATTCAAAAAATTCTCAAAGACCATCAAAAGATAAATTTGTCAAAGGAAATAGTGAAGTGAAAGGGTAAAGTTTAAAAAGGTTAAGAGAATGCCAAAGGGAGTTGTCTTTTCCCAAGGGTGCCCAAATCATCATTTTCCACAAGCACCAAACCCTAATTTCCTCTCCCACCGAGCTAGGGTTTTCTATGGAATCAGATACATGTGAGCAGAGGAGGCATAAGGGAGGTAATTTCAACAAGTATGAGGCCATTACAATTCATAAACATCATGTCTCCATCATTTTTAAAGAAGTCATTCCAAGGGACAAATCATTTGCCACACATAGGGCCAGTTTTTCTTCAAACTATGTTTATGACCAAACAGAGCTGAATTTGAAAAAAGTGAGAGGATTTTATCTATCATAGGCCAAGTAAGAAAAAACTCCTTCGGTTTTACACAGGTGTTATGGTTTTGGAGAAATGTCAAAAATACAGTTGCTACAAGATGTTTTCTACACTTCTGGATTGACCTTGGGAAAATCAAAATTTTCCCCGATGGAGTGTCCAAATGAATTTATTGATAAGTCAAATGGTAACTAGATATAATGGTATTTCCAATGAGATATCATGAGCTCAATTTGAAGTTGAGGAAGACCTCCAAAAGGTTCCTCCAAGATCAAACTTCATTTTTGCACCCTCATTTTGAAATTTTTGACTAGTCTTGCGAGAATTTATTTTTGAGGGGATATACTTGATCATTTTCAGTGTGTGATAGGTACATTGTGTAGCCAAGAGAGAGGGATTTCCAATGAGCTATGATGAGCTCAATTTTTAGCTCGGGAAGGCCTCCAAAAGTGGCTTGCAAGACAACGCTATGCGCCTATGTGTTGCGCTATGTGTTTCCTCTTTGCATTACGCGTTTGCCTTGTGTGCTCCACGTTTTCCTTTTGCGATGCGTGTTTACCTTGTACACTGCATATTTTCCTTTTACACTGGTGTTTTCCTTTTACACTACATGTTTACCTTGTGCACTGTGTGTTTGCTCGAAAACCCTCAACAAAATCCAGAACACCATATCACTATCTCCAAACTTCAGCAATAATGCCTTCGACCTCTAGCAAGCAAGGCATAATCCAATTATTCCTCTCCTCTTGAAATATATTTATATGGTGTTTTCATTATTGTCAAATATTTGATGTATATTTTAAAAGATTGAAACCTTATTTTACTCCAAAATTCCCATTACATTCCCATTCCATTTCCTTCACTTCCTAACACCTTCACTACCGTTTCCCACATTGCAATTAACATTGTCTCAATCCCCATTTCACTGTAATACACTTTCCTTAAAACATTTCCCTTGAAACCCTAAGACCTAGGTGCTTCAAATGACTAGGCTCCCAAAATCCCTAACTTGTAATAAAATTCCCTATCCCAAACCCCATAATAGTTATACTCCCTGTCACTCCCCTCAAATCATAAACCCCTTCCCCCATCTCCCTAAAGTTACCTATCTCATTCCTCACTCCCCAAAATTCATTTCCATTCCATTACACCTCCCTAGGGTTTTAACACCAATACACAATGGACGAAGAACACATAAAATACAGTGAGGGAGAAGAAAGAGAGGAGAAAAGTCACCACAAAAGAGGGAGAGTTTCAAGGCTTGAACCATCAGACACCAAGGAGTTGATATCATTACCCCTAGTAGTCAAATGTTTTCAAACATGTGGGTTATTATAAGTTTTGTGAAATGGTCCAAAAAGTGGAGGAGGTAGGTTTTCATGAGAAGCTCACAGAAATGTTTGCCACCACTTTGAAATAAGAAAATGCCATCATTGCAAGTGTTGATTTCATATTCTTAGTAGATACTATATCTCAGCCATAGACATGCCCAACCAAGGTGATAAATGGTTTAAACACCTAGACCTGGATGTTCGAAACTACAAACCCTAATCAAGAAGAAAGAGAAAGGTAAGTTGAATTTTCTTAATTATGCTTCCCTCATGGAATATAATACCATATTAGGTCTCCATGAAGCAAGTGTGGAGAAAATTTGAGAAAATTTGAAGAAAATTTGGGAAAATTTGAAGAAAATTTGGGAAAATTTGAAAAACTCTTCGAAGGCACATTTTCCAGAAATCATATTTGAGACACCTTTTTGCAGAGAATATTATGGAAAAAAATAATTAATTTGGGGAAAATGAAGGAGGTTTTTGTGGAGAACATTCCAAATAAAAAAACCTCTCTCAGTGCTACAAAATCCCTCATTGTTAGTGAGATATAGCTCTGTATTGGAGGCCAATGTTTCCAGAAAATTCAGAATTTCTGCACTGTTGGAATGTTAGGCAAGCAACACCCTTGGCGTTGCACTCTTTTTTGAGCCACTTTTTGACCAAAAGGCCACCAAAATTGGATGAAAAATTACAAATAAATCTAATAAATCCACTTTTCCAGCCTTGGTTTTCAAAACTAGCTGGTCTAAATGTCAAAAAACAAGCAAAAAATCATGGTTCTGCCTTATTTTTGGCCTTGACACTGCGCGCTAAGAAGTCTTGGGAGAATAAATTTTTGACAGGTAAAATCAAGTCAATTCTGAAAAATAAAGGCATATTTGGAAATTATTCAAGATAATATTTCCAACAAGCTATCCTGAGCCCAATTTGGACACTGCGAAGATACCCAAAATCAGGCTGCAACATGGATGATGTGTTTGAGAAAGGGATGGCGCGTTTGACGATTTTTTTATTCTTTTTTGTTTTTCTGCAAATTGAATTTTATCTTGGATTATAATGTTTTTACATATGTAATTAAATTATTTAAATTTAATTATGGTGTTTTTACTATTACCTAGGGTAAATACATTAGATAGAAAACTCATGATGAGGTGTAATGAATCAGTTTGCAAGAAGTTAAGGATGAGTCAATTTGACCTCCCTACACTTCAACTTTCAACTCAATTTTTGGTGGAACTGCTCCTCCTTTCATGGATTCGACCCTTGAGGCTGGGAGGAGTTTTTTGGAGGTTCATTGGTTGGAATCGGTTGGATTCTATTGTATTGATCAAGGAATATGGTGTAATCAGTTTGGCCTAAAATTAATGAAGAATTTCATATATTTTTTTGGGATACCCATGGTATGAATGTTTGGAATTTTTTTTTCTCTTTTTTCATTTGTATGAATTTTTTGTAAGATCATAAACCATTTCATGTATATTATATGATGATTTTCAAGTTGATAGGCAGAATACAGGTTCTTTCATGCTTTTCTTTGGGAAAGTCTTCATAATTTGTCCATTTTATTTAGTTTAGGAAGAATATATCTCTTATTATCTTCCCATCTCCTCATCAGTCTGAAACCACCTCAAAAAATCACCTTAAAGTGCTAAGCTTTCTACCTACTATTCCCCATTGAATGGAATGCAATTCCCATGTTATTTTCCCTGACCTGGCTTCTTTGACCTAATCCTCATCCAAAAAACCCAATCAAAACAAAACAAATCCTTCTGCATTTCATTGCTAGCCTAAAACATTTTCATCCAGCCCTTTTGGCTATGACTTTGTGGAGAGAGCCCTCTCCGACTTGGTAGGCTAGATACCAAGTGTTGGGGTTCCCATGTTTTGGCCAGATTGGCAAGACCAAAAGATGAGACAACATGAAACCACTTTCAAACCTTAGGATCTAGCCCTCCTAGGTCCAGAGAGGGATCTCTCTATGATATGACAATGGTATATGTCTTTAAGGCTTAGTGTTAATATTTTAGGCTAGTTATAGGTACAAGGTTTGTTTGTTTGATTTGTTTTGGTTTGGTTGTTGGGAATCAGGAATGAAGGATTCAATATAAGGCAAGGCAAGGCAAAGAAGTTTTTAGGTAAAAGTAGATAACTTAGAGAACATCAAGGCCATTAGGCAATGGATTCAGGAAAGGGTTTACTTGTTGTTCAATGTGCAAGCTTTCAATTGGGCTAGTCATCTAAAGCATTGGATCCTAAAATGATTGTGTGGCATGGAACATTAAGGATTGAAAATGAAGAGAGGAAAACCATCCAATTCTATCTATAGATCAGGTCAGAGGTCATTTAACTCCGGACCTACTTGGAAATAATCAGAGGCAACTTGAGGGAACTTGGAAAGTTTAATTGAAATGGAAAGATCCTAGTGAGGTAGAGACAGAGTTCTAAACCCCCCAGTGTTCTCAACTCATTTAATTAAATCTAAATAAGAACACCTAAAGACAGATTCCATTAATTCATACATCAGCTAGCAATATATCAGACCACTACACTGGTTAAATTAATTTAAATCAAACCTTAGATAAAACATTTAGTAGAAAACATCAAGGAAAGGAGAGCAAAAACATAGGGTGCCTAACAAGGGAAAATCCTATGCCAGGTTTCTGATGCAATTCAGAAGAAGTGTAGTGAAATGAAATAAAATGCAGAGATAGAAAAACATCACTAGCTGCTTTAGATCAGGATCCAAAGAAATGTGCTTGTCATGTTAAAAAACAACACCAGTCATGTACAACATTGCCCACAGCTTGAACATTCAGCCTGAATACATCCTTCTTCAACCTATCTTACAACTCTACACAGAACTATATCTCACAGAAACAGCTTGCAGTTCTCTGATATCTCATCAAAAACCTTTACAATAGTTTTCTCATGATTTTTATAACTGAAGAGGAGCGAAGGAGGTAGGTAGAAGATTAAATGAAACATTAAACTCAGAAAAGAAAGAGAGGGCCAAAGCCCATTCTGTTTTAAACTCTGAGCATTAATCTCTGACACATTTGGAGGAAAAAATGGTCTTCTTCAGGCTTCATTTACTCTAGGTATGTTTCTGATGCATTCTGGTTTGCTGTACTCTATAGTACCTTTGGTGCATAAACAACATGTAAATAAATGAATGAATGGTCTGCCATACTTAGTGGAACAAATGCTCTGATAGTCTGGGACTGTGTTCTGGGCAGAAATCTCCTCTGGAGTACGGCATATAATGAAAACAGTATGGGCAACCCGTCCTTTCTAGGAGGAAAACATTCTGCTGATGTAGAAAAACCTACTGTATAATAACTTCTGCATATCCGTATCCTCTGGGGGTCTATGAGGTCTTTAACCTTGGTAGCTTGCCTTGAAAGACTTGGTTTGAGGCTTATAGATCTTCGTTTTCATGCCTGGAACTCTCTGCCACTTCATTTATACCACTGTCAGTGAAAAATTTCCGTTGTATCAATACTGTGCAAACATGGCGACGTTTCAACTCATAAACTCTGTGAAACCCATAACTATGTGAAGAAAAACATACACGAAGGAGGTGGATGGTTACGGAGGACAGGTGGAATGATAGCACGGCGGTGGTGGAATGGTGGCTTTTTGTCAACATAGTGGTGAAAATGCATTTAAATGGTGAAAACAATGAACAATAGGGTTTGGTGGTGAAATGCAGTGCAGACCGTTAGATCGTGGTCCAGGGACAAAGATCAACGGCGGAGATTGACACAGAGGAATGATATATGAAAACGAACGAAATTAATATGGAATGTAAGACCTTAATGCAAACATAGAACTTTGGTTAAAAATGAAAATACAAAGGAAATGGGCGAAAATGTTACGAAAATGCATGGAAAAGAACATACAAGTGGGACCCAGCAGAGGCGGAGATGCGATCAGATCCGAGCCGTCAGATTTTCAGATCCAGCAGATGGTCATATTTACTTCAGAGCATCGCAACCAGGAAGGGCAAGGGTGATACATTAACATATTTCCTATTGCTATTGGGAAAGGGGTGCGATTGGAATGTGCGATGACTGTTGGATTCACACGGGAATCGACTGTGGAGAAGTGTATCGGGGGATCGCAATCGGAGGGGCACAGGGGTAACACATATCAAAATTCTGATTGCGATCAGGAAGGGAGTGCGTTGGACCGTCCGATCCGGTGGGAAGATCAACGGTCCAAATGTGATTGAAGTGTCGCAATCGGGAGCAACGTACGGGGTGAAAACAGAGACTTGCGATTGCGATCAGGCGGGGGGTGAAATTGGCGCTCCACCATCGGACCGGAACAACATATCGATGGTGTATAACCCATCACGGGACTTAATGTATTAAACCAATCGCATCGAAATTTTTTGATGATACAAAGGAATTTGCCCCTCCGACGACCTCCGATTGCGATTAGCGCTCAAGACTTAAGCACTTGGTCTTAGTGCAAGGGCATGTGTGGGAAGTGGTTGAAAGGGACTGGCGGGAAAGGGGCTAAGCCCTGTTATAATGTTTAAAAGTGGGTTTTTAACCCATTTTTAATGAAATTTAAAGTTGGGATGGGTAACGATAGGGAAGAAAATGGGAAATTTAGCCAAACAAAGAGAAAAGGTAGGATTCAAGGGGGATTTTTGGGGATCTTAGAGGGTTAGTGGGAAAAAGAGGGGGTAGAAGGGGATTTTGAAGAGGGGAAGAAAAGGGGAAAAAAGGAGAATTCTGAAAAGGTACAAGGGACAAAAAAAGGCCTTTTTGAGCAAAATTTATCATTCAGCTAGGCTCATGGACAACAGATTAGCAGAGGGAAACAGTCAAAGGCCACGAACATAACAAGACTTCGAGGATGATGTGTTTCCAAGGGAAATGAATTACTTGAAGGCTTATGAAAAAATATAGCCCCTTGCTTTCTTGTCAAGGAATTCATAAGGGGCTAACAGTGGCTCCACATGGGGATGGCTTCTTCTTAAAGGAGTCAAGAATTCAGAAAATGATCTTTGGTGTAGGCCAGATGCCTGCTGCTTAAGCCACCTTTCTTCTTTGATTTTCAACTGCCACAAATATGATAGATCAACAAAACATTCCCAACAATCTACCTACCCATCCTACAATCCTAGCATTTTGTCTTCGAGGGTGCATTTGATCTAGCAGACCCTTTACATCATTTATTTTTATAACAGAAAATAAACCTATTCTAGATATACCCTTATTACTCCATGAGACCATATTAGACTGTTGGTCTCATATGTTTCTCTACCTAATCTAATATCTACTGGGATTAAACTGTCCAGCAGATTTCTTCTCTACATTCTACAACAGGAAATTTAAAAACAGTCAAACTAGGATTAAACAGTCTAGTTTTTTGTAGATCCAAGACATAAAAACAGTTGCACATGGACAGAAATCTACAGAAAACTGAAACAAAACTTTGAAGGGTTGAAATCTGAGATCTTGGAGTATCCGTCTTCTCTTTGTGACTCAAGTTTTGAGCATGTTAGAGTCACTTCTTTTCTCCATTTCAGCTCTGGTTGTGGGAATATTAGAGCTTATTTTTCTTGTCTTCTTTGCTGGTCCATATCTTGAGCGTGTTAGGACCAGCTGCTTTTCTTACTTTGGCTCAGGTTTTGAGCGTATTAGAGCCAATATTTTTATACCTCAGAGGTTCATGTTTTGAGCATGTCTGAACCTCTTTTTCTCTCTGTTTTTTGAAACATTTTCTCTTTTTTCTTGAAAACAAAAACTACAATGGTATGTAAAATGGAAAGGAAAACTGGAAATTGAAAATCAGCAGAAGTAGTGTTTTAGCATCCTGCCATTGACAGGACCCCCAAACAGCTCAGTACCATCTAATTCCTATAGGAAAAAGGCATTTGGACCCATAGTGGCATGGATGATGTATGGACCTTGCCACAAGCTGTCAAACTTGCCGTGCTTTCCTTTATCCTCTCTCCTTGAGTCCCACTTCAGAACCTTAACTCCAATTTTGAAATCAGCAGCTTTGGTTCTCTTATCGAACAAATTTTTTATGTTTTCCTGAAATTTGATGGCTCTGTTATAGAACTCTTCCCTTTTTTGCTGGAGATGAATTTTTTGGTTTACCCTTCTCATCATATTGTCTTCTTTGGACTGAATCTCTTGAACGAGTTTGATTACTGGTACCCCAAGGCTAGTAGGAAATACTGCTTATGTACCATAGATAAGCTGAAATGGTGACATGCCAATGGACTTCTTGGTTGTAAGCCTATGAGCCCACAAAGCATGCACCAACTTGTTATGCCATGGCTTTTTGTTCTCTTCTAACAACTCTTTGATGATGGCCACAAGGCTCTTGTTTGATGATTCAGCTAGGCCATTACCTTGTGGGTAATAGGCAGCTGAATGACCAAGCGTTATTTGATACCTGTGACAAAAATCAACCATTTTCTTGGATCCAAAAGCAGCAGCATTGTCGGTGATTATTTTCCTTGGGCAACCAAATCGAGAGAGGATATGACCTTCTAGGAACCTAATGATGACTGAATCTATGGAATTCCTAGTAGGTATGGCCTCTATCGACTTAGTGAAGTAGTCTGTGGCTGTTAAGATCCATTTGTGTTTTGCAGAAGAAGCAGGGTGTATTTCCCTAATAAAATCTAGGCCCCATTGCATAAAAGGACCTTCAACCATGATGGGTTGTAACGTGAGGGGAAGGAGTTTTCTCTTGCCTTCGAAAATCTAGCATTTGTGGCAGGTAATTACCATCTTATGGATGTCATTGAAGAGTGTGGGCCAATAATAGCCAGCCCTGAGTATCGTTTTGGCAGAGGCTTTCCAGCTCAGGTGGCCTCAACACTCTCCAGCATGGAACTCTTATTTGATCCTTTCTGCCACTGTTTCAGGCAAACATTTAAGCAATAGGCCATTTGGGTTTTTCCAGTATAAGTTTTCATTCAAAATGCAGTAGTTTTTGGCTTTTAGTTTTATGAATCTGACCTTAGTCTTTGACATTTCAGGTGGAGCATTGAGGTTGGTGAGCACATAAAGGATATCAGAGTACCAAGGGGAGTTATGAAACTTCTCCTCAATAGTGGGCTCAGACAATCCTTCTTTCTCATCTAAGGAAGCTACCATGTTGATGTCAAGGGCTTGCAGATTTGATTCAGCAATTAACCTAGCTAAGCCCTGACCTTTGATTATTTTGGTGGGTTTTATCTCAAGGTCGTATTCTAAGATCACAACAATCCATTTTCCCCTTTTCCCATCTGGGTCTTGGGATAGAATATCTTTGACTATTATGTTAGGCACATAAGCTATGGTGTGGGAATGCAATATGTACAACCTAAAATATTTTAAAGCCTTAACTAGAGTGTAAGCCTAATTTTCCATTATGTTGTATTTCAATGGTGCATCCCTCAGTGCCTTGCTGAAAAAGGAAATTGGTTGTTCCATTCCCTCTGGATTTTTATGCAGTAAGACTGCAGCCACTATATGCTCAGAAGAAAATGAAAAAATCAGAAAATCCTTTGAGAAATTTGGGCTAATCAGAACATGAGCTTGGGTGAGTGCAAGTTTTACTGATTCAAAGGATTTTTTAGCTCCAACAGTCCATTTAACTCCTACACCTTTCTTCAGCATGTTTGTCATATTCATAAGGTGTTCAGCTAGGTTGGGGATAAATCTCCTAAGGAAGTTGTTTTTCCCAATGAAGGACTGTAATTCTTTGATGTTTCTTGGGTGTGTGATCTGTAGTTTTCCCTCAACTCTTTGTGGGTCTATCCTGATTCCCTTTTCTGATATAATTTGGCCAATAAGCTTTCCTTCTTGCAGCCCAAATACGGTCTTTTTTGGATTTAATGACAGACCAAACCTTCTACATTTTTCAAACACTTTTCCCAAATGTTTCAGGTGTTCTTCTTCAGTCTTAGAATAGACTGTTATGTCATCCAAGTAAATAACAATGAAGTGTCCTATCTCATTTGAAAAGGCTATATCCATTGCTCTTTGGAAGGTTGCGCCAGCGTTCATCAGTCCAAAGGGCATCTTCACATACATAAAGGTGCCCCATGGAGTGGTAAAGGCTATTTTGAGTTGATCTTTTGGGATTACTAAGACTTGGTTGTAACCTGAAAAACCATCTAGCAGGGAGATTCTCTTGGACCAATGAGATTCAGATGAGATTCTCAACTAGCAATATATCAGACCACTACACTGGTTAAATTAATTGAAATCAAACCTTAGATAACACATTTAGTAGAAAACATCAAGGCAAGGAGAGTAGAAACATAGGGTGCCTAACAAGGGAAAATCCTATGCCAGGTTTATGATGCAAGCCAGAAGAAGTGTTGTGAAATGAAATAAAACGCAGAGATATAAAAACATCACCAGCTGCTTTAGATCAAGATCCAAAGAAATGTGCTTGTCATATTAAAAAACAACACCAGTCATGCACAACATTGCCCACATCTTGAACATTCTGCCTGAATACATCTTTCTTCAGCCTATCTTACAACTCTACACAGAACTATATCTCATAGAAACAACTTGCAGTTCTCTGATATCTCATCAACAACCTTTACAATAGTTTTCTCATGATTTTTATAACTGAAGAGGAGCGAAGGAGGTAGGTAGAAGATTAAATGAAACATTAAACTTAGAAAATAAAGAGAGGGACGAAGCCCATTCTATTTTAAACTCTGAGCATTAATCTCTGGCACCTTTGGAAGAAAAAATGGTCTTCGTCAGGCTTCATTTACTCCAGGTATGTTTTTTATGCATTCTGGTTTTTTGTACTCTGTAGTAACTTTGGTGCATAAACAACATGTAAATGAATGACTGAATGGTCTGCCATACTTAGTGGAACAAATGCTCTGATAGTCTAGGATTGTGTTCTGGGCGGAAATCTCCTCTAGAGTACGACATATAATGAAAACAATATGGGCAGCCCGTCCTTTCTGGGAGGAAAACATTCTGTTGATGTAGAAAAACGTGTTGTATAATAACTTCTGCATATCCGTATCCTCTGGGGGTCTATGAGGTCTTTGACCTTGGTATCTTGCCTTGAAAGACTTGGTTCAAGGCTTATAGATCTTCGTTTTCGTGCCTGGAACTCTCTGCCACTTCATTTATACCTTTGTCAGCGAAAAATTGCCACTGTATCAATACTATGCAAACATGGCAGCGTTTCAACTCATAAACTCTGTGAAACCCACAACTGTGTGAAGAAAAACATGCACAGAGGAGGTGGATGGTTATGGAGGATAGGTGGAATGATAGCGCGGAGGTGGTGGAATGGTGGCTTTTGGTCGACACAGTGGTGAAAATGCATTTAAATGGTGAAAAAAATGAACAACAGGGTTTGGTGGTGAAATGCAGTGAAAAATGTTAGATCGTGGTCCGAGGACAAAGATCAACGGTGGAGATTGACACAGCGGAATGATATATGAAAACGAACGAAATGAATATGGAATGTAATACCTTAATGAAAACATAGAAATTTGGTTAAAAATGAAAACACAAAGGAAATGGGTGAAAATGCTACGAAAATGCATGGACAAGAACATACAAGTGGGACCTAGCAGAGGCGAAGATGTGATCAGATCTGAGCCGTCAGATTTTCAGATCCAGCAGATGGTCAGATTTACTTCGGAGCATCACAATCGAGAAGGGCAAGGGTGATACATTAACATATTTCCGATTGCGATTGGGAAAGGGGTGCGATTGGAATGTGCGATGACCGTTGGATTCGCACGGGAATCAATGGTGGAGAAGTGTATCAGGGGATCGCAATCAGAGGGGGACAAGGGTAACACATATTAAAATTTTGATTGCGATCAAGTGGGGAGTGCGTTGGACCGTCCGATCCGGCGGGAAGATCGACGGTCCAAATGTGATCGGAGCGTCGCGATCGAGAGCAACGGACGGGGTGACAACAGAGACTTGCGATTGCGATCAGGTGGGGGTTGCGATTGTGCTCCACTGTCAGATCGAAACAATAGATCGACGGTGTATAACCCATCACGGGACTTAATGTATTAAACCAATCGCATCATAATTTTTCGATGATACAAAGGAATTCACCCCTCCGACGACCTCCGATTTCGATTAGCGTTCAAGACTTAAGCACTTGGTCTTAGCATAAGGGCATGTGTGGGAAGTGGTTGAAAGGGACTGGCGGGAAAGGGGCTAAGCCCTGTTATAATGTTTAAAAGTGGGGTTTTAACCCATTTTTAATGAAATTTAAAGTTGGGATGGGTAACGATAGGGAAGAAAATGGGAAATTTAGCCAAACAAAGGGCAAAGGTAGGATTCAAGGGGGATTTTGGGGGATCTTAGAGGGTTAGTGGGAAAAAGAGGGGGTAGAAGGGGATTTTGAAGAGGGGAAGAAAAGGGGGAAAAGGAGAATTCTGCAAAGGTACAAGGGACAAAAAAAGGCCTTTTTGAGCAAAATTTATCATTCAGCTAGGCTCATGGACAACATATTAGAAGAGGGAAACAGTCAAAGGCCGGGAACATAACAAGACTTCGAGGATGATGTGTTTCCAAGGGAAATGCATTCCTTGAAGGCTTATGAAACAATCTAGCCCCATGCTTGCTTATGAAGGAATTCATAATGGGCTAACACCAAGCTAAAATATTGGTCTGTGGTTACCTTTGTTGGGATTTATTCTTCAACCTTAGAAATCTGGCAGAGTGATAACACCTTGTGTGACAAAAACATATTCCATTTACATCATCACCATTTCTAGCACTATATGAAGCAGCCTACCCCATTTTGACACCGGGCCCGGAGATGTAGCCCACAGTGGGTGAACACCGTTATCAATGTCTCATGTTCTTATGTTGCTAATTATTGTCTTATTTCCTCTTGCTTAAAGTATGTATATGTGTTATTTTAATGCTTTTTTCAGTGCAATTCTAACCACATCATAGAAGTAAAAGATCATGGGTAAATCCAACATTGAAGGAACCCAGATCATTTAGCCCTAGAGACATTGTAAGATAAGGGAAAGCACCCATTATGATGATGCTTCCCTTCATTGATGATATATATATTTTTTTACTGGCGTGATAGTCAATGACTTGTTTTTGTATATTGGGACACATATTTTTTGATATATATATATATATATATATATATATATATATATATATATATATATATATATATATATATATATATATATATATGCGAGATGTATTTTCGACGGCTCGTATGATGTGTATATGGTTAAATTTATATGTTTTTATGTGTTTATGATGGATGTTATGCTTATTATGAAAAAAATTTTGTTTTATGGATGATGATCTATACGAGATGCATTCTAGTCTAGGATATGGTTAGCTATACGACCTACTACTTGATTTTTATCTCTTGGTATATGTGTAAATGTAATGTGATCAAAGTGTCGGACTAACCGTTGTGCATGCAAGTACTTCCTAAATAGGTGTGAATCTCATATTTGAAAGGCTTGGTTTAACTGCGATACCACTAATTGGGAATAAAGAAAGACATGTAGATGGATAATGCCCTAGTTGGAGGTATCGCTCAACAATTCAATTACTGCATCATATTCTACTTGATTATTTGTAGCTGACCCAATACATACTCCATTGGTGAGGAATGGTGATCGATCAGGAGAGTATATGGCCCAGGCAGGTGCGACTAAATTTTGTGAACATCGAGAGGCTTCATCAACAAATCCAAAATACTAGATGGGTGGACAATCCATTTGTGACACAAGAGTGCTTTTTTAGAACGATTCCATGATGATTGTGATCAACATAAAAAATATGTTACATTCATTTTATCTCTAGGGTATTGAGGCTTTTCGCCTTATTGGTATAATTTTTTGAGGTAAAGCCCATTGGCGGGATTGGCTAAGCATGTAACATCAGGATCAGATAATATGTATGCTCCTTTGAGGATATAGTTTTTGATGATGTAAGGACCCTTACATAATGTTTTATACTTCTTGGGTCTTAAGGGTTATTTTGAAACATCGTAGCAAAGGACTAGCTCCCCCTCAAAAAATGAGTGAGGGGTGATTTGCAGTCGAATGATGCTTTTACTTTTTTCTTATGAGCCTTGTTGTGTTGGAAATATTCCTGTCGAATTTCGTTGACGAGCTTTCATTGTACCAATTCTTGCTCTAGAGGCTGAGTATTAGTGAGCAGTTTGATGGCTACATGTAATTTTGGGATTTCATGCTCAATGAGAAGCATGACCTCCACGATGTATGTGACCTGGAAAGGTGTAAACCTTGTTGAGTATTTGACTATTATGTGGTATGCCCATAAGGCTAAAAACACCATATGGTGCCAAGTTGTTTTATGGCATTTTACCATGCGCTGTAACATTGTTTTGAGTACTTTGTTAACAAATTCTGGCTGGTTGTTGGATTGGGGGTAGTATGGTGATGAAAACCCAAGGTGATGAGATATCTCCTGTAATATTTCATTCTTGAAATGATTTCCATGGTTAGAGACTAACTCCTTTGGTACACCAAACCATGTGATGACATGGTTGAAGAGAAACTGAGCTGCAATTTCTGCGGTGTTATCATATATGGGTATGGTTTCTGCCCATTTAGTGAAATAGTAAACAACTAATATGATGTATTTGTGGTTTCTAAACGAAATAAGGTTGCAAGTCATAAATTCGAGGCCCCATTTTCAAAAAGGGGCCTGCTATAATGACCGGGTGTAGGGGAGCTGGGGGGGCCTCTTTCCTTGTGAGAAAAGCGTTGGAATTGTTCACACCTTTTGACTACTTATATGAAATCGTGGAATAGCGTGGGACAAAAATAAACAACATGTAATACCTTTTGTGCAGTGAGCATCCAAGAGAGATGGCCTCCACAAGCCCCACTATGGCAGTCATTTAGGGCTTGCTCAACTTGGTTGTGAGTAAGGCATCGACGCAAAATGGTGTCAATGCCACTTTGATAAATAACATCCCCCATCAAAAGGTATCAGGGGGCCTAATGGCGTATGCACCTTCAATTTCCACGGGTGAGCTGAGGTTTGAACTTTTGGGTTCACTAAAATAGAAGAATGTCGTCGTACCAGGGATCCTCGGTCATCTTTTAGAACAAACTTTCATCAGGTAGTGAGTCATTAACTAGAGATCCTTGGGTCGCACTTGGGAGATCAGTGATGAATTCGGCTAGGATTAGTGATTTATTGCTCTTGGGAGATCTAAACTCTAGGTTGCATTCCTGCAATATAACTATCCATCGAGCATAATTATGGTTCATTATATGGCAGGTTAGTAAATATCACATGGGGTTGATAGTTGCTATGATTATTGTAGTCCTTAGGATGATGTAATGCTGAAGCTTTTGTACTGCATGTACTACGTCTAGGGAAATTTTTTCTTATGGCTCATACCTCAAAGAAGGGCCGACTAGGTTCTTGCTAACGTAATAATTTACGTGCTCTTTGTTGTTGGGTTCGTTCTGGCCTAACACCCCAGCTATGGTTGTATCTAACATTGATAGGTATAAGGTGTAGTCCTTACCATAATTGGGTGGGCTGACCAAGGGGGCTGAAGAAGTTAGTGTCATAATTTGAATTTTTCCATTAGTGATAAAAATTACTCTTTTTATATTCATTTTAGGGGTCCCACTCATAATTTTTTTATCATTCCATTAGGTCATGCAAACAATTGATTCACTGATGGTAGCCCTAGTCACAAAACCTCACTCTCCCTCAAAATTTCACATTTTCTGACCCACCTCCATGTCTTGCTGAGCATAAAACAATGTTAAAAGCTCATTTTATTATGTCATTATGTTAGTCAAAGTCAAACATGGAGTCAAGTCATCCAAGGTCCCATTAGGTCATCCAAGGTCCCATTAGGTCAATTAGGTTTCATTTTTCAAGGTTCATAAATATTCCATTTCATCTCAATAAGGTTAGAAAAGTTGTGAGAGTGACTCAAATAAAACTTTATTAATCATTTGTAGAGGTTTTATCAGCATGTAAATATGATTTTAAATTTGTAATTTTGGTTTCAGAGTATGATTTTCATACTAAAATGTAATTTTATTCAAAACAACAATGTAATTTATTTTTTAATTTTTATGTAATTTTATTCTCATAACATGTAATAAGTTCTATCCCAAGCTGCCAACTCAAACTTCACATGCCAAACTGAAGAGAAAAAGAGTCAAAGTGAAAAGTACCAAACTCCAACAACATCATCCTACAAAGAAATAAAAATCAAAGGAAAAGGGTAATCAACAAATGTTTTCAAAAAGGTGAAATGAACATTAGAAAAATGGGTTTTTATATCAAAATTAAAATTCACTTAAGTATTTATGACTCCTTGTCTTCATTTAAAATTCATTTGTCTCCTCAAAATACCAAGAAAGCACTCTAAGAGACCAAAATTTCGAGTTTCTGGGTGAAATTGGTAAGAAAAACTGAGCAGAGGGTGCAAATGCTGAAGAGAGGGCACAAATGCTGAAGGCAGGGCACAAACACTGAAGGAAGGATGAAAATGTTATGTTGAGGGTGAAAACACTCTGATGACAGTGAAAATGCTTGAGAAATGGCACAAATGACCAGCAAGCCCTAGAATCATGTTCAAGTGGCGAAAAAATGTTTCCAAATCTTCACCAACTCACTCATTGACCTCTAGTAAATCAGTAAGAGCTCATGCCATTTAAAACCATTTTCATAAAGTTTATGTGTTGAGGGTTGTCAAAATGGAGGTCAAAATTTGGCATTGAATTTGTTTAAAACCCTAGTATCCATATTCCATTTGTGAATATTCCCAAATTACACTCTCTTACACCCTTATAACCTTCCCATAATTACAAAAACCCATTCCTAAACCCCTATTTTTCAAAATCCCCTTTTCCTAAAACTTTCTCCCAAAACCCTAATTCCTAGGTGATACATCTACCTAGGCTCCCAATCCCCAAATCCCCATTATAAAATCCCATCATACTACTACTCCCTATCCCCTCCCCCATTTCATACATCCCTAGAAACATCTCCCTCATTTTCCCTTTCCCATTCCCCATTCCTAAAAACATATTTCACACCATCCACTTCCCTAGGGTTTTGACAAAAACACCATGGAAGAAGAGGACGAAAACACATCATTCATTGAGGGAGAGGAAACAAAGGTGAGGAAGCCACACAAAGGGGGAAGAGTACCCAGACTTGAACCTAATAGCACTAGGGAACTCTTGGCTTCTCCATTGAATGTGTCATGCTTCAAACATGTTGGCTATTATGATTTTTGTGAGAAAATTCATAGGGTTAAACACCATCCCATGTTGACCATAATTTTCATATCTAAACTCCATGACAACCTAGTTACATTATCTGGTTTCACTTTTACTCTATCAACTGCTATTATTTTAGATGCCACCGGGATCCCAAATGTTGGGGAGAAGTGGTTCAAGAAAGGTAATTTGAAGAAACAGGATTTTGACTTTTTTTTTTAAACCAAGACACCAAAATCAAACAAAGAGGTTCTTTCCTTTTTCTTGCCTCCTGGACAGGTATGCACCAATGATGAAGATAATCATAAAATAATTTTCATTTGAAGGTAGATTTTCAGGGTTTTATTCATATCACATCTGGGTCTTAATGCATTTCACTAGGGTAAGGATGCCTAACATTCCCTATTATCTTTTCCGAAGCATAAAGAAGATGACATACATTTCCCAGAAAAAGGAGTATGAACATCAAATGAGAAGCCTATTTCATCATTCCCTCATTAAAATAATAGTCCTCCACCATCTCAATCAACTAAACATTGCATGGAGTACCTTCATAGCTAATGATATTTTCAAAGATCCATCTACTTAGCATGCACAAAATGTCCCTTCATCATCCCAACCATCCACTTATATCCCTCCATCTCAGCCCATAACAAATTCATCATCATCAGATCAGTCCCCTTCACCTCCTTCATCTCCATCTCATCATGACATTGGGTCACTTAGAAGGATTGAGGACATTGAGCCTAAGTGGGCTAGTATGGTTGAGGTTGAGCCATTGCCAAAATCCTACCAGAGAGGCCACATGCATGTGTTTACTCCACATAGAGTGCAAGGGGCCATGCCTTCTTCTAAAACAAAGCAGGTGGACAAGGGCAAAGAAAAGGTGACTGAGGCAGTCAGTCATGATGAGGAGGATATTCATGAAACAAAACAATAATTTTAGCTTGTTGACCTAGATGAGGATGAAAATGAAAAAATAACTAATGCAACCATCAAAGGAAAGGATGTCAAGATTAAGGAGCTCCAAAATAATCTTGATAGGGCCAAATATGTCATAAACTTCCTTGAGCAAGAGAATGAGAAATTGAAGACTAAACATGTCATTGATGAGGTCAAGTATATCACTGCTCAAAGGGAGGCATAAAAGGCCAAAGCCATGCTATATGAAACACTTGAAAAGTATGGCTTGCTTGATGGTGAAGAGGAACAAGCACCAAGAAAGACACCTAGAACTAGAGGGCTGAAAAGAGCTTTAGCTCTATAAAGACAAAGGGAGGTTGAGCTTGTTGATCATCTAACCCTAAATGAGCAACTTGCTATAGTGATCAGTGAAAAAAGGGAGCCATGGCTTGATAGAGCCAATCAACACTTGGAGAAGCTTATAGAAAAGGAAAACAAAAACAATGACCTATTGAGGAGGAAAGTCAAACACCATGCTCTAAAGGAGAAAATTGCAATGGCCAAGCTCAAAAGAGCCAATGCAAAGATTGAATATTTGACCATGGAAGAGAAGAAAAACTTGGACATACTTACTGAGGCTTCCCTCCAAGCCTATCCACATCATCATCAACCATTCTACCAATTTTGAGGCATTTTCAAAATTTTTGCAAAATATAGGATTTTCTGAGTTTTCTGTAATAGGAATTTAGCAGAAATTTTGTCATTTGTGTAGCGCCCTAGGCGCTACACAAATGTTTGGGGCACTTTTTGAAGGAAAGAAGACTACCATTGGATTCCTAAATAAAAATTGATTCTAGAAAACCATGTTTCCAACCTTGGTTTGCAGTTTTGACATGTGAAAGGTAAAAAACCCACCTAAAAATGACCTTTCTGCCCCTGTTTTGACCTAGGCGCTGCAAAAATACCAGTATTGGGAGAATGAATTTTTGAGGGGGCAAATGACCTTCATTTTCAAAAATGGAGGCATATTCTGAAAGAGGACTAGAAGGGCTTTCCAATATTGGGAGTGATTTTGACACCTTCAAGTAAGCCAAAAGTGGCCCTGAACATGTAGGGCGAAAATGACACTCCCAGGGCATAAATTACAAAGGGAGGGGTGAAAAAAACCATTTTGCTAATATTTTTGGAATTTCTATGAAATTTTGACTTTTATTCAGAAAATCATGTTTCTACCTATGTAATTAATGATAGTAAATGTAATAATTCTATGTATTAGTTACTTAGGGGTATATTCATTGTGTAAAATTTATCATTGAGTCAAAATGAATAAGTTTGAGTGTAATTAGGAATGAGTCACTTGGACCATTCTACACTTCAGCTTTCAGTTCAGTATTTTGTGGATCTCTTCCTCACCTCATGGATTCGACCCCTAAGGATGATTGAATGTTTTTTTGATGTATATTTAGTCCCTTTCTTCCCTCTTAGCAAGGGTTGGAATCATTTTGGATGTTAGCTTGTTGATCAAGGAACTATTGTACTCAGTTTTGACTAGTTAATAAAGAAGAGTTGCGGCTATTTTTTGGGATACATGTGGTATGATATTTATCATTGGTTTTTCTTCAGTTTGATATGTTATATTGTGTTGTATTCATATTAATTACATATATATGGTATTATTTCTTTCAGGTTGATAGACAAAACACATGTTTTCTCATGCTCTGTTTTGGGAAAGTGATCATAATTTGTCCATTTTCCTCTGTTTAGGAAGAACAAATATCCCATGCTCTTCCTAGATTCTCATAAGTCCTAAAACCATCTTATGACAATCATCTTAAATTTATAAGCCTTATGCCTACCTTTCCCCATTGAATCCCTGCAAACCTATCTCATTTTCCCTGACCTAGCTCCCTTGACCTAATTTATTCATCCAGTAAAACCCAACCAAATCAAATCAAAACAACCCCTGCACTCATTATCTAGCGTAAAAACCCTAATTCTTCTAGCACTCTTGGCTATGACCTTGTGGAGAGAGCCCTCTCTGACTTGGTAGGGCTAGCTACCAGGCAAAAATTTTGGTCTGTGGTTACCTATGTTGGGATTCCTTCTTCATCCTTGGGAATCTGACAGAGTGATAACAGAAGACAAGGTGTCTTTTAGTACCTCAAATTAATCTTGAGCCTCATCATCCCACTTGAACATAATGTCCTGATGGAGCAAGCGTAGGAAGCCATGCACACAAGTGGCACAGTCAAGGACAAGGCGTTGTAAGAAGTTGGCTTTTCCATGCAGACTTTGAAGTTTCTTTAGAATTTTGGGTGGTGGTACTTCTTTGATTACTTGGACTTTGAGGGGTTCAAATCTGATTCCTTATTGGGATACTATGAATCCTAACAGTCTACCTACATTAACGCATAAGGCACACTTGAGAGGGTTTAGGCGTAGGTTGTAGTGCCAGCACTGTTGAAATACCAAACGTAAATCTTATAGATGGTTAGCTCGTTTCTTAGATCGTACTGTGAGGTCGTCCAAGTAGGTTAAGGTAAGATGAGGAAAGTCATGGAATATATAGTTCATGGCCCGCCAAAAGGTGGCTCCAACATTTTTAAGACCAAATGGAATAACCTGATATGCAAATGTGCTCCAAGGGGTGGTGAATGCAGTCTTATACCGATTTGTATGTCGGATATGAATTTTATTGTACCCTAAGAATCCATCCATGAAGGACAAGGTCTCATGACCGGCACAAGCATCAATGACTTGGTTGATGAAAGGAGTGGGGTAGTTTTCTTTGGGAAAAGATTTGATTAAATCTTGAAAATAAGTACATAATTGAATGGTGCCATGTTTCTTCGTGACGGGTAAAGGGTTAGAAACCCAAGACGTGAAAGCAATTGGGTAGATGAATCCAGATTTATGATGCTTGTCTATCTCTTGTTTGATCGCTTCTGCTTTGGATGGGTGTAACTGACACTATTTTTGGCAGACGAGTGATACGTCAAGCCAAGTGTCAATGTGATGCTCCATGATGCTGGGGCTTAACCCTAGCATTTACGACTAATCCCACGCAAATATATTCCTATAATATTGTAATAGGTTTGTATACGCGACTACCTCATCTGGGGAGCATGCTACCCCCAGTGAGATTTCTTTGGTTTTGATTGGTTTTTTCGAGATATTCACCTTGATGGTTAGCGAAATATTCAACATATTTCCTTCCTCAAACACATGAGGCGATGGGACAAGATTCTTGAACCAATAAACCTTACCTGATGGAAGTAAGTCTTTGGATTCAATGGCATAACTATCCTAGGTTTTTGTGCTGCTACACACAAATGCTTTTTCTAGAAGAAAAAATGAGCGACGATGCATTGCATCCCACAAACAATCTTCTTCCGTCATGATCCCTAATATATTCTCATCAGTGTGAAACAAGATTTCTAAGGGGGAATTTTTTTGTGTGAGGTCGCGAGGAATTGGTTTGAACCTAACAGTGCTGGTCGACAGACATGATTATGATTATGTGGTTGATGTTGTGGAACCAGATGAGGTTGACAGGGTGTATATGGGCTCGGTTTGCACCGTCGAAGGTAATACTACCGTTATGGTAGTTCCAACGGTCTTGACACCAAGGAATGATGAGCAAACAACACGAGTCATGGTTCCCATGCATGATGAGATGAATTATATGTGGAGTTGTGTGTCGTCAGCATTACGCGGCGAAAGAATTTTTGTGATGTTTGTGTTTTTTTAGCTAGAGGAGATTCATGCTCTATTGGTGGTGTAAGAAGGGTATAGTTATCTTCTTTTATGTGAATATTTTGACAGATGCAAAGGTGCCGAAATTTCTCAACACAGGGAATTTCTCTATATCATGATTGTGGCTCGTGCAAATAACATAGTTACTGATCAAATGAGAAGATTACTTGGTTCCCGTTTTTTGATGTAGAAAAAAAATCATGCAATTTTTAAAAGTGGTGATGCAGAATTACCTTTTTATTGGAGAATAGTTTTGGCACTTTAAATGTTCTTATGGCATTTTTATTTTTATTTTATTTTAAATGTCACGATTTTCATGTCGAATTTGAAAAGTGGTGATGTAGAATAATCTGTTTTTTTAAGCAAATTTTTGGAACTTTAAATTTTCTTTGATTTTTTTTTTTTTAAATGTCATATCAAGTTAGAAAAATGGTGATTTTTTTGGCACTTTAAATTTTTTTATTTATCAAGTATGAACATTTGTTTTAAAATGTTAGTGATTTTCATGCTAATTTTGAAAAATGTTGATGCAACATCAATATTTTTTGTTTAGAGTGGTGACTTTCATCTTGGTAATAAAACATAAAAATAAAATAAAAATACATGACAAAAAAAATCAAATATAAAAAAAATATGAAAAAAACTAATAAAAGTGTAAAAAAATACAAAATTAACTTGTAAAAAATAAAATTTAAGCAAAAAACTCAAAAAATAAATAAATAAAGGGAAAAAATTCAAAAAAACTCTTAATTTAAAGTTTAAAAAAAAATTAACAACAAAAAAAAAAATTAAGTTAAAAAAAAACCAACATAATTAAAGAAAATGGTAAAATAAAATAATTAAAATTAAAAATTAAAAAATAATCAAAAAATTGAAATAATCAAAATAATAAAATACAAAATAGATAAAATTCGAAAATTTAAATTAATTAAAAAAAAAATTAAAACAAAAAAAAATTAAATTAAAAGAAAAACATCATATATATATATATATATATATATATATATATATATATATATATATATATATATATATATATATATATATTCAAAGAATAAAATAAAATAAAAACATAATTCATTTTTTTTTAAATTAAAAAATAAAAAAATTTTAAAAAATGAAAACAAAAAAATAATAAAAATGCATTTTTTAAAATTAAATAAAAAAAAAATAATAATAAAAATTAAATATTAAATTAAAAAAAAAAATAGAAATAAAATTTAAAAAAGAACAAAAAAATAAAAAAAAATAAAAAATAAAAAATGAAATTAAAAAAAAATTCATAAAAAAGTTAATAAAAATTTAATAATTTTTTTTTTTTTAAATAATAAAACAAAAAAAAAATTCTATGTTTTACTCCGCCTGGGTCGCGAGGCTTGACTGACAAAAAAAAATGATTTTTGTTATTTTTTATGTAAGTATTTTTTGTATATTTATGTATATATTTTTTTAAATTTAAATTATTATTTAAAATTTCTTTTTAATTTTTATTTATTTATTTATTATTATTATTATTCAATTAAATTTTTTTTTTTTAATTTAAATTATTTTTTATTTTAATATTTTTATTTTTAGTTTTGACTAATTTCAAATTTTTTATTTTAACTATTTTATTTTATCACTTTTTTTAATTATGCGGTTTATTATTATTATTATTTTTATAACTTAAAAAAAATAAAATTTGTTTTTTTTTTTTGGTTAATTTTTATTTATTTTTCTTTAAATTGTGTGCTTTTTTGAATTTTTACCTTTTTTATTTTATTTTTGAATTTTTTTGAATTCTTTTGTTTTGAATTTTTTTTTTTTTTTTGTCCTTACAAGTGATATTTTATTTTTAATACGATGCCTAAAAATTGTTGGAATTTTACTTTCATAAACATGATATTTTATCTTTAATGTCATCTTTGGCTTTTTAAGATTTTTCAGAGACACGATAATAGATTATCTTTAATACCATGACTAAAAATTGTTGGAATTTTAAGACTTGATATTTGATCTTTAATGCCATGGTTAACGTTGAAATTTTAAGGTTTTTAAGAGTCATGATATTTTATCTTGAATGCCATTATAAAAAATTGTTGACAATTTACCCCGAAAAGAAAAAGACGTTATTCCAACATTAACACTTTTTGTTTTCAAGGTGTTTTCTGCACACAAAAAATTGAGGACGTTATTCTAGCATCGACACTTTTTGTTTTCAAGCTGCTTTTTGCGCACAAACAATTGGGGATGTTATTCCACCATCAACACTTTTTGTTTCGAGGGTGTTTTTTCAATCATTTTTTCAAGAAAAAATTGGTTTTTGGCATAATTTAATAAAAATGTTGAAATTTGACCCTACAAAAAAAAATAGTGCGTTCTCGAAGACACACTTTTAATTTTTGGGTTGTTTTTTCATATTTTTTGAGTTTTTTTGGGGTAGGTTCTCATTTTGAGGTAATAGTTCCCATTTGATTGGTAACTATGTTAAATGTTGCATGGAGTAAAAGTATTCAATGAGTACATTGTATGAGATTCAGTACTACTCATCATATTAGAGGATGATGATGGGGGATGGTTACGAGAATGTGTATTTCTTCTTTTTTTCCGTCTCCTAATCTTAGATCCTGTGTGATTTGACACCTTTGAGAGTTTCTCTTCTAACACTACTCTAGCTGCTCTTAACCTTGGAAGGTAGTGGAAATTCATAGTGTGGTGAAATTGCAAGCAAATTCGGCAATAAAAATGCATTATATTTTCTTGATTAGAGAGATGAATGTAAGTTATGAGTGTGACCATGCGAAGACTGTCGATAAACTTGTTAATCTCCTGACATTGATTGACCATGTGGTCATTTTTTTACATAAGGCACATGATATGTTTGATTTGATTCTTACCTCGCTAGGGCAAGGGGTTGCCTTCGTGGTCTTATTTGGCAGGTGACAACAGGGGGTAGGCCTTGTTGTTATCCATTAAGGGAATTTTGAGGTCTAAAATGGGCCTCCTAAAGAAATTATAAAATAATTGTGGAAATAATAAAATAAGGTTAGATTATATCATCAAATTTTAGAGGGCAAAAAAACTACTTTTTCAACTTGTATTTTCAACTTATCTCCCTATAGGTTTACTCAAATTTCGAACGGGAACACTCATTGGATGCAAAATTTGATTCCTCATCCAAGGAGTACCCATGTTGCATACTTTCAATGGACCCTGCTACATGAAAAAATGAGAAATACATGAAAAATGTGTTTGCAATCATTCTTTTCATGTATTTCTCATTTTTCTTGTATCAAGGTCCATCGAAACTATGCAACATGGGTACTCCTTGGATGGGGAATTAAATTTTTCATCCAACAAGTACTATCACTCAAAATTCAAGTAAAACCTTAGGGAGATAAGCTGAAAATACAAATTGAAAAAAGTAGTTTTATTATTTTATTAATTTTTAATTTTTTTCTTGTTTACCCCAAAAATGGTGAATCATCCCCCATATTTGACATCATCATCTTCAATCCTATTGGTTCTTATAAAGTTTATTTTGGTTGTACATTTTTCTTAGGAGGCCCATTTTAGACCTTAAAATTTCTTTAATGCGGCTTCATATGTTGTGGTAACTTCAAACCAACTACGTTCAGATTATTGGTGACGAATGAGCGCATGATGTATAGCCTAAGTTGAAATCGGGGGACACCGGGGAAATTTCGAGCATGGTGGTTACCTTGGAAAATTAGACAAGACTGATGCTCTTTTGTTTTCCAATCCCTTTGGACCATAGGGTGATTGTGTACAATTTTCAGAATGATACTAAATTTGGGCATTGAGTGATTAAATGGTCACGTTCTTCGCATAATACGCAGGATGGGATTAGGCATGTGGGGGGTTTTGGGGTGGGAATATGTCCTTTTGGTGGATGCCTCTCTTTAGATACATAGGGGATGGACCTAGTCGCTTCATTCTCTTGGGTTGTGGAGCTTTCTACAGAATCTAAATCTGATCTGTCCAAGTGGGAAAGATTGGTTATGGCCAAGCGTAGCGACTCTAATGCTAAACGGAATCAAGGAATGTAGGGAAAATGGAGAAGATTGTGGTTATCTTGGCATACCTAAAAATAATATTGATTGGGTTGTAACCCTATGAAGTACACCGGGTTAACCAAGTACCACCTTTGAAAAAAATCTAGAGCTGCACATTGCGTGATCAAATGATCACGTTCGTCACATAATGCACAAAGTTGATCTTGAGGCTGAGGATGGTTATGGGGGAGAGGTGGTTGTTATGGTGACTGCCTCTCTTCCAATATATATAATATGGTCCTTGTTGCTTTAGTCCTTTGAGTTTTAGTGTTTTATATGGATTTTGTGTCTGAGTTTGCTAAATCTGGATTTTCAGCGATGAAATGTCACATGAAATCGAACATTGATCAAAGATGATGGAGGTTGGGACAACGACGCACATGATGGTTGATATGAAAAATGTGACATGTGTGTATTCTGCGTCATGATAAGTTTCTTCGGGAAACATGTGGTATTGGGTACCAATGGTTGGAAGCCCTTAAGTCGGGGCATTGTATGGTCATGTTATTGGTTTCATCGCACAGTGCACAAATTGGGGCATATGTGTGGCCTCTGTTTTCATTTTTTGAGCCATTGGGTTGGATGAGTACGAGCATGATGCAGGTTTTCCTCTTACATAAAATATGGTTTTAGATCCATCCACTTTCCTTTGTATGGATTCAGTGGAGGGGTCCTCAAGATTGGATTTCTCTAGGGCTTGCAATGCATACCTATATCAAGGCATCTCTGGGAAATGGTGGGTGTAATTCCTGTAATGGTCACATATGGCTCACACATGATTGGTGCGTAATAATTTCCCTTGGTTTTTCATGACCTATTCCTTTTTACAGGTATCTAAGGTTGCGACATTTTTTTTGGTATGTTGAAGAGGTTTTAATTCTTCTAATTCTGGGAAAATATTAGTAGGATGGCCTATGATATCGCACAATGCACAAGGTTGTAATTCCCAAGGTAACTTGGGGATTTCAATATTTTTTGTTATTCCTCTTAGTAGTGCCAACTAGCATCACTACAAACTTTAACTACTATGACATCTTGGGGCAAAATAGGGGTCATACATGTAGAGGTAATTCCTGGGCTTTCTAGCATGGTTGGAGGGACCAAATACCATACTGGTATTGTGAAAGCCATACTTGGAAATTTCATAGTTTCCATGGCCTATTTCGATACAAAACAGGGTGGGGGATACAAAAATGGGGTCTGTGAAATAACATATGGTAGGAATTCCATACCCATGGCTTCAACATCCATACTGTTGGTTTCTACTTCTGGGATGGTTTTTGTTTTCAATGAGCTCATCATACACACTAGTTCCTTCGCGCTTTCAGTGGCTTCCCTTGGTATAATAGGGGGATCTCCTAGGAATGAACCTAGGATAGATGACAGTTTGAATTTGCCGAGGCCAAATTCTGTATACCTTGTGAATGGTTCCGTGGTTGTATCTATGTATGGTAGTTCAACATCTAGAGCAGTCACGAGTTTATTTTTGTATTATGTGATATGGTCAATAGTGATGATACGATCGTCGTGAGGGAACATCATCACCCTAAAAACATAGGATGCAATCGTGGTCATAGTGTACATGTAACTCCACTCAGGGAGTATATTGTAGTCTAGTTGTGCATCTAAGAACTCAATGTCTATAAGGACTATTTTTCCTGCCAGGTTCACTGGGACATTTTGATAAAGAGCAACAAGGGCTAATGGGCACCCATCGTACACTTCAAGAATTATGTTAGACGATTTCAATTCAGGTGATCCAAAATTTTTCCAAGATGATTTGGAAATGATGCACGTGAATGCTCCTTCATCCACAATGCATCGATGTATGGTAATATTCTGAACTGAAACTAGTATCTGGAAAGCAACTAGAGAAGGAAGCCTAGGGATTTTCTTGTCTAGGTTGAAAACCATTAAGCGAGAATCAGAGGGGTCAATTGCACCTAAGTCGGAAAGTAAGGCCTTCTGATGTGTTGGGCATGATTGCAGGACTTCCAATGCTGACATGGCTATTGGAGATTGAGCGAATTCATCCAATAAACTATAGTTATGAGAAACTTTGGAATTATGGCCTACACGCCTAGTTGTTCCTTTGAACGTTCTTGGAAGGGGCTCAATAGGTACTTTGGAGATAGTCAACGGTGTAGTAGTTGCAGTCATACTTGTACCTGATGGGTTGGTATTTGAGGGACTTTCATAGTTCCTATTCCATGTTTGGAAGAACAATTATTCTCTAGCCATGCACATTTCGTGGTTTTTCCATCCAGTATCATTTTGGGGTGGTTGTTGTTGTTGGGTATTAACCACTCCTTGGTGGGGGAAAGGTTCCTACATTACTACAGGTTGCTATGTAGGCCCCCCTTATCCTTGGTTACCCTGAATTTTTTTCAATTTGGGGAGTTTGAGACAATGGTGAGTGTAATGTCCATACTCACCAGATATGGCACAAGACTAATTTTTCCTTAGACTGGGTCTCTTGTTTTTCACTTGAGAGTTATTACTTGGCTCCTGGTTTTGATTTTGGTTAGGGTTTCCCCTAGCCTGAGACTGCGAGGGGCGTTGTTGATTACTTCTCCCTGTCCAAGATATCCCTTTTGCTTGTTCCTTGACTTCTTCTTTGTAGCGTTTGGAGGATTATTGATATTCTCTTGATCATAATATTGTTGATGCTGAGTCTGGGATGGTTGTACAAGATTCACCGGTGCATTGTTTTGCATTAGTGGTGTATTTTGTGCGGGAAAATGGGAGTATTGGTTCCCCTATCCTTGATTGGTGTATGGTTGTTGGGGTGACTCTCTTATATCAACATTCCTAGCTGAGCATTAGTTCTCCTGTAGGGGAGGATATGAACCTCCTTGACGTTGATGATATGGCATCGCCCTATTCGTCACATTCTGGAGAGGTGTAGGCTGACTTTGGTGGTACTCGAGTTTTAATACATTCTGAGTAGAATTGTAAGAGTATCCTGGGTATTGATAATTGCTGCTTGGTTGAACTTGGTTTAAGGACCATATCAAACCTTTAGTGGTATTGGACATGCCTGGTAATTCTTTATAAGTTTGCAGGCGCGGGGAATTTGGTAGGACATTGTAAATATATCTTGATTAGGTGTAAACGAGTTCAATTTTTTGGGTTTTTCTAATGGCATCTTCCTCCGAGGTAGATTTTTGTGTGGCTGCAGTGAGATTTTTCAAAAATAGTTCCAACAGAACTCTGTCATCGAGTTTGGATTTGCAAAAACTACAAATTTTCTGCCATTCATGGAGATGGTCCGATATATGAATGATTGACATTTGTATAAAATGTGTCAGAAGTTCCATTCCCAAGTCATGATGAATGGGGAGTTGCAAATATGTGAGGAATGCAGTAGCGAGGGTGCTAAAGGTTCTGTTGTAACTCTTAGTGATAGCCTTGAGTTGTTTAAAGACCAGTGGCTAGGAAATCTTAAATGCAAGGAGCATATGACTCAACTGAATGCAGTTGGAAATGTTTGGCTCTCATGAAACTATCACTCAGATGAATGGTTTTAATAAGGGTGGAACCAAAACCCCAAAGTTAAACACAACAACTAGGAAAACTACAGAAAATAAGTACAAACTACAATAATTAAATGCATCAGACAGCTTTAAAACAGAATGCTATAAAGGGGGTTGACTTCTAAAATGAATACATAGTTATCAAGTTATATATGAGCGATGACTATGGCAAAATATGGAGTAAGATATCAACTATAACCGGGCTTATTCAAGGATAAGAATCCATATATACTGGGCTTATTCAGAGATAAGAATCCATATATCTAGGCTCGTTCAAAGATAAGAATCCATTGTATTTAGTATTAGAATAACAGCAGAAGAGATAGAAAATGAAACAAAGTATCATGCATGAGCCATATTTAAAGCACTATAGATGAGTAAATATGAGTATCTGCTATGATAAATTCACATTTAAGCATGGGAGCACTCGCATTCTAGAGCATTTAGATAAAAGAGATGTAGAGAGATATGAAATGAACATTTATATTCAAAAACAAGGAGAAGAGTTACAAACTGTGAATCATCTCGAGTGGAATCCCCAATTCCAGCAAAAAATGTTATTACTAAGTCCCTATGGGATCTTCAAACATCCACTATCAAATTTCATACAAATTACATACAGAATAATCAAGCTAGTGAGTCCTTTGGAAAATATGGAACCTTTTGTTGGTGTTTTCTTCCTATTTTTATAACCTCTCATTCCTATGCGCGAGAATATATTTTGGGAAAATATCTTCCTCGCATGCTTGTATGTTGTTTCAGGTCTAAATCAAAAACAGAAATGATGATGAGGTAGAACTGCCTCTCATCATCTTACAACGCAAGCCTAAAGTCGTTTCTAACTGAAATGTAAACAATTTACTAACTGAAAGTAAAAACTACAGGAGTGAAATAAGGATTTCACCCGAAATGACAAAGTGAAAAGAACATAAGGTAAAAAGTCCACACAGGCCTAGTCGTGAATTATAATTGATGTTTGATGAGGTGAAGCCACTGCTGCTACTGGCAAAGTAAATACCATTAGTAGTGGAAGAGCTGGCCTTCTGTGCTGGAGAATGCTGTACTGCTAGTAGTGGAAGAACTGGCCTTCTGTGCTAGAGGGTCCTATAGAATGGCCAATGGTCATGATCCATTGACTTGGACATGGAATTGACCCTCTACATCTTTTTTCTTTGCTTCCTGGGCATGGAGGATCGTCAACCTCAGCCTCGAGCCACTGTGATTGGCTATGAGATGGCCAACATACTTAAAATGCCATGAAAACCTGCACAAACAACAAACCAATTAAATAAATACTGCAATGAGGGGTAGACTGCTTCAGAAGGCTTGGGTGAAGGTGGAGGAGCAGTGCGAAGGCACGAAATGCACCGAAAGAATTTCCATGGCGAAAACATGGTTTGAATCCAATCTGGTGTGAAACTGTGAAAAAGGTGGTTTTGTGGAAAACCGGAGGCGGGTTTCGCACGGGGCTAGGGCGGTAAGTGGTTTTACCCCGGGCGAACGCGATAGGGCTCAGGTGTTGACATCTGTCCCTCTAAAACCACCTATTTTTCGTTGAATTTGGGCGTTAAATTATTTTGGTGGATTGGGCGTGAAAACAGTTCTAGACCGTCAGATCTAGGAGATCGATGGTTGAGATCAAATGCGAAGGGAGAAAGGATGTGCATGAGGAAGAAAGGTGGGACCCGGCGGATGCCATCATCAATTTTTTCGGGTAGAAAAAAGCTATTGGATGGATTTGAAAAGAGGGGATCAATGGGAGCTGTTGGATCATGAGGATCAATGGTTAGGATCTGGCAATGAAGGAGAATGGAAAGGGCAGGGTTGAAAATGCGGGAGTAATATGGGCTGTTGGATCTGGAGAAATGGATGGCTGCGATTGAATTAGGGGCTTCGCATATCAGAGATCCAGAAAGATGGGAGGAGGAAATGTGGAGGGAGAGATTGCGATATGCCAATGGAGCAAGAGCCGTTAGATCGAGGATGAGATCAATGGTGGAGATGCGATTCGGAAAATGCATCGGCGGGGGAAAAAGGTTTGGGAAGTGGAAATGGGAATCACCGAAGTGCAATGCCGATGGGGAAGGAGAAGTGCGACAGAACGAGGACCATTGGATCTAGGAGAGATCAATGGCTAGGATTCCATCGGCGAGGGATGATCATCGGCAGAGAAGGGAAGGCGGAAGGGAAAGGGCAAACCCCGATGCAATGCGATGGCTTTCGAATCTTGGGGAATGGATGCTCCAGATCTTATCGGAGGATCGGCCATCGGCGAAACATAAAACTTGGAAGCAGGAAATTGGAAAGAGCGACATGCAATGTGCAATGAATAGGTGATGCACAATGGATGTTGGATCTGCGGAGATCAAAAGTTAGGATCTCTTTGGCAAAGATGAACCTAGGCGATGAAACAAAAGAAAAAATAAGTGGAGTTGGGAACCAGCGAAGTCTGATGGCCGAAGAGGGCTTAAGGAATTTTAGCCATCGGTCACAGAGTGGGGTGATATGAGAAATAGGGGCTAAGGGCTTAAGCTGAAAGGCACTTAGAGGCCTGATATGTTAGAATGAGCGCTTTTAAAGCAGAAAGGTGAATTTTTAGCCTTTTGAAGGGTTCTGATAGGTGAAAAAGGGGCTTTGATAGTCCATGCAGTCCTTCTTTTATTTGCTTTGCAGAATAAAGATCCTTATCATTAGACATCCCAGCTCGGTGAGGGATGTCGTAACAACATTGGCTCCACTTGGGGATGACCCATTTGACCTCGAATGTGTCAAGAAATCCTCAGACCATCTGTTAGCATTCTTCTTGCGAACACAGTCTCCTTGATGCCTTCTCTTATTCCTTCATGACAACTCAAAACAACAATCATCATCATAATAAAAGTAACTGGATAATGTACAATATCATACAACATACCTTTTGGCCTGAATAAATACTGGAAAAAGGGCTTTAAGAATTTCCCATTCACAGGGGCTTTGAGCAGATCACCTTGCAAATTTTCCAGTCTAAAAGTGTTGTTTCCTCCCTCTTCAGCAATTTTGAAAGGCCCAAACCATAGAGGATCGAAATTTCCATGCTTTCCTTTCTCAACCCTTCTTATATCCCATCTTAGCACTAGATCTCCAACTTGCATATTTTTATCTTTAGCATGCTGATTGAACAGGTCTTTCATTTTCTCTTGGTACTCAGTCAACCTCTGATTTACTCGACTTTGAGTCTCTTCCAGCTCTACTAACTGATTTATTCTTCTGGTAAGATCATTTGGTTCCTCTTGACAATCATGCATGAACCTAGCCACAGGTAAGGCCAATTGTATTAGGAAAACTTCTGCTATACCATAGACCAATTCACATGGGGACTTTCCTATTGACCTTTTACTAGTGATTTTGTTTGCCGATAGCGCGAACTTGAGTTTTGAATCCCAGTTCTTCTGGTTTTCATTTATGGCCTTTTTCAATGCCCTTACCAAAGTTTTGTTTTAGGATTCTGCCAATCCATTTCCCTATGGATAATATGCAGTAGAGTGTCCTAACACAATATTATACCATTGGAAAAAACTGATAAATTTTATAGACATAAAATCCTGAGCATTATCTGTGACAATCTTAGCAGGGCAGCCAAACCTTGAGATAATGTTATCTTCCAGAAACTTGATCACCACTATGTCTGTAGCATTCCTTGCCGGCACAGCCTCTACCCATTTAGTGAAGTAATCAGTGGTTGTTACTATCCACTTGTGTTGCCCACTTGAGGCAGGATTAATTTCGCCGATGAAATCAATTCCCCATTGTTGTAAAGGTTCTTCTATGTGCACCAGGATCATAGGCAAAGGTGCAAACTTCTTCCTTTTAGCAAATTTCTGACATTTTTCACAAGCCCTTACCCAAGCATACACATCTCCGAAAAGTTTGGGCTAGAAAAGCCTGCTTTCAGAATCTTGTGTTCCGTGGCCCTCCAGCTGTAGTGGCCACCACAAATGCCCTCGTGGAATTCCGCCATCACTTCTTCTACTTCATTTTCTGTGAGACATAAAAGTAGTATGCCCAATGGGTCCCTCCAGTACGAACGACCATTTTCTACGATGAAATTTTGAGATTTTATCCTCAACTTTCTATACTTTGTCTTGTCGCAACTTGAGGACATCTAAGAGTTAAGAGGTATTCTACAATTTCTTTGTACCATGCATTGAGAAGGTACTTCATATGGGTATTTTGTGTAGCATTTTCTATCCCGCACTACTCATCTACTCTTCCAGGCTCTTCATTGGCCACCATAGACCAATTTATCCCCAAATCCTGATAGTTTGATTCGGAAAGGATCTTGGCTAATCCTTGTCCCTTTATTAGCTTAGTGGGGTGTATCTCCAACTCATACTCCTGTATCTTTGCTATTCATTTGCCTCTCTTTCCTTCACTATCTCCCTGAATCAAGATGTATTTTACAGCCACTGTGCGTATGAATGCCATTATAGCTGACTGTAGTACATACATCCGAAAAGCCTTCAAAGATTTGACCAAGGCATAAGCCTATTTCTCCAGGATGTTATATTTTAGCTCAGCGTCATGAAGCACTTGGCTCAAAAAGGAAATGGGTTGTTCATGAAATTCCTCATTTTTTTGCAATAATATAGCTGCGATGGTGTGGGGAGATGAAAACGAAAATATTATGAAGGGTTTCACATAATCCAGTCCTACCAATACTGGGGCTTCTACGAAAGCATTTTTAATTTTGTTAAAAGCTTCCCGTGACTCAGTAGTCCATTTTACTTCATTGTCCTTCTTCAGCATCTTAGTTATGTACCGGACTATCTCTTCATAGTTCGATATGAATCTTCTCAAGAAGTTGATACGTCCAAGAAAAACTTGGACCTCTTTCTTGTTTCTAGGCAAGGATATACGATTTATGAATTATACCCTTTTCGGGTCAATTTTTACCCCTGTATTTGTTAAAATATGCCCCAAAAGTTTACCCTCTTCTAAAGCAAACAGAGATTTTTGTGGGTTTAAAGAAAATCCATACATGCGGAACTTGTCAAAGGTTCTGCGCAAATGCTCTATATGTTTAGCATCGTCCTTTGAGAAGACTGTGATATCATCCAAGTACACCACCACGAATTTGTCTTGTTCCCCCACAAAAGCAATGTCCATGACCCTTTGAAATGTAGCCCTTGCATTGATCAATCCAAATGGCATTCGAGCATACATAAACGTTCCCCAAGGAGTAGTGAATGCGGTTTTGTTTTGGTCCTCCGGAAGCACTGCTACTTGATTATAGCCAGAAAATCCATCCATCATAGACATTCATGAATATCCTACCACCTTCTGCAATATATGGTCCATATTGGGCAATGGATAATTGTCTTTCAGAGATGCTCTGTTCAAGTTCTGAAAGTCAAAACATAATCTTATTTCCCCTTTCTTCTTTCAGACTGGGACTAAGTTGGCCACCCATTCAGAATATCTTAATGGCACAATAATCTTGGCCTTCAACAGTTTATTGATTTCCTTTTCTATGGAAGGAAGGAGTAAAGGATTAATCTGTCTTAATTTCTATTTGTGTGGCTTAGCATCTCTTTTTAATGGAATCTTGTGATGGATAATTCTAATATCAAAGGTCTTCAAATCTTGATAGGACCAGGCAAAGATGTCTTTATATATCTGAAATAGCTTCCAATATTTCTCTTTGTATTCTTCGAGTACTTTATGAGACAATTTCACAAGCTTGGGATCGACCTCCGTGTCGAGGTTGAAGTCATCTACCTGATTTTCTTCAACAACCTTACTTGGCTGGATTGGGACATCATTATTATCAAATAGTCTCTCTACGGGGACCAGTCCTCTCGGTATTACATTCCTTTTGAGCTATAGCACCTTGTGCCCAGCCATGGTATCCTACCATTTATTCTGAGGAAGGTCGTTAGTCTCTTCCTCGCCAACATCTATGTCTATATTGGAGAATTCCCCAACAGTCTCCATGAATCTTTTCACTTGCTCTTCATCTTCAAACAAATTCCAGTGTTTGACATTGTCGGGGATGGAAGGATGGTAATGAACCTCTATCTCGTACCTCAGGAGGGGATTCTTAGGTGGCCGAAAAGTGCTTGTAGCCATTGCAAGAGAGTATGCCATTCTATTTTGGTCTCTTGGCATGAATTGAGTATTAGATGCTGAGAATAAATTCTCTACCATGTCCCATACCTCATTTCTATAAGCCCTCAGTCATGGGTGATTAGCTTGACATTGAATTCTTACTTGTATCACCAACAGTTCTGAATCTCCCAAAACCTTCAAGCTCCGAATGTTCTTGTTCTTTGATGTTTGTAGACCTAGAAGCAAGGCTTCATATTCAGCCACATTTTTTGTGGCTTCATATTCCAATTTGAAAGATAATGGGACCAGCTGTCTAGTAGGGGAGATCAGGAGAATCCCAGCTCCATTCCCTTCCTTTGATTTGTCTCCATCAAAGTGCAAGGTCCAAACCACACCTTCTTCATTACTTGATGACTGCTCGGTCTTTACTTGACAGAAATATGGCTCATGCAAGTAATCTTGGTATTCCTCAAGCATTAGACAAGAAAACTCACCCTCTTTGTTGTACACCAGTGAATTTACTGAATTATCAGCTTTAGTGACCATCTTCACAAACCTTGTTTCCAGGTATAATCTCCTTTCTTGGCCTCCAAACATGGGGATGGTCGCATAGGTTAGGTCTAGCTTTATAGATCCTCTGATTTGTGTACCCCATTATCTAGATAACAACATCCCAAACCGAGCTGGGAGGTCGGCCACTACTATGTCCATTACCACGCTCTTAGCTGGGATTTGGGCTATATTTACCACCAAATCCTTGATCATCCCCAAACATTTGAATATTTTAGAATCAAAAGAGTAGAGATATTTATATGGGAGAGTGATCCGAAGCCCCAATTTCTCCATCACTGATAGAGGTAATAGGTTATGGGATGCCTTAGAATCCAGCATACAGTTGTGCAACAGTAAATCATGAATTACTAAAGAGACATAGAAAGGGGGAGTTGAAGTATCTAACTCCTCAACATGAGGACCAAACATTACCATAGGCCTTTCTTCCTGGAGGTTTAAACTATCTGGGATTGGGGCTGCTCCTTGAGGAAACATGAAAGAAGACACCTGAGACTGGTAGACTGGCTGTTTTAGGAGATCAATTAGGGGGACTGGGATTTTAAAATTTTCTAGTTCTTTTTGAAGATTAAAAGTAGAGGGAGACTTCTCTATGGTATTTTCTTTTGGTTCATTTATCATGGCTGAAGGTTTTTCTTCCATCAGAATAGGTTTAACATTTATATTTGGATTAGAGGCCAACTTAGAAGAGTAAGGAAGGGAGTCCTTAGAATGTAAAGGTTCAGCTATAGGTCTCTTACCTTTATATCCGACCTTCTGAAAAACTGTCTCCTTCTGAGGCATCTCTTCTTCTTGTTCTTGTGTGCGTGTCCTCTTCCTAGAGTACCTGAGATCATATTTTTTGTTGAAATGTGTCTGCATGAAGTCCACGAATTTCTTGCAGTAATCATCAATCTCCGGATCTTCAGAAGCACTTGTTTTTTCTTCTTCTTCTTGTAAGGAAAGCTCAAATACTTCAATTTCTTGCAAATAAGTCTCAACTTCATCGCTGTCTGAGTAAGCAAGACATTGATCTTATTTCCCATTGGGAATGTCTTCGGTAGGGCCATCTATCTTCCCTTCCAAATACAGCGAGGGCTGTATGTGATCTTGCTGCTCCTTCTGCTCTCTCTGCAATATTTGAAGATGAGGCTTTCTATATTGTGAGTTAAATCCTCTATTTCGAGCAGTTTGGAATGGCTTGGAGGGTGCATTCTTTTCCTCGAGCTCAAGCTTCACCAGCTTGATCGAAAGGTTCTTGATCATTTTACTCATCTCCTCTATTTTGTAATCTGCTACCTCTCTATCTTTACCAGAGGTAGATGCTTCTTCTTTCCCTCTCTGTCTAGCATCATGGTTTGACCTCCCTTTTGATTTACCCGTAGAAGCGGAGTTGGCTTCCACTTCCAATGCGTCAGTCTGGGCTTCATCCAGAGTAGCAGACTTCCTTTCTCTTAAAGAGAATCTGAATTCTGACTCAAAGGCTGCTACAAACACCACTTTAGCAGTGATCTGGTGAGGCTTCATTTCGGCTGGGAGACTTGTATATAATTTATTAAACCTCTTGATGAATTCGGACACATCTTCATTATGTCTCTTTCTAAGTGCATTTAATTCTATAAGATAGTATCTGTGGTCCTTCTTCTCTCCCCATTTCTCGGTGAAGGCATTTTCCATTTCCTCCCAGTTATTAATGGAGCGTTCCCCCAAGGTCTTGAACCATTTTCTGGCCTCTCCATCTAGAGACTGGACAAATAATCTCAACACCACATCCAGATGTTCAACATTGAAATTTTTTGCGAAGGCGCAGAAAAATTCCAGCTGTTTCTAAGCTTCAGTATCATTTTCTCCATTGAAACGAGGTAGGATATTTAAGTAATCTTAAGGCATGTCGTTCAGGATCTGAGGAAATGCCAGAGGGGAATATTTGTTCAGTAGGAAGCCAGGAACATCCATCGGATTTTGTGGAGGTGGAAGGAGAGTCTGATGTTTAATAGGAGGTTGTGGAAGAGAAATATGTATGACAATAGGGATATACTGAACAACGGCTTGATGGGTTGATTGAATTGTTGGAATATGAGAAGTGGAAACCTATGTGACTTCTTTAACTTCTTCGGTTTTGGGAGTGGGATGTAGAAAGAAGCTCATGGTGTATACAGACTTAGCCTCATCTTTTACTTCAATATTTTCAAGGGAGGAGCTACTAGAAGTATAATCATGGGTTCTTACATTAGAATCGGGACCTTGATCTTGAGCTAACTGAGAGGAGGATGGAGAGTCTTCCAGGGAGAATCTAGGAATATCTGTATAAGCTGATTATATTTCTCTCCAACTTCTCTTATGAAAAATTTTCTTTGGATTAGACACTGAAGGTGTTCTCAACTGGATTTTATCTGACCTCAGGTGTGGCTTTCAGGAAGCCAGGACTGCAAATAAATGTATCCTTTGAATGACAGTGGATTTTCCAAGGTGAGGGTTCTACAACTCCCAACCCTTCTTGCTCACCTATTCTGAATGATGGATGATATTTTTCGAGGCCTAGGGATTTAGTTCTTTAAATTATTTCCCCAGAAACGACGCCATAAAAATGTTGTAGCTCCTAGAGACAACCTTGATTTGTATAAATACCAGTGCCTAGGAAAACTTAAATTCAAGGAGCATATGACTCAACTACCTGCATTTGGAAATTTTTGGCTCTCATGAAACTATCACTCAGATGAATGGTTTTAATAAGGGTGGAACCAAAACCCCAAATTTAAACACAACTAGGAAAACTACAGAAACTAAGTACAAAATACAATAAGTAAATGCATCAGACAGCTTTAAAATAGAATGTTGTAAAGGGGGATGACTTCTAAAATGAATACACAGTTATCAAGTTATATATGAGCGATGACTATGGCAGAAGTTGGAGTAAGATATCAACTATAACCGGGCTAATTCAAGGATAAGAATCCATATATACTGGGCTTATTCAAAGTTAAGAATCCATATATCTAGGCTCGTTCAAAGATAAGAATCCATTGTAGTTAGTATTGGAAGAATGGTGGAAGAGGTAGAAAATGAAACAAAGTATCATGCCTGAGCCATACTTAAAGTGCTATAGATGAGTAAATATGAGTATTTGCTATGATAAATTCACATTTAAACATGGGAGCACTCACATTCGAGAGAATTTAGATACAAGAGATGTAGAGAGATACGAAATGAACATTTATATTCAAAAACAAGGAGAAGAGTTACAAACTGTGAATCATCCCTAGTGGAATCCCCAATTCCAGCAAAACTTCTTATTAATGAGTCCCTATAGGATCTTAAAACATCCACTATCAAAGTTCATACAAAATACATACAGAATACTCAAGCTAGTGAGTCCTTTGGAAAATCTGGAACCTTTTGTTAGTGTTTTCTTCCTGTTTTTATAACCTCTGATTCCTATGCACAAGAAGATATTTTGGGAAAATATCTTCCCCGCGTGCTTGTATGTTGTTTCAGGTCTAAATCAGAAACATAAATGATGATGAGGTGGAAATGCCTCTCATCATCTTACAACACAGGCCTAAAGCCATTTCTAACTGAAATGTAAACAATTTACTAATTGAAAGTAGAAACTACATGAGTGAAATAAGGATTTCACCCGAAATGACAAAGTGAAAAGAACATAAGGTAAAAAGGCCACACAAGCCCAGTTGTGAATTATCATTTATTTTTTATGAGGTGGAGCCACTACTGCTGCTGGTGAAGGAGATATCGTTAGTAGTGGAAGAGATGGCCTTCTATGCTGGAGAATGCAATATTTCTAGTAGTGGAAGAACTGGCCTTCTGTGCTGGAGGGTCCTATAGAATAGCCAATGGTCATGATCCACTGACTTGGATCTGGAATTGACCCTATACATATTTTTTCTCTGCTTCCTGGGTGTGGAGGATCGTCAACCTAGGCCTCGAGCCACTGTGATTGGCTATGAGATGACCTGCATACTTAAAATGCCATGAAAACCTGTACAGACAACAAACCAGTTAAATAAATCCTGCGATGAGGGGTAGACTTCTTCAGAAGGCTCGGGTGAAGGCAGAGGAGCACTGTGGAGGTAGGGAATGCAACGGAAGTGTTTCCATGGAAAAAACATGGTTTGAATCCAATCTAGTGTGAAACTATGCAAAAGGCAGTTTTGCAGAAACCAGAGGTGGTTTTCGCACGGGGCTGATGCAGTAAGTGGTTTTACCCCGAGAGAACGTGATAGGGCTCAAGTGTTGACACCTATCCCTCTAAAACCACCCATTTCATGTTGAATTTTGGAGTTAAATTATTTTGGTGGATTGGGCGCGAAATCAGTTCTAGACCATCAGATCTGGGAGATAGACAACTGAGATCAAAAGCGAAGGGAGAAAGGATGTGCGGGAGGAAGAAATGTGGGACCCGGTGGATGATGTCATCAATTTTGTCGGGTATCGAAAAGCTATTAGGCAGAGTTGAAAATACGGGATCAATGGGAGTCGTTGGATTGTGAGGATCAACAGTCGGGATCTAGCGATGAAGGATAATGGAAAGGGCAGGGTTGAAAATGCCAGAGTAATATGGGTCGTTGGATCTGGAGAAATGGACGACTGCGATTGAATCAGGGGTTTTTCATATCGAAGATCTAGATAGATGGGAGGAGGAAATGTGGAGGGAGCGATTGCGATATGCCGATGGAGCAAGAGCCGTTGGATCAGGGACGAGATCAACAGTGGAGATGCGATCGGGAAAATGCATCAGCGGGGGAAAAGGGTTTGGGAAGTGGAAATGGGAATTGCCAAAGTGCGATGCCGATGGGGAAGGCGAAGTGCGATGGAGCGAGGACTGTTGGATCTGGGAGAGATCAATGGCTAGGATTCCATCAGCGGGGGATGATCATCGGTGGAGAAGGGAAGGTGGAAGGGAAATGGCGAACCTCGATGCGATGCGCTCATGCGATGGAGGGATGTGATGGACGTCGGATCTTGGGGAATGGACGGTCCAGATCTTATCGGAGGATCGGCCATTGATGAAACAGAAAACTTGGAAGCAGGAACTTGGAAAGAGCGACGTGCGATGTGCGATGGATAGGTGACGTGCGATGGCCGTTAGATCTGTGGAGATCAATGGTCAGGATCTCTTCAACAAAGATGAACCTCGACGGTGAAACAAAAGTGAAAATGAGTGGAGTTGGGAACCAGCGAACTCCGATGGCCGAAGAGGGCTTAAGGACTTTTAGCCGTCAGTCATAGAGCAGGGTCATATGAGAAATAGGGGCTAAGGGCTTAAGCCAAAAGGTGTTTAGAGGCATGATGTGTTAGAATGAGCACTTTTAAAGAAAAAAGCTGGACTTTTAGCCTTTTCAAGTGTTTCGATAACTGAAAAAGGGGCTTTGACAGTTCATGTAGTCCTTGTTGTATTTCCTTTGCAGAATAAAGATCCTTATCATTAGACATCCCAGCTCAATGAGGGATGTCATAACAACAGGTTCCATGTGATGCAGATGACTGCTCGACATACAATTTTGCCGCAGGCCCTGTGAGGGTGCGTTGAAATACTCTTAGTCGAATGGTATCATCGATGATACTATTTGATGAACACCACATGTGGAAAGTCATTATATAATTTCTGGGGTCTTCCGCTTGCTTCCCTTCAAATTTTGATATATCAAAGGGAGCTTCGTGGGCATGGGGGCCCAATTAAGGCCATTTGTAATAGGGTCATTTGTTAACATCGTTAGGGTAATTTGTTAACATCGTTAGATCTAGAATATTTAGTGATCCTATGAAGGGTAACTACGAATTGACCGCCATCATACTCTGTTTAGAAAGAGGTATTTGAATGTGTTGGTTCAAGGGAGGTGCTTGGGGAATGTTACCATGTGGTGTACCCTGATGGATATTTCTCTGAATCCCTAGAGGGGTAGCTACCCTTTGACCTTGAGGGGTCATAGGAGGAGTTGAGAGGGGTAACATTGTTGTGGTTTCCACTATTTTTGTAGTTGGTGATGCTTGGGGGTTTCTAATCAAATATTCCCCGTTAAAGGATGTTTCGATAATGGTGACATCATGACATCCCCTGTGCCTGAATGGTGGGAGGCTTGAAACACCGCCCTTCAATGGGGCGAGGTTTAAGAAACGCCTAGATCAATGAGTTCTCGTTGGGTTCCATTTGATGTCGATTAGTGTGATATTTCTGTGATTTTGGAGGCAATATTATTCCTATCAAAGAAAAAATATAATCACATGAATAAAAGAAAGAAAAAAATGAAAAGTTGATTCTTCTATTTAACTTCACACTATGTGATCAATCAAGAAAAAAATGAGGTTTTTGTTTGTTTTGCATATGATACCAAAATCCTATATAGACCTAATCATCCTTACACTCTCAATGTAACTAGGCCTTGTGAAGATATCTTCTGATGGGTACTGGGGCCAATGTCCCGAAAGAACTAGTGACACCTTCCAATAGTCAAAGAATAAACCAAGGTAATGGTATGAGGATTGAGTAATGTATTCACCGTCACCTATAGGGAAGGATGCCCTAGTTTTTTCCACTAAAGTACCGTCATCCCACATGAGCATTTGAGTCTTGATCTTCTCGGTAAACAATTACTGTTGAGTCACAGAAAAGGTATGTTTTTACTCTTATATTAGCTTGATAAATCATTTAATTTTATTGATTTGTCTTCACTTTTCGAAATAATTTGGAATAAAATATTGTGAAAGTTCAATAAAATTATTTATTAATTAATTGCATGATTTTAGTACAAAAACTAACTTTTTCTTGCCTTTATGTGCATAAAATCTGAATTGGACAATTGTTGTTCAATCAATGAAATAACAACCCCAAATAAAGAGAGAGGATCACTTCTTGATTGCACGGGCTAGCAAAATATAGGGAGGATCAAGCTACTTTTATAATATAAATACAATTTTTAGTTGAGAAATCCTAAGGATCTCCTGATCCTTAGGATTATCTTTCATCCATTAATTTTTCTACTAGGCTATATAACGCTAATGGGTGAAAATGATTGTAATAATTTTTTAAAAAGAACTTCAACTTCAAGCTTTAATTATCACCCTCATTATTATTATCTTTGTATTAATAACAAAGAATATTCATTATAGTGATTATGTACCTTTATTACTGAGATTAATGAGAAACACAGATTTTTCCTTTTAATTTTGTTATGAGATTTTTTAGTAGTAACTTTCTGGAGGCTTTGGGCCTAGTCATTGGGAGACTTGTTGCTTCTTTGTGCCATAATTATTTCCTTCTTTTATGAAATTATTGATTACTTTTCTTTCATAAAATTAATTTAATTTGATCTCTATGTGATGTTAGAATTATTCTTTATGATTTACCTTTATGTTTGAATAGATCTTTATACGTAATTACCTTTACATTTGAATACTATTCTTTGACGAATTTCTTAGATTAAGCCATGAGTTACACTTAATTGTTATTCTTTCTTATTGACGTTAGAGATTGAATGATCAGTTACTGTTATTTTCAATTAATGCTTGAGTAATTGATTGTTTTTCATTTGCTGTAATCTCTCTTTTTATCAGATGAGTTACTGCAGATTTCAGGTAGTAATATTTTAAGTGTGATTTCCTTTAATGCATGTGTTTGAGTTCATTTCTCTTACAAGTCAATTATGATTGGATCTCGATTTATGGTTTGAATATGCTTTAAGATTTGTTCTTGGAATTTTTTTATATGATTTAACTTCGAGAATTAGAAATTGATTATTGCAACGATTGAGTAAAGTTTAGAATCATTTAGTTCCAAAACAACCACCAATCTCATTGCACAGAAAATGCTGACACTCTTGAAATAAATAGATGCATCCTAGGTTGATAATTAATGTAGGTATTAAGATTGATTTATATAGTCATCTTAGTGCAATAACATTTTGGCACCGTTGCCAGGGAGTGTGTTAAAAGGTGATTCTCTTTTTGAATTGTATTGCTGTGAAGACTTGGGTATTGAAAATAGGAGGTAAGTACCTACATACTAGCAAGTAAAATTCTTGCTCAAGAGCCTATTCTTAGCAGATACATAGAGGTCAAGTACGAATATATTTTTTTTTATGAATGACTAGGAAGAAAAATATAGGAATAGATATGAATCCACCCCCTAAATCCACCAAACCTAAGGGATCAGTGACCCTTGGAAGATCAAACTTTATAGACGACATCATAGTAAAAACATAATCTCAGGCATCAGTAAGACCCCATACCACATCTAGAAAAATCCCTACCATAATCCTTCAAGCATCAGGCTCACCATCTGCAGCTCACGACAAGATCCATAGTAAAACCAAAGGGTCTGATTAGATATTTCAGATTACAGATAATTTTCATTCTGATCCTTCACATGAGGGAAATTCATGCAATCTACAAGAAGGAGAGGGAGAAACTAGTGATTCTCTAAGAATAGAGCTACAACCACTAAAATCTAGATCTCCTGAGATCTCGGTTGAAGGAACGATACTTGATATCCCAGATCAAGGTAGTGCTGTGAGACCCTTTCCAAATATAACTACCAATCCCATCCAAATCAACCTTCCATGCTAAGAGATTCGTGAAGGTTATTTGCACATATTTGACTAGATGGCACAAAAACAACCTCAGGGAAAAACATCGACGTTAGAGTATCCTATCATCGACCTGGTCGTTAACGCCCCCATGAAATCAATTCCTTTGCATAACATCCATACTTTCCATGGTCTAACCCCAGAATACCCAAAAGCTTTCTTATTTGATTTCGATGTTTTATGTAAGGGTTATGATTATACCACCAATCCATAGAAACTATAACTATTTCCATCCGCATTAAAGGGAGAAACTTTGCGATGGTTTATGGGGCTTGGTGGAGGAACTATTAACTCTTGGGATCAAATGAGAGCTTAGTTTCTTACTAAATATCAAGATTACTACATGACTAGATATCTGAAAGATGAAATTTTTAAGATGACCACAAAAGATGATGAATCTTTAGAAGAGTATGTTGAATGGTTTCAATATAATTTACAAAGGTCTCCTTATGCTGTATTTTCTAAAGATGTTTTAAAAGTAACCATGATAAAAGGAATGAAAGATGAATGGATAGAAATGTTAAATTTAATGGGAAAAGGAGATATTTATGAGGAATATTATAATGATATTATTCAAATGTGTATCAGGTGCTCTCGAGGCAGTACACACATCAATCCAACTGGGTGAGACACTATTGCTAGAAATAGTAGAAATCCTAGTGGGAGCATGAATCGAACGGAGATCGGAAATCTCTTGGAGGATTTTAAAATCGATATCTTGGGCACCCTCACAATGCAGTTAGACGTACTACAAGCTAGGTAGAAGTAAGCTGAAGCAGAACAAAATTTAGCCATATTATTCCCACATTGCCGGAAGAAGAACAGTCAGAGGGAGTGTCCATTGGACATGATACAGAAATGCACTATATGCATTAAGGATCATTCCAGAAAGCATTACCCATCACTTCCAGGATTAAAATAAGTTTTTAAAGAGGTAGAAGAAGGAGCATAACTAGTGTATTTAATGAACATGTATCGGTAGTGGAAGGCCTGACCCATAGGTATCTCACAAGACCCATCTTAGTTATTTTATTCTTCACCATTTAATCAACAAAAAAATTCTATAACAAAGTGGAAAGGCCAATATCCATTCTCTACCTAACAGTCCCAATCGTTTCCTATGTCGCCCTGGTTGAACCAACCCTTTCGAGGTGTTGGATGGCTGAACTCTCATTTTTCTACTCCTTTTTGGTAAAACACAGTTAATAATCCATACCCTTCCTAGTGGCCTACTTCCACTTCAAAAAACCCAATTTGGTATTCAAAATGAAAGTGACCTCTAGGGATAACCAATTCACCTATGGGGACGGGTCCTCAACCTCAACCTACATTGCCAGCTCGATATCAATTGCAGCTAAACCCTGAACCTCCCATGCGTCCCCAATTACTAACTCAACCAAACCCAAATCCCAATAACAGAACAATTTAGCTGGTGTAGATTGTTGAAAACTCAAACCTTGAGATAGAACAAGTAGAATGTAACAAACTTAGGTTGAGGTCAAGATGCATTATTACCTTGAGGAAAATAAAAATGAGCAAAAAAATGAGTCAGAAACACAAGTCGTAACGAAACCTTCGACTATGACCAACACAGAAATAAAACAGGGAGAAGACAAAGTCGAAAAAGAAGATTCTGAAAAACTTATAACCACTTCTCCTCTATTCCCTAAAATATTAGCAATAGCCAAGCCAATTGTTTATCCAAAATTTGATATTTTATGGGAACTCAAAAATTTATGTATTAAAATTCCTCTCCTCTAGGCTATCCAAGATATTCCTATTTATGCTAAGATGATTAAAGATATATGTGTGAAAAATCCTGCGAGGAAATAAAAAACTTCACCAACCATCCATGTTGTAGGGACCTTATCTGATATGCTTTTAGGCAGGGAAACACCAGTCAAATATGAAGATCTAGCGAATCCCATAGTTACAGTTCAAAGACATGGTCACACTTTTTCAAACACACTAGTCGACTTGGGTGTAACCATTAACATTTTAACTGCTGAAACCTGTGGGGAACTTGGTATCATAGCTCTAGAACCGACCACTAATTTACTAGAACTCACTAATAAATCGATTGTTAAACCAAAGGGAACCTTATAGGACATTATTGTTTCCGTTGAATCATAGGAATACCTGGTGTATTTTCTAGCTATCAACCCTAAAATTCGATTAGAAGAACACCCTTTAATTCTTGGTCGACCTTGGTTAGCGAAATATTATGCTTATATAGGTTTTCGTGTGGGTAACATGACTTGCAAAAGGAAACACTCTAAAAAATATTGTTTTATATCCTCCTTCTCAACCAAGTTTTCCCATTTTTAAAACTCATATATATCCACCCGCATACATGGAAAAAATATCCATTCACCTCTTACAGTAGAGGAAGTGCTTGAGTTGAAGAATCAGACTGAAGATGATGTAATTAATAATTTTATTAATCATTCAGTTACTGTGAATTATCTAAAATTTTGAAATGTTGAAAACAATTCTTGAAAATGAAGCCGAGTAAGACTCTTTGAAAGGTTCCTATGATCAGCATATACCAACAATTGTTGTTCATAACAACAGGCCTATTGAAATTGAACCAGGCAAGTCTTTTAACATTAATGGAAATCTTGACAGTGACCAGCAGTAAAATATTATTCATATTTTGCAAAAATATAAGGGGGGTTTTTCCTGGGAATATCCATACATGAAGGGAATAGACCGTTAATTGTGTACACATCACATCTACACCAAAAATTATGCTTTTCCTATCTAGAAACCTCAACGTAGATTAAATCCACATCTCAAGCATATCATAAAGGAAGAATTGCAGAAGTTGCTCTAAATGAATTTTATTTATCCTATTTCAGATAGTCGGTGGGTATCCCAGCTAGTGGTTATTCCCAAAAATAACAAGAAATGGCAGATTTGTGTTGAATACAGGGAACTAAACAAGGCCACATAGAAATACCACTTCCCTATTCCATTTTATTGATCAAGTTCTTGATACACTGGCAGGAAAAAAATTATTTTCTTTTCTTGATGGCTTCAGTGGCTACAAAGAGATTCAAATTTCCCCTGAAGATCAAGACAAGACCACATTCACCAACCCCTGGGGTACGTTTTCCTACAAAGTGTTACCTTTTTTCTTATGCAATGCCCCAGCTACATTTCATAGGGCATCACTAAGCATTTTCGTTGATCTAATAAATGAGGTACTCAAATTTTATATGGATGACTTCACCCCGTATGGGGAGGACTTCGAGCAAGCACTACAGAACTTAGATAAAGTTTTGGAAAAACACATTGCTACCAGGATATGCTTAAGTTACGAGAAATGTCACATGATGATGATAGAAGGCATGGTTCTATGACACTGCATTTTTTCGGATGGAATACATGTAGACCTAGCGAAAATAGAGGTAATTATCATGCTACCTACACCCTGTACCCAAACTGAGGTATGCATAGCTTCCTAGGATATACAGAATACTATCACAAATTTATAGATTTTATTTTCGCGAATATCTGCGGCTTTGTATGATTTAACAGGAAATATTGAATTTAAATGGTCTGACAAATGTGACATTGCCTTTATAGAGTTTAAGAAGTTAGTCTAGAATGTACCAGTATTACGAGGACCCAATTGGGAATTGCCTTTCCATATCTCTTCAGATGCATCAGACACAACAATAGGCATTGTTCTTAGGCAAGAGGAGGACAAATATACCTATGATATCTATTATATCAATAAAAATCTCACTTCTACTGAACTAAATTATATAGTAATGAAAAAATAATTTCTAGCTCTTATTTACGCCATAAACACGTGTAGACATTATATAACAGGCTATAAAATCTTTCTGTATAATGAAAATTATGCCATTAGATACTTAGCTAATAAAAAAATTACTAATGGGTGGGTGACTCGTTGGTTGTTACTTTTGTAGGAGTTTGATATTACTATTAAATACTATCCAGGGAAAGCAAACCTAGTTGCAGATTTCCTGTCTCGCGTACCAACGACGAATGATCTGCTAGAAGTAGATGATCAGTTTCAAAATGAATATTTGGTTCATTGTAGAAGCTAAGGCACCATGTTATGCATATTTGGAAAACTATCTCGTAGTAAGAAAGCTACCAAGGCACACGACAACTAAAGAAATGAAGCAGATTGTCCAATACAGTGCCCAATTTTCATTAGGGGAATTTTGAAGTCTAAAATGGGCCTCCCAAGAAAAATGTACAACCAAAATAAACTTTATAATAACCAATAGGATTCAATTTTATGATGTCAACCATGGGGGATGATTCACTATTTTTTAAGTAAAAGGGTAAAAATATTAAAAAATAATAAAATAATAAAACTACTTTTTCAACTCGTATTTTCAAATTATCTCCCAAATTTTTTACTCAAATTTCGAGCGAGAGTACTCATTGGATGCAAAATTTAATTCCTCATCAAAGGAGTACCCATGTTGCATATTTTTCATGGACCCTTCTATGCAAAAAATGAGAAATACATGAAAAAACCGTGATTGCAATTAGGTTTTTCATGTATTTCTCATTTTTTGTGTAGCAGGGTCCATTGAAAGTATGCAACATGGGTACTCCTTGGATGAGGAATTAAATTTTTCATCCAATGAGTACTCTCGCTCGAAATTTGAGTAAATACTTTGGGAGATAAGTTGAAAATACGATTTGAAAAATTAGTTTTTTTCTTTTTTCCCTCTAAAATTTGATGATGTCATCAAATCTTATTTTATATTTCCACTATTATTTTATAATTTCCTTAGGAGGCCCATTTTAGACCTCAAAATTTCCCTAATTCTTGGATTGGTGGATACCTTTTTCACACGAGGTCTATGTAGAAATTTTGATACAATTATGTATTACTAGATTCTCCTTATCTAACAATTATATGCCACTATTAAATACATAATCCTTCTACTTAAATCTTTGCAGAAATTTAATCGCGAATTGCAAACACATGAAGAAAGATCAATCACACATAACATAGATTTTTTTAATGTGAAATCATAAATATAAGAACCCCACTATCATATATTATGTATATATCATGGATCATGAAACAATCTCATACAAAACTCTACTCCAGGAGTTCTCAGTATAATGTACAATCATCTCACACTTTCATACAAAAATTGGCTTAAACATGCCCCTATTTATTGCCTCCTGACAGCCTGCCTCTAATGCACAATCCCTGCTGATCACAATCAATGAATGAATTTGATCTTGCCTTGCTTTGACTGCGCAATCCTCATTGGCATCTCCAATGTGTGTTTGGTTGGACTTGTGCACCCACTATAGTGACAAATGATAGTCAAACTGTCCCTTTCACCTATCTCTCAACTGGGTCTCCACTGGGTCTGACATGCATGTAGTTAACAATAGTAAATCTTCAGTTTCATGTGAGATCACTCCATGTGAATTAATTTAATATTTAGTTCACTGATCTCTTGCTAGTGTATCTTTAGTTACAACTAGTTACAACCAACAAAACTGAGTTTAACTCACTTAACTGAGTTAAACTACTTTACAACTCACATACTTACACATCCAACTCTGTTACAACTTTTTATCACTCAGTTACAACGAAGTCCACTAGAATGTCCCACCAACCAACCTTTGAACTCAAAATTCCTTCAGTTAACTGGTTTGCCACACCAGTTAACTGAAATCAAGTGCTTCAAGAGAATAGATTATTATTTATTGTCTAATTATTGTTAAGAGATAACAATAATCAACATGCATTCGATGAAACAACTTCGCACATGCATTCCAAAAATAGATGCCCATCCATTCATATAATTTTCTCAACCATCTATAAATATATTACTGCTAAAAATAGACTTTGATCCAAATTCTAAAATAGACATACCACCTAAAAATAACATGTGGGCCCCACCTAGTGTAGGCGCTTAATTTTCACTAGGATCATCATCTTGTTGAATCTCAACACTCCCTCACAATAACAAAGGGATTATCCTTCACCCCGATCCTACCTCTATGATATTCGAATTTTCTCCTAGTGAGCGCCTTCGTCAGAATATTTGCATCATGATATTCCATAGGAATGTACTGAAGCAACATTATCTTCTACTCCACAAAATCTCTAATACGATGATACCAGATATCTATATGCTTAGATATATCATGAAACACAATATTAATCGAGAGTTTAATGCAACTCTGATTATCACAATGAATCACTGTAGGATCTAAATGAGAACCGAACAAACTGACTAGGATCTTCCTCATCCAGATAGCCTCACATGCAGCTTGAATTGCTGACATGTATTCCATTTCTATTGAATTGAGTGCCATAGATCTATGTTTCCTGTTGTACCAAGAAAAAACTATAGATCATATACTGAAGACCCCTCCTAATGTGCTCTTTCTGTCCGCTGGGTTTCCTGCCAAATCTGCATCCGTGAAGCCATGCAACTTCAACTCATCCGTCTATCTGTACCATAAGCCATACTCATATGTGCCCCTGAGATATCTCAGGACATGCTTGCACACCTTCCAAAAGATCTTGGTAGGCTTAACCATCACTTGAATAAGCCAGTTCATCGCATAACATATGTCTGGTCTTGTATTAACTAAATACATGAGCGAACCCACCAACTATCGATAGACAATAGCATCCACTACCTCTCCAGATGTAGTGTCCTCTTTCCTCCAGTTTCCAAGAAGAGGTGCATCCATGGGTTATTAGGCCTCCATGTGAAACTTACCGACTATCTCCCATGCATACCTTCCTTGAGACACAAACAATTCACCTTCTGGCTACCATATTTCCAATCCAAGGAAATAGTGAAGGAGGCCCATATCCTTCATCTCGAACTCCTTTGCAAGGTCCTCCTTGCATGAGTGTATTAGCGGCTCATCACCAATCAGTATTAAATCGTCAACATAAAGAACAATGATTAAAATCTTACCCTCCACCACAATCTAGTATAGGTTTGCATCCGTCTCACTCTTGGTGAAGCCAAGTCCAGTGAAATAGTTGTCGATCAGAGTGTACCAAGCACATGGTGCTTGCTTCAACCCATACAATTCTCTTTTGAGTCTGCACACATGCAACTCGCTGTAGAAGATCTCAAATCCTTCATGTTGCTGAATGTACACTTCTTCATCAATGGTCCCATTAAGGAATGTAGTCTTCACATCCATCTGATGAATGTGCCAACCCATCTGCACTGAGAGATCAAGGATGGTACTTATGGAAGAATATCATGTGACAGGTGCAAAATTTTCTTCATAATCAATCCCCTCGATCTGTGAGAAGCCCCAGGAAAAAAATCTTTCCTTATACTTCTCAACACTCCCATAAACAACTTGATTTACCTTGTAGATCCATCTTGAACCTACCACTGATTTATCAACCAACCTTCGAACAATTTCCCAAGCACTGTTTCTGACAATGGAGTCATAGTCCTCCACCATTGCATCTACCCATGTGGGCTCCTGCACTACTTCCTAAAAGGAAGATGGCTCAGTCACAATACATTTTCTCATGAGAGCCATGTATCCAGTGAATCGAACAAGAGACTATCTCTATCTGTGCTGTGAAGTAGGGACTCCTACATTCTATGCCACATCAAGCTTCAATCTCTCATCTTCTGTGGTATGCCTTCTGCTAGTTCTGATGTTTGGCTTTGTGTGAGTGGACTCCTCCACTCTATGAACCTCCTCCTGTGGTTGATCCACATCTAGAGACTCATCTTTGGGAACAAGCAGTTCCTCCTCTGCATGTAAGTCTAGCTCCCTCTCAAGCAACAACTTCATGGATTTCTCCTCATTAAATTTTGTATCCCGTCACACCATATTCATTCGACTGTTTGGAAAATACACATGATAATTATGTGGTGTTTCTGTGTAACCCACAAATATCCCAACTTCAGCAGTTGGCTCCAGCTTTTTCCTGGCATTCTTGGTCACATGCACATAAACAGATGAGCCAAAAATCTTAAAGTGATAAACATTCAGTTTATTACCAATAAAAGCTTCTTCCAGTGTACTCATGCCAAGTATTTATTAGTCCAAAATTTTCATCTGATATTTGGAATATTAGAGTTGTTAACTTTCTTAATGAATTAAGTAAATGAAAGGGGTAGAGGGACCCATAATCCTCAATATGAATAAATATGCACTTTTGTGTGTGAATATGGGTTAATTAAGCCTAGATCTACATAATGAGGTAGTTGAGCAACTACTAAAGTGAATGGAATTAGAGATTATGTCTCGTTAATTGAGATAGATCATGGAGGTTGATACTGTCAACTAAGATCTTGAAGATGTCAAACAGAAGATCATGGAACATTCATGATAAAGTGATGGAGGATGTTGTGCAATAAAAGCACACATGATGGAGAGGGTGTACATTGCACCTATACATGATGGTTGACTTGGTCAAACAGCGCAGTCAAAATTGGAGGATCTTGTCCACATGCACAACGCAGTTTGGATGACAGCCAAGGCATGGGAAGGCTCAAACATTATATAAAGAATATGAAGGCAAGGATGGAGGCATGTTGGTGAATCTAGATGTTAAGGATCTTTTCAGATTTGGAATTTTCATGTGACATTCCTTTGCTTTCTCGGGCAGTTTAGAAGAGATTGCAAGTGTTGTTTAGCACAGGGTGTTCCTGATCGGGAATCCCACCTCTTTCGTAGAGTAGATCTAGAAAGAGTATTGTACTTCATTCCACATCAGGCATTGGTGCCACGTCTCTTTTCCTACTTTCTACAGAACATTCATATTTAGAAATTGCAGATTTCTGAAGATCAGTTTGGAAGGTGGAAGTTGTCTTCAGTACTTCAGCTCGAGAACTGGTGAGGGTTTATTCCTATCACCTTTGGCTTATACATCAACATTCCTAGAGCTTCATTTCAGATCTTGTTGTATGGATTAATCCATCTTGCAGAAAAGACCGATCTCCCTAGTACTAAAAGTATCTAGCAACAAACATCCAAATAAACTAATCTTTCTCTAAGCATATATGATTTACAATAATCTCTGTAGAGGTGTAAAAGACTTACCGTATGTCCAACGCTTGTTTGAATTCGTTGTTGTCCCTCGTGCACTTGAAGGAGTTATCTTCGTAAAATTGCAGTCACAAACAAGAAAAATATTAAATAGCACCTGTATAGAAATCATCATAAATCATGCTTATCATAGTGATCAAAGAATCTATGAAATAAACCATTAACTAACAGCTTGTTGAGAAAAATGAATATATTTTTATTAATTTCAAAAGAAGGAAAACCTTACAACCTTAGCCTTGATGTTGAATAGGCCTTCCCAGGGTCCGAAGCAGGGGTCTCCTCTACTCCGATAAGCTCTGCACTCCTCCAACCAAGACAAATAGAGGTATGTGATCTCTCCTCACAAAAATCTTAGTTAAATGAGTCTGAATCCCAACAACACTTAACCTCAAATATTCTAAAGCTTGAAATCCCCTTGAGGCTACCCAATGCCTCTTCTTATAGTGTAAAAGAGGAGGTTTCAGTTCCAAATATGAAGGGATAGAATCCTCCTTCAAAGGGATAAGCTCCTCACATCAAGGGGTTAGCTCCATAAGGTAAGGGATACATGCACCTCAAAGGAGCGGTTTTGCCACCGCAAGATTCTTTCTAGAGGCCTCTAGAATTTACTGAAATTGATATTTTTTGAATTTACTTGTGCCTTTTTTTATCTTTACAGGGGTCCGCACCCATAACACGAGGAACGTGCAAGTGCGTTTAGGTACGCGGGAGCCATGAACAGGAGTGCGGGACCGCAGGCAAGATAGAGAGAAAGTGCGATACCAAAGTTAAGGAAATTTTTAGAAACGTTTCTCTGATTTTCGAGGCTTGACATGAGGAACTGATATGTTATACTTGCAAAGGAGGAAGTATGAGTAATAATGAGCTCATACACATAGCAGAATGTCAGGATGAAAATTTTTAGTGTAACAGATTGCCCCCTAAAGTGCAAAGTCTGGAATAGATGAAGTTGAAGTCTGTCATATATGAAGAGTGCAGTACTTTATCATTTCAAGGATCATCCTGTGGAAACCCCAGTCGAAACCTGTAAAAAAATTCAATGCAAAATATATATGTATACATATCATCGCTGAGGTAGGAATTCCCATACTTAGATCAAAACTAACTAGAAACTAATTCAAACTGTTCTGATAAAGGAATGATTTTGAATACATCACAGTATAGACATATGTAGACACAGTATGAACGCAACCATCTTTTTATAAATAGTCCATTGTATAAATGATAACAAAATTCCTCGCAGCCTGGATGGTAGAAACTAGATCTAGGGTCTTGATTTCCGCATCTCGAACTAGTACTATTCTATCCATGTGAATGAATGTATCAAAGTCGAACATGGTAGAAACCACTTGATTACCAGTTAGTGATGTAAACTGTTAACAAGTGTGAGAGTAACCACTAGTAATGTCAATGGCTCTCAAAGTACCTAGTAAAATCCATGAAATGTGAATGAATGAGCTGAAGTCGAACATGTCACAGAATCATTCAATCGAAGGTCAATGATGGAACTTGTCATCGAAGGCGAGAAACCTGCCATTGAGGCATGCAGATTTCAAGGTACTGATGATTTCTAGATCAACTTCCTAGATAATGAATTGTTGTTGATAGAAAGTGATCCGTTGTAGGCAATCATACAACACGAAATCATAGATCAAGTTTTTAAAATATATTGGCAAGGACTGACTCAGGGATGGTCAAAATGGATGATAGATGTTTTGCAAATGAATGGTTTATTTGAACTATCCTCTTGAACACATAACAACACTGCAGATGGCTTGGTAACAATTGACCCAAAGCTAATACCCAAAAACTGGATGAAGACTTTCAATGTGGTTTGATTAACTATTAGGCAAAGGATTTCCCAACCCAGGTGAAAAAAAAGTGTCATGTTCAAGAGTGGTTAACTGGATTTTCGAAAAATCAAAATACAACAAACAAGTCCATTTTTCTCTCTTTTCCCCCACCATTTCTTGCAAGTACCTCTTTATTTTTGACAAGCTTGAGGAGGATAACATTTTATTTTTTATAAGCTCATCCTTCAGATGAGTCCAACTTAGTTTAATATTCGAACCCTAAGAAGGAGTGGTTCGTTCCTGTTTGAAATTGAACAGGTACTTTCCTGTTAAATTTTAACAAGTCTAGTATATGAGAAACTCGGTGTTTTTCAATTTTAGGGAGTCAGAAGAAAAAACTTAAGAAAACTCCATGGGTGTAATTTTTCATAAATTTAGTCTCTTGGGCCCAAAAAAAGATAAAATAATGCAGGAGAGAACTCTATTGACCGTAATTAGTCAACGTATACCTTTTTCGTAAATAGTCCATTTCAGTCCGTAAAAGGGGTAAACTTATACTGAAAGGACGATCATTCATTTACTTTAATGAGTTCAAATAATCAAGTACTCGACAATCTTTTAATGTTTAGAGAGTCTGAAAAGGGCTTAAAATAGGACTCCAATGTTTTGCTTTTTCGTAAATTTTTGAAAGAGTCCGAAAAAGTGATAAAAGTATGCTCTTTGTTGAAAAATGATCAATTCTCCTGAAAAATCCAATTTCTGCACAAAAACTTGAAACATTACACACACCTATTTAAGATAAATAAAAATGCTTTCGAAAATACCTTTTTTAAAGTGAAAAATAAACAAATTTAAAATTTATTTATTCGAAAAAACTTATAAAAAGGACTTTTCAAACTTCATTTTTACCGTTCGAGTTCAAAGTGAAAAGTAAAAGATTTTGGGTAAAAACGTTCCAGTGAAGATTCTGGAAAATCCGTCTGAAGAAATCGAGAACCGTAAGCTCCAGGTAATCCACGACCTCCTAATCTTGCATTTCATCCATTAACATTTCATTTTTAGGCTTTAGATTTCATTTTTAAGAGAAAAATATGTTCTAAAAAATTGCCCGTGGGGGTCCGCAGGTGCAACACACGGGCCCTGCGGACCCCGACTTTTTCCTATGTAGAAAAAATTCGTGGGTCCACACTTGTCCCACGGCACGTGTGTGTTCCTATGCATCATGTATGAAGACAAAGTGCGGTCCTCGCATATTTGAATTTCAAAATAAAATTTCTCATTTGCCGCCCAAGAATTTTCAAATTAGATTGTTCTAACATATCTTTTTATGCTTTGTAGGATAAACAAGATGCTAATTTGGAGAGAACGTGAGCATGAATATGTGGATGACGCTGCAATGATTCATTTTCCCACAATGCAAGCATTAGGAGCATGTAGTTTATATAAATTATGGGCCATTCAGGGCATGAGGGCATAGGTAGACCTCTTAACATGGCTGGTGAACAGGTGGAACGTACAAGACCAGTGTTTCATTATTGGTGGCCACCAGCTCGAAATTGAGCTGTAGGATATTTATTTTCTGATTGGTTTGTCCAAGAGGGGCGAACAAATTTCCTTGTTTGGGACTAGGCCAGGTGGCCAGACTGTCGCTAGTCTTCGACAAGAGTTCTGTAATGATCAAGCAGACCCCAAGGACAAACGGATTGACATAAAAACTATCATCCATCCCGAGCCGAAAGTTATTGAATTTACTATCACCAGACTGTGTGGGAGTGTAGCATCGCATGTGGCTACTGGTTCCCAAATGTGCATTGTTTTAGACTGTTTTCAAGGCACCATTTTCAACTGGTGCGAAGATGTGTTGGCCAATGTAAAAGGCCAACTAACTAGAGAAAATAATGGAAAACTAAATAAATTTGGATATGGATCCATCATAGTCACCTTTCCTCTAGAGAGGATCCCCATGTTAGCTCTGCAGAACATTCTTGTTGATGTTAGTCGACCTCGAGAACCTAGGATGGTTCGTTGGGTTGCATTGACGGCCCGTCATGGTATTGAGGGCGTCGAGATTGTTCGATTTCCTCCTTCATATTTTTCATTGGTTGGAATGCCAAATTTTTGTTATAGAGGATTTTCCATACGCCGGGATAGATTTCCGCGGCGACCGAGAGATGACTCTCCTAGCAGGGGAACAGTGGGATGAATCAAGTAAAATCATTTTCAACAATTTCTAAGTTTTTTTTTGTTTTTTTTTTGTATTCTGATTGTCTTAAAACTAATAACCAAAAGTTTTGAATGCAGATGTGGGCCCACGGTGACCAGCCCATCTCCAGCCTTATGAAAGAAGACAACCAGTTGTAGCCGCACCAGCCCCAACAGGCCAATCAGTAGAAGTCTTGTCTGATTTAGAGCATCACCTAGAGCGTCTGACTCTAGACATTCTAGAGACAGACATAGATGATATTCCTCTCAGATTACAAAGATACATGATTGGTGTTCCAGGACCTTTTAGAAGGTTCCTATGTAGGGTGGCCCGGGGAGTGGTCTCTTATCGTGATCACCATCAGTGATAGGATGATCGTGTCATAGACTCATACTTTGACCTTTTGTATTACCATTTTTTCTGATCATAAGGTGTTTCCAACCTATGATCGAAGACGATGTATATTTTTTGAAAACACTTCTATACTATGATATATCACTATTTGCCGACTATCTGCGTACATGTTATGACTTTTTTTTTATTTACTGTTTTGATCATTGAAAATGTCGATTTATCATACTAGAAGCAACTGCATCTGCTAATGTATTTAAATGTCTTGGAATATGCTGATATTCAATGTAATCAAATTCAAGTTCCAAGAGACGAACTCTTAAAAATAACCGTAATAACACTGGATTTCTAATGGCATAAAACCTGTTAAGTTGTAATACAACAAGTTCAGAATCCAACCTAACAATCAAACTCTGATTTCAGCAATATACAACAAAATATTTCTATTATGATACCAGCAAAACTCAGTATGATACCAGCATTATTCAGCAAAATATTCCTCTTAAATAAAATTAGAAACCTTTAAAAAAAAAACTAAGAAGGATAAACCCTCTTTTATTACCTTTAGTTGAGAAAGAGGTCAAAAATATGTATGATGCTAGGATCATAATCCCCATTACATACTCAGAGTGGGTGTCCAACCTTATATCTGTTAGGAAGAAGATCGAGGAGATTAGGCTTTGCATTGACTTTAGAAATCTAAACAAAGCCTCCCTAAAAGATAATTATCCCTTGCCTAAGATGGATCACATACTCCGAAAGGTTGTTGGATCTAAGAGAATATCACTCTTGGATGGTTTTTCAGGCTACAACCAAGTGCTAGTACTCCCAAATGATCAACACAAAACTTCCTTTACCACACCTTAGGGTACATTCATGTATGTTAAAATGCCATTTGGTTTGATGAATGCAGGGGCCACATTCCAAAGGGCCATGGAGATAGATTTTTCAAAAGACATAGGCTATTTCATAATCATTTACCTTGATGACATCACTATTTACTCCAAAACTGATAAAGAGCACTTAGTCCATTTGAGAAAGGTTTTTGAGAAATGCAGAAAATATGGCTTATCCTTGAATCCCAAGAAAACACTCTTTGGTCTCCAGGAAGGAAAACTCCTAGGCAACATAATCTTTGAAGAAGGAATAAAAGTAGATCCCAAAAGGATTGAAGGCATATTGAATAAGCCATCCTAGAAACCTCAAAGAGTTGCAATCTTTCATTGGGAAGATCAAATTTTTGAGAAGGTTCATCCCTAACCTTGCTGAAATTTTGAGGAATATCACAAACATGCCCAAAAAGGAAATGGGAGTTAAATGGACCTTAGAATCCAAATAGTCATTTGAACTAGTGAAACAATCTCTCACTCAAAAACCAGTTCTTATCAGTCCTAATTTCACCAAGGATTTCTACATTTTTTCATTTGCATCTAAACACACCATTGTTGCAGTGTTGTTGCAGAAGAATAGCATGGGCCGAGAACATCCAATAGCATTTTTTAGTAAAGTATTAATAGATTCTCCACTCAAGTATAACATCACGGAGAAAAAGAGCCTTAGCCTTGATAAAAGCATTGAAAGATTTCTGAGTCTACATTTTATACTCTCATATCATTTCTTTTGTCCCACATACAGTTGTCAAGGACATCCTAAATCAAGACCCTGATGGTAAAAGGGGAAAATGGATTGCTATTATCTTAGATTATGATCTAGAAATTAGGCCTACCAAGCTGATTAAAGGACAATGGTTAGCAAAACACATGGCTGAATGAAATTTCCAAGCATTAGATATGAATATGATTGATGTTTTAGAAGAACAGGAAGAATTCATTGCTCCATACATTGAAGAAATATTTTTGAATTCATCTTGGTATGTTGATATCATATATGTGCTTCTTTATCTCAATACTCCTTCTTCTTTATCAAAGACAAAAGATAGATTTTTGAAACAAAAAGCTTTAAAATTCTGCATTTTAGATGGATTTCTGTATTGGAAGAATGTTGTTGGCATATTTCTTAAATGTTTACTTGAGAATGATGCAGGAAAAATCATGCATGAGCTACATGAGGGAGAGTGTGGAGGCCACCTTTACTGGAAGGCCACAACAAAGAAAATTCTTAGAGCTAGCTATTATTGGCCCACCCTTTTCCTTGATACCCAAAAACTAATCATGACTTGCCATAAGTGTCAAAATTTTGATGGCAAGAGAAAACTCCTACCTTTACCCTTGCATCCCATCAGTGTTGAGGCTCCCTTTCTGCAATGGGGTTTATACTTTATTGGAGAAATTTAACCAACCTCATATGCCCAACATATTGGATACTTACTGCCACTGATTATTTTACCAAGTGGATAGAGGCTATCCCTTCTAGAAATGCTACTGACTAAGTCATTATCAATTTCCTTGAGACAAACATATTATCCTGATTTGGTTGTCCTAGAAAAATCATTACAGACAATGTTGTTGCCTTCAAATCCAAAAGAATGGTTGATTTCTGCTATAAATATCGTATCACATTAGGGCACTCCATAGCTTACAACCCTCATGGAAATGGACTAGCTGAATCCTCCAATAAAACCCTAATCAACATTATCAGAAGACTGGTGGAACACAATCAGAAATCATGGCATAGTAAACTAGTTCATGCTTTATAGGGTGATAGACTAACCACTAAGAAATAAATCAATGTGTCTCCCTATCAATGGGTATATGGCATGGATGTAGTATTCCCAACATAATTTGCAGTTCTAGCCATGAAACTCCTCAAAGAAGTGCAAATAGAAGAAATTGATATGCAGAGAAGGCTGAACCAGACCATTCATTTACATCAGTAAAGAGAGGAGGTGTAAAAAATAACACAAGCAGTACAAGAAAGTATCAAGAAGATCTTTGACAGAAGGACTAAAACCAATAATTTCCAAGTTGGAGACACAATTTTGAAATGGGATTCTAGAAGGGAAGATAAAGGTAAACATGGAAAATTTTAGAATTTGTGGAAAGGACCTTATATCATTCACTCAATTAGGGGTCATAATGCTTTCTTTTTACAAGTTCTGAATGGAGAAGAGTTATTTGGAGGTCTTTTCAATGGAAGGACGCTCAAACACTATTTTTGTCAATAGTCCTAGCTTCAAAATTTTCATTCATTATACATAAACATTGCATGAGAAAATATTGAAAACAGAAAGTAAAAAAACAATGAAAGAAAGGAAAAAGAGGGCAGATTCAAAAAGAGGTATAGCCCCATACCCACAAAATAGTACTAATGAAAGTATGCAAGCCTAAATGGCACTACTGATTCAAAAAGAATATCTTGTTCAGTCATCTAGCCTAATCATGGTTGAACATGCTTTAGATTCATGTTGATAAGTTAGTAAATACAATGATTGTCAAAGTTATTCAAGCTTGACTTTTCAGGAAAAATAGATTATGGAATAAAAGATGCTGGTTCCACATGCTCAAAATAGAACCAAAGAGAAAGATGAGGATGCATTACAAATGATAGATCACAACCCTATCTTTCTAAGTTACTTTTTATGCAAAAAATGTTTGTGTGCAGCTTGTTCCAATGCCACAACCATGGTAAGTCAGACTGCCCAATCCTTACTTAAACCATGCTTTCAATTACATGTCAATCATATAGAGAATCAAAACTACCAAACAGCTTAATCTTGGCAGTCAAATAGTCTAGGTAGAAAATAAATAGAGTTCAATAGTTTAATTTGAACTCTTGGAAGAAATAGGGATCGAAATAGATAGTTTATTTCTGTTTTCAAAAAAAAAATGTCAAGAGTTTTCTAGTTCAAGTGCACTCAAGGAAGAAAAATGTTATTAAAAGTAGGTTGGGTAGGTAGAAATGTTTTTGAGAGAATCATATGTTGCAGATAATTAAGATCATCACTTCAAAAGAAATATCAGCAAGTGAAAAGAAGGGGAAAATCTACCCAATGGAAGAGGCACTGGTCTGCAAAAACTCAAATATTTGATAAACTGAAAGTTCTGGACACCCCCAAAAAAGGATTTGCCCTCCCCAAGTGGAGCCATTGTTAGTCATCAGTACTTTTTGCTGATATCAAAATATGACTAAGTAATAGTCCTAGATTTCTAAAAACAAAATTTGAGAAATATTGTGAGTTCTTTAAATCTCACTGCCTTCATTATCCTAAGTCAAATTTCTTCACTAAATTTCCTCCTCTTTGCCTTCTAAAAGTTTCACCTCACTTCTCTAAAAATAACTTCATTATTGGGCTTGTTTGCCTCGTTTCACTACCTCACCCTCACTCTAACTCATTTTCTTTTTCCTCTAAAACCCCATTTTCTCCTTTCCTAAAAACCCTCATAAAATACCCCCAATTCAAAAATTTTCATCTATAAACATTAAACAATGTAAAATATTCCTTTTACATTGTTTAAAACTAAGTTTTAAATCCTATCGGGTCCTTTAAATTCTATATAAAGCCTTGTTTTATGTTTAAAACCCACCTTTTGTATTATATAGGCCTTAAGCCCCTTTTTATCCTTAGCCCCAACCCCTCACATACTCATAAAACCTCAACCCTCCACTCACCCTAAGCCTTTTCCCCTATGCGATTAAACCTCTACCCTTTCATTTTCACAAACTCCCAAAAACCTTATAAAAATCCCCGTCAAACCTTCAAAATATTAAACAATGGGCCCCTCCTCCCACTATTCGCCGCCCCTCCATAAACCATATAAACTAAGGAATTTCATTAATATCTAAGGCTTCGGGCCCCACCCTCCATTTAAACTCACCATCCAACCATATCATGCCACTTGTCCTCCACTTCACCAGCCCAATCAACTGTCCACCGCCTCCCCGATGCGCGTCAACCGTTGATCTCCCATCTCGAGATCTAATTGCTCGCATCTTATATCGCAAAAAAAATTGCAATGTGGTTAGAATTTCACGACCAAAGCAAAATTGGGAGGTTTTCCCCACCACGTGTCTCCTCCTGAGAGGTATCGCGCACCCTCCACCAAACACTTCTTACCACCTATCCTCCGCATGATAAAACCATTTCTAGTTTTTGGAAACCACCTCCCTCTGCACCATTCTTCAAAATTTTCCCACTCCCATTTAAACTCCTCCTGGTTCTACTTATGGAAACTTTCCTCCTACATCATCGCCTCCTCTGCAAACACCCTCCGACAGTCCAAAACCCCGAAAAATGCAGTAAAAACCCTCCCCGCAGGTTTAAGCTAACTATTTATGTTTTTTTATAGGTTTTAATGAAGGACATAAATGAAAATATTCCACAGGGCCAAAATTGGTCACAGAGATGCCCTTGGATGATGATCTAGGAGCTCATAAAAGATCAATAAATGGCTAGAAGGTCTATGGAAATATTTGCATTGATGAAAGATGATCATCGATGAAACAAATGCACCCTCCAGCCATGAAGAAAGCTTCCCCTCCACACGGAAAACAGAAAGAAGTCAAAGAAATAGTGAAGATAAGAACCTAAAAGGATTAAAGGGATAATCCTAATCAAAATCGAAAAAAAAGGGTTAGCTAGTCAAAGCAGAAGTCAAAGAAAGAAAAGGAATATAGATAAAGGTCGAAGATGAAAGGATAAAGGCAAAAGGATCAAAAGAATAAATACAAAATATTAAAGGAACAGAACAGAGATCACAAACAGATTAAAAAAAATATCATAAAAATAGACAGTCAAAGCATAAAGACAGAGTTTAAGGCCTAATAACAGAGAATAAAGATAAAACAGAGGGCAGATTAATCCAAAGAAAATTCGAATGACTCAGCCTATGGCAGTGACTGTTCTCAAAAGATATTTTTGCCACCTAGTGCTTTGTTTCCTTCAATAAAGCATTAGGAAATTATTCAGATTAGTCAGAGATATTTATATCTGCTTGAAAATTATTGTAAGAAGTTATGGATGGGTCTTAAAATTCAAACCTTTCACCTTTATTCCCTTATGAGTTAACATAAAATTTATTATTTAGAGAAATATCTGCAGATATTCCTACCTTGATCCTTTGTTGGTGAGGTAAATCCCCTCTGTAGACAGAGGTGATCCCACTAGCCCTAGAGTGTGTCTAGCCACAAATAAGAAAAACTATAATATTGATTCCTATTTAACGAATGGATGGATATTCGATAGATGACTTAGCAGAGGTCCTATGCTATTGTTTCCGTCGAAAAGAGTGACTGCCTCTCTCTCCTTGTTTGACAGATCACGATCTGCTCGCTTTCACGCTCGGATACCTGCACACATACAAGAAACAACGAAAATATACAACATAATAATTCAAATTCATAACTATTAGACAATCGTAGAGGAATAAATCAATTGCATTAAATAAACAAGATAACACAATGATGGAACCAACACTATAGTCGAGTATATTAATAAATGAAAGGAGGAGTACAACCAAGCTTCGACATTGTGGTCTCCTCCAATAGGGTTCAAGAGGAGCGCATCTCACAAAGGCTTGTAGGGAATTTAGATGGGAATCTCTCTTTTAAATTCTCCTTCATTCTACCTTCTCAATAACAATTACTTTGCTATAGTATTATTCTCCAAGTTCAGCTCCTTGGCTATATGTTCAGCTAACTTTCATAAAGGGAGAAGGCCTATTTATATAGAGGGAGAGTGAGAGGTTAGGATCCCTATAATTATGGAAGGGAGGCCTATATTCAAGGAGTGTTCCATGGGAGGTGGAAACCACTACCTAAAGAGAGAGATCCATGGCTGATCAACTTAACCACTTCCAGTGACTCATCCCTGAGGTGGTTAGAAGGAAACTTCCGCCTCTAATTTTTAAAAAACATTCCTAAAATATCTTGGTGTGGGGGTTGCACTGAGACAGAGCGCAAGGTGGCACAGGCTCTAGTGAAAATCTTCCACATTGGTGTGAGGGGTGAACTGGCCATCCGTGCCAAGGCCAAAACATAGGTTTTGTGTGCTTTTTTTAGGAAATGTCCAACAGGAGAAATGATTTCCTTATGTAGAAGGATGCAAAGAAGGTGTTTGCAAAGTATGAAACTGTTCACAAGTCACGGGAATGACCCTCCAATATGCAGGACGAGGGATTGCAGGGACGGTGAAAAAATGTTGTGTAACAAATGCCCCCTAAAGCATGAGGTCCGAGAGAGAGGGAGGGGTGAAATTCTTTATGAGAATGCGTTCGACCCAAACATTGCTGTCGGAAAACCTGAAAGTACAAATACAACTGATATCTCTGATACATGATATGTGGCATGGGTGCAACCATCCATAATAGAGTACATAAAAGTGAGATCCAAGGTATGGGCACAACCATCCAGCAATAAGGATCAATAAATAGACTCAGGTATGGTCGTAGCCATCCAATCAGAAGAGTCATGTAATAAGTCATAGTAATCCACAAAGAACCTGCAGCCTAGATTTCATCAGACAAAACCCAAGGTCTTGCGCTCCATCTTGACCCGAACAAAGTACAAGTTCGAGCATGCGAATAGAGGAGTTGAAGTTGAACATGCAGGAACATCGTCTGATTACCATCCAATGATGATAGTTGTTAACAGACGCGAGAGAAACCACCAATAATGAAAATGGCTCTCAAGGTACAAAAGGTACAATCCAAGGAATGTGAAGAGTGATCTGACGTCGAATACCCGCAGAATAATCCGATTGAAGTCTGATTATGTGAACCTTGCGTCGGATGTCAACAACCTACCATTAAGGCATGCAGGCTCCAAGGCACCTGAAGGGAGTCTTTGGATTAGCTTCTTGGAAAATGAGATGAAGTCGACAAGAACTGACCTGGTCAAAGGAGGGCCATGATGTTTCCCACATCATCGACACGAGATAAAGCAATATGATGATTTTCAAATTAATACCAACAGAGAATTAGAGGGAGGTTGAAAATTGCAGAGGAAAAAATTTTCTTGAACATATTGGTGGCACGACACTCAATTTGGCAGTATTTTACATCAAAGGATCTGAGGTCATGGTGATGTGGAAAAGAGCAGATGAGCAATCAAAAGAGATTACCCAAACCCATGGAGGAAAACAAATGATGAAGTGAGATGTCCCTAACCCGACACGAATGAAGACAAGTGCCATGTTCAAGAGTGACATACTGCAGACTAAATTCTGGTTCCATTTTCCCCCACCATTTTTGGCAAGTACCCCAATTTTTTTTGTAAACAAACTTTAAGGGGATAGAATATGCTTGCGACGTAAGTTTTTCCTTCAGAAAAATCCAACCTAGTACATTTTACGAGCCCTAGGAAGGAGGAACTCGAGTGACATCATAACGACGGAATCCGATGTCATCAATTTTTAACGAGTCTGACAAAGGGAGAAATCGACATCTTTTCATGTTTATAGAGTTTGAAAAGAAAGCGGAAAAGAAAACTCCAGCAAGGCCCTTTTCGTAAGTAGTCTCTCTTATCCGAAAAGGTAGAAAACAACATCCGAGAGAACCTCTTAGTCACGATAGGCTAAGGTATTCCTTTTTCGTAAATAATCTATCCCAACTCGAAAAAGGGGTAAACATATACTAGGTAGATATCGTTTCGCAGGCATTTAACAAGTTCAAAATGATAGGCATCTCAGAAATATTTTCAGTTTTAGAGAGTCAGAAAAGAGCTGAAAGGTGACTCCAGTAGTGACTTTTTTGTGTTTTTACCGAGTCTGAAAAAGTATAAAATACAACTCATTTCTTCATCATAACCATGTGAAAAACTTGTCGCTGCACAAAAGACATGTGTAAAACCCATTTCTTGAAAATAATATGATAAAATAATGGAAAAATATGTTTTAAAACCTAATTTAAGATTCTTAAAAGTCATAAAATGCCATAAGTGGTAAAAATTATTTACTTTTCACTTTTACCTCTTTGTGGAGCAACAGTGACCCATTTGCTTTGCGATCTTGTGGCAACGATGCGAGTGATCCAAGGAACCAATCTTGATTCCGTCAGTCTCAAGTAAGAGTCAACACCATTTGCCATCTTTTAAGCTAAATTTCATTACCTGTATTTTTCATTTTGATTCCTTAGGAGAGGATTTGTCAAAATTAGGGCATCACGGTTGGCACGGGTTTCAGGCACGGACCCGTGCCAATCGTCCCTTTTTTACACAGAGGGCGCGTCCATTGGTGCGAATATTTGCGAAATAGTCACGCCAACCGTGCAACCCAAAAATCCGCATAAATTTAAGGAAAATGCAGTCAATGGTTTGCAAATTTCAATGCCCAAGTAGACTAACAATGCTCATATGAACAATGTGTGCAGGTACCAAGAAATAATAATGGTGATTGAGTGTAAAGAGAGGGAACATAGTGAAGAAGATGAACTTGCCATGGAGAATGATCGATGCATGGATGTCCTTAGAGATTGTGGGCTAAAGAAATTATTCCTAACACTGTGCCTCTGGGCTCAGACAAAATTGCTTCAATATCTGATAAGCATCTGGGATGAAGACCAAGAAAAGTTCGTGCTTCGAGATCAGGAACTCGAACTCGAAGTCTCTGATGTGTATTTTATCCCAAGATTGTCGTAGAGGGGTGCAGTCCCTATGCTAATCGGTACGCGTACCTCTACGGAGAGTATGTGGATGGTGATCGAGAAAGTGTGCTAAGGGGAACGCAAAGGAACATGGAGTGGAAAGGTTGACATCCAAACCATCCCAGATCTGTCACTAAAAGTAGTGCTGCACACTATCACGCGGGTTTCAGGATCGCAAGCACCACATGAGGCCACAAAGACACAACTTCTTCTTGCCGTAGACTGCCTGACCCCGACTCTCCACAACTGGGTAGAGGTTGTGACTATTAACATTAAGCGGCAACTAACCAAGTGAAAGAAGAACAAACTGAAGCATTTTGGGTATGGATCCATTTTCGTATCATTCTTCTTGGAACGACTACCGATATTCTAGCGTCAGGAGGTCATTGTCTCGATGCCACCACCCAGAGAACCATGGATGGCCTGATGGGCTGCGCTGATGCCCAGAGTAGGGGGCGGAAAAAAGATGTCCTAGAAGCCAGAATTCTTCAATTGCCTCCGCCAACAACTGATTGTCGTGGAGGACTGGACTTACTCTGGTACATACTTCACCAGTGATCTAGACCTCCCACTCTTGGAGGGAGAGGATTGGGACGAAGAGGTAGGTGAGACTCATTTTTTATTTTCACGAGTTTATGATTTTTTGGTATATATGCATGTTCTAATAGTTAATCTTATATGTATGTAGATTTTGGCCTAGAGAGGCTTGCAGGTATGTTGCCACCTTGTGATTTTGATCCTCATGGTGAGGGCGGTGAGGAGGAGATAGTACAAAATCTAGAGGGGATCGCCCGTGGGATCCCAGACTATGCTCACCTTGATGATGTTCCTCGGGCCTACAAGAGGGATACTGTAGGGGTGCTGAGTCATATCCACCGCTTGCTAAGGCGGTTGGTACGGGCGGTGATGTGCTATCATGAGCACCACATTGATTAGGCACCTAGGCTTTTTATTTCTGCATATTTTTGAGAGACATGTTGTCTTGGGATGTAACTGAAATAGATATATATATATATATATATTTGGGTTTTTATGGTGCACATGCTGCAAACATGCGATATATATATATATATATATATATATATATATATATATACTTCCATGGATCTTTTTGTATGTGATGATGTTCTTACAAATTATGCAAATGTCTATTTAATACAATGTTATCTAATGTATCAATAATATGCATAATAAGTAATGACCCAGAAGAAAGGAAAACATTCACAAAGCACAAAAAATTCACAAGATTTCGTTTTTAGACAAGCTCAAAAAAATAAATAAACTATGCTTGAAAAAATAGGCATTCCCCCAGCATGGTGACTCAATTCGAGGTACATTCCCCCCAAGCTTTACTCCATATGTAATGAACAAAAAGCAGATGGAGTGAAGGTTCAAGTGACGAGATCAGAGAAAGACTCGACTGGGATTTTACGAGATTTGAGCAAAGACTCGAATTGAACAGAAATGTGTTTCATTATTTTAACGAGGTTGACACATTAAAATAACCATCCTGATAGTTATTTCATTTTTTAAATGAGGTTGACATAGAATATGAACTATCCTCAGGACACCTTGTTTCATTGTTTAAGGAGCTTGACACAAGACAAGGAACTATACTCTGTCAACCTTTTATGATGACGAATAAGAGGTCATGGAATTCAAGAGGTTCGCATCTGATGGGAGAACAACATCTTGGAAATTAGGACCTAATGCCCCCAGCACACGATGCACAATGGCACTATCACTGAATACGAGTACGGGACAGGTAGCCACATTAATTAACCTATGGCAGGGAAGATACAACTGACGGATAAAGACTCGGAAGGGACGAAGGTGAACCAAATGTCACGTTAGGACCAAAGAAGGAAAGCTAATCAATGGTCACGATTTGACCTTGGTGTTGAAAATAAATCACACGAAAGAGGGAAGAGACAACTGCCCCCATGACATAAGTATAGTTGTGCCCCAAGAGTAAATTGAAATCCAAGGGGCCTGGAACAACCATCACGTTTATATAGATAGTTTTCCTTCCCAAAGTAATAGGCAATTTCAGAAGGATCCCTAACGGTTGATTGGTTCCTCTATTAAAAGCCAACAGATTCTGTGTAATAGGCATAAGCGGTGGAAAACCAAAATATTTCCAAGTAGTGGAAGATAGAACACTAATAGATGAGCCTTCATCTATAATGGTGCTAGGTACGACCAGATCAAAAGTCTGTACCATTATTTAAAATGGCACATAAGAAGGAAGGTAGTATCCTGCAAATCGACTCCAATCAAAGGAAGCGACCAAACTACTTGGAGGGGATACTATCGAACTAAGATGGTTTTCCCCTGGTGTTACTGGAGTAAGAGGAGCACTCTCCTAGACTTCCATCACAGGAATAGGAGGAGAAAATTCTTGAACTATAGGGACGGAAGAATCTTTCTCCAAGTCTGAAGAATCTGATGAAACAATAATAACATGAGCGGAAGAAACACTCTCAATGGAAAAAAATTGATGGACCATAGGCGGGATCAAGTCGATCGATTCCACGTCCAATGGTTGTTCAGGAACGGATTCCTGAATTTGAATTTCCGGGGGAGTGGGATTGACCAAGGATGACACTTGGCTGATCATGGAATCAACTAGTGGAGGACTCAAAGAAAGTTTCTAGTAAACATCCAGAAGGCAGGGTGCAGAAACAGTAGAGTTGTCCAACACTATCATGGCTTCATCCATGTACATACAAAGGTGAATGGGATGATGCCCTTCACACAACTTACAGGGATTCGTAATCTTACCCTATTTCTTATGATTCTTATCAGCATTAGTCGAAGATGTGCTACCAATATGAACTCTAGAAGCCAAAGGCAACGACAGAAGACCGTCGAACCATACTTCAACTACCTTAGGAATGCCAGGGAAATCTCAAAGAATGTGGTCACCTTTGCACAACATACAAGGGAATTTGACTTTCCGTGGAAGGTTGGATGGCTTCTTAGGTGCAATGGCCACAAAACTAGCCTCTCCTTTATCTGACGTCTTCTTCTTCATCTTCTTCTTCTTCTTCTTAGCCACCCGGTTACTATAATCCAGGCTCTCACTAGGCGAAGTAGAAGAGGAGGATGAAGAAACAGGCGAAGAATGGGAGAGGTCCACCTTGGAATTAACATGGTTCTGTTTAGGTGAGGGTGATGGTTGAACAGAGATCAGGGCATTCAGGACCACCGAGGTCGAAAATAACCACATGGGAAAACCAAAAATTAACCCTAGAAGAGACAACGTCACCATATAAGGAGCACCAATGTTCCCAAAAGCAGTAAAAGGGCTAGGATTCCCTTCGGAGGGAATTCCTTGGTTGGTAAAATCCGGAAAGGTTGTCATCAGAAACAACGTTAAAACAATGCTAAGGAAACTAACTTTAACCAGGAATATTTCGTGGACAGTTATTAAGACACTGAAACCAAACTCTTTCCTTTCATATTTTAAGAGTCGAGAAACAGGAAAAAGGTGACTCTATCACTTTCAAGTTGAAATGAGCATGAAAGGACAAGTTCTTGATGATATTTTCAAATTTATGGAGTCAGTAAAGATCGAAAATGACTTCTCAGGTAGTCTAGGTAAAAGGGTGTACCAGGTTTCTGTGAACTGCCATATACACCTTGGTGATCAAATGAAAAATAAATGACCAATGACTTGACGTACGTGCAGGTAGTCTCCCCAAGGCAGCAGACTCAGATTCCTATGGATAAAAGGATTGCAACCTAGAGGGGTCTCCCTTTATATACTCGACGGTATGGGGAGCACAAGTCCATACTAGTGTTGTCTGAAGCCAGATGGCGAGTGACAACTGCTAGGTTTAAAGATGCTAGAACACGTCTCTAACTTATACCACTAGATGTTTTGTTAGGTTTCAATGTTGCCTTAGGTTAATTGAGTGAATTTTAAGTTGATCTTGTATTTATGTTTCAATTCCAAGGTCCTACCGAATGTTGGATTTCCAGAATCCCTAAATGCAAGCTACATGACAAAAAATACCATTTCGTTTGATGAAAATATATCTAAGAGAAATTTAGAAGTTTTCAAGTGATAGAAAATAATGAGAACACACGAAAACATCCACCACAGTATCCGATGCAAGCTAATGCAAATGAGAAATCTTTCCTATAATGTCCAATGCTAGATATGAGAAAGACTTTCAATTTCACAATGCAAATAAGAATGCAAACAATTTTTTGTTTTCAATGTAATAGAGCAAACAGTGAACTAAATGACATGAAAAACAAACCAAAACACTAGTTTGAGAACTTGAATGCAAGATTTGAAGCAAAAAAATTTCAATCAACCCAGAACAAACATGACAAAACTCAAACCAAGTTGCAATCTCTCAATATTGAAGAAAGATTTCAAAACAGACCCATACAAGCAATGTGATCTATACCTGGAGTGATAAGAAGAAAAAGAAAGAGGAAAGAATCATTCAACCAATGCATTCACTCAAATGTATCAAGGGAGCTGAATGCAACCAAACGAGGAAATAAGTTGACTGCAAAACAAAAGGCTCAAACTCCTACAGGAGGCTCAACATACCAAAGCACTTAAAAACCCTAAGGCTTTGATGCTGATAGGAAATGGACAAAAAACTGAAGGAAGGAAGTTGATCACAATCAAAAACAATCCCAAAGAACTCAAAACATACCAAAAAATAACCCAGAAGAACAAGCACTAACCAAAAATCTGCAAAACAAAGCAAACCCTAAAACCTACAGGGATCGGTGCAGCTGTTTTGCTGTAATCAGCACCAAACAGGGGATGACGCGGGCGCGACACTAGCAACTAGCACCAATTAGCGCATCTATCTAAACAAAAAACACGCCAAGCTAGTTCAATAAGGCAAAAGGGAGATTTTTTAAAGAAAGAGGTCAAATCTGATCCTCTGGGGCTGAACAAGGATCTTAGAATTAGCAGAATAATTAGAAAATGAAAAACAAGCAAGCAAAGACCAAAAATAACACCTAATGGGTGAAATACAAACTCTCACTGATCCCCAGTGGAGTCACCAATTTTTTGGTGAGGTAAATCCCCTCTGTGGATAGAGGCGATCCCACTAGCCCTAGAGTGGTTCTAGCCACAAACAAGACAAGCTATAATATTGATTCCTAGTTAACGAATGGTCGGAGATTCGATAGATGAATTACCAGAGGTCCTATGCTATTTTTGCCATCGAAAAGAGTGGCTTCCTCTCACTCCTGGTTTGATAGATCACGATCTGCTCGCTTTCACGCTCGAACACCTGCACACACATAAGAAACAACGACAATATACAACATACTAATTCATATTTGTAACTATTAGTCAGCTTAAGATGACTAAATAAATTGCATTAAATAAACAAGATAACACAATGATGGAACCAAAACTATAGTCGAGTATGTTAATAAATTAAATGAAGAGTACAACCAAGCTTTGACATTGTGGTCTCCTCCAATAGGGTTCAAGCGAAGTGTGTCTTGTAAAGGCTCGTCGAGAATTTGGACATGACTCTCTCTACAGAATTCTCCTTGGTTTTACCTTCTCAATAGCAATTACTCAGCTCCTTGGCTATATGTTCAGCTAGATTTCATAAAGGGAGAAGGCTTGTTTATATAGAGGGAGAGGGAGAGGTTAGGATCCATATAATTATGGAAGGGAGGCCTATCTTCAAGGAGTTTTCCATGGGAGGTGGAAACCACTACCTAAAGAGAGAGATCCGTGGCTAATCAACTTAACCACTTCCAGTGACTCATCCTTGAGGTGGTTAGAAGGAAACTTCCGCCTCTAATTTTTAAAAAACATTCCTAAAATAGCTTGGCGCAGGGGCTGCACTGAGACAAAGCGCTAGGTGGCATGGCTTCTAGTGAAAATCTTCCACATCAACGTGAGCGGTGAACTGGCCATCCGTGCCAAGGCAAAAACATAGGTTTCGTGTGCTTTTTTGAGGAAATTTCCAACAGAAAAAATGATGTCCTTATGCAGAAGGATGCAAAGAAGGTGTTTACAAAGTATGACACTGTTCACAAGTCACAGGAATGACCCTCCAATATTGGGGACGATGGATTGCAAGGACAGTGACAAAATGTTGTGCAACAACCTTGCATGGTATTCAAAATTAGGAATTCATTTACTCTCTAATAAATGACACTCAAACCATAGCTTAGATCCACCTCCTCATTTGCAGATAAATAATTCATCTGAATTCATTATCTTGTTGGAATTTGATGACTCTTTGAAGTAATACATAGTCTCTTGGAAGTTGAAAAGAAATTGATGTCTTGGAACTTGTGGATGCCCTGATTTATTTGTTGATGGAGGAGGCTAGATTGCAGGATCCCTGAGCCTGGTTTTTGGTGAAGTGCTTCTAATATGTTATTTTTATTTCTTGTTTTCATTCTGTTTCCATCTTTCTATGTTGCAGTAGAGAAAAATATTTAGGCTAAGAAATGTCTTTTGAAAGCACCTTAGTTCTGTTTGTTCTTCACTACCTTAATGTTTTCTTCTGCTAAGAGATTTTAGAGAATTCTTAATTTCTCTCTAGACCCCCCTAAGCTTGTTTATTTCATAAATAGTTTAATATAGTTGGTATCAATCATGATTTATGGCTAGCCCTGCTTCCTTTATGTCACTAAAACATTGTTGTTGAAGTCTCTCTCTAAAGTACCATTACTTAAAGTCTGCTAAAGTGGTTTTATTTCGATCATACCCTTTGTACTTGCTTAAATAATTGTTTAAGAGATATTGATAGCTATAATCAAAGATGTTTAGGCATTCCCTCTTCTCTGATTAGAGTTATATGTGTGTCTTAAATTTTTTCTATCTGTTACACAGTAATTTGTCACCATCCCTACAATTCCCTGTCCCGCACATTGGAGGGCATTTTTTCGTGACCTGTGAGTAGTGAAATAACCTAAAAACACTTTCATGGCATCCCCCTTGACAAGTAAAATCATTCCTCTGGAAATTTTCCTTGGGAAAACCCTAAAAACTAATCTTTTGGCCTTGGCACGACTAGCCAGTTCAGCCCTTGTGCCAATGGGGAAAATCCACCAAAGAGGATGCGCCAACTGGTGCTCTGTCCTAGTGTATTTCCCGCACCAAGATTAATAAGGATTCTTTTTTTTAAATAAATGGCGAAAATTTGATTCCAAAAAACTCCTAAACGAGTCTCTAAAATGAGTTGGGAGGTTTGGCTCTGGATCTCCATGTAGGGGAAGTGGTTTTCCACCTATCATGGAAGCTTCCTTGAGGATAGGGCCAATCCCGCAATTGTAGGGATCCCAACTCCCCTTCCACCATCTATATTAGCTTGCCATTTTCCCTTAGCAAGCTAGTATTCTTGATAGCACTAGAGAAGAGCTGAACTTATAACAAGGAGACTATCACCAGACATCCTTTGAGAGCCAAGCCGAAGATAGAGAGATTTGTCCCATTTCTAACGAGCTTCATTGAGACATGCTCCACTGTCGACCTTGCTGAAGGAAGATCCAACATTAGAGCTTTGGGTTGTATCTTTCCTCTGTTATTTTAATGATAAGCGACTTTGATTATGGTTTAATTCCTGTGTCTTTATCTTTGATGCAATGAATTACATCCTCTCTGACTGATGTATGGTTACAAGATTTAGATTCTATGCCGTGTGTCGTTGTGCTTCTTCGCATATGTGCAGGTGTTCGGATGTGTTAAATGGAAGGATCGTGATCTGCCAAAGTGAAGGATGGGAAGCATCATCCTTTCTCCAATGACTATTGTGTAGGACCTGAGGTAGGCAACTCGTTATGTTTTGTCGTTTTGTAACTAGAGACCTACGTCACTGCATGACTGATTGTTGCTAGACTTGATCTGGGCTAGTAGGGATTGCCTCTGTCTGTAGAGGGGATTTACCTCTCCAACACTATCCTTGAAGGTGAAATCACTAGAAGTTAAATGATTTTCTTGCCTCTATATTTCATTGGAAATGTTTGTCTTGAATAATTATCTTCTTTAGTTGAATCAAAGAATTTATGTTTTTCCCTGTCTATTGATTGCCTCTTCATGCTTATGATATTTAAGTCCCTTTGTTAAAAAGTACATATGATAAAGGATTCTCAATTTCCCTTTGTCCTACTTTTTATTCTTACTATTGACATCTGTCTCATTACCCATAAAAACCTTGAAGATCCACTGACCAAGTTATATTTTCCTTGTGATGCTCCCCGATCCATTGATAAACTTATCATGACTTTCATAGACTCCATTGCCCAATGTCTTAAATATTTCCTCATTATATCTATGCTGCTTGGTCATCATACCCAACCAAAACAATAAAAAAAACCCTGTACTTAATAACTAGCCTAAAATCAACCATCTAAAGTAAAAAAGTTCATATCCTTTGCAAAAAAATAGAGAGAGCCCTCTCTGATCTAGGAAGGCTAGGTCCTAGGACTCTAAATACTGGTCTGATGTTGCCCTATCCATTTAGCCCACCAATATGCTAAATCAAGGGTTTACAAAAAGGCCCTTGCCTCACAATTTGAACTTTATTTCTCTTTGATTGCAAGCTTGGTTTCAAGCGCAATGGGATCGGTGTGGTATCTTGATAATGGTGTTTCCTTCCAAATGACGGGAGATAAGGATATTTTCAGTGACTTGGAGGAGAAATATCTCCAAATTCATATAGAGATGGGCGATGATGGACGATATAGTGTGACTGGAATTGGTACCATTAAATTTGAGAGGGTGTCATTTAAACCATTTCTGTTGAAATATTTTATGCATCTTCTAGGTCTGAAGAAAAACTTGGTCTCAGTGGCAATGTTGGAGGATAGAGGTTATGACACTGTTTTCAGTGATGTAAAATATTTCCTGTGACATAAAATAATGGGTCAAACCAAGAGGATAGGGATTCGAGTCAAGAATATCTACAAGATGGAGGTAGATGGTTGTGCTGCAATGGTAGGCAAAGAAGAAGAAGTGGTGAGCCGGGATGAGGGAGAATTATGGCACAGGCGATTGGGCCATATTCACCATGGAGCCCTGAAAATTTTACAGCGGATTTCTACTGGACTTCCCAAGGGTACACTTGCACAGATACATCAATGCAAGGGATGTACTATGGGTAAGTTTGTGAAGATCACATTTCATGAAACGGAGAACCGTTCTTCGGTGATCCTAGAGAGAGTTCACACAGATGTGTGTGGGCCATTCTCGGTTTCTTCAACTGTAAAATACAATTATTTTGTTATTTTTGTTGATGAATATTCTCATAGATGATGGATCTTCTTCATGTAGAAGAAGGATCAAACATTCTCAAAGTTCTGTGACTTTAAAGCATTGGTGAAGAAAGATTCAGGGAAGCAAGTGAAGGCTCTACAAAGAGATAATGGTGGTGAATATATCTCGAATGAATTCAAAGACTTTTGTAGCAAAGAAGGAATTTAGAGAGAACTCATAGCACCTCATAACCCATAGAAGAATGGGGTCACAGAGAGGAAGAACAGAACGATCATGGGTGTTGCATGAGCTATGCTACATAACCAGGACCTACCAATGCACTTGTGGGTGGAAGCATGCAACACTGTGGTTTATGTGCAAAACCGTTGTCCTCATAGAGTACTTTGTAATATCCCAAAAGGGAGATTGCAGTAATACTAAAAAACAATATAAGAACTGTAGCAAGGTAAAAAATAAATATTAAGACAACATCAGAATTTAAAAATAAGCTGAGCCATTTTATTATATTGGAGAAGATTCAGTTACACAATGTACATAAGATGAGGAGGTCTAGCCAAAGAGATGGCCTAGAATCACCCAGAAAACATGCCACAATAGGAACTATGTAACTGGAGAGCCACTGAAGAAAATACTGCACTATTCCTTTAGCAGAATGTGAACATATGACTACAGGTTGAAAAAGAAAATCCAGATCTACTCAAATCTGGATATCAAATGATGCCAAGATTCAAGATCCAGCCAATGTGATGGATTCCCAAGATAACCCAGAAATGATTTTCCAAATCTACAACTTTGGAAAATCACCCTCCTAGGATTTGATCCTTGATCTGCTGGGAAATATAGATCTGAAGCTAGATATTTCAAATAGATGGCTAAAATATGTTGCAATATTAGATCTAATATTGAAGAGCTGACCCCTTCTTCAGATCTACAAGCTAGAAGCTCCAGATCTAGCTTCTTAATCCTCCAATAATGATTACAGCTGCTGCAACACAACCTCCAATAGAAAATACGCTGTGAGGGAAAGAGAGGCCTTATGCCTACTGAAAAATGTGGCAATAAACTCCAGGATGATGGAAATACTGATGGCAATGTGAGGGGATGATCCCTCATAGGATTACTAGCTGAAATGCTAGCAACTTCTTTCCTCATTTTGGATCTGCAAATTGGACAATGTAATTCCTAAAGGAAACACTATTTATAGGAGTTAAATAACTTTTGGCCTGATGCCAAATATGAAATGAAGCTCTAGGAATGCTGATGTATAAGCCCAAGGTGATAGGAATAAACCCTCACCAGTTCTCTAGCTGAAGTACTGAAGACAACTTCCACCTTCCAAACTGATCTTCAAAAATCTGCAATTTTTGAATATGAATGTTCTATAGAAAGTAGGAAAAGAGATGTGGCACCAATTCCTGATGTGGAATGAAGTGAAATACCATTTCTAGAGCTACTCTAAGAAAGAGGTGGGATTCCTGATCAGGAACACCCTGTGCTAAACAACACTTGCAATCTCTGCTAAACAGCCCGAGAAAGCAATGGAATGTCACATGAAAATTCCATATCTGAAAATATCCTTAACATCTAGATTCACCAGCATGCCTCCATCCTTGCCTTCATCTTCTTTATATAATGTTTTAGCCTTCCCATGCCTTGGCCCTCATCTAGACTACGTTGTGCATGTGGACAAGATCCTCCAAGTTTGACTATGTTGTTTGACAAAATCAACCATCATATCTGGGTGCAATGTACACCCTCTCCATCGTGTGTGCTTTGATTGCAAAACATCCTCCATCACTTTATCATGAATGTTCCATGATCTTCTATTTTAAATCTTCAATATCTTAGTTGATTGTATCAACCTCCATGATCTATCTCAAGTAATGAGAAATAATCTCCAATTCCATTCACATTAGTAGTTGCTCAACTACCTTATTATGTAGATCTAGGCTTAATTAACCCACATTCACACATAAAAGTGGATATTTATTCATATTGAGGATTATGGGTCCCTCCACCCCTTTTATTTACTTAATTCATTACGAAAGTTAAAAACTCTAATATTCCAAATATCAGATGAAAATTTGGGAATATTACAGTCCTCCCTGGAAAAATGTTGCTTGTCCTCAAGCAACTCAAGAAGTAGATGCAAAGCCATCTATTCCTCTCCAAACGGCATCCACATAAGGAAGGCTTCCTCCATTTGCCACAATGTGTTATGTATGTTTGGTTCCAAAGTTGTCTTTCAAAAATGTATAGAATGACTTCCAACTGCATGGTTAGATGTCCTTCTTCCACCATGAAGTACCAAGTGACAACTATATGATGTCCAACATCATCATTAATACATTAGATATATAAAATAAAGTGGCTCTTTCCACAAAGGAAAAGCTCCATCTCACAATACATCTCTTCATCCCATGCTTTATGAGTTTGATTAAGCATTGATATGCTCTCATCCTTAGCCATGTTGGCCTTGTTGGATCCAGGCATCATTCCAAAGTTATGCAAAAGAAGAAGGGAAGGAGTTATATGGGTAGAAAAATATGTCAAACCATATTCTCCTAATAGTAACCACTGGATTAAGGCCCTTTTCTACCATCCTCCATCTCCTCCATGTAAGATGGACAAGCCAAACTCACCCAAAAGCAACCAAAGCAACAAGAGATCTTGCTGCTTTCTATCCTCCTCATGTGCATCATGAAGAAAAAACATACTAATGGACATATGGAATGTCACATCAGCCCAATACAAAGAAACATCATCAATGAACATCATGCCAAGATTTACCCAATACAAAACAAATAGACATAGGAGATGTTATGTGGTGGCCAAACTCTCTCAAGTGAAACCAAAATGAACATGCCTTCTTTTTTTGCATTCTAATATTGATACACAAGGCATGAATTAGAAAATTATGAGCTATTGGGTGGTAGCCATACTAACCCAAGAGCAGCCAGCGCAAGCATGCCTCCTTCTTCATTTCATAAGTGTTCCTCAAGGCATGGATCAAAGAAATAGGAGCCTTTGGGTAGTGACAAGAATCTCCTAAGGGTAACCAACGTAACCAAGCTTGTTGGCCCATGTTATAAATATGCAAGTGGTCATGCAACCCATTTCTTATCATCATCACCCACTCACCCCAATATGTTAGATGAGTGATGTGTTTCATAATCATGGTATCCTCCCTTTGTAGAATACCATCTTCCCCAAACTGATGAAGAACTTTGCACTTCATGAAATGTTTAAGTGCACCTACAATGAGATATCTTAATGAGACCTTCTTCTCATCCATGGCCTTCCAAAACTAATGAGGTTTTGGGTCTGTTGTAGGTAGAAGTCTCTCTTTGAGCTGTGAGATGCTCATTGAGAAAGGGTCATCTAGAAAGGAGGAAAGGTTCCTCATCTCAAGATGTCTACCATTTGTCATATTTACCTCCATTTCTTCATGAGTGAAGCTACCTTCAAAATTCTCCAAGAATGATGGGGCCTCTTCATTTTCGTAGCTACTAAGTGATAGCACTATATATCTGCAGGGTAATACATGTAATGTCTCAAAGCAAGAAACAATACTGATCTCATAACTAGTCATTGTACATAGGATCATGCTCATCCCTTCTTCTAAAAATCTACACTTCAACTCAAGAGGTTTAATTTAGTCCATCCATGAAAAACTGGGATAGCTTTTCATCTATTCCTTGATTAGATCAAGGGTCCTCTGCGCTATGATATTTTTGCTGCTTCAAATCAGCATTTGGATCTAATTCAACTGGGAAAATGGTGTCTCCAACCATTGGTAAGAGATATGGCTGCTCTTATTTTAATGTATCAGCACTGGAATCTTCCTCCTCTTCCTCATGCAGCTCCTAGATCATGCATGGGACTCTATGTGTCAAGAGCTCAAGACCACCTTGCAAAGTTGCAAGTTCCTCTTCTCCGGATGCAAGTACTTCTGCAACTGCTAGTGAATGTAATGACTTATTGTCCAGAGTGACAAGATTGAAATCCTCCTTTGTTCCCTTAGGGAATGTCACTTTATGACACATCTCTGGTTTTCTCACATCAAATTCCTTCCTCAACTTGTGAAAGAAATATGAATATTTATTCACCTTTGCATGCTTCATGTGACCAAACCACCAATCATTGACTTCACCTAAAATATGAAGTGTTGCAATTTGAATAGTCTCTCCTTCAGCTACAAGATGTAGCCTGAAAAATGCATCTAACTCTCTCCTCCAAGACTTAACAGTGCTTGATGAAGATCCATAGAATATAGGGAAATAGAATCTATTATGCCTCTTTCTTCTGTTGCTGTTATAGGATCCTCTTTCTTCTTTGATTTTGAAGAATTGTTGGAGAGTTAACCTCTCCTTGAATGCTCTAGACTGTGATTTTTACTCTTCAAGATATACACTAAGAGTCTCATGAGTCTCAGGTTCATTCCTTTCTTCATTTCTACACCTTTCACCTTCTCCAAATAAAGTGGGCATAGTGGATCTATGAGGCGATCTAGGATTCTCTGGTTTTCTTCTTTGCTGATAGGAAGTGCTTGGACCTTCCTCATCACATATTCTTCTTGGATCTTCTTTTTGTCCTTCCTTCTTCATTGGATTGACCTTCTTGGATAGATCTTGTATGGATCTGAAGAAAGGAGTGGTAGAATTATCATCCTCCATGATAGATCTCATATATATGTTTCTTCTTTTGATGTAAAAGATGAAGTGTCCAAAATCTGAGCCAAAGATCATGCTCTGATACCACTGTAATATCCCAAAAGGGAGAATGCAGTAATACTAAAACACAATATAAGAACTGTAGCAAGGTAAAAAATAAATCTTAATACAACATCAGAATTTACAAAGAAGCTAAGCCATTTTATTATATTGGAGAAGATTCAGTTACAAAATGTACAAAAGATGAGGAGGTCTAGCCAAAGAGATGGCCTAGAAACACCCAGAAAACATGCCACAATAGGCATTGCGTAACTAGAGAGCCATTGAAGAAAATATTTCACTATTCCTTCAGCAGAATGTGAACATATGACTGCAGGCTGAAAATCAAAATGTAGATCTACTCAAATTTGGAGATCAAATGATGCCAAGATTCAAGATCCAGCCAATGTGATGGATTCCCAAGATAACCCAGAAATTATTTTCCAAATCTACAACTTTGGAAAATCACCCTCCTAGGATTTGATCCTTGATCCACTGGGAAATATAGATGGCTAAAATATTTTGCAATATCAGATCTAAACTTGAAGAGCTGACCCCTTCTTCAGATCTACAAGCTAGAAGCTCTAGATCTAGCTTCTCAATCCTCCAATAATGATTACATCTACTACAACACAACTTCCAATAGAAAATGCGTTGTGAGGGGAAGAGAGGCCTTCTTCCTACTGGAAAATGCTGCAATAAACTCCAGGCTGATGGAAAGACCAATGGAAATGTGAGGGGATGATCCCTACAGGATTACTAGCTAAAATTCTAGCAACTTCCTTCCTCCTTTTGGATCTGCAAATTGGACAGCGTAATTCCTAAAGGAAATACTACTGCTAGGAGGTCAATAACTTTTTGCCTGATGCCAAATCTGTTACACTGAAAATTTTCATCCTGACTGACATTCTGCTATGTGTATGGGCTCATTATTACTCATACTTCCTCCTTTGCAAGTCTAACATATCAGTTCCTCATGTTAAGCCTTGAAAATCAGAGAAAAGTTCCTAAAAATCTCCTTAACTCTGGTACTGCACTTTCTCTCTATCTTGTCTACGGTCCCGCACCTAATGTTAAGGTCCTGCGTACCTATACGCACTTTCTTTGTGTTATGGGTGCAGAATCCTGTAAAGATGAAAAAGGCACAAGTAAATTCAAAAAAGCTCAATTTCAGTGAATTCTAGAAGCCTCTAGAAAGAATATTGCGGTGGCAGAACCGCTCTTTTGAGGTGCATGTATTTCTTACCTTATGGAGCTAACCCCTTGATATGAGGATCTTATCCCTTTGAAGGAGGATTATATCCCTTCATATTTGGAACTGAAGCCTCTTCTTTTCCACTATAAAAAGAGGCATTGGGTAGCTTCAAGGGGAGTTAAAGCTTTAGAATATTTGAGGTTAAGTGTTGTTGGGATTCAGAATCATTTAAATAAGATTTTTGTGAGGAGAGATCACATACCTCTATTTGTCTTGGTTGGAGGAGTGTAGATCTTATTAGAGTAGAGGAGACTCCTGCTTCAGACCCCGGGAAGGCCTGTTCAACATCAAGGCTAAGGTTGTAAGGTTTTCTTCTTTTGAAATTAATACAAATATATTCATTTTTCTCAATAAGCTATTAGTTGATGGTTTATTTCATAGATTCCTTGATCACTATGATAAGCATGATTTATGATGATTTCTATACAGGTTCTATTTAATATTTTTCTTGTTTGTGACTGTAGGTTTACGAAGAGAACTCCTTGAAGTGCACGAGGGACAAAAACGACTTCAAACAAGTGTTGGACATACGATAAGTATTTTACACCTCTATAGAGCTTTTTGTAAATCATATATGCTTAGAGAAAGATTAGTTTATTTGGTTGTTTGTTGATAGATACTTTTAGTACTAGGGAGATCGGTCTTGTTCGCAAGATAGATTAATCCATACAACAAATTGGTGACTCCGCTGGGCAACACTTCTATCATACTAAGCTTTTATTCATTTGACATGAGCCTCATTTGCTGTTGCAGCATTTTGTCGATTCTCATCTAGCTGAGCCAAGTACAAAAAATGTTTCTTCTCTTTAGACGTAGCTGGGAGTAATTCTATGGCTAATTTCAATGATGTAATTTCACATTCAATCGGCAACACAGCTTCCAAACCGTAAACTAGTTAAAAGGGAGTGAAACCTGAAACTCAATATGCTCCTCAGGATCCTTATCAACCCCAGCTTTAGTACGCACCTCAGGGTTATCAACCTCAAGGTTAGTACCCAATTCAAGGTTGCAAACAGCCTTCTGGTCAATCATCTATACAAGGAGCCAGGAATTTACCACTTACTTATCAACCCTACGTTCAGCTAACTATGGTCCTTACGTTCAACCTTCTACGAGAAAATACCCTAGAATGAACATGGTGTGGGATCCATCCCAATATCAACAGCCTATGCATCCTAATGTGTAGTTTCCTTCTCAACCTGGATAGCCTTTGGTTTCTGGTCCAACCCAGCAACCTGTCCAGCCAACTTTCAAACTCCTGCACCTAGTTTTGTTCAGCAGTCTGGGCCTAGTACACCTCAGACTCCACCTCAAACTGCTGCAACTGCTGCAACGTATGTTCAACCTATAACACCTATTTCTGGAGTATCTGTAGCTTCGATTTCTTATATCCCCGCATCCGTGAAAATCCCTCAAGTCTCTGTACCCCAGTCAGGACCTTCAGTTTAGACTTCGGTTGAGATGCCTGCGGGACAAGCTGGTACAAGTACAGTTGTCACAAGTCAACTGCAATTCATGCATCAACCATACCAGGGACAACCTCAATTTGGTCCCATTTCATAAAATCCAAATTATCAGTATCAACCATATCTTGGCTATACTTATCAACAGCCTCAATAGCCCCAGTTTGGTCTGGTTAATCTTGGTTACCCGGGAGGTTACACAATTCCTAATGGAAATCCGATTCCTAGTTATCTTGGGTATCCGCCTCGTGGAACTGCTTTGGCTACTCAAGGTTTTCATGACCCTAACCATCAATTACCATTTATTGCAACTTTGGATTTACTTGATTTGACTCGCCTTACGAATTATCCAATTTTCTATTATCCATATTGGCCACCAATGCCACATAAGTTTCCCAATGATATACCAAAATTTGAAGGTAAGTCAGGAGAGGATCCATCAAATCACGTTATGACTTATCACCTCTGGTGTGCGTTTAATTCAATTATTGATGATTTAATTCGCTTGCATATTTTCCAAAGAACTCTTATTGGTCTTGCCACCAAATGGTACATTGAGTTACCACGAGGCTCTTTTAATAAATTCAGTTAGTTAGAAACTGCCTTCTTGACTCATTTTCAGTTTCCTGTCAGATACGAAAATGGCACAGAACTATTAACTTCACTAAAACAATCCACGTCCACATATATTTCTGATCATATTCATGAATGGTGATGTAGAATGCGTTTGGTGAAAGTTTATATTTCGGATCAAATTTTGGCGGAATGGTTTGTTAAATCATTGTTACCCAAAATCACTGAAGACATAGCTAAGGCTGGCGTTGTTACTGAAGAGCAAGTAATTTCTCAAGCTCAATACCTTGACCTCGTTTATACGCAGTTAGGTACTTTACATGGAAAAATCCCTGATCTTCCAAAACAAGGTCAAATAGTTGCAGCTCCTTCAGGGTCTCATGCCGCTGATGGTATGATTGGTACAATCAATACTAAAATCAAGAATAAATATTCAAAGAATTCTTCTCCTATTATAACTTTACCTGATTCCCCGAAGGGAGAATCTTCTCCCGAATTTTTTTTCGAAATTCATGTCATAGAGACATCTACGACCAAATCTAAATTCGGTGGTAAAAAGAAAGGGAAGAATAAAAAAAAAAAGAATTCAAAAAAAAAAACTGATAAAAACAAATCCAATGACAAAAAACACAAACCTCGCTATCCTTGTTACATTTGTGACGAGGATCATTTTACTAAGGAATGCCCACATTGAGCAGAGGTTGTGATATTCATTAAAGGTTCACAACAACCTGCTATCTTGAAGGATCCTTTTCCGACTCAAGATAGTAAGATGGTTGCTTCTACCTCGAATGCCTCAGAAGAACCTATTTTAATGATGTCTCATGTCAGGATTGTGACACAATCGCAATATTATGGTACTAAGAATCCTGTTGATGGTAAAGAAGCAGAATCTTCGAGTGCAAATACATCAAATACACTTCCTCCTATTTCTGGTCTGCTACATATCGAGAAACCAAATCTAGACTTAATAATCAAATCGCCTGCTAAAGGTGTTCTTCGTAAATCAGCTTTCAATCCACATGCGAGAGCTGCTCAGAATTACAACATTGTTGAAGACTTAGCTATTTCCCCTTCAGAAATTTCAGCTTTGGAAGTGCTGCAATCATGTCCAGCACATTGTAAATTACTTTTGTCTGCCATAGGAGCTGTCGATATTTAGGATTCAAACCTTATAATCTTCAATTTAGAGAATAGTACACCTTGCCTACCTCACCAAATGGCTTTCCAAATTCCAGTGTTAGTAAAAAACAGACCAATTTCTCGGATTGTGATTGATGAGGGAGATTCAACGTGTATTATGTCGATTCAGTGTTGGAAATTGCTTGGTTCTCCTACGCTCAATCAGTCTCCAACAATTCTAAAGGCTTTTTATGGTCGATTTTTTCACCCTTTTGGTATTTTGTAGGATTTACCCATAGGGGTTGAAGGTAAAACCATAAATCTAGATGTGGAAGTGGTTGATGCCCCTCTAGATTACAACCTTCTTCTGGGTCGTAGTTGGTCTTATGCTATGACTGTTGTTGTTTCTTCGGTCTTTCGGCTCATAAAATTTCCACATCAAAGAAAGATCGTTACAATAGATCAATTAACTTATTTTTCTTCTGATCCAGCCTCTACAGAAACAATCCAACACGTTGGTAAAGCGGAAATCCCTTAAAAAGATGTTGGAGTAGGTTTGATTAAAGATTCTGGTTTACTAGGAAATTTTTCCTTTCCTCCTCCTAACGTATTGCCTTCTATTGCAACTATTCATATGATTTCATCAGATACTGTTATGTTTGATGATCCTTTTTTGACTCCGAGTTAGATTCATTTGATGGCATGATGCCTTTGAGTCCATTTGAAATTGCATATAAGGCTGTACAGTCACTTTCCGACCCTTCTTCAACTGAAACTGATCCAATGAATGGGATCTATGAGGAATCACATTCTATATCTAGTTCAGCCACAACGAGATTTCCTAATCTTGTTCATACTAATGAGCATATCCATGAACTTTTGTCTGTTGAAGATTTACCATGGGAAGATCTACATCACCGATCTTCATTTTTAACTGAGCTAGATCATTTTGAAGATGATTTCACTTCAATTTTTACTGCTGAATATGTCAAAGAACTGCATAATCCATTACAAAATCCTGATTCTGAGTTAAATTTGGAAAATATCTCTCGAACGATTCCAATTGACATTTCAGTAAAGCTAGGAATAATTGAAAACATTCATATAGGTGCTTGCTATACGGAAGATGAAATTCAAACTTATAAATCCCTATTTCAAGAATTCTGTGATGTGTTTGCCTGGTCCTATGAAGACATTCCAGGAATAGATTCATCAATTGTCGTACATGAAATCAACACTTACTCAGATGCCAAACCTATCTGTCAACGTCTACATCAAATACATCCTAGAAAAGTTGCTGCTATCAAAGCCGAAGTTGAGAAATTACTTTGTGCAGGTTTCATTTATCCAATTCCTTTAATGGATTGGGTATTGAATATTGTTCCTGTTACTAAAAAACAAGGAACGATATGAGTATGTATCGACTACAGGGATATTAATCGAGCTTGTCCTAAGGACAATTATCCAACCCCCTATATCGATCAAATAATTGATGATTGTGCCGGCAGTGAAATGTTTTCCTTTATGGATGGTTTTTCCGGCTACAATCAAATAAACATACTCCCTGCTGATCAGCTAAAAAAAGCTTTTATTTGTCCATGGGGGACATTTTCTTATTGAAGAATACCCTTTGGATTGAAGAACGCTAGAGAAACTTTTAAAAGGACTATGTCTTATGCATTTCATGACATTAAGCACATTGTGCAGCCTTATCTCGATGACTTACCTACTCATTCATCATGTAGGGACGACCATCTCACTCACTTACGAGCTATCTTTATGAAGTGTAGGCATTATCGAATTAGGCTGAATCCACACAAATGTTTTTTCTTTGTAGAATCGAGTCGCTTACTAGGATTTATTTTTTCGAAAGCAAGCATTTGCGTCGATTCGTCGAAGGTTGAAGCTATTGTCAATTTATCTCCTCCTTCGACTTTACGCCAAATCCAAAGTTTGTAGGGGAAATAAAACTTTTTACGTCGGTTAATTCCTAACTACGCCGAGCTTACAAAGGGTTTTACCCAGTTGCTAAAACAGAATATTCCATTCTTTTGGGATGAGATCGTCGATCAATATTTTTATGCACTTAAACATGCATTGACCCATGCACCGTTATTGCATCCTCCCAACTACAACAAAAACTACGTTTTGTATCTCGCCGCTTCTCATTCCACAATTCGGATGGTTTTAGTTCAGGAAGACGAATCTAACGCTAAACATGTGATTTACTATCTTAGTCGGAATCTGCATCCGACTGAGATAAAATACACACATGTGGAGAAATTGGCCTTGGCAGTTGTTCAAGCTGTCCAAATATTTAGAAACTACATCCTATTATGCAAAACCACGGTAATTTCTGACTGTAACCCTATGATGTACATTTTAACCAAACAATTTCTAGGGGGCAAGTATTCCAAATGGATAGTTATCCTGCAGGAATTTGACTTGGAGTTTGAAAAATCCAAGGCAAAGAAATCTTTGGTTTTTGCGGAACTGATGTGTGATTTCCCCTCTACTGATACTAAAACTGTGCAGAGGAGCCCATTGCGGACGAATATTTTTTTCTTATCAGTACACTTGATCCATGGTGTGGGGATATTATCGTTTATCTCCAAAACCAATATTTTTGGCCTGAAATCTCATGATCTCAGCGACGGAAAATACGTTTCCAATCCCAACAATACAATATTATTGGTGATACACTCTATCGTCATGGAGCGGAATCTATTTTCCGACGCTGTCTTACTCATGAAGAAGCTGAAAAGGTTTTAAATGACTGCCATTCTGGAGCATGTGGCGGTCATATGTCTGTGTATGCCACAACCCAAAAGATATTGTGCGCTAGTTATTTTTGGCCGTCGTTCTTCAAATATTGTATCTATGCAATCCGAAAATGCCACAATTGTCAACTTTTTGATCGTAAGATGCATGTGCCCCTGGTCCTCCTCACCCTATTATTGCTGTCAGTCCTTTCGCAAAATGGGGTATTGAATTTATTACATGTAACCCTCACTCAACCGAGGGGCATGCGTATATTATCTTAGCGGTAGATTATTTTACCAAGTGGGCTGAGGCGATGCCTACATTTTCGGCTGACAGTAAGACTACTGCAACTTTCATATTTAATAATATAATTTCTAGGTTTGGTGTTCCTGAAGCCATTATTACAGATCATAGAAGTCATTTTCGGAATATCATGATGACTGAACTGACAGATCAACTTGGCCTGCGCCATGATAGTTCCACTCTGTATTATCCGCAGGCCAATGGTCTGGTTGAAGCCATAAATAAATTTTTAGTCACTATGATTAGACGAATTATTGGTATTCATAAGATGAATTGGCATTCCATGTTATTTTTAGCACTTTGGGCATATTGAACCTCAGTAAAAACATCAACTGGTTTCACTCCCTTTTAACTGGTTTACGGTTTGGAAGCTGTGTTGTCGATTGAATGCAAAATTCCATTATTGAAATTAGCCATAGAATTACTCCTAGCTATGTTTGAAGAGGAGAAACGTTTTTTGTACTTGGCTCAGCTAGATGAGAATCGACGAAATGCTACAATAGCAAACGAGGCTCATGTCAAACGAATAAAAGCTCAGTATGATAGAAGTGTTACCCAGCGGAGTCACCAATTTGTTGTATGGATTAATTTGTCTTGCAGACAAGATCGATCTCCCTAGTACTAAAAGTATCTAGCAACAAACAGCCAAATAAAATAGTCTTTCTCTAAGCATATATGATTTACAAAAAGCTCTATAGAGGGGTAAAAGACTTACCACATGTCCAGCGCTTGTTTGAAGTCGTTGTTGTCCCTCGTGCACTTGAAGGAGTTATCTTCATAAACCTGCAGTCACAAACAAGAAAAATATTAAATAGCACCTGTATATAAATCATCATAAATCATGCTTATCATAGTGATCAATGAATCTATGAAATAAACCATTAACTAACAACTTATTGAGAAAAATGAATATATTTGTATTAATTTCAAAAGAAGGAAAACCTTACAACCTTAGCCTTGATGTTGAACAGGCCTTCTCGGGGTTTGAAGCAGGAGTCTCCTCTACTTTGATAAGCTCTGCACTCCTCCAACCAATAAAAATAGAGTTATGTGATCTCTCCTCACAAAAATCTTAGTTAAATGCGTCTGAATCCCAACAGCACTTAACCTCAAATATTCTAAAGCTTGAACTCCCCTTGAGGCTACCCAATGCCTCTTTTTATAGTGGAAAAGAGGAGGTTTCAGTTTCAAATATGAAGGGATAGAATCCTCCTTCAAAGGGATAAGCTCCTCACATCAAGGGGTTAGCTCCATAAGGTAAGGGATACATGCACCTCAAAAGAGTGGTTCTGCCACCGCAAGATTCTTTCTAGAGGCTTCTAGAATTTACTGAAATTGAGATTTTTTGAATTTACTTGTGCCTTTTTTATCTTTACAGGGGTTTGCACCCATAACACAGAGAAATTGAATTTAGGTACGCAGGAGACCTGAACATTAGGTGCGGGACCGCAGGCAAGATAGAGAGAAAGTGTGATACCAGAGTTAAGGATATTTTTGGGAACTTTTCTCTGATTTTCAAGGCTTGACATGAGGAACTGATATGTTAGACTTGAAAAGGAGGAAGTATGAGTAATAATGAGCTCATACACATAGCAGAATGTTAGGATGACAATTTTCAGTGTAACAGATCTGGCATCAGGCCAAAAGTTATTGGAATCCTAGCAGTAGTATTTCCTTCAGGAATTACGTTGTCCAATTTGCAGATCCAAAAGGAGGAAGGAAGTTGCTAGCATTTTAGCTAGTAATCCTGTGAGGGATCATCCCCTCACATTTCCATCAGTCTTTCCATCAACCTGGAGTTTATTGCAGCATTTTTTAGTAGGAAGAAGGCCTCTCCTTCCCTCACAGTGCATTTTCTATTGGCAGTTGTGTTGCGGTAGCTGTAATCATTATTGGAGGATTGAGAAGCTAGATCTAGAGCTTCTAGTTTGTAGATCTGAAGAAGGGGTCAGCTCTTCAAGCTTAGATATGATATTGCAACATATTTTAGCCATCTATTTGACAGATCTAGCTTTAGATCTATATTTCCTAGCAGATCAAGGATCAAATCCTAGGAGGGTGATTTTCCAAAGTTGTAGATTTGGAAAATCATTTCTGGGTTATCTTGGGATTCCATCACATTGGCTAGAGCTTGAATCTTGGCATCATCTGATCTCCAGATTTGAGTAGATCTAAATTTTCCTTTTCAGCCTGCAGTCATATGTTCACATTCTTCTGAAGGAATAGTGAATTATTTTCTTCAATGGCTTTCCAGTTACACAATGCCTATATTGGCATGTTTTATGGGTGATTCTAGGCCATCTCTTTGGCTAGACCTCCTCATCTTTTGTACATTTTGTAAATAAATCTTCTCCAATATAATAAAATGGCTCAGCTTCTCTGTAAATTCTGATGTTGTCTTAAGATTTATTGTTTACCTTGCTACAGTTCTTATATTGTGTTTTAGTATTACTGCATTCTCACTTTTGGGATATTACAGTGGTATCATAGCATGATCTTTGGCTCAGCTTGTGGACACTTCATCTTTTACATCAAAAGAAGAAACATATAGATGAGATCTATCATTGAGGATGATAATTCTTCCACTCCTTTCTTTATATCCATACAAGATCTCTCTAATAAGGTCAATCCAATGAAGAAGGAAGGACAGAAAGAAGATCCAAGAATAATATGTGATGAGGAAGGTCCAAGAACTTCTTATCAGCAAAGAAGAAAACCAGAGAATCCTAGATCTCCTCATAGATCCACTATGCCCACTTTATTTGGAGAAGGTGAAAGGTGTAGAAATGAAGAAAGGAATGAACCTGAGACTCATGAGACTCTTTTTCTATATCTTGAAGAGTACAAAGCACAGTCTAGAGAATTCAAGGAGAAGATAACTCTCCAACAATTCTTCAAAATCAAAGAAGAAAGAGGATCCTATAGCAGCAATAGAAGAAAGAGGCATAATAGATTCTATTTCCCTATATTTGATGGATCTTCCTCAAGCATTGTTAAGGTTTGGAGGAGAGAGTTAGATGCATTTTTCAGGCTACATATTGTAGCTGAAGGAGAGACTATTCAAATTGAAACACTTCATCTTTTAGGTGAAGCCAATGATTTTTGGTTTGGTCACATGAAGCATGCAAAGGTGACTAAATATTCATATCTCTTTCACAAGTTGAGGAAGGAATTTGATGTGAGAAAACCAGAGATGTGTCATAAAGTGACATTCCCTAAGGGAAAAAAGGAGGATGTCAATCTTGTCACTCTGGACAAGAGGTCAATACATTCACTAGCAGCTGCAGAAGTACTTGCATCTAGAGAAGAGGAGCTTGCAACTTTGCAAGGTGGTCTTGAGCTCTTGACACATAGAGTCCCATGCATGATCTAGGAGCTACATGAGGAAGAGGAGGAAGATTCCAGTGCTGATACATTAAAATAAGAGCAACCATATCTCTTACCAGTGGTTGGAGACACCATTGTCCCGATTGAATTAGATCCAAATGCTGATTTGAAGCAACAAAACTATCACAGCTTAGAGGACCCTTGATCTTATCAAGGAGGTGATGAAAAGCTATCCCAATTTATCATGTATGGAATAAATTAAACCTCTTGAGTTGAAGTGTTGAGTTTCTTGAGCATTGTGTAGATGTAATCATTCTTGGAGCATTCTGAAGGTAGCTTCACTCATGAATAAATGGAGGTAAAGATGACAAATGGTAGACATCTTGAGATGAGGAACCTTTCCTCCTTTCTAGATGACCTTTTCTCAATGAGCATCTCATAGCTCAAAGAGAGACTTCTAACTACAAAATACCCAAAACCTCATTGGTTTTGGAAGGCCATGGATGAGAAGAAGGTCTCATTAAGATATCTCATTGGAGGTGCACTTAAACATTTCATGAAGTGCAAAGTTCTTCATCAGTTTTGGGAAGATGGTATTCTACAAAGGGAGGATATCATGATTATGCAACACATCACTCATCTAACATATTGGGGTGAGTGGGTGAGGATGATAAGAAAGGGGTTGCATGACCACTTGCAGATTTATGACATGGGCCAGCAAGCTTGGTTACGTTGGTTACCCTTAGGAGATTCTTGTCACTACCCAAAGGCTCCTATTTCTTTGATCCATGCCTTGAGGAACACTTATGAAATGAAGAAGGAGGCATGCTTGCACTGGCTGCTCTTGGGTTAGTATGGTTACCACCCAATAGCTCATAATTTTCTGATTCATGCCTTGTGTGTCAATGTTAGAATGAAAAAAAATAAGGCAAGTTCATTTTGGTTTCACTTGAGAGAGATTGGCCACCACATAACACCTCCTATGTATATTTGTTTTGTATTGGGTAAATCTTGGCATGATGCTCTCATGATGTGCATTGATGCTTTTTCTTTGTATTGGGTTGATGTGACATTCCATATGTCCATTAGTATGTTTTTGCTTCATGATGCACATGAGGAGGATAGAAAGCAGCAAGATCTCTTGTTGCTCTGGTTTCTTTTGGGTGAGTTTGGCTTGTCCATCTTACATGGAGGAGATGGAGGATGATAGAAAAGGGCCTTAATCCGGTGGTTACTATTAGGAGAATATGGTTTGAAATATTTTTCTACCCATATAAATCCTTCCCTTCTTCTTTTGCATAACTTTTGAATGATGCTTGGATCCAACAAGGCCAACGGGGCTAAGGATGAGAGCATATCAATGCTCAATCAAACTCATAAAGCATGGGATGAAGAGATGTATTGTGAGATGGAGCTTTTCCTTTGTGGAAAGAGATACTTTATTTTATGTATCTAATGTATTAATGATGATGTTGGACATCATATGGTTGTCACTTGGTACTTCATGGTGGAAGAAGGACATCTAACCATGCAGTAGGAAGTCATTCTGTACATTTTTGAAAGACAACTTTGGAACCACACATACATAACACGTTGCAGCAAATGGAGGAAGCCTTCCTTATGTGGATGCCGTTTGGAGGGGAATAGATGGCTTTTCATCTACTTCTTGAGTTGCTTGAGGATAAGCAACATTTTTCCAGGGAGCACTGTAATATTCCCAAATTTTCATCTGATATTTGGAATATTAGAGTTCTTAAATTTCGTAATGAATTAAGTAAAGAAAAGGGGTGGCGGGACCCATAATCCTCAATATGAATAAATATCCAATTTTATGTGTGAATGTGGGTTAATTAAGCCTAGATCTACATAATGAGGTAGTTGAAAAACTACTAATGTGAATGGAATTGGAGATTATGTCTCATTACTTGAGATAGATCATGGAGGTTGATACAGTCAACTAATATCTTGAAGATTTCAAACATAAGATCATGGAACATTCATGATAAAGTGATGGAGGATGTTGTGCAATAAAATCACACACGATGGAGAGGGTGTACATTGCAACTAGATATGATGGTTTATTTGGTCAAACAACGCAGTCAAACTTGGAGGATCTTGTCCACATGCACAACGTAGTCTAGATGAGGGCCAAGGCATGGGAAGGCTCAAACATTATATAAAGTAGATGAAGGCAAGGATGGAGGCATGCTGGTGAATCTAGATGCTAAGGATCTTTTCAGATATGGAATTTTCATGTGACATTCCATTGTTTTCTAGGGCTATTTAGCAGAGATTACAAGTGTTGTTTAGCACAGGGTGTTCCTGATCGGGAATCCCACCTCTTTATTAGAGTAGCTCTAGAAATAGTATTGTACTTCATTCCACATCAGGAATTGGTGCCACATATCTTTTCCTAATTTCCAAAGAACATTCATATTCAAAAATTGCAGATTTCTGAAGATCAGTTTGGAAGGTGGAAGTTGTCTTCAGTACTTCAGCTGGAGAACTGGTGAGGGTTTATTCCTATCACCTTGGGCTTATACATCGGCATTCCCAGAGCTTCATTTCATATTTGGCATCAGGCAAAAATTTATTGACCTCCTAGCAATAGTGTTTCCTTTAGGAATTATGCTGTTTAATTTGCAGATCCAAAATGAGGAAGGAAGTTTCTAGCATTTCAGCTAGTAATCCTATGAGGGATCATCCCCTCACATTTCCATCAGTATTTCCATCAGCCTAGAGTTTATTGCAACATTTTTCAGTAGGCAGAAGGCCTTTCTTTCCCTCACAGCATAGTTTCTATTGGCGGTTATGTTACATCAGCTGTAATCATTTTTGGAGGATTGAGAAGCTAGATCTAGAACTTCTAGCTTGTAGATCTGAAAAGGGGTCAGCTATTCAAGCTTAGATATTGCAACATATTTTATCCATCTATTTGACAGATCTAGCTTCATATCTATATTTCCCAGCAGATCAAGAATCAAATCCTAGGAGGGTGATTTTCCAAAGTTGTAGATTTGGAAAATAATTTCTGGGTTATCTTGGGAATCCATCACATTGGCTGGATCTTGAATCTTGGCATCATATGATCTCCAGATTTGAGTAGATCTGCATTTTCCTTTTCATCATTTAGTCATATGTTCACATTCTACTGAAGGAACAATGTATTATTTTCTTCAATGGCTCTCCAGTTATGCAGTTCCTATTGTGGCATGTTTTCTGGGTGATTCTAGGCCATCTCTTTGGCTAGACCTCCTCATCTTTTGTACATTGTGTAACTGAATCTTCTCCAATATAATAAAATGAATCAGCTTCTTTGTAAATTCTGATGTTGTCTTAAGATTTATTTTTTACCTTGCTCCAGTTCTTATATTGTGTTTTAGTATTACTGCAATCTCCCTTTTGGGATATTACAAAGTACTCTATGAGGACAATGGTTTTGCACATAAACCATAGTGTTGCATGCTTCCACTCACAAGTGCATTGGTAGGCCCTGATCATGCAACATAGCTTGTGAAATACCCATGATTGTTCTGTTATTCCTCTCTACGACCCCATTCTGCTGTGGGTTATGAGGCGATATGAGTTCTCTTCGAATTCCTTCTTTGCTACAAAAGTCTTTGAATTTGTTCGAGATATATTCACCACCATTATCTCTCCATAGAGCCTTCACTTGCTTCCCTGAATATTTCTTCACCAATGCTTTAAAGTCACAGAACTTTGAGAATGTTTGATCCTTCTTCCACATGAAGAAGATCCATCATCTATGAGAATATTCATAAGAAAAAATAACAAAATACTTGTGTTTTGCAATTGAAGTAATCGAGAATGGCCCACACACATATGTGTGAACTCTCTCCTGGATCACCGAAGCACGGTTCTCTGTTTCATGAAATGTGGTCATCCCAAGCTTACCCATAGTACATCCCTTGCACTGATCTATCTGTGCAAGTCTACCCTTGGGAATTCCAGTAGAAATTTGCTGCAAAATTTTCAGGGCTCCATGGTGAGGATGGCACAATCGCCTATGCCATAATTCTCCCTCATCCTGGCTCACCACTTCTTCTTCTTTTCCTACCATTGCAGCACAACCATCTACCTCCAGCTTGTAGATATTCTTGACTCGAATCCCTATCCTCTTGGTTTGACCCATTATTTTATGTCACAGGAAATATTTTCCATCACTGAAAACAGTGTCATAACCTCTATCCTCCAACATCGCCACTGAGACCAAGTTTTTCTTCAGACCTGGAAGATGCATAAAATATTTCAACAGAAATGGTTTAAATGACTCCCTCTCAAAGTTAATGGTACCAATTCTGGTCACACTATATCGTCCATCGTCGACAATCTCTATATGCATTTGGAGATCTTTCTCCTCCAAGTCACTGAAAATCTCCTTATCTCCCGTCATTTGGAAGGAAACACCACTATCAAGATACCACACTGATTCCATTGTGCTTGAAACCAAGCATGCGATCAAAGAGAAATAAAGTTCAAATTGCGAGGCAAGGGCCTTGTTGTAAACCCGTGATTTAGAATATTGGTGGAATAAATGGATAGGGCAACATCAGACCAGTATTTAGAGTCCTAGGACTTAGCCTTCCTAGACTCATAGAGGGTTCTCTCTATTTTTTTGCAAAGGATATGAACTTTTTTACTTTAGATGGTTGATTTTTGGCTTATTATTAAGTACAGGGTTTGTTTGATTATTTTTGTTGGGTATGATGACCAAGCAGCATAGATATAATGAGGAAATCTCTAAGACATTGGGAAATGGAGTCTATGAAAGTCATGATAAGTTTATCAATGGATCAGGGAGCATCACAAGGAAAATCTAACTTGGTCAGTGGATCTTCAAGGTTTTTATGGATAATGAGATGGACATCAATAGTAAGAATAAAAAGTAGGACAAAGGGAAATTAAGAATCCTTTATCATATGTAATTTTTAACAAAGGGACTTAAATATCATAAGCATGAAGAGGCAATCAATAAAGAGGGAAAACCATAAATTCTTTGATTCAACTAAAGAAGATAATTATTCAAGACAAACATTTCCAATGAAATATAGAAGGCGAGAAACTCATTTAACTTCTAGTGATTTCACCTTCAAGGATAGTGTTGGAGAGGTAAATCCCCTCTGCAGACAGAGGTGATCCCTACTAGCCCAGATCGAGTCTAGCAACAATCATTCACGCAGTGACGCGTGTCTCTAGTTACAAAATGACAAAACATAATGAGTTGCCTACCTCGGGTCCTACACAATAGTCATTGGAGAAAGGATGACGCTTCTCGTCCTTTGCTTTGGAAGATCACGGTCCTTCCACTTAACACGTCTGAACACCTACACATATGCAAAGAAACACAATGACACACAGCATAGAATCTAAATCTTGTAACCATACATTAGTCAGAGAGGATGTAATTCATTGCATCAAAGACAAAGACACACGAATTAAACCATAATCAAAGTCTCTTATCATTAAAATAACAGAGGAAAGATACAACACAAAGCTCTGATGCTGGATCTTCCTTCAGCGAGGTTGACAGTGGAGCATGTCTCAATGAAGCTTGTTAGAAATGGGAAAAATCTCTCTATCTTCGGCTTGGCTCTCAAAGGCTGTCTCGTGATAGTCTCCTTGTTATAAGTTCAGCTCTTCTCTAGTTCTATCAGGACTACTAGCTTTCTAAGGGAAAATGGCAAGCTTATATAGATGGTGTAAGGGGAGTTGGGATCCCTACAATTGTGGGATTGGCCCTATCCTCAAGGAAGCTTCCATGATAGGTGGAAAACCACTTCCCCTACATGGAGATCCAGAGCCAAACCTCCCAACTCATTTTAGAGACTTGTTTAGGAGTTTTTTGGAATCAAACGTTCGCCATTTATTTAAAAAAAAAAAATCCTTATTAATCTTGGTGTGGGAAATACACTGGGACATAGCACCAGTTGGCGCACCCTCTTTGGCGGATTTTCCCCATTGGCGCGAGGGCTGAACTGGCTAGTCATGCCAAGGCAAAAAGATTAGTTTTTAGGGTTTTTCCAATAAAAATTTCTTCAGAGGAATTATTTTACTTGTCAAGAGGGATGCCATGAAAGTGTTTTTAGGTTATGTCACTACTCACAGGTCACAAAAAAATGCCCTCCAATGTGCGGGACGGGGGATTGTAGGGACAGTGACAAATTATTGTGTAACAGATAGAAAACATTTAAGAAACACATATAACTGTAATCAGAGAAGAGGGAATGCCTAAACATCTTTGATTATAGCTATGAAGATCTCTAAAACAATTATTTAAGCAAGTACAAAGGGTATGATCGAAAAAAAACCACTTTAGCAGACTTTAAGTAATGGTACTTTAGAGAGAGACTTCATAAACAATGTTTTAGTGACATAAAGGAAGCAGGGCTAGCCATAAATCATTATTGATACCAATTGCATTAAAATATTTATGAAATAAACAAGCTTAGGGGGGTCTAGAGAGATATTAGGAATTCTCTAAAATCTCTCAGCAGAAGAAAACATTAAGGTAGTGAAGAACAAACAGAAATAAGGTGCTTTCAAAAGAAATTTCTTAGCATAAATTTTTTTCTATACTGCAACATAGAAATATGGAAACATAATTAAAACAAGAAATAAAAATAACATATTAGAAGCACTTCACCAACAACCAGGCTCAGGGATCGTACAATCTAGCCTCCTCCATCAACAAATAAATCAGGGCATCCACAAGTTCCAAGACATCAATTTCTTTTCAACTTCCAAGAGACTATGTATTACATCAAAGAGTCATCAAATGCCAACAAGATAATGAATTCAGATGCATTATTTATCTGAAAATGAGGAGGAGGATCTAAGCTAGGGTTTGAGTGTCATTTATTACAGAGTAAATGAATTCCTAAATTTGAAGACCATGCAAGGCTGTTGCACAACATTTTGTCACCGTCCCTACAATCCCTCGTCCCCAGTATTGGAGGGTGATTCCTGTGACTTGTGAATAGTGTCATAATTTGAAAACACCTTCTTTGCATCCTTCTGCATAAGGACATCATTTTTATTGTTGGAAATTTCCTCAAAAAAGCACACAAAACCTATTTTTTGGCCTTGGCACGGATGGCCAGTTCACCCCTCACGTCGATGTGGAATATTTGCACTAGAACCCACGCCACCTGGCGCTCTGTCTCAGTGCAGCCCCTGTGCCAAGTTTTTTTAGGAATGTTTTTTAAAAATTAGAGGCAGACGTTTCCTTCTAACCACCTCAAGGATGAGTCACTAGAAGTGGTTAAGTTGATCAGCCACGGATCTCTCTCTTTAGGTAGTGGTTTCCGCCTCCCATGGAACACTCCTTGAAGATAGGCCTCCCTTCCATAACTATAGGGATCCTAACCTCTCCCTCTCCCGCTATATAAATAGGCCTTCTCCCTTTATGAAAGCTAGCTGAACATATAGCCAAGGAGCTGAGTAATTGCTATTGAGAAGGTAAAACCAAGGAGAATTTCATAGAGAGAGTCCCATCCGAATTCTCGACGAGCCTTTGCAAGACGCACTCTGCTTGAACCCTATTGGAGGATACCACAACGTCAAAGCTTGGTTGTACTCTTCATTTAACTTATTAATATACTTGACTATAGTGTTGGTTCCATCATTGTGTTATCTTCTTTATTTAATGCAATTGATTTAGTCATCTTAAACTGACTAATAGTTACGAATGTGAATTAGTATGTTGTATATTGTCGTTGTTTCTTGTGTGTGTGCAGGTGTTCGAGCGTGAAAGTGAGTGGATTGTGATTTGTCAAATTAGGAGTGAGATGCAGCCACTCTTTTCGATGGCAAAAATAGCATAGGACCTCTGGTAAGTCATCTATCGAATCTTTGTCCATTCGTTAACTAGGAATCAATATTATAGCTTGTCTTGTTTGTGGCTAGAACCACTCTAGGGCTAGTGGGATCACCTCTATCCACAGAGGGGATTTACCTCACCAAAAATATGGCGACTCCGCTGGGGATTAGTGCGAGTTTTTATTTCACCCATTAGGTGTTCTTTTTTGTCTTTGCTTGCTTGTTTCTCCTTTACTAATTATTCTGTTAATTCTAAGATCCTTGTTCAGCCCCAGAGGATCAGATTTGACTTATTTATTTCAAAAAATTTCCTTTTTCCTTAGTGAACTAGCTTGGCATGTTTTCTGTTTAGACAGACACACTGATTGATGCTAGTTTCTAGTGTTGCGCCTATGCCATCCCGTGTTTGGTGCTGATTACAGCCAAACAGCTGCGCCGACCGCTGTAGGTTTTAGGGTTTTCTTTGTTTTGAAGATTTTTGGTTAGTGCTTGTGCTTCTAAGTTATTTGTTGGTATGTTTTGAGTGCTTTGGGATTGTTTTTTATTGTGATCAGCTTCCTTCCTTCAGTTGTTTTTCCATTTCCTATCAGCATCAAAGCCTTAGGGTTTTTAAGTGATTTGGTATGCTGAGCCTCCTATAGGAGTTTGAGCCTTTTGTTTTGCAGTCAACTTATTTCCTCGTTTGGTTGCATTTAGCTCCCTTGATATGTTTGAGTGATTGCATTGGTTGAATGATTCTTGCCTCTTTCGTTCAAATTTTCTTCTTATCACTCCAAGTATAGATCACACTACTTGTATGGGTCTGTTTTTAAATATTTCTTCAATATTGAGAGATTGCAACTTGGTTTGATTTTTGTTATGTTTGTTCTGGGTTGATTGAAATTGTTTCACTTCAACTCTTCCATTAACGTTCTCAAACAATTGTTCTGGTTTGTTTTTCATGTCATTTAGTGCACTCTTTGCTCTATTACATTGAAAAATATTTTTTTTTTTTGCATTATTGTTCGCATTGTGAAATTGAAAGTCTTTCTCATATCTAGCATTGGACATTATAGGAAAGATTTATCATTTCCATTAGCTTGCATAGGATACTATGGTGGATGTTTCCACGTGTTCTCATTATTTTCTATCGCTTGAAAACTCCTAACTTTCTCGTAGATATATTTTCATCGAACAAAATGGTATTTTTTGGCATGTAGCTTGCATTTAGGGATTCTGGAAATCCAACATTTGGTAGGACCTTGGAATTGAAACATAAATACAAGATCAACTTAAAATTTACTCTATTAACCTAAGGGAACATTGAAACCTAACGAAACATCTAGTGGTCTAAGTTAGAGATGTGTTCCAACGTCTTTAGACCTAGCAGCTGTCACTCACCATCTGGCTTCAGACAACACTAGTATGGACTTGTGCTCCTCATACCGTCAAGTATATAAAGGGAGACCTCTCTAGGTTGTAATCCTTTTATCCGTAGGAAGTCGAGTCTGCCACCTTGGGGAGACTACCTGCACATACGTCAATTCCTTGGTCATTTCTCTTTCATTTGATCATGAAGGTGTATATGGCAGTTCACAGAAACCTCATACACCCTTTTACCTAGACTACCTGAGCAGTCATTTTCGATCTTTACTGACTCCATAAATTTGAAAATATCATCGAGAACTTGCCCTTTCATGATCGTTTCAACTTGAAAGTGATAGAGTCACCTTTTTCCTATTTCTCAACTCTTAAAAGATGAAATGAAAGAGTTTGGTTTTAGTGTCTTAAAACTAACTGTCCACGAAATATTCCTGGTTAAAGTTAGTTTCCTTAGCATTGTTTTAACATTGTTTCTGATGACAACCTTTCCAAAGTTTACCAACCAAGGAATTCTCTCCGAAGGGAATCCTAGCCCTTTTCCTTCTTTTGGGAATGTTGGTGCTCCTTATATGGCGACGTTGTCTCTTCCAGGGTTAACTGTTGGTTTTCCCGTGTGGTTATTTTCAACCTCGGTGGTCCTAAATGCCCCGATATATGTTCAACCATCACCCTCACCTGAACAGAACCATGTTGATTCCAAGGTGGAACTCTCCCCTTCTTCGCCTATTTATTCATCCTCCTCTTCTACTTCGCCTGATGAGAGCCTGGATTATAGTAACCGGGTGGCTAAGAAAAAGAAGAATAAGATGAAGAAGAATAAGTCAAATAAAGGAGAGGCTAGTTTTGTGGCCATTGCACCTAAGAAGCCATCCAACCTTCCATGGAAATTCAAATTCCCTTGTATGTTGTGCAAAGGTGACCACCTTCTTCGAGATTTTCCTGGAATTCCCAAGGTACTTGAAGTATGGTTTGACGGTCGTCCGTCGTTGCCTTTGGCTTCTGGAGTTCATATTGGTAGCACATATTTGACTAATGCTGATAAGAATCATAAGAAACAGGGTAAGATTACGAATCCTTGTAAGTTGTGTGAAGGGCATCATCCCATTCACCTTTGTTCATATATGGATGAAGGCATGATAGTGTTGGAAAACTCTACTGTTTCTGCACCCTGCATTCTAGCTGGTTACCAGAAAATTTCTTTGAGTCCTCCACTAGTTGATTCCATGATCAGTTAAGTGTCATCCTTGGTCGATCCCGCTCCCCCAGAAATTCAAATTCAGGAATCCATTCCTGAACAACCATTGGAATTGGAATCGATCGACTTGATCCCGCCTATGGTCCATCAATTTTTTTCCGTTGAGAGTGTCTCTTCCCCTCATGTTCTTCTTGTTTCATCATATTATTCAGACTTGGACAAAGATTCTTCCATCCTTGTAGTTCAATAATTTTCTCCTCCTACTCCCATGATGGAAGTCTAGGAGAGTGCTCCTCTTGCTCCGGTAACACCAGGGGAAAACCATCTCAGTTCGATAGTATCCCCTCCAAGTAGTTTGGTCGCTTCCTTTGATTGGAGTCTATTTGGAGGATACCACCTTCCTTCTTATGTGCCATTTTAAATAACGGTACAGACTTTTGATCTAGTCGTACCCAGCACATTTATAGATGAAGGCTTGTCTGTTAGTGTTCTATCTTCCACTACTTGGCAATATTTTGGTTCTCCATCGCTTATTCCTGTTACATAGAATCTGTTGGCTTTTAACAGAGGAACTAGTCCACCGTTAGGGATCCTTCCGAAATTGCCTATTACTTTAGGAAGGAAAACCATCTATATAGACATGATGGTTGTTCCAGGCCCTTTGGATTTCAATTTACTGTTGGGGTGTGACTATACTTATTTCATGGGGGTAGTTGTCTATTCCCTCTTTCATGTGATTTATTTTCAACACCAAGGTCAAATCGTGACCATTGATTAGCTTTTGTTCTTTGGTCCTAACGTGACATCTGGCTCACCTTCGTCCCTTCTGGGTCTTTATCCATCGGTTGTATCTTCCCTGCTGCAGGTTAATTATGTGGCTACCTGTCCCATACCCGTATTCAGTGATAGTGCCATTGTGCATCGTGTGCTGGGGGCATTAGGTCCTGATTTCCAAGATGTTGTTCTCCCATCAGATGCGAACCTCTTGAATTCCATGACCTCTTATTCATCATCATAAAAGGTCGATGGAGCATAGTTCCTTGTCTTGTGTCAAGATCCTCAAACAATGAAACAAGGTGTCCCGAGGATAGTTCGTATTCTATGTCAACCTCATTTAAAAAATGAAATAACTATGAGGATGGTTGTTTTAATGTGTCAACCTCGTTAAAAAAATGAAACACATTTCCACTCAATTCGAGTCTTTGCTCAAATCTCGTAAAATCCTAGTTGAGTCTTTCTCTGATCTCATCACTTGAACCTTCACTCCATCTGCTTTTCGTTCATTACATATGGAGTAAAGCTTGGGGAGAATGTACCTCGAATTGAGTCACCATGCTGGGGGAATGCCCGTTTTTTCAAGCATAGCTTACTTTTTTTTCAAGCTTGTGTAACCATGAAACCAATATCAAGCATAGTTTACTTTTGTTTTCGAGCTTGTCTAAAAATGAAATCTTGCGAATTTTATGTCCTTTGTGAATGTTTTCCTTTCTTTTGGGTCGTTACTTATTATGCATATTATTGATACATTAGATAACATTGTATTAAATAGACATTCTCATCATTTGTAAGAACATCATCACATACAAAAAGATCCATGGAAGGAAATAGATGTATATATACATATATCGCATGTTTGCAGCATGTGCACCATAAAAACCCAAAAAATATATATGTCTATTTCAGTTACATCCCGAGACAACATGTCTCTCAAAAATATGCAGAAATAAAAATCCTAGGTGCCTAATCAGCATGGTGCTCATTATAGCACGTCACCGCCCATACCAACTGTCTCAGAAAGTGGTGGATATGACTCAGCACCCCTACAGTATGCCTCTAGTAGGCCCGAGGAACATCATCAAGGTGAGCATAGTTTGGGATCCCATAGGCGATCCCCTCTAGATTTTGTACTATCTCCTCCTCACCGCCCTCATGATGAGGATCAAAATCACAAGGAGTTCGCCTCGCTATTGGAAACATACCTGCAAGCCTCTCTAGGCCAACATCTACGTACATATAAGATTAATTGTTAGAACATGCATATATACCAAAAAATCATAAACTCATGAAAATAAAAAATGAGTCTCACCTAGCTCTTCATCCCAATCCTCTCCCTCTAGCAGTCGGAGGTCTAGATCACTGGTGAAGTATGTACCAGAGTAAGGCCAGTCCTCGATGACAATCAGTTGTTGGTGGAGCCAATCGAAGAATTCTGGCCTCTAGGACATCTTTTCGCCACCCCCTGCTCTGGGCATCAATGCAGCCCATCAGGCCATCCATGGTTCTCTGGGTGGTGGCATCAAGACAATGACCTCTTAACGCTAGAATATCGATAATCGTTCCAAGAAGAACGATACCAAAATGGATCCATACCCAAATTGATTTAGTTTGGTATTCTTGCTCTTGGTTAGTTGCTGCTTAATGTTAATAGTCACACCCTCTACCCAGTTTTGGAGAGTCGGGGTCAGGCAGTCTACGACAAGAAGAAGTTGTGTCTTTGTGGCCTCATGTGGTGCTTGCGATCCTGCAGCCCGTGTGATAGTGTGCAACACTACTTTTAGTGAAAGATCTAGGATGGTTTGGATGTCAACCTTTCCACTCCCTGTTCCTTTGCATGCCCCTTAACACACTTTTTCGATCACCATACCCATACTCTCCGTAGAGGTACGCGTACCGATTAGCATAGGGACTGCACCCCTCTGCGACAATCTTGGGATAAAATACACATCAGAGACTTTGAGTTCGAGTTCCTGATATCGAAGCACGAACTTTTCTTGGTCTTCATCCCAGATGCTTATTAGATACTGAAGCAATTTTGTCTGAGCCCAGAGGCACGGTGTTAGGAAGAATTTCTTTAGCCCACAATATTTGAGGGCATCTATGCATCGATCATTCTCCATGGAAAGTTCATCTTTCTCACTATTTTCCCTCTCTTTCCACTCAATCACCATTATTTTTTCTTGGTACCTGCACACATTGTTCATATGAGCATTGTTAGTGTACTTGAGCATTGAAATTTGCAAACAATTGACTGCATTTTCCTTAAATTTATGTGGATTTTTGGGTTGCACAGTTGGCGCGACTATTTTTCAAACAGTCGCGCCAATGGACGCACCCTCTATGTAAAAAAGGGACGATTGGCACGGGTCTATGCCTAAAACTCGTGGCAACCGCGATGCCCTAATTTTGACAAATCCTCTCCTAAGGAATCAAAATGAAAAATACAGGTAATGAAATTGAGATTAAAAGATGGCAAATGGTGTTGAATCTTACCTAACATTGACGAAATCAAGATTGGTTCCCTGGATCACTCACATCGTCGCCACAAGATCGCAAAGAAATGGGTCACTGTTGCTCCACAAAGAGGTAAAAATGAAAAGTAAATAATTTTTACCACTTATGGCATTTTATGACTTTTCAGAATCTTAAATTAGGTTTTAAAACATATTTGTCCATTATTTTATCATATTATTTTCGAGAAATGGGTTTTACACACGTCTTTTGTGCAGCAACAGGTTTTTCACATGGTTATGACGAAGAAACGAGTTGTATTTTATACTTTTTCGGACTCGGTAAAAAAAAAAAATTCACTACTGGAGTCACCTTTCAGCTCTTTTTTGACTATCTAAAACTAAAAATATTTCCGAGATGCCTATTGTTTTGAACTCGTTAAATGGCTACGAAACGATATCTACCCAGTATATGTTTACCCCTTTTTCGGGCTGGGATAGATTATTTACGAAAAAGGAATACCTTAGCCTATCACGACTAAGAGGTTCTCTCGGATGTTGCTTTCTACCTTTTCAGATATGAGAGACTACTTACGAAAAGGGCCTTGCTGGATTTTTCTTTTCCTCTTTCTTTTCAAACTCTCTAAACATGAAAAGATTCTGAGCTCTCCCTTTGTCAGATTCGTTAAAAATTGATGAGATCGGATTCCGTCATTATGACGTCACTCGAGTTCCTCCTTCCTGGGGCTTGTAAAATGTACTAGGTTGGATTTTTCCGAAGGAAGAACTTACATCGCAAGCATATTCTATCCCCTTCAATTTTTTTTACAAAAAAATTTGGGGTACTTGCCAAAAATGGTGGGGGAAAATGGAACCAAAATTTAGTCTGCAGTATGTCACTCTTGAACATGGCATTTGTCTTCATTCGTGTTGGGTTGCGGAAATCTCGCTTCGTCATTTGTTTTCCTCCATGGGATTGGGTAATCTCTTTTGACTACTCATCTGCTCTTTGCCACGTCACCGTGACCTCAGATCCTTTGATGTAAAATACTGCCAAATTGAGTGTCGTGCCGCTGATATGTTCAAGAAAAGTTTTGCCTCTGCAATTTTCAAGCTCCCTCTGATTCTCTGTTGGTATTAATTCTAAAATCATCATATTCCTCTATCTCGTGTCGATGATGTGGGAAAAATCATGGCCCTCCATTGACCAGGTCAGTTCCTATCGAATTCAGCTCATTTTCCAAGAAGCTGATCGAGAGACTCCCTTCAGGTGCCTTGGAGCCTACATGCCTTAATGGTAGGTTGTTGACATCCGACGCAAGGTTTACATCATCAGCGTTTGATCAGATTATTCTACGAGGGTTCGATGTCAAATCACTATTCACATTCTGTGGATTGTACCTTTTTTAGCTTGAGAGCCATTGTCAATATTGGTGGTTTCTCTCACGTCTGTTAACAACTATCATCATTGGATGGTAATCAGACGATGTTCCTGCATGTTTGACTTCAAATCCTATATTCGCATGCTCAAACTTGTAATTTGTTCGGGTCAGGATGGAGCACAAGACCCTGGGTTTTTTCTGATGAAATACAGGCTACGGGTTCTTTGTGGATTACTATGAATTATTACATGACTCTTCTGATTGGATGGCTGTGACCATACCTGAGTCTATTTATTGATCCTTATTGTTGGATGGCTATGTCCATACCTTGGATCTCACTTTTATGTACTCTATTATGGATGGCTGCACCCATGCCACATATCATGTATGAGAGATATCAGTTGTATTTGTACTTGCAGGTTTTCCGACACCAGTGTTTGGGTCAAACGCATTCTCATAAAGAATTTCACCCATCCCTCTCTCTCAGACCTCATGCTTTAGGGGGAATCTGTTACACAACATTTTTTCACCGTCCTTGCAATCCCTCATCCCGCATATTGGAGGGTCATTCCCGTGACTTGTGAACAGTGTCATACTTTGCAAAAACCTTCTTTGCATCCTTCTGGATAAGGAAATCATTTCTCTTGTTGGACATTTCCTAAAAAAAGCACACAAAACTTGTGTTTTGGCCTTGGCACGGATGGCCAGTTCACCCCTCGCACCAATGTGGAAGATTTGCACTAGATCCTGTGCCACCTCATGCTCTATCACAGTGCAGCCCCCACGCCAAGCTATTTTAGGAATGTTTAAAAAAAATTAGAGGCAGAAGTTTCCTTCTAACCACCTCAGGGATGAGTCACTGGAAGTGGTTAAGTTGATCAGCCATGGATCTATCTCTTTGGGTAGTGGTTTCCACCTCCCATGGAACACTCCTTGAAGATAGGCCTCCCTTCCATAATTATAGGGATCCTAACCTCTCCCTCTCCCTCTATATAAACAAGCCTTCTCCCTTTATGAAATCTAGCTGAACATATAGCCAAGGAGATGAACTTGGAGAATAATACTACAGTAGAGTAATTGTTATTGAGAAGGTAGAACCAAGGAGAATTTCATAGAGAGAGTCCCATCTAAATTCCCGACGAGCCTTTGTCAGACGCGGTCCGCTTGAACCCTATTGGAGGAGACCGCAATGTCGAAGCTTGGTTGTACTCCTCCTTTCATTTAATAATATACTCGACTATAGTGTTGGTTCCATCATTGTGCTATCGTGTTTATTTAATGCAATTGATTTAGTCCTCTATGAATGACTAATGGTTATGAATGTGAATTATTATGTTGTATATTCTCGTTATTTCTTGTATGTGTGCAGGTGTCCGAGCATGAAAGCGAGCAGATCGTGATCTGTCAAACAAGGAGCGAGAGGCAACCACTCTGTTTGATACAAACAATAGCATAGGACCTCTGCTAAGTCATCTATCGAATCTCTGTCCATTCGTTAAATAGGAATAAATATTATAGCTTGTCTTGTTTGTGGCTAGACCCACTCTAGGGCTAGTGGGATCACCTCTGTCTGCAGAGGGGATTTATCTCACCAACAAAGGCTCAAGGCAGGAATATCTACAGATATTTCTCTGAATAATAACTTTTATGTTAACTCATAAGGGAATAAAGGTGAAAGGTTTGAATTTTAAGACCCATCCATAACTTTTTACAATAACTGTCAAGCAGATATAAATATCTCTGACTAATCTTAATGATTGCCTAATGCTCTATTGAAGGAAACAAAGCACTAGGTGGCAAAAATATCTTTTGAGAAGAGTCACTGCCATAGGCTGAGTCATTCGAATTTTCTTTGGGTTAATTGCCCTTTTTTTAATCTTTAATCTCTGTTATTAGGCCTTAAACTCTATCTTTATGGTTTGAATGTCTGTTTTTATCATATTTTCTTTAATCTGTTTGTGATCTCTATTCTGTTCCTTTAATATTTTTTATTTATTCTTTTGATCCTTTTTCCTTTATCCTTTCATCTTCGACCTTTATCTATATTCCTTTTCTTTATTTGACATCTGCTTTGACTGGCTAACCGTATTTTTTGGATTTTGACTTTTTCTTCGACTGCTTTATATTTTCCATGCACAGGGGGAGTTTTCTTCATGGCTGGAGGGTGCATTTGTTTCATCGATAATCATGTTTCATCAATGAAAATATTTCCACATACCTTCTAGCCATTTATTGATCTTTTATGAGCTCCTAGATCGTCATCCAGGGGCATCTCTGTGACCAATTTTGGCCCTGTGGAATATTTTCATTTATGTCCTTCATTAAAAACTGCAACAAAACATAAATAGTTAGCTTAAAACCTGCGGGGAGGGTTTTTACTACATTTTTCGGGGTTTTGGACTATCGGAGGGTGTTTACAAAGGAGGGGATGATGTAGGAGGTAAGTTTCCATAGGTAGAACCAGGAGGAGTTTAAACAGGAGCGGGAAAAGTTTGAAAAATGGTGCGGAGGGAGGTGGTTTCCAAAAACTAGAAATGGTTTTATCACACGGAGGATAGGTGGTAAGAAGTGTTTGGTGGAGGGCATGCGATACCTCTCAGGAGGAGACATGTGGTGGGGAAAAACTGCCGATTTCACGTTGGTCATGAAATTCTAACCACATCGCAATTTTTTAATGATATAAGATGCGAGCCATTAGATCTTGAGATGGGAGATCAACGGTTGACGCGCATCGGGGAGGCGGTGGACAGTTGATTGGGCCGGCAGAGTGGAGGACAAGTGGCGTGATATGGTTGGATGGCGGGTTTAAATGGAGGGTGGGGCCTGAAGCCTTAGATATTAACGAAATGCCTTGGTTTATATGGTTTATGGAGGGGTGCCGGATAGTGGGAGGAGTGGCCCATTGTTTAATATTTTGAAGATTTGACAGGGATTTTTATAAGGTTTTTGGGAGTTTATGAAAATGAAGGGCAGAGGTTTATTCGCATAGGGGAAAAGGCTTAGGGTGAGTGGAGGGTCGAGGTTTTATGAGTATGTGAGGGGCTGGGGCTAAGGATAAAAAGGGGCTTAAGGCCTATATCGTACAAAAGGCAGGTTTTAAACATAAAACAAGGTTTTATATAAAATTTAAAGGACCCGATAGGCTTTAAAAGGTAGTTTTAAACAATGTAAAAGTAATCTTTTACATTGTTTAATGCTTATCGATGAAATTTTTTGAATTGGGGGTATTTTATGAGGTTTTTTAGGAAAGGAGAAAATGGGTTTTTCAGAGGAAAAAGAAAATGAATGAGGGTGAGGGTGAGGTAGTGAAATGAGGCAAACAGGCCCAATAATGAAGTTCCTTTTAGAGCAGTGAGGTGAAACTTTTATAAGGCAAAGAGGAGGAAATTTAGTGAAACAATTTGACTTAGGATAATGAAGGCAGTGAGATTTAAATAACTCACAATATTTCTCAAATTTTGTTTTTAGAAATCTAGGACTATTAATTAGTCATCTTTTGATATCAGCAAAAAGTACTGATGAATAACAGTGGCTCCACTTGGGGAGGGCAGCTCCTTTTTTGGGGGTGTCCAGAACTTTTAGTTTATCAAATCTTTGAGTTTTTGCAGACTAGTGCCTCTTCCATTGGGTAGATTTTCCCCTTCTTTTCACTTGCTGATATTTCTTTCGAAGTGATGATGTTAATTATCTGCAACATATGATTGTCTCAACAACATTTCTACCTACCCAACCTACTTGTTATAACATTTTTTCTTCCTTGAGTGCACTTGAACTAGCAAACTTTTGAAATTTTTATTTTTGAAAACAGAAATAAACTATCTATTTCTATCCTTATTTCTTCCAAGAGTTCAAATTAAACTATTGAACTCTATTTATTTTCTACCTAGACTATTTGACTACCAAGATTAAGCTATTTGGTAGTTTTGATTCTCTAAACTATTGACATGTAATTGGAAGCATGGTTTAAGTCAGGATTGGGCAGTCTGACTTACCATGGTTGTGGCATTGGAACAAGCTACACACAAACATTATTTTGCATAAAAAGTAACTTAGAAAGATAGGGCTTTGATCTATTATTTGTAATGCATCCTCATCTTTCTCTTTGGTTCTGTTTTGAGCATGTGGAACCAATATCTTTTATTCCCTAATCTATTTTTCCTAAAAATTCAAGCTTGAATAACTTTGAAAATCATTGTATTTACTAACTTATCAACATGAATCTAAAGCATGTTCAACCATGATTAGGCTAGATGACTGAACAAGATATTCTTTTTGAATCAGTAGTGCCATTTAGGCTTGCACACTTTCATTAGCACTATTTTGTGGGTATGGGGCTATACCTCTTTTTGAATCTGCCCTCTTTTTCCTTTCTTTCATTTTCTTTTACTTTCTGTTTTCAATATTTTCTCATGCAATGTTTATGTATAATGAATGAAAATTTGGAAGCTAGGACTATTGACAAAAATAGTGTTTGAGCATCTTGCCATTGACAAGACCTCCAAATAACTCTTCTCCATTCAGACCTTGTAAAAGGAAAGCATTATGACCCCTAATTGAGTGAATGATATAAGGTCCTTTCCACAAATTCTCAAATTTTCCATGTTTACCTTTATCTTCCCTTCTAGAATCCCATTTCAAAACTATGTCTCCAACTTGGAAACTATTGGTTTTAGTCCTTCTGTCAAAGATCTTCTTGATACTTTCTTGTACTTCTTGTGTTATTTTTTACACCTCCTCTCTTGAATGTTGTAAATGAATGGTCTGGTTCAGCCTTCTCTGCATATCAATTTCTTCCGTTTTCACTTCTTTGAGGAGTTTCATGGCTAGAACTCCAAATTATGTTGGGAATACTGCATCCATGCCATATACCCATTGATAGGGAGACATATTGATTTATTTCTTGGTGGTTAGTCTATCAGCCCATAAAGCATGAACTAGCTTACTATGCCATGATTTCTGATTTTGTTCCAGCAATCTTTTGATAATGTTGATTAGGCTTTTGTTGGAGGATTTAGCTAGTCCATTTCCCTGAGGGTAGTAAGCTATGGAGTGCCTTAATGTGATATGATGTTTATAGCAGAAATCAACCATTCTTTTGGATTTGAAGGCAACAACATTGTCTGTAATGATTTTTCTAGGAAAACCAAATCAGGATAATATGTTGGTCTCAAGGAAATTTATAATGACTTAGTCAGTAGCATTTCTAGAAGGGATAGCCTCTATCCACTTGGTAAAATAATCAGTGGCAGTAAGGATCCACTTATGTTGGGAAAATGAGGTTGGGTAAATTTCTCCAATAAAGTATAAACCCCATTGCGGAAAGGGAGCCTCAAAACTGATGGGATGTAAGGGTAAAGGTAGGAGTTTTCTCTTTCCATCAAAAATTTAACACTTATGGCAAGTCATGATTAGTTTTTGGGTATCAGGGAAAAGGGTGGGCCAATAATAGCTAGCTCTAAGAATCTTCTTTGTTGTGGCCTTCCAGTAAAGGTGGCCTCCACACTCTCCCTCATGCAGCTCATGCATGATTGTTCCTGCATCATTCTCAAGTAAACATTTAAGAAATATGCCAACAACATTATTCCATTATAGAACTCCATCTAAAATGCAGAATTTTAAAGCTTTTTGTTTCAAAAATCTAGCTTTTGTCTTTGATAAAGAAGAAGGAGTATTGAGATAAAGAAGCACATATATGATATCAACATACCAAGATGAATTCAAAAATATTTCTTCAATGTATGGAGCAATGAATTCTTCCTGTTCTTATAAAACATCAATCATATTCATATCTAATGCTTGGAAATTTTATTCAGCCATGTGTTTTGCTAACCATTGTCCCTTAATTAGCTTGGTAGGCCTAATTTCTAAATCATACTCTAAGATAATAGCAATCCATTTTCCCCTTTTACCATCAAGGTCTTGACTTAGCATGTCCTTGACAACTGTATGTGGGATAAAAGCAATGATATGAGAGTGTAAAATGTAGACTCAGAAATCTTTCAATGCTTTTATCAAGGCTAAGGCTCTTTTTCTCCATGATGTTATACTTGAGTGGAGAATTTATTAATGCTTTACTAAAAAAGGCTATTGGCTGTTCTTGGCCCATGTTATTCTTCTGCAACAGCATTGCAGCAATGGTGTGTTCAGATGCGAATGAAAAAATGTAGAAATCCTTGGTGAAATTCAGACTGATAAGAACTGGTCTTTGAGTGAGAGATTGTTTCACTAGTTCAAATGAATATTTGGATTCTAAGGTCCATTTAACTCTCGTTTCCTTTTTGTGCATGTTTGTGATATTCCTCAAAATTTCAGCAAGGTTAGGGATGAACCTTCTCAAAAAGTTGATCTTCACAACGAAAGATTGCAACTCTTTGAGGTTTCTAGGATGGCTGATTCAATATGCTTCAATCCTTTTTGGATCTACTTTGATTCCTTCTTCAAAGATCATGTGGCCTAGGAGTTTTCCTTCCTGGAGACCAAAGAGTGTTTTCTTAGGATTCAAGGATAAGCCATATTTTTTGCATTTCTCAAAAACCTTTCTCAAATGGACTAAGTGCTCTTTATCAGTTTTGGAGTAAATAGTGATGTCATCAAGGTAAATGATTATGAAATAGCCTATCTCTTTTGAAAAATCTATGTCCATGGCCCTTTGGAATGTGGCCCTTGCATTCATCAAACCAAATGGCATTTTAACATACATGAATGTACCCTAAGGTGTGGTAAAGGAAGTTTTGTGCTGATCACTTGGGAGTACTAGCACTTGGTTGTAGCCTAAAAAACCATCCAAGAGTGATATTCTCTTAGATCCAAAAACCTTTTGGAGTATGTGATCCATCTTAGGCAAGGGATAATTATCTTTTAGGGAGGCTTTGTTTAGATTTCTAAAGTCAATGCAAAGCCTAATCTCCCCGGTCTTCTTCCTAACAGATACAAGGTGGGACACCCACTCTGAGTATGTAATGGGGATTATGATCCCAACATCATACATATTTTTGATCTCTTTCTCAACTAAAGGTAATAAAAGAGTGTTTATCCTTCTTAGTTTTTGTTTAAAAGGTTTTTGATTTTCTTTAAGAGGAATATTTTGCTAAATAATGCTGGTATCATACGATTTCAGATCTTTGTACCCCCATGGAAACACATCTCCGAACTCTTTGAAAAGTTCAATATATTCCTGTTTGATATGAGTAGGAAGAGTGTTAGATAACTTGATCATTTTGGGTTCATTCATGCTGCCTATGTTATGTTCTTCTACATTAGTTTCTGTAGGCTCCATCTTTGGTTTTTTAGCTACAACATTGAAGTCAAAAATCTCCTCTAATGGTGTAAGGCCCCTAGGTATTGACTCATATTTGCATTGTAAAACCTCAAGGTCCTTTTGGTCTATATTGTCAAGTAATTTTGCCTTAAAATTATGTTCAAATTGGTTTATATCAGCAGTAGAGGAAAACTTTGTTATGTGGATTTGTTTTTATCAAATTTGTCTTCTTCATGGCTTAAGCTAAGTGTTGGTATAGCAAAATCATTTTTAGATTGTAGAAAATCATCAATGTGTTTATCACCCTAAAACACTTGCCAATAGTCTTCATTGTTAGGTATTGTAGGCCGATTTTTTACTTTGATAGTGAATAGTTCATTTACATGGGGAATTTGGAAATTGTTGGTAGCAAAGGAAAGCTCATTTGCAAGGTTATTTTGAGCTCTAGGGATTAAAGTGAGTTCATATTTTTTAAAGGTTTTCAAGATATCTAGGGAAACATTCCTATATTATCTTAATCTTGGGTTTTTGGTTGAATACTCCCCTTTTATTTTCCTAATGATCGGCTCTGAATCTCCTTGGACTGATATTTTCTTGGCTCCTATGTTCTTAAGCAATGTAAACCAAGGAGGAGAGCTTCATATTCTTCAATGTTATTAGTGCATTGGAAATCAAGTTTGTAGGAATGTCTTTTGTTTGTATTATGTCTCCATACACCAACTCTAGAACCATTTTTGCGACAAGAGCCATCAAAGCTCATGTTCCACAGTGTTTCTATTTCAAACTCACTATCATTCTATTGTTCAAGGCTGCTAAAGTTTGAGCTGTTATGTTTTTCATTTGAGGACAAATTTCGCTGTTCAAGTGGGATGAACTCTTCTTCATTTTCATTTTATTGTCTGTTGATTTCATAGTCATTGAAAAAGATAAATGAATCAAGATCTGAATGAATGGAATAAACAAGAGTGTTGTTTGGCCTATCTAGGCTTCTTACCATATATTTCATATGAGATTCTCGATATAATCTTCTTGTTTGGTTAAAGACCGGGATGGTGGCATAGGACATGTCCATTTGAAGGTTCCCTTGAAGTTTGGCTCCCCATGATCTGGATAAAATCATGCCATACTTGAGGGAATGTCAACAACTACTATGTCCAAGAGTAGACCTTTATCAGGAATTTGTTCCAAATTGACACATAAATCCTTAATTAGACCCAAACACTTGACCCTGCTTGAATCAAAAGAATAAATATCCTTGTAAGGTTTAGTAATTTCTAGGCCTAATATCTCCATCACCACCTTTTCCATGAGGTTGTGAGAAGCACCAGAGTCTATCATGGCATTGTGTAAGATTTTATCATGTATATTCGGACTGACATAGAATGGAGGGGCAACCCTTTCTTGGTTTTTTCCTTCTACTTCAGGACCAAAAAACAATTCTAGTTTATCATCTATCAATTTTAAAGTATCAGTATCATTTCCTATATTCAAAGCCTTCAAAACTTGATTTTTATATACATCCTAGGTTACTAGTTCAGCTAAGGGTATGCTAATTTTAATCTTGGAAATTTCTCCCTCAAGGCTGAAAGGTGCTAGTGTTTTTGACATATTTACATTTGTTTTGTCACACATAGTCTTTTCAACAATTTTGATTTGCTGAGTTTTATTAGGAATTTTATTTTGGACAGATTTCATAGGGCCATTAGCAGAAGTACTAGGGAAACTTGGGTCAACACTTTGTTGGCTGATTTTTTCTTTATTCAAATTAGCTTTCATAACCATAGTGTTGGAGTTGTTTGCTATATTTTTAGGGGGATTTTTTGAGGTTTTCTTAACAACAATTTCTGTGTTATTATTCTTGGAGGTCTCTTGTTTCTTTTTGCTTCTAATATCATATTGTATGTGTACCTCCATTATAGCATTTTCAAATCCCAATTGATAGTCTTCAGAATCCTCATGGTTGTTTTTATTTTGGTATGATGAAAAGAATCCTTGTTCTTCTTTAGTGAGAAAAACCTCACCCTCACTGTCAGATCCTATCAGATTTACATGATTTTCCTCCAATATTTCTATCTCTTTTTCTTCTTCATATACATAGCTATCTTGGAAAGAGGGCCTAATTTTTTGGTCATTATCTCTTTGTCTATTCTGAATAGGATCTCTTCTGAAATTTGGATTTTTGTTTCTGTTTTCGGGATTTACTTGGTTCTCCCTAGGAGGAAGTCTATCAGTTAAGTTTATTTTTTCCAGCATTATTTCCATTACCCTCACTAAGTTATAAATTTTGGTATTAGATGATGGGGTTGAGACCATTGTTTCATCTTTGTATGTAACTATTTTTCCTGATTCAACCTAGCTCTTTTCTCAATCAAATTTGCTTCTACACTTACAGCTCCCCTCTGCATATCTTCTAAAGTCAAGGGGTCTCTTTCTCTTAGTTGATAGGCCATGTCTGGATCAAAACCCTTTGGAAATTTTGCTAAGGATAAGCCTAGTGGAGGTTTCATGTTTGGGGCAAGTGAATTGTAAACACTATTAAATCTAGTGCAGTAATCTTGGACACTTTCCCCAACATTTCTTTTAAGATTTCTATATTCTGAAAGGATTTGGAGATGGTTATTTTTAATTTCCCATTTGTTTATGAATTTTTGGTATAGAGAAGGGAGATCATTAATGTTGTTAGGAGTTAAGATTTTAAACCATTTTTTGGCTTCTCCTCCTAAGATTTGGACAAAGATTCTCATCTTAATGGTCTCTTCTTATATTTCCATGTAGTAAAAGGCATCATTAATTTTATCTACATTTTGTTGAGTAGTAATAGATACAATTCCGGTCAAGTGGGGAATTCTAGATTGATAATCATTTGATAAAGTGTTACACATTAATTTTTCACCGTCCCTGCAATCCCCCATCCCGCACATTGGAGGGCTTTTTTCATGACCTGTGAGTAGTGACATAACCTGAAACCACTTTCATGGCATTCCCATTGACAAGGAAAATCATTCCTCTGAAGAAAGACTCCTTTGAAAAATCCTAAAAACTAACATTTTGTCCTTGGTGATACGAGCCAGTTCAGCCCTCGCACCAATGAGGGAAATCCACCAAAGAGGGTGCGCCAATTGGCGCTTTGTCCCAGTGCATTGCTCGCACCAAGCTTCATAAGGATTTTTTTTTTAAAATAAATGGCGTAAGTTTGATTCAAACCAACTCCCGAACGAGTCTCTAAAATGAGTTGGGAGGTTTGGCTCCGGATATCCATGTAGGGGAAGTGGTTTTCAACCTATCATGGAAGCTTCCTTGAGGATAGGGCCAATCCCACCATTGTAGGGATCCCAACTCCCCTTCCACCATCTATATAAGCTTGCCATTTTCCCTTTTCAATCTAGCCTTAGTATTCATAGAAGCAAGAGATGAATCTGTAGCAAGGAGACTATCGCCAGACAGACTTTGAGTGCCAAGCGGAAGAGAGAGAGCTTTGTCCCATTTCCGATGAGCTTCATTGAGACATGCTCCGCTGTTGACCCTGCCGAAGGAAGATCTAGCGTCAGAGCTTAAGGTTGTATCGTTCCTTTTTTTTATTAATGATAAATGACTTTGATTATGGTTTCATTCATGTATCTTTTTCTTTGATGCAATGAATTACATCCTCTCTGACTGATGTATGGTTACAAGATTTATATTCTATCCTGTGTATCATTGTGTTTCTTCACATGTGTGTAGGTGTTTGAACGTGTTAAGAAGAAGGATTTTGATCTCCCAAAGCGAAGGGCAGGAAGCATCATCATTTCTCCAACGACCATTGCGTAGGACCTGAGGTAGGAAACTTGTTATGTTTTGTCATTTTGTAACTAGAGACCTGTGTCATTGCATGTATAATTGTTGCTAGACCCAATCTGGGCTAGTAGAGATCGCCTTTGTCTGCAGAGGGGGTTTACCTTGGAGAGGTAAATCCCCTCTGCAGATAGAGGTAATCCCTACTAGCCCAGATCGGGTCTAGCAACAATCAAACACGCAGTGATGCAGGTTTCTAGTCATAAAAACAACAAAATATAATACGTTTCCTACCTCAGGTCATACACAATGGTCGTCGAAGAAAGGATGATGCTTCCCATCCTCCGCTTTGGTAGATCACGATCCTTCCGCCTAGCATGTCCGAACACCTACACACATGTGAAGAAACACAACGATACACAACATAGAATCTAAATCTTGTAACTATACATCAGTTAGAGAAGATGTAATTCATTGCATCAAGAAAAAGACACATGAATGAAACCATAATCAAGGTCGCTTATCATTAAAATAAAAAAGGAAAGATACAACCCAAAGCTCTGACGCTGGATCTTCCTTTAGCGTGACTGACAGCGGAGAACGTCTCAACGAAACCTGTCGGAAATGGGACAGAGCTATCTCTCTTTGGCTTGGCTCTCAAAAGCTGTCTGGTGATGGTCTCCTTGCTATAAGTTCAACTCTTCTCCCTTTCATCTATTCAGCTGGTTCAACCATTAGCACATCAATGGAAGATGGCTATATTTATAGAGGAGAGGAGGAGGATGGGATCCCTACAATAGTGGAAGGGAGGCCTTATCCCTTGGGAGGTTTCCCCATAAGGTGGAAACAAGAGGCAAAAGGAGGAAGGCCGTGGTTATTGAGTCGAACCACTCCTTATGACTCATCCACGAAGTTGTTGTGATCGAAACTTCACCTCTTTTTTTTAAAATCTTTCCATAAACAGATTGGCATGGGTGCTTAACTCGGATAGAGTGCCAACTAGCACAGGCTTAGTGTTAATTTTCCTCATTGGCGTGAGGACATAATGGGCTACCAGCGCCAAGGAAAAAACAAGTGTTTTTAGTGGTCTGCTCAGGAAATGATCAACAGAAGGAATGTTGTCCTCATGGAAAGGGATGCAATGATGGTATTTGCAAGGCATGAAAATTTTTATTGGTCACAAAAAATACCATCCAATGGGCAATATGGGGATTGTAGGGACAATGAAAAATTACTGTGTAACATATGCCCCCTAAACCATGAGGTCTGAGAGAGAGAGAGAGGGATGAAATGCTTTATGAGAACGTTCCCAACTGAAAACACTACCGTCGAAAAACCTGCATAGACAAATAAATCTAATAGCTAAAATACATGATATGTGGTATGGGCATAGCCATCCATAATAGAGTATAAAATAATTAGGATCCAAGGTATGGACGCAGCCATCCAGAAACGATGAACAAGTAGACTGAGTATGGTCGTAGCCATCCAATCAATGAGTCATGTAACCAATCATGATAATCCATCGTAGCCTAGATTTTATCAGAAAAAACCCAGGGTCTTTTGCTCCATCTCGACCCGAATAGAGTACAAGTCCAAGCATGTGAATAAGTGAGCTGAAGTCAAACATGCGAGAACATCGGCTGATTACCAGCCAATGATGAAAGTCGTTAATAGACGTGAGAGGAACAACCAATAATGAGGATGGCCCTCAAGGTACTATAGGTACAATCCACGAAATGTGGATAGTGAGCTGACATCGAACACCTGTAGAATCACTCGATCAAAGGCCAATAATGAAAAAATTATGTCAAATGCGAAGAACCTGCCATTGAGGCATGCAAGCTCTAAGGTACCTGAAGGGAGTCTCTAGATCAACTTCCTAGATAATGAGCTGAAGTCAATAGGAAGTGACCTTGATCGAAGGTGGGCCATAGTGTTTCCCACATCGTCGACGCGAGACAAAGGGACAAAATTTTTATGGATCAGTAGAGAATCAGAGGGGGGTTGAAAACTGCAGAGGCCAATTTATCTTGAACATATCAACGGCACGATAATGGATTTGGCATTATTTGACATCAAAGGATCTAAGGTCGTGATGATGAGGCAAAGAGCATATGAGTGGCCAAAAAGGATTACCCAAACCCATGGAGGCAAGCAGAAAACAAGATGAGATGTCCCCAACATGACACGAATGTAGACAAGTGCCATGTTCAAGAGCGACATACTACCGACATGATGGTGATACCTGTTGAGCTCCAAAAATGTTTTCTTCCACCACATTCCACTCCATTTATTTTATCCATTATTAATCCCAGGCTCAAATGATCAATGAAATTAGTTAAAATATCTTTAAGAATGAATATCGTGGCTAACTTGCTATGTTTTTATGATTGTGTCATTGTAGTACTTTTTGAACTGAAACTAGCTATAGAATGCAGACATTCTGTAGCTAGTTGCCAATTCTGCAGCCATCTTCATGTTTAAGCAGGTTCCAGATGTCCTCTCAGGGAAATCCACACATGTTCGTATTCCAAATCATGCCCTCAACATTTTTTTCTCTCCATGAAGATCGAACGAAATTCTGTACATGGTTATGCACGTGAGAACTCAAGCTAGGAGATAGACTCCCAATAGGACAAGGACAGTCTAGATGTCCTTTGTCATATTACGATACCACCTTTAGAGTTCTAGTTCAATTTTAATATGGAAAGACAGTAATCCCTGTATTATCTCAAGTTTTGTTATGTAAATTTGCTATAAATATGCTCAGGAAACCGAGAGACAGAAGGTTAGATTTTGGTTAGATTTTATGGTTGACTGCTAGATCTTTGAAGTCCGAGAATACTCTGTTTTGAGGTGATTCCTCTTTAATGAAACAAGCAACATTTCCTTGAACGCGTTGAGTCGATTTTGAACTAGATTTCATGCTACTCTGGTGGTAGAGGGCCCCTGCCTCCTGAGTGGCCTTGTTTATACAATAGATAAATATTTTAGTTTTGCTTTTATTTCTAGTTTAAGTAGATTTCTGAAGCTTATGTTCATATTTGTTTATAATTACTATCACAGAAAAACTTACTCTAATCAACTCTTACAAAATATCATTATGAAGAATAAGGAACAACTGTGATAGTGTAGGTTTTAGTTGCATTTAATTTCGTTAGTTATCACAGTTAAAACTTACTCTAATAAAATTTTCCAAAATATCATTATGATGAATAAGGCATAACTGTGGTATTGTAGGTTTTAGTTCCTATTTTACACCAAGTGGCATATCCAATCTTACTCTTACAGAGCTCTTCCAAAATATCATAACAATGAGTAAGAAGTAGCTGTGGTGTCTTGGATTTCAGTTTTATTTGCTTTCAGTCTTGTGTTTATGTTCAATTGCTTTGAATGATACAGCCATACTTGTTCTCACAAACTCTTCCAAAACATCATTCATATTGAACGGGATGGACTGTAGAATTCCTTAGGTTAGTTGCATGTTAAATTAGTTATAGCACTCCGAAGGTAGAATGCATGTGATTCAGCTCTGTCATTTCATTTTCAGTTTGATAATGGCTTTTCAGTCTAACATTGTTTATTGTACTTCAAATAGACTAGTGGCACTCTAGTTCATTTTTAGCTCACTGTATTAGCACTCCAGTCTAGTTGTCATCCATTGCATTTTTAAATTATACTAGTTGTTAAATTCAAATACCACGGTCTTCATTATTTACAAAACTTCTTTTGCTCCAACCTTATATTAATACACAATCATTTGGACAGGACTTAGTATCAGTCTAAGACGTAGAGTAATTTTTAACCTTTTTACCATTTCACAAATAAGCCTTTTCTCAAAAGACCATTCTAAAAAGGAAATCTATAACTTTTGAGTGAGGCCTAGTGGTGTTAAATTGAGTTACAGGACAGAATTAGAAGCTAGTTTAGAATAGAAATCTTATGGTGCTACAAATATTCTTTTCCAAATATATTCCAACAAACCTTTAATCATGGATGAGATGTTGTAACATTGTAAGTTGATTGTTTGATTTTTTAGTTAGGAGAACATCATTTACACTTAACTTCCCATTTCTCAAGCTCTTCCAAAACATCTTTAATGAATGAATTGGACAAGTTAAGTTCATGTTGTGATTTATTTCTTTGAAGTCATTATCAAGCTTTGTATTTTGCTAGCCATAGCTTAGGCTTTGTTTTGTTTCAGTATTTGCATTTGTCATTTGTCATCCATAATTTAGGCTTCACTCTATTTTTAACCAGTAGCTTCTTTCCACTAGCATTTAGTTCTTTCCCTTGTGAACATAAAACCATAAAAAAACCAAAAACATCATAAAACACTAGACACAATGTAGTGAGAAACAAATACCTAGGCACATATAGTGCACCAAACTTCAACAGTTTACCAACCCTGGTTGACAATTAATGAACTCAATTTAGGAGACTAGGTTGAGCACAAACATTTTGGCGCCGTTGCCGGGGAAGTGTAACTAGGTAACCTTGTTTCTTAACTCCCAAAAACAATTATATGCGTAGAGAGAGAGACTAAAGGGGTAGATTCATAAGAAGCAGTAGCAGAAGCTTGATCCCTATAACACCACTTGTTTCATCTAGACCAAGAGCCAGTACACCTCCAACTCAGACCCATAATCCATCCTTTACTGATCCTAGACTCCCAGAGGACTTAAGATCAGATATTCCATTAGAAATACCTTCCATTTCATCCACTAAACCTGCCTTAGAAGAGGATTCAAGGACCTCTGTTAGAGACACAAACTTTTCCACTTCCTCAGAAGAATCAACTATGGCAGAAGAAGGGGGAGGAGGAGTCTTTAATGGAGAACACACATTATTTTGAGGAGGTAGAGGTAGAGGTAGAGGAGAAGGAGGTAGAGGTGTAGAAGGTGAAGGAGGTAGAGGAAGAGGTAGAAGAGAGATGGGAAGCTCTTTTGGGTTTCCTATAGTAGATGAAGAGACCAATACAACCATGAAAAACATTTCACCCTCTGTCCTTCCAAACTTCTATGGAATTAAAAATGAAGATCCTGAAACCTTCCTATTTGAATTTGAAGTCCTATGTAGAACTTATGACTAACAATATGCTCAAAAACTTAAACTATTTCCTTCAACATTGAAAGGAGCAGCATTGAAGTGGTTTATGAGTTTGATCAACAGTTCTATTAGGACATGGGAAGACATGAAACAAGAATTTCTAGAGAGGTATTTGGATTATTGTATGCCAGTCAATCATAAGGAGGAAGTGTTTAAGATGCTACAAAAAGAAGATGAAAACTTGTAAGATTTGTTGGAGAGATTTCATTACAACATCAAAAGAGCAAAAATGGAAAACTTAGATCAAGACACCTTAAAAGCTCTCTTGTTGAAAAAAATTAGGGATGAATGGTTGGATATCCTTAACATGATGGTAAAATGGGATATATCTCAGCTCACATTACCTGAGATAGCTGAGTTATGTATCAACCTTTCAAGAGGGAAATCTAAAACTATAAAAGGCCCAAGAGACCCTGCTCTTGCAAGGGTAAGTAAGTTTGCTTCTGGGACAGTAAGTAGGGCAGAGATAGGGCATATGCTTGATGAATTCAAATCTGACATCTTAAGGAGTCTTAGTGAACAAATAGACACCCTTAAGTTACAAAACAAGCAAAAAGCTGAATCTGATGCTTTAGCAATCTTTTGTCCCAGATGTAGAAAGAAGCATGCCTTAAGAGAGTGTCCTTTGGATGCAAAAGTTGTAGATACCTGTGTCATTTGTTCAGAAAAACATGAGACCAAGAGTTGTCCTTCACTTCCTGGTCTTAAAGTTTTCTTTCAAGAGGAAATTCCTACAAGTTCCATAGAATCTCTCAATTTTGTCTCTAGAAGGCCTTGGCAAGGACCTCAAACACAAGGATTTCATGATCAAATGTATAATCAACCTCCACCAAATTGGAATTCTTGGCAGCAACCTTGGCCACAATATCAAAATCAATCTCAAGCTTGGGCACAAGGGACACAAAATCCCTATGGAAGATACTCTCAATACTATCAGTATCCACCATCCTATCCACCATATCCACATTTTCCTCAACAAAAAAATCCTCAACAAAATCCTCAAAATCCACAACATCAAAATCAACCACATCCATTACCATTTCCTCAAAAATCAAATCAGTTGCCTGCTCAACCCATACCAAACCCCAACAATAGAAATCCTCAGAATACATATATGATAGAAGGCCAACAGTTTCCAACTTATTTAATTACTCCTCTAGACCTTAGTGATGTTCAACTTAGGTCTGGAAGAATACTTGAAAAGAGGAAACCTTCTGTGATTATACAAGAACAAGACAAGTCTGAGGAAGATTCTCTACGAGAAAATAAAAGTCTTGAAGAAGACACATATTTTCAGGACCCAAACATTGAAAAATCAAAACAAAAAGAACCAATAATTTCAACTCCTGTATTAGAGCAGCCATCAACATCCACTCCTACACCTCCCTTTCCAGAAATATTACAAATTGATTGAGGTGTAGAAAAACAAATTATGGTGCCTAATTATGATTTCCTAGATGCGTTAAGAAATGTTTGCATTAAGATTCCATTATTACAAGCCATCAAGGAAATCCCAATTTTAGCAAAGACAATAAAGGAGTTGAGCATGAAGAAAACAAGAAAAAGAATAAGAGAGACAAAGAAAATTCAACTGGCAGGAAAAATAGCAGACATTATGATGGGTAAGATTTCTATTCCAAAGTATCTAGACCCAGGAAATCTAGTTGTTAAAATTCACATCAATGGAATTGAGATCTAAAACACACTCATTGATTTAGGAGCAGCAATCAATATCATGAGTAGACAAATCATGGATAAAATGAAACTTCCTAATCTTCTCTTTACACCCACATTATTACAATTAGAAGATAGATCTATGATTAAACCTGATGGGATAATAGAAGACATTCCAATATCCCTAGATTCTTGGGAGTACCCTGTGGATTTCATGATCCTAACTCCTAAGAATAATCTAGGAGGACACCCTATTATATTAGGAAGACCTTGTTTAGCTACAGCTGATGCTTTCATTAGTTGTAGATCCAGTGATATGTACATCTCTGATGGTAGTTCAACTAAGAAATTCACTTTGTATCCTCCAGCAAGGAAAATTACAGATTTAGATGATACTCAATGGATAGAGGATGAAGAAGACTTACAACCTCTCTTCACAATTTTAGAAATTAGTGAAGATAGTCAAATTCTAAATACTTTAGAAAAATTTGAATCCTCTTCAGAATGCAAATATGAACCATTTCAAGAAGAATCCAACATTGAGTTTTTGTCATCAAGACAGATGTCTCTTCATTCCATGGATAAATTTGGCAGCTCTACAAATGAGATATTTTCAGGCAAATCTTTAAACATAAACAAGAACCTAGAAAAATCTCAACAAGAAGAGTTAGTCAAGATATTACAGAGACATTCTTCTGCATATGCATGGGAGTACATTGATATGAAAGGGATAAGTCCTAAGACTTGCACTCATCACATCTATATAGAGGAAAATTGTAAACCAATCAGACAACCTCAAAGAAGGATGAATCCAAATATCAGGGAGATTGTTAAAGAAGAATTACATAAATTGTTGAATGTCAATTTTATTTATCCTATTTCAGAGAGTCAGTGGGTTTCTCCTTTGGTAATTGTGCCAAAGAAAAATGGTAAATGGAGAATATGTATTGACTACCGAGAATTAAACAAAGCTACTCTTAAAGATCATTTTCCCTTCCCTTTCATAGATCAAGTGTTATATACATTAGCTGGCAAAAAGTACTTCTCATTTTTAGATGGGTTTAGTGGTTATAATCAAATTCAAGTAGCACTTGAGGACCAAGAAAAAACCACATTTACCTGTCCTTGGGGTACTTATGCTTACCGAGTATTGCCATTTGGATTATGCAATGCACCTGCAACATTCCAAAGGGCAGTATTAGGAATTTTTCAGATCTAATACATGATTGTGTAGAGGTATATATGGATGATTTCACAGTTTATGGAAACACATTTGAAGAAGCTTTAGCAAACTTGGAAAAAGTTTTAAAGAGATTTCAAGAAGCAAATCTTTCACTTAGTCATGAGAAATGTTTCATGATGTTTACTGAAGGTATTGTTTTGGGGCATCATATTTCAGGGGATGGGATTAAAGTTGGTGAGTCAAAATTTGAAGTCATCTCTAACTTATCTATTCCAAGTTGTCAAAAAGATGTTAGGAGTTTTCTAGGATTTACAGGATTTTATCAGAGGTTTATAGAAAACTTCACCAAGATAGCATCTCCACTCTTTAAATTGCTTACCAAAGTCTGTGAATTCAAATGGAATTCTAATTGCCAGTTAGCTTTTGAGACCCTGAAAGAAAAAATTTCTGAAGCACCTTTTTTAAGGGGACGTAATTGGAAGTTACCTTTTCATATTTCAACAGATGCCTCAGATATAGCTCTAGGAGCAGTATTAGGATAAAAAGACCCGATTCCTTATGCTATCTACTATACCAGTAAAAAATTGACTCATGCAGAGTTAAACTATATTGTAACTGAAAAAGATTTTTTAGTTGTTGTTCATGCCATAAAAAAATTCAGACACTATATAACAGGCTATGAAACTTTTGTTCACACAGATCATTCTGCAATTAGATACTTAATGAACAAATCAATTACTAATGGCAGAGTTATAAGATGGTTATTACTTTTACAAGAATTCAACATTACCATTCTAGATAGGCATGGAAACCAAAACACAGTAGCTGATTTCCTATCTAGACTCCAAAACATCAAAGATGACACTCTAGTTGAAGATCAATTTCCCGATGAATATCTTTTTGCAATTTCTACTCAGACTCCTTGGTTTGCTGATATTGCTAATTATTTAGTTTGAGGGAAATTTCCTTCAATAATGAATGCAAGAGAGAAAAGAAAAATAATTTATGACAGTGCAAAATATTCATGGGTTGCTAATGAGTTGTACAGGACAGGTCCAGATTTTATCATTAGGAGATGTGTTCGGGAAGATGAGATTCCTGAGATTCTCAAAGCATGTCATGATGAACCTTGTGGCGGACACTTTTCTAACAAGAGGATAGCCTATAAGATCCTTAATTTAGGATATTATTGGCCATCCTTGTTTAAAGATGCTAAAGAGTATGTCAAAAGGTGTGACAGTTGTCAAAGGGTAGGGAAACCTTCTCCTTCAGGTGAGATGCCATTGCAGCCTCAGGTACATATTTAACCTTTTGAAAAATGGGCTCTGGATTTTGTAGGACCTATTGGTCCTCCATCAAGACAAAAGAGATATATATTAGTTTGCACTGATTATTTTACCAAATGGGTAGAGGCCAAGCCATTAATTTTTGTTAATGAAGCATCTGTAGTTAATTTTCTTTTTGAGGATATTTTTACTCGTTTTGGTGTCCCAAGGGAAATTGTTACAGATCAAGGAGCTCAATTCACATCAAGGCTAGTGGAACAAATGATGGAGAGGTACAAAATCAGACACAGAAAATCTACTCCCTATCATCCACAAGAAAATGTTCAAGTGGAATCTACTAATAAGGTTATTGAAGGAATCCTAACAAAGATTGTCCATTTACATAGAAAATATTGGGTAGATAGGCTTCCTGAAGCCTTGTGGGCCTATAGAACTACATGGAGAAGCACAACAAACCATACTCCTTATGAACTTGTTTATGGAAAGCAAGTTTTGTTTCCCATAGAGTTCCAAATTCAAACTTTCAAAATGGTAGTTCAGCTAGGACTTGATCTATTAGAGGCACAAAAGCATAGATTGGAGCAGATTAATGAATTGGATGAGATCAGACAAGATGCAGTTCAGAAAACCAGTATAGTCCAACAACAGAGGGCTAGATGGCATGACAAGTACATCAAGGAAAATAAGTTCAAAGAAGGTGACTGGGCTCTCTTGTTTGATTCAAAATTCAAGGATTTCCAAGGTAAATTTCAAACACATTGGCTTGGGCCTTATGAAATTGTGAGAATTTTTGACAATGGAGCAATAAAAATTAGGACAATAGATGAAGAACAAGTTACTTTTCTTGTGAATGGTCATAGATTGAAGCTGTATCATAAACCACTCTCAAGAGAAGAATTTGTCAAGAAGTTCCAGGAAAACAGTGATGTGAAGTTAATGAAGAAGAATCTTTCTTCTTCATCAACTTAATTAAATTTTCTGAAGTCAGACTTATTGAAATAAATAAATAAAGTATAGACATGAAAACCAATCACTGATTGGCATGTTTATACAGAAAAGATGGAGTGAAAATCAGAATCTTTCTGACACTCTAACTTTTCCATTTTGTTTTTTTTACAAACAGCTGTTACAAAATCATAAGTGCAGATCCATTTCACTTATGATCCATCTCATTTCACTTCATCTCATTCCATACTTCATTCATTTCATTCCATACTTCATTCATTTCATTCCATAATTTATTCATTTCATTCCATTCATTCACATCATTTTTCATTCATTCATCCACACTTCATCCATCTCACTCCATGGTCCACTTCATTTCCATTTCAGATCTTTAAGTTTGATCTCCTTTTTGCAATTGAATAATACACAACAGAAAATTGCAGGGTACTTTTTCACTCCATTTCATAAATTGTAATCCATCCCACTCCATCATTCACTTCATACATATTCCATTATACCATATTTCATCATCCATCTTCACTCATTCCATACAACATTCCACTTACATTCCAAACCACTCCATTCCATGTTTCAAGTTCTCTACAGGTACATTTTGCAATCAAACAGACATTCTGCAGCCAGACGGACATTCTGCAGCTACAGATCCTGAAAGCACTGACCAACAATCATTTGATTTGCAACAAAATGATCCTGCACATCCATGAACAATTCTATATCAAGAAGGTTATGAAGACTCAAAAATTAATGATTTTCAGGAGAAAACAAAGCATATGAAGATCACAAGAAAATCAAAGCAAAGGCAAAGGTATGAAGTGATATATCATGAAAAATTTTAGTATAGTTTAGCGATGAATAATTCAAATTTTTTTTTTGATTAATTTTATTGATCATGCCAAACAAACCTCCCGCAAAAATTTGGATAAAAATCCTTATATTTCACCATTTCAAAACCCATATCCGATCATCATTTAAAAAAAAATAAAAAAATCTAAATGGTTAAAGTGCTGAAGTGATTGGATTAATCATGTCACTAAGAATTTAATGATGATTTTTGAAATATCTCCGTGGTCTTTTCACTCATTGATTCGTTTTCTTCACCTCACCTCATTAGTTCATTCCGTAACCATTCCATATCACTCCTTCCCACAGCCGACTCTTAACCATTTCATTCTGTAAAATAGAGGTATCTCTGTAACAACCATTGTCACCGTGAAATAGAGGAAACATTTGGGGAGCAAAAACAACTTGTTAACGACCATTCTCACCATGAGCAGAAGGCTGGTGAATTGAAGATTGAAGAATATTTATGGGCCTCATCATGAGAACAAAACTAGTTGGCACTAAATACTTGGAAGGCTATCCCCAAATTCGAGAAATCTTACAACAAGCAAGATGGTTGCAATTCCTTGAACACTTCAGTGGCTTCCACAAAGAGGTTACTAAAAATTTTGCAAGATCTTTTAATGGGGCCGAGGTTGAAGTTGGAGATATTAAATTCACTATCACAGAAGCTTTTATTGCAGATGCAACAAGACTGCTTAGAAAAGGAGAAAGGTGGTTTAAGAACAGAGAATTCCATAACGAATCATGGAAGCAGATACTCAAGTCACCAGGTATGGATGTCACTGTTTTTAAAAAGGGTATCCCTAGTTCTGCATTGAAGAACAAATGGAGAAATATGTTGCTTATCCTAAAAAAATTCATCACTTGTGAAGGTAGATATGGTACTTTCTATGTTTACCATATTAGGTTGATAATGCATTTCCTAGAAGAACAACTTAATTTGCCCTATTTCTTGCTTCAAATTTTAAAGAAAATGGCTTCAAGTGTCCAAAAGAGAATTCAATTTCTGGAGACAACCTTATACCACCATGGTTTAGTCAATATTTTGATTGAGCATCATTTGAGCAAAATAGGGGATAATTGCGATAACTTCTTGGTGAGAAATCAATTTGAGGAACCAAAAGAACCTTCACCTGAACATCAACCTACAAAAAGAAGCAGAAGATGGAAATCCTCCAAAAATGAAACTAATAAAACAATACAAGAAAGTAGTGAAGAAATGATCTCTGAAAAATTAGTTCAGATTAAGAAGCAACTTAAGAAAAAGAGAATCATAAGAAAAGTTGCTAGAGAAAAAGGAGAAGGGCCATCTCAACCGAGGAGGAGCCACAAACTGAGGGGCATACTAAAGAAAAAAAAAGTTAAACAAACTGGGGTTATAAAAATAGAAGATGAAGAAACACCTACTAAGGAGGATTTTGATGAAGAAGCTCCAGAAATTGATCCTGCACAGCAAGAAATCTACAACTATGTTGAAACATTGGAGAGAAAAGCTTCAGAGAGTAGAGGCAGAACCCCTAGTCCTCCACTGTCTGAAATAGATGTGCTAAGAAGAGATAGGTACAAGATGGAAGTAATTAATAGACATATAAGGACTGAGAATGATATTCTGAGGGAGCAATTTAAACTAAAAACCAGTATGAACTCAATCCTGTCTCTACAAATGGACAGAGTGGAAAAGGCCAATGAAAAGTTGAAAAAGAGAAACAAAATTTAATCAGGGCACTTACCAATTTAAGGTTCAAGTTAGTCATCAGAAAACCCAGAAGGCCTTTAACTACCAGACAAAGCAGAAGAAGAGGATTGGATGTTCTCGCAGAGGTCTCTGAGTTCATGGAATAGTTGCATGAGGACATGCAAGAATCTAGCAGTGGGGGTATGTTGAGCTCCAAAAATGTTCTTTCTTCCACCACATTCCACTCCATTTATTTTATCCATTATTAATCCAAGGCTCAAATGATCAATGAAATTAGTTAAAATTGCTTTAAGAATGAATATCGTGGCTAACTTGCTATATTTTTATGATTGTGTCATTGTAGTACTTTTTGAACTGAAACTAGCTACAGAATGTACACATTCTTTAGCTAGTTGCCAATTCTGCAACCATCTTCATGTTTAAGCAGGTTCCAGATGTCCTCTTAGGAAAAGCCACACATGGTCATATTCCACGTCATGCCCTCAGCATTTGTTGCTCTCCATGAAGATCGAACGGAATTCTGTACGTGGTTATGCACGTGAGAACTCAAGCTAGGAGATAGACTCCTAATAGGACAAGGACAGTCCAGATGTCCTTTGTCATATTACGATGCCACCTTTAGAGTTCTAGTTAGATTTTAATATGGAAAGACAGTAATCCCTGTATTATCTCAAGTTCTGTTATGTAAATTTTCTATAAATATGCTCGGGAAACCGAGAGACAAAAGGTTAGATTTTGGTTAGATTTTATGGTTGACTACTAGATCTTTGAAGTCCAAGAATACTCTGTTTTGAGGTGATTCCTCTTTAACGAAAGAAGAAGCATTTCCTTGAACATGTTGAGTTTATTTTGAACTGGATTTCGTGCTACTCTGGTGGTAGAAGGCCCCTGCCTCCTGAGCGGCCTTGTTTATACAGTAGATAAGTATTTTTGTTTCGCTTTTATTTCTAGTTTAAGTAGATTTCTGAAGCTTATGTTCATATTTGTTTATAATTACTATCACAGCCAAACTTACTCTAGTCAACTCTTAAAAAATATCATTATGAAGAATAAGGCACAACTGTGATAGTGTAGGTTTTAGTTGCATTTACTTTCGTTAGTTACCACAGTTAAAACTTACTGTAATAAACTTTTCCAAAATATCATTATGATGAATAAGGCATAACTATGGTATTGTAGGTTTTAGTTGCTAGTTTACACCAAGTGGCATAGCCAATCTTACTTTTACAAAGCTCTTCCAAAATATCATAACAATGAGTAAGAAGTAGCTGTGGTGTCTTGGATTTCAGTTTTATTTGCTTTCAGTCTTGTGTTTATGTTCAATTGCTTTGAATGATACAACCATACTTGTTCTCACAAACTCTTCCAAAACATCATTCATACTAAACGGGATGGACTATAGAATTCCTTAGGTTAGTTGCATGTTAACTTAGTTATAGCACTTCGGAGGTAGAATGCATGTGATTTAGCTCTGTCATTTCATTTTCAGTTTGATAATGGCTTTTCAGTCTAACATTGTTCATTGTACTTCAAATAGACTAGTGGCACTCTAGTTTAGTTTTAGCTCATTGTATTAGCACTCCAGTCTAGTTGTCATCCATTGCATTTTTAAATTATACTAGTTGTTAAATTCAAATACCACGGTCTTCATTATTTACAAAACTTCTTTTGCTCCAACCGTATATTAATACACAATCATTTGGACAGGACTTAGTATCAGTCTAAGACCTAGATTATTTTGCAACCTTTTTACCATTTCACAAATAAGCCTTTTCTAAAAAGACCATTCTAAAAAGGAAATCTATAACTTTTGAGTGAGGCCTAGTGGTGTTAAATTGAGTTGCAGGACAGAATTAGAAGCTAGTTTAGAATAGAAATCTTATGGTGCTACAAATATTATTTTCCAAATATATTCCAACAGACCTTTAATCATGGATGAGATGTTGTAACATTGTAAGTTGATTGTTTGATTGTTTAGTTAGGAGAACATCATTTACACTTAACTGCCCATTTCTCAAGCTCTTCCAAAACATCTTTAATGAATGAATTGGCCAAGTTAAGTTCATGTTGTGATTTATGTCTTTGAAGTCATTATCAAGCTTTGTATTTTGCTAGGCATAGTTTAGGCTTTGTTTTGTTTCAGTATTTTCACTTGTCATTTGTCATCCATAATTTAGGTTTCACTCTTTTTTTAACCAGTAGCTTCTTTCCACCAGCATTTAGTTCTTTCCCTTGTGAACATAAAACCATAAAAAAACCAAAAACATCATAAAACACTAGACACAACTTAGTGAGAAATAAATACCTAGGCACATATAGTGCACCACACTTCAGCAGTTTACCAACCCTGGTTGACAATTAATGAACTCAATTTAGGAGACTAGGTTGAGCACAAACAATACCGGTCCCATTTTTCCCCACCATTTTTGGCGAGTACCCCAATTATTTTTGGAAACAAGCTTGAAGGGGATAGCATATGCTTGCAATATAAATTTTTCCTTCGGACAAATCCAACCTAGTACATTTAACGAGCCCTAGAAAGGAGGAACTCGAGTATCGTCATTGCAACGAAATCCGATGTCATCAGGTTTTAACGAGTCTGACAAAGGAAAAACTCGGCGTCTTTTCATGTTTAGAGAGTTTGGAAAGATAGAGGAAAAGTAAACTCTAGTAGTCCCTTTTCGTAAATATTCCCACAGATCCGAAAAGGTAGAAAACTATGTTTGGGAGAACCTTCTAGTCGCGATAGGCTAGGGTATTTCTTTTTCGTAAATAATATATCCTAGCCCGAAAAAGGGGTAAATGTATACTGGGTAGATATCGTTTCGCAACCATTTAACGAGTTCAAAATGACAAGTGACTCGACAATATTTTCAATTTTAGAGAGTTAGAAAAGAGCTGAAAGGTGACTCCTCCTGGAGGAACGAGTGGTATAAAGGGCAACAACTGGTTCCGGTGATGGTGGAACTACTCAAAACAAATAAAGGTTAAGAGGCTAGCTAACAAGACCACTCATCACAGTGGTTCTTCAGGAATGGGTAAAACAACCAAGTGAAGGCATATGATCGGCCAGGCAAATAATGACGATGGAGTGAGAAAACTAAGGCTCATCTGGCAAAAATAGGCTGATAAAATGATAATCACGAGAGGTAAAATGGGAACGGTTTCATTTTTACACAAGATTGAAATCAAGAAACTCTGCTTGAAGTTGTTTTAATTTTTACACAAGCTTGAAACAAAGATAAACTATGCTTGAAACCGGTTTCATTTTTACAGAAGCTTGAAACGGAAACAAACTATGCTTGAAAATTTTTGCATGCCCCCAGCATGGTGACTCAATTCGAGGTACATGCCCCTCAAGCTTCAGTCCATATGAAAGGCAGATGGAGTGAAGGTTCAAATTATGAGATCAAGAGAAAGAATCGACTGGTATTTTACGAGAACTCATCAAAGACTCGAATTGAACAGGAAATGTGTTTCATTGTTTTAACAAGGTTGACACATTAAAAGAACTATCCTCATAAAACCTTGTTTCATTTTTAACGAGCTTGACACAAGAAAACAAACTATGCTCCAGACAACCTTGTTTCATTTTTTAAGGAGCTTGACGCAAGAAAATGAACTGTGATTCGATGAGCTTGTTTCATTTTTTAAGGAGCTTGACACAAGAAAACGAACTCTACTCCGACCAGCTTGTTTCATTTTTTAAGGAGCTTGACACAAGAAAACGAACTGTGCTCCAGACAACCTTGTTTCATTTTTTAAGGAGCTTGACACAAGGAAATGAACTGTGCTCCGACGAACTTGTTTCATTTTTTAAGGAGCTTGACACAAGAAAACTAACTCTACTCCAACCAGCTTGTTTCATTTTTTAAGGAGCTTGACACAAGAAAACGAACTATGCTCTGACAACCTTGTTTGATTTTTTAGGGAGCTTGACACAAGAAAATAAACTGTGCTCTGACAACCTGGTTTCATTTTTTAAGGAGCTTGACACAGGAAAGGAACCATGCTCTAGAGAACCTCTCATCATGATGAATAAGAAGTCATGGCTTCCAAGAGTTCCACACCGGATGGGAGAACAATATCTCGGAAAACTGGACCCAATGCCCCCAGCACACGATGAACAATGGCACTATCACTGAATATGGGCACATGAGAGGTAGCCACATAATTAACATGTGGCAGGGATGACACAAACAGTGGATAAAGATCTAGTAGGGATGATGGTGGGCTAGCTGCCATAGGAGGACCAAAGAAGGCAAGCTGATCGATGGTCATGATCCGACCTTGGTGCGGAAAACACATCACACGAAAGAGGGAGGAGACAAGAGCTCCCATGGAATAAGTGTAATTGTGGCCTAGGATTAAATTAAATTCCAAGGGGCCAGGAACAACCATCATGTTCATATGGACAATTTTCCCTCCCAAAGTAACAGGCAACTTTGGAAGGATCTCTAACGATTGACTAGTTCTTCTATTAAATGCCAAAAGATTCTGCGTAACAGGAGTAAGAGGTGGAGAACCAAAAGCTTGCCAAGTAGTTGAGGATAAAACAATAATAGACATGCCTTCATCTATAATGGTGCTGGGTACGACCAGATCAAAGGCTTGTACCGTTATCTCAAAAGGCACATAAGACGGAAGGTGGTATCCGACAAATCGACTCCAATCAAAGGAAGTGACCAAACTACTCGGAGGGGCTACCACCGAATCGAGATGGTCTTCCCCTAGTGTTATGGGAAAATAAGGAGCATCTTCCACCATCTCCATCACGAAATCAGGAGGGGCATCCTCCGAGACCTCCATAATGGGAGGCGGAGGAGCAGCTTCTTGAGGTATAGGGATGGGAGAATATTTCTCCAAGTTCGAAGAATATGAAGAAACAAGAAGAAACTAAGGGGTGTGGGATCCACTCTCAATGGAAAAGACCTAGTGCACAGCAGAAAAGTCTAGCTCAACCAATCCCACGACCAATGGTTGGTCAGGGATGGATTCATGAATTTGAATTTCCAGGGGAGCGGGATCGATCAAGGACGACTCTTGACCGATCGTTGAACCAACTAGCGGAGGACTCAAAGAAAGTTTTTTGTAACTAGCGAGAAGGCACGGTACAGAAATAGTCGAGTTGTCCAAACCTCTCTTGGCTTCATCCATATATACACAAAGGTGAATGGCATGGTTCCCTTCACACAACTTACATGGATTGGTAGGCTTACCCTGCTTCTTAGGAGTTTTACCAGTACTAGCTGAAGACGTGCCCCCAACCTGACTCCCAGAAGCCAAAAGCAATGGTGGAAGATCATTAGACCATACTTTGAGCACCTTGGGAATGCCAAGGTAGTCTCAAAGAAGATGGTCTCCCATACACAACATGTAAGGTAATTTGAATTTCCATGGAGGGTTGGAAGTTTCATCAAGAGGAGATGTTTTGGAAGAAGTAGTTGTAGCCTTAGACTCTTTCTTATCAGACTTTTTCTTCTTTGTCTTCTTCTTCTTCTTCTTAGCCACATGGTTACTCAAATCCAGACTTTCACCAGGCGAAGTAGAAGAGGAATATGCAAAAACAGGTGAAGAAGGAGAGAGGTCCACCTTGGAATCAACATGATGTTGTTCAAGTGGAGGAATTGATTGACTAGTAGCCAGAACATTCGGGACCACAGAGGTGGAAAACAACTAAGCAAGAAACCCAACAGTTAACCCAAGAAGAGACAACGTTGCCAGATAAGGAGCACCAACATTCCGAAAAGGAGGAAAATGACTATAATTCCCATCAGAGGGGACTCCTTGGTTGGTGAACTATGGAAAAGTTTCCATTAGAAACAATTTTAGAACAACACCCTAAGGAAACTAAATTTATCCGGGAATATTACATGGGTAGTTAATTTTTTAAAACCATATTTAGTTATCAGTCAGAGAGGATGTAATTCATTGCATCAAAGACAAAGATACATGAATGAAACCATAATCAAAGTTGCTTATCATTAATCAAACAAAGGAACGATACAACCTTAAGCTCTGACGCTGGATCTTCCTTCGGTGGGGTTGACAATGGAGCATGTCTCAATGAAGCTCGTCGGAAATGGGACAAATCTCTCTCTCTTAGGCTTGGCTCTCAAACGTTGTCTGGTGATAGTCTCCATGCTACAGATTCAGATCTTGCTTCTATGAATACTAAGGCTAGCTTGCAAATGGAAAATGGCAAGCTTATATAAATGGCGGAAGTTTGATTCCAACCAACTGCTGAATGAGTCTCTAAAATGAGTTGGGAGGTTTGGCTCCGGATCTCCATGTAGGAGAAGTGGTTTTCCACCTATCATGGAAGCTTCCTTGAGGATAGGGCCAATCCCACCATTTTAGGGATCCCAACTCCCTTTCCACCATCTATATAAGCTTGCCATTTTCCATTTGCAAGGTAGCCTTAGTAGTCATAGAAGCAAGAGCTGAATTTGTAGCAAGGAGACTATCGCCAGACAACCTTTGAGAGCTAAGCTGAAGAGAGAGAGCTTTTTCTCATTTCCTACGAGCTTCATTGAGACGTGCTCCACTGTCGACCCCGCCGAAGGAAGATCCAGCGTTAGAGCTTAAGGTTGTATCATTCCTTTGTTTTATTAATGATAAGCGACTTTGATTATGGTTTCATTCGTGTATCTTTGTCTTTGATGCAATGAATTACATCCTATCTGATTGATGTATGGTTACAAGATTTAAATTGTATGCTGTGTATCATTGTGTTTCTTCGCATGTGTGTAGGTGTTCGAATATGTTAAGTGGAAGGATCGTGATCTGCCAAAGAAAAGTACGGGAAGCATCATCCTTTCTGCAGCGACCATTGCGTAGGACCTGAGGTAGGAAACTTGTTATGTTTTGTCATTTTGTAACTAGAGACTTGCGTCACTGTGTGACTAATTTTTGTTAGAACCGATCTAGGCTAGTAGGGATCGCCTCTATCCACAGAGGGGATTTACCTCTCCAACAAACTAGCGACTCCGCTGGGGAGTCAGTTTGAGTTAGTCTTTCTTCTTTTCATTGTTTTTTGCTTTTGATTGATTCATTTTCTCTTTTGGTTCCCCTCCTTGGTCTTAAAACCCTGTTTAGCCCTAGACGATCAGATATGACCTCTGCTTTTCCAAAATTTTCATCTTTTCGTGGTTGGCTTGATTGGTGCGATTTCCACCATGATAGTCACGCCCATTGGCGCAGTTTTCCAGTTCATCACTCATGCCATCCCCTATCTGGCACGGATTACAACCAAACAGTCATGCCATTTCCTGCAGGTGTTAGCATTTTCCCTTGTTTGGGAGTTTATTTGGTCAGTACTTTTGCTTCTGGGTTATTTCTAGATTTTTCTTGAAGTGGTGAGTTTGGTCTTGGTTGGGAGAAATTTTTTTTATTTTTTATTTTCAGGCATTGGAGCTTGTTTTCAATTAGAAACCCGTGCCAATTGTCCATTGGTGCTAGTTTTCAGTGAGAAAGTCGTGTCAGTTGGGCCTAGTTTCACTCAGAAAAGTCTTGCCAATGTCAAGGTGTGTGAAAATTGAGACTTTTTCCCTAAATCCTTCACCAGTGTGTCTTTCCCTTCCGGTCTTTTCTCTATATGAGCATAGATTACATTGCTCATTGTTCAGCTGAAATGTAAATTTTATGATTGCTTGATGTAAAAGGGAATGAATGCCTTGTTTTAAACTCATGCTTTGGAAGTCCTTTTTGTGCTTGACCTCATATGTCTTGTAGCCTTTTGAGGAATTTCATTACAAAGTGTTCGAAACAATGATTGCATTCTTAGTGTTTGTTTGCATCCCTTTTGCCTTCATCCTTCATTAAGGAGATTTGCGTTCATTTAGTTTTTGTCTCAAAGTTTTCTTTCTGTTAAAATGCATTAGATCACATTTCATTGAAAAGTATTTTTGATATTTATCATTCAACTTAGATCACATTGTTTAATGATTGAAAGATAAAAATCGCATTGAGTGCATTCTCTTTCATTAAAATCATGCATTAAGTAGATTCTCATTTCATCGAAAAATGCATTGAGGGAATTCTTATCATTTGAAGAGAAAAAGGAAATTGTGCATAGATTACAATTGCATAGTTTTCAAAAAAAGAGGATTTTGCATAGATTACATTGCATAATTTACATTGTTGAATGTTTTAGACTACTTTTGGATAGTGAAAGTCATCTAGTTTGGAAAAATTTCGTTTGCAATGTTGTTTTTTGTTGCATCATTGTTTGAAACTCTTCCCTTAACTAGATAGCATTCATCAAATTGAAATATTTCTTTCCTCATATAGCTTCATATAGGAGATTGTCGGATGACATGCGGTAGGGCCTTGAAACCGAGACATAATTGAAGATCAACCATAAAATTTATTCAATCAACCTAAGGAAGCATTGAAACTTAATGTTCACATTTTAGTGGTCTAGGCTATTGATGTGTTCTGGCGTCGTTAAACCTAGTAGTTGTCATTTGCCGTCTGGCTGTAGACAGCGCTAGTACGGACTTGTGCTCCCTGTACCATCGTGTATATAAAGGGAGACCCCACTAGGTTGCAATCCTTTATCCGTAGGAAGTCAAGTCTGTCGCCTTTTACTCATGAAACACCAGACACAACATTTGGGGAGATTACCTACATGTACATCAGGTCCTTGGTTGATTGCTCTTTCATTGTTTAACCAAGGTGTATATGGCAGTTCACGGATATCTGGTACACCCATTTGCCTAGATTAACAGAGTAGTAATTTTGATCTTTACTGACTCATTAAATTTGAAAAGATCATCAAGCGCTTGTTATTTCACACGTGTTTCCAAATTGAAAGTGATAGAGTCATATTTTTCGCGTTTCTTGACTCTTAAAATATGAAACGGTAGAGTTTTGTTTCGATGTTTTAAAAATTAACTACCCATGAAATATTCCTGGTTAAATTTAGTTTCCTTAGGGTGTTGTTCTAAAGTTGTTTCTAATGGCAACTTTTCTGGATTTCATCAACCAAGGAATCCCCTTCGATGGGAATCCTAGTCATTTTCCTCCTTTTGGGAATATTGGTGATCATTATATGGCAACGTTGTCCCTTCCTGGGTTAACTGTTGGATTGCCTGTTGGTTTTTTTCAACCTCTGTGGTCCTGAATGTCTCGACTACTGGTAAATCAGTTCCTCCACCTGAACAACATCATGTTGATTCCAAGGTGGACCTCTCCCCTTCTTTGCTTGTTTCTGTATCCTCCTCTTCTACTTCGCCTGGTGAAAGTCTGGATTCGAGTAACCAGGTGGCTAAGAAGAAGAAGAAGAAGACTAAGAAGAAGAAGGTCAATAATAGAGAGGTTAAGGCTGCAACTACTGATTCTAAAACATCTACTTTTGAAACCTCCAAACCCTCCTCGGAAAGTCAAATTCCCTTGCATGTTGTGCCAAGGTGACCATCTTCTTCGAGACTGCCCTGGCATTCCCAAGGTGCTTGAAGAATGGTCTAGCGGTCATCCACCGTTGCCTTTGGCTTTCGGGAGTCAGGTAGGGGGCACGTCTTCAACTAGTGCTAGTAAAGCTCTTAAGTTTCAGGGTAAGATCACTAATCCCTGTAAGTTGTATGAAGGGCACCATCCCATTCAAATTTTTTCGTATATGGATGAAGCCAAACGAGTTTTGGACAACTCGACTATTTCTGCACCATGCCTTTTGGCTGGTTATAAGCAGCTTTCTTTGAGTCCTTCACCAGTTGATTCAACGATTGATAAAGAGTCATCCTTGGTCGATCTCGCCCCCCCAAAAATTTAAATTCAGGAATTCGTTCCTGACCAACCATTGATTGTGGGATCGGTTAAGCTGGCCCCGTCTGCAGTGCACCAGGTATTTTCCGTTGAGAGTGGCTCTCACCTCCCTCAGGTTCTTCTAGTTTCTTCAGATTCCTCAGACTTGGAGAAAGACTCTCCTGTCCCTATACCTCAAGAAGCTGCTCCTCCGCCTCTCGTGATGGAGGTCCCTGAGGATACCCCTCCCACCTTCAAGATGGAGGTTGTGGAGGATGCTCCTTCTTCTTTCGTAACACCAGGGGAAGACCATCTTAGTTCGATGGTAGCCCCTTTGAGTATTTTGGTTTCTTCCTTTGATTGGAATTGATTTGCAGGATACCGCCTTCCATCTTATGTGCCTTTTAAGATCATGGTACATGCCTCCTATCTGGTCGTACCCATCACTATTATAGACGAAGGCGTGTTTGTTAGTATTCTGTCTTCCACTACTTGGCAGGATTTTGGTTCTCCACTGCTTATGCTTGTTACGTAGAATCTGTTGGCTTTTAACAGAATAACTAGTCAACCATTAGGGATACTTCCGAAGTTGCCTGTTACTTTGGGAGGGAAAACTATCCATATGGACATGATGGTTGTTCCTGGACCCTTGGAATTTAATTTACTCTTGGGTCATGATTATACTTATGCCATCAAAGTGCTTGTCTCCTCCCTCTTTCATGTGATGTGTTTTCCGCACCAAGGTCGAATCGTGACCATCGATCAGCTTGCATTATTTGTTCCCAATATGGCAGCTAGTCCACCATCATCCCTGTCGGATATTTATCCACTGGTCATGTCATCCCTGCCACATGTCAATTATGTGGCTACCTGTCCTGTGCCCATAGTCAGTGATAGTGCCGTTGTACATCGTGTGCTGGGGGCATTGGGTTCAGACTTCAAAGATGTTTTCCTTCCATCAGATGAGGAACTCTTGGAAGCCATGACTTCTTATTCATCATGATGAGTTGTCTTCGGAGCATGGTTCCTTTCTTGTGTCAAGCTCCTTAAAAAATGAAACAAGGTTGTCAGAGCACAGTTCGTTGCCTTGTGTCAAGCTCCCTAAAAAATGAAACAAGATCTCACAAGGATAGTTCTTTTAATGTGTCAACCTTGTTAAAATAATGAAAAACATTCCCATTCAATTCCCACTCGAGTCTTTCTCTTGATCTCGTAATTTGAACCTTCACTCCATCTGCATTTCATATGGATTGAAGCTTGGGGGGCATGTACCTTGAATTGAGTCACCATGCTAGGGGCATGCTTACTTTTTCAAGCATAGTTTGTTTCCATTTTAAGCTTGTGTAAAAATGAAACCGGTTTCAAGCAAAGTTTATCTTTGTTTCAAGCTTGTGTAAAAATGAAACCAACTTCAAGCAGATTTTCCTGATTTAAAGCTTGTGTAAAAATGAAACCATTCCCATTTTACCTCTTGTGATTGCCATTTTATCAACCTATTTTTCCAGATGAGCCTTGGTTTTCTCATTCCACCGTCACTATCTGCTTGGCTGATCATATGCCTTCATTGGTTGTTTTACCCATTCCTGAGGAACCGCTGCGATGACTGGTCTTGTTAGCTAGCCTCTTAACCTTTATTTGTTCTGAGTATTTCCATCATTACCGGAACCAGTTGCTACCCTTTATACCACTCATTCCTCCAGGAGGAGTCAACTTTTAGCTCTTTTTTTACTGTTAAAAATTGAAAAAATCGTCAAGTCGCTTGTCATTTTGAGCTTGTTAAATTGGCTGCGAAATGATATCTACCCAGTATACGTTTACCCCTTTTTCAGGTTGGGGTAGATTATTTACGAAAAATGAATACCCTAGCCTATCACGACTAGGAAGTTTTCTCAGACACCGTTTTCTACCTTTTCGGATCTGAGGAACTATCTACGAAAAGGGACTGGTGGAGTTTTATTTTCCACTATCTTTTCAAAATCTATAAACATGAAAAGACACCAAGTTATTCCTTTTTCAGACTCGTTAAAACCTGATGACATCGAACTCTGTCGTAATGACATTACTCGAGTTCCTCCTTCCTAGGGCTCATAAAATGTACTAGGTTGGATTTTTCTGAAGGACAAAATTATATGACAAGCATATGCTATCCTCTTCAAGCTTGTGTAAAAATAAAGAGGTACTCGCCAGAAGTGGTGGGGGAAAATGGAACCAGTATCACCGTCGTGTCAACAGTATGTCGCTCCTGAACAGGGCACTTTTCTGCATTCATGTCGAGTTGGGGACATCTCATCTCATTTTCTGCTTGCCTCCATGGGTTTGGGTATTCCCTTTTGACTTCTCATCTGCTCTTTGCCTCGTCATCATGACCTCAAATCTCTTGATGTAAAATACTGCCAAATCCAGTGTCGTGCCATCGATATGTTCAAGAGAAGTTGACCTCTGCAGTTCTCAGCCTACATTTAATTCTCATGTGATCCTGATTCACAAACATTATGTTCCTTTGTCTCGCGTCGATGATTTTGGAAACACTATGGCCCACCTTCGATCAAGGTCACTTCCTGTCAACTTCAGCTCATTATCTAGAAAGATGATCTAGAGACTACCTTCAGGTACCTTGGAGCCTACATGCTTCAATGGTAGGTTATTCGCATTCGACGAGAGGTTTTCACCATTGGCCTTTGATCGGATGATTCTGTGGGTGTTCGATGCTAGCTCATTGTTCACATTCCATGGATTGTAGCTATAGTAACTTGACGGCCATTGTCATTATTGGTGGTTCCTCTCGCATCTATTAACAACTTTAATTATTGGCTGGTAATCAGATGATGTTCTTGCATGTTTGACTTCAGCTCACTTATTCACATGCTAGAACTTGTACTCTGTTCGGGTCGAGATGGAGTGCAAGACCCTAGATTTTGTTTGATGGAATCCAGGCTGTGGATTTTGTGGATTATCATTGGTTACATGACTGATTGATTGGATGGTTGCGACCATACCTGGGTCTATTTATTGATCCTTACTGGATGGCTGCGTTCATACCTTGAATCTTGATTATTGCATACTCTAGTATGGATGGTTGCGCCCATACCACGTATCATGTATTTGAGATATCATTTGTACTTGTCTACGTAGTTTTTCCAATGGCAGTGTTTTCAGTTGGGCACGTTCTCATAAAGCATTTCACCCCTCTCTCTCTCTTGGGCCTCATGCTTTAGGGGGCATCTATTACACAGTAATTTTTCACTGTCCCTGAAATCCCCCATCCCGCACATTGGAGGGCTTTTTCCATGACCTGTGAGTAGTGACATAACCTAAAACCACTTTCATGGCATTCCCCTTGACAAGGATAATCATTCCTCTGAAGAAAGTCTCCTCTGAAAAACCCTAAAAACTAACCTTTTGGCCTTTGCACTACCAACCAGTTCAGCCGTCACGCCAATGGGGGAAATCCACCAAAGAGGGCATGCCAGCTGGTGCTCTGTCCTAGTGTATTGCTCACACCAAGCTTAATAAGGATTATTTTTTAAAAATAAATGGCAGAAGTTTGATTCCAACCAACTGTTGAACGAGTCTCTAAAATGAGTTGGGAGGTTTGGCTCTGGATCTCCATGTATGGGAAGTGGTTTTCAACCTATCATGGAATCTTCCTTGAGGATAGGGCCAATCCCACCATTATAGGGATCCCAACTTCCCTTCCACCATCTATATAACCTTGCCATTTTCCCTTTGCAAGCTAGCCTTAGTAGGCATAGAAGCAAGAGCTGAATCTGTAGCAAGGAGACTATCTCCAGATAGCCTTTGAGAGCCAAGCCGAAGAGAGAGAAATTTGTCCCATTTCTGAAGAGCTTCATTGAGACGTGCTCCACTGTCGACCCCACTGAAGGAAGATCTAGCGTCAGAGCTTAAGGTTGTATCGTTCCTTTATTTTATTAATGATAAGTGACTTGATTATGGTTTCATTTGTGTATCTTTGTCTTTGATGCAATGAATTATATCCTCTCTGACTGATGTATGGTTACAAGATTTAGATTCTATGTTGTGTATCATTGTGTTTCTTCGCATGTGTGGAGGTGTCCAAACATGTTAAGCGGAAGGATCGTGATCTACCAAAGCGAAAGACGGGAAGCATAATCCTTTCTCCAACGACCATTGTGTAGGACCTGAGGTAGGAAACTTGTTATGTTTTGTCGTTTTGTAACTAGAGACCTATGTCACTGTGTGACTGATTGTTGCTAGACCTGATCTGGGCTAGTAGGGATTTCCTCTGTTTGCGGAGGGGATTTACCTTTCCAACATAAGGGAACCAAAGGTTGTGGTAACACTAAGGGAGCATACCATGCTACCATGATGGGAACAAATGCAGGAGTTACAAGAGGTGGGTTTGTGAGATGGAAAGTGGGATGGAAGGGAGTGTTTTGAATAGTGGATGTGTGGATGGTTTTGGTGGAAGTACTTTGACCAGCAAACTGATTATGAGCAGATTTTTTATGGAAGGAGCTAAAGTGATGGAGAAGCTAAAAATCAGGAGAAGTGGAAGGAGATGCTTCTCTACTAGAGCTCTGCTGCAAATATATGGGCTCAAAGTCAGTTTGGTCAATATCACTTTGTGACATGGATCTAAATAGGTTCTTTGAATGGCACAAGTCAAACTGCAGATCTTTCAAGACTGTAAGGTGTTCAGGGAAAAATATTGTTCTTTGGATACTCCTATCAGTAGTTAAATTTCCAGCTCTAGAAGTTTACCACAAAATATTCTCTGGATCATCAACTATAGTAGGAGGATTAGGGTCTGGATGAGATCTGGTATTGATCCTTTGTGAAGCCAGATTTCAAACTCAAAATTTTGGAGAGGCTGAAAGTTTTAGGACTGTTTTTAGAAGTTTGACCTCTCATAGTGTTTAGTAAACTTCTAAAATATGGGACTAGGCTTTTAAACTTCTTAAGGCTGATTTGACACAATCCTAAGGGAGTATAAAGAGGAATAGTGGTGTAATAGGCCTACTAGAGGCTAATGGTGTCACCAGGTGGATATGTTTAATTGTTGTAAGGATGTATGTTTATGGTCCACCAGCAATAATTGACAAAAACCGATATAGGAATGTTTTTGGGGTTTTTCTGAGTTCTTTATGTAGCCCTAAGTGTTTAAAATGCAACAAGATGATGGAGCTTAGTGAAACGAAGTCGCCTTCACTAAGTGGGCCCGTAGGCTATTTTTGGCGCAAAGTCTATTTTTAGACTATGTCTATTTTTAGACATATGGATCATGGTCTATGAGTTGCAGGATGCTATTTATGGATGACTGGTCATGCTGGTAAAAATAGATGGAACTCTATTTTTAGACATTGGGTGGAATCTATTTTTAGATCGCTGAGTTTAAAAATATAATAATCAAAGAGCTATTAACCCACAGAGTCAGACTATAAACATTTATCTGTCCTTCGGAGCACTTCAGCTTGATGCTGTGATGTGGAATAGACACTCGAACGAAGGGGATACTTTGCCATTGAAAGGTCTAGAGTTGGTTTCATCGTTGATTCTCGCTAGAACTCATGTGACAAGAGTTTGGGGTGAGTTTGCAGAGGGATGGGCTGGTGAGTTGTGAAATGTTTAACTTAGTTGAACTAGTTGTATTTAGTCTAACTAACAAATACACTAGTGATGAGTGGTGTGAATTAATTATTAATTAATTCACTAATTATTAACTCATAAATCAAATAAATAACACATCAGTTAACTGCAATGCATGGACAGTTCAATGGAGACCAGTGTTAGAGGTGGGTGAAAGGGTGAGTGTGACTATCAGTTGTGACTATACCTGTGCATGAGATTTGCACACAAATTGATTGAGATTGCCAATGAGGATTGCGCAGTTGGAGCTAGTGGGATTCGAACTTGGATCTCATCATTAATCAACTTGGATTGCGCAGAGGTAAGTACTGGAGGAGAGGAAAAACTGGTGGGACTGTATCGTGAGATAGTGCCGAGAGTCGTGGAGAGATTGTGCTATGTATTGTTGCAGCATGTCTTCATCATTATAATATACACATAGTTGTAGTTTCTGCCTCGTATCTCTTTCCTCACTCTTCTGTCTATGTAAAGCTTGATTATGTTTTAATGTGTGCATGCGACTGCTTCTATTTCCGCAAATTGATGATCAATTGTAGAAGAGGTTATGTATTATGCATGAAGCTTAAATAGTGTGTAATCAGGATAATATCGGTGAATAATTCAGCTATTATTCAAATTTATACATGGTATCGGAGCGAAAATTGATCATCAGATCTATTACAGTGATTACAATTTATTTCTTGATACAGAGTCTGTAACTGGGACAGGTAGCCTCTGGATCCATCCTTTCTCCGAAAGGTGATATATCCAGTAAATGCCCCTACAGTCGATCTCTGTGCTAGAAATAATTTTTTCTCACAGATCGGAAGCGGTTGAGTTTTGAGCTGGTGGAATTTGAATTTGCAGCAGAATTTGGACTTCGAATTTGCAGCAGTTTTCTTAGCGTCGAAGTCAAAATGTCTTTCAACGGATTGCGACTGGAGTATGCCCTTGAGGGTAGCTTGAATTATGTTGCATGGAAGGAAAAAATGGAGGCGGTATTAGATGATAACGGGCTGAAGGAGTTCATAGATGCTGAGTTCCCAAAGCCTACTGATGCTACTCAAGTTGAGGCTTGGCAAAAGAAGATGGCAAAATGTCAAAGGATTCTGTTGGAGGGCGTGAAGGATCACATTGTATCCAGAATGCATGGAAAAGCTTCTCCATACTTGATGTGGAAAGAATTGACAGATTTATTCCAAAGCAAGAGCGACCAGAGGAAGTTGGCGCTCAAGGATAAAATCAGACACATAAAGATGGAGAAAGGTGACAGTATGCTCAAGTACCTCACAAAGTTCATCCAATGCAGGGATGAGATGGGAAGTGTGGGGGTGACTGTAGATGATGAGGAATTGGTGAGCTTGGCTCTCCTTGGTCTTCCGAAGAGTTGGAATGCCTATCAGGATTCTGTCAATGGTCGGGAGAAATTGCCAGGATGGGAGCGACTTTGGTCGGATCTTGTGCAAGAGGAGATAAGGTGGAGTACCAGGGATGGATCTTCATCAAAGGCATTTGATGAAGAAAATTGTGCTTTGGCTGCCAAAGCAAAGAAGGGGAAGAGCAATAAAGCTTCTCATTCCAGTGTGAAAGGCAAGAAGCAGGACATGTCCAAGGTGAAGTGTTTTCACTGTCACCAGCATGGACATTATGCCACAAATTGTCCGCAGAAGAAGAAAAATAAGCAGGCTGCTGGATCTGCAATGGGAGAGGCCTTAGCCTCGTATTTTGAGCTAGATTTTTTGCTGATCGCATGCTTGGTCTCAAGTGTGATGGGATCAGTATGGTTCTTGGATAGTGGTGTGTCTTTTCACATGACTGGAGATCGAGATCTATTTTTAGATCTGGATGAGAAAGATCTTGGAGTGCACATCGAGATGGGCGATGATGGTAGATATAGTGCAACCGCTATCAGTAACATTTCCTTTGAGAGGGAGTCTGGTAAACCCTTCGTATTGAAGGAAGTGATGCATGTTCCAGGATTAAAGAAGAATCTTATCTCTGTGGCGATTTTAGAAGACAAGGGGTACGATGTTGTCTTCACCGATGGAAAGTATTTCTTGCACAGTAATACAACTGGAGAAACCCGGAAGATAGTGGTTCAAGTCAAGAACCTTTATCAGTTGCAAGTATATGGCTGCGCAGCAATGGCATGCAAGGCAGAAGGAGTGGTGAGCCGGGATGATGGCGAGCTGTGGCACCGGAGATTGGGCCACCTTCACCATGGAGCTTTGAAGATACTGCAGTGGATTTCTACTGGGCTTCCTAAGGGCACTCTTGCGCAGTCAGATCAGTGCAAGGGGTGTACCTTGGGAAAATTTGTGAAAGCCACCTTTTCACGAAGGATAGAATGCTACCAGATCCTTGATAGTATTCAAGGCCAGATTTGTGGACCTTCTTCGCAGGCTTGACAACAAAGCACAAATATTATGATTTTTTGATGATTTTTATCGGAAGTGCTGGATCTTCTTCATACAGAAGAAGAGCGAGACATACTCAAAGTTCTGTGAGTTCAAGGCACTGGTTGAGAAGGAATCGGGGAAGCATGTGAAGGCTCTTAGGAGTGACAATGGTGGTGAATTCATCTCTGTTGAATTCAAGGACTTTTTCAGTGTAGAAGGAATTCGGAGAGAGCTCATAGCACCTCATAACCCATAGCAGAACGGGGTTGCTGAGCGGAAGAACAGAACGATCATGGGTGCTGCACGAGCGATGTTGCATGATCAGGGCCTACCCCTTCACTTGTGGGCGGAGGCATGCAATATTGCAGTATATGTGCAGAACCGTTGTCCTCACAAGATACTTGGCATGAGTACACCCGAGGAGGCGTTTTCTGGTAAGAGGCCTGATATTTCCCATTTGAGGATTTTTGGTTCACCTGTTTACATTCATGTGACGAAGGATGCCAGGAAGAAGCTGGAGCCGACCGTAGAGGTTGGGATATTTGTGGGGTACACTGATACACCCCACAACTATCGTGTGTATTTTCCAGACAGTCGCAAGACTGTTGTGCGACGGGATATCAAATTTCAGGAGGAGAAAGCCATGCAGTGTTCGCTTGAGAGGGAGCCACACTTGCATGCAGATGAGAAGGTATTAGTTCCTAAGGATGAGCTTCAGGATGTGGATCACCACAAGAGGAAGATCATGGAGTGGAAGAGACCACTCATGCAGCACCAACCATCAGAGGGCGCAAGCGCACTACAGAAGCTGAGCGACTGGCTCAAGATGCAGAGAAGGTTGTAGGACCACCTACAGCACAGCGCAGACAGAGACAGTCACTGGACCGGTACACTGGATACATGGCTCTTGTGAGAAAATGTGTCGTGATAGAGCCATCCTCTTTCGAGGAAGCTGTGGAGGACCCCACATGGGTAGATGCCATGGTGGAAGAGTATGATTCGATTGTCAGAAACAGTGCATGGGAGATTGTCCCAAGGCCGGAGGGGAAATCAGTGGTGGGTTCGAGATGGATCTACAAAGTGAAGCAGGCAGCTGATGGGAGTGTGGAGAAGTACAAGTCAAGATTTGTTGCCCGAGGCTTTTCACAGATTGAGGGGATCGATTATGAGGAGACCTTTGCACTCCATTGATAGTGTACTTCTTCCACATTTGAAGATCCACAATCTCCTGGGCCAGAGATAGTGTGATCCATCGGGATGATGAGATCGCATTCCTCAATGGAGTCATTGAGGAGGAGGTGTACATAGAGCAGCCCGAAGGTTTCGATATCTTTAGCAGTGAGTCACATGTGTGAGGACTCAAGAGAGCACTGTATGGGTTGAAACAAGCACCTCGTGCTTGGTACACACGGATAGACAGTTATTTCACTGGACTTGGATTCTCCAAGAGTGAGGCGAATCCTAACCTGTACCAAATTGTGGTGGAGGGGAAGTTGCTGATCATTGTACTTTATGTAGATGATCCATTTGATGTGTGATAATGGTTGATACCATGCTAGTAGATCTGGCTGAGGTTTGAGAGTTACACAACTCTTCAATATTTCTGATTAAAATTGCATCAGCAGTTGATGAACTGTTTCCAGGGTGGTATGCCTGAAGAGAACGAGAATTCTGATACTGCATGGCTGCAGTTCATTGACACCACTCTGTGAGGCTTATAAGGGAGGATGCTACTTCGCTGAGGTAAGTGATGCCATTGTTTACATTTGACAACCGGTGGGGTCGCTTATGTATCCGGTCAATACACCGACCTGATACAGCTATGTCATGAGGCAGAACCACTGTCAGAAGATATGGGGTTAAGCCTACCAAGCTCTTCTGGAAGGCAGGCAAGCATGTATTGTGTTATCTTAGAGGCACATCGGGATATGGCTTGTGGTACAGACAGGAGGATGAGGTGAAGCTGTGTGGCTTCACGGATGCAGATTGGGCAAGGAGCCCAACGGACAGAAAGAGCACATCCGGAGGGATCTTCAGTATGAGGTCGACAGCAGTTTCTTGGTACAGCAGGAAGCAGAGATCCGTGGCACTCAGTTCAGCAGAGGCTGAGTATATGGCAGCAAGCTTGGCTGCATGCGAGGCCATATGGATGAGGAAGATCCTAGTCGGGTTGTTCGAGTCGCACTTGGAGCCTACTGTGATTTATTGTGATAACCAGAGTTGCATTAAACTCTCGGCTAATCCAGTATTTCATGATAGATCCAAACACATCGACATCAGGTACCATCATATCAGAGATTGTGTGCAGTGGAGAATCATGTTACTTTCATATATTCCCACGGAGGATCAGGATGCTGATATCTTGACGAAGGCGCTCACCAGGAGAAAATTCGAATACCACAGAGGCAGGATAGGGGTTGAAGATAATCCATATCTTGTTGAGAGGGAGTGTTGAAAATGCAACAAGATGATGGAGCTTAGTGAAATGAAGTCGCCTTCACTAAGTGGGCCCGCAGGCTATTTTTGGCGCAAAGTCTATTTTAGACTATGTCTATTTTTAGACATATGGATCATGGTCTATGAGTTGCAGGATGCTATTTATGGATGATTGGTCGAGTTGGTAAAAATAGATGGACCTCTATTTTTAGACATTGGGCGGAATCTATTTTTAGACTGCCGGGCTAAAAATAGAACAGTCAAATATTGTTAACCCTTAATAATATTTAGACTATAAACATTATCTTATCCTCTTGGAGCACTTCAGTTTGATGCTTGGATGTGGCACATGCAGCTGACAGAAGGAAATACGCTTTTCCTAAGGGTTAGTTGAGCTATTGCATGGTTGACTTGAGTTAGAACTCATGTGGCAGAGTTTGGTGGAGTTGATGAGACAGTTGGTGGAGTTGTGTTCTGTTTAACTTAGTTGAACTAGTTGTATTTAGTCTAACTGAAAAATACACTAGTGATGAGTGGTGTGAATTAATTATTAATTAATTCACTAATTATTAACTCATAAATCAACTAAAGAACACATCAGTTAACTACAATGCATGGATAGTTCAGTGGAGACCAGTGTTAGAGGTGGGTGAAAGGGTGAGTCTACTATCAGTTGTGACTATGGATGTGCATGAGATTTGCACACACATTGATTGAGATTTCCAATGAGGATTATGCAGTACAAGCTAGGTGGATTCAAACTTGGATCTTATCATTATTCATCTTGGATTGCGCAATAGAGGCAGGCAGACTTGTGAAGGAGATTTGAACCTGTGAATTGTTCATCTTCCATGCTAGTTTGTGTGTAGCATGTGAGATAGTGCTGAGAGCTGTGAGAGCTTTGTGCTATGTATTGTTACATGTTCTCTATCATTATAATATATATATAGTTGGGGGTTTTCAGTTGTATGCTTTCCCCATTACATACTGTGTTCTATGTGTGCTTGATTATGTTTTAATGTGTGCATGCGACTGCTTCTATTTCCGCAAATTTATGATCAATTGTAGAAGAGGTTAAGTATTATGCATGAAGCTTAAATAGTGTGTAATCAGGATAATCTCGGTGAATAATTCAGCTATTATTCAAATTTCTACACTAAGTTTTGTATAAGTGTCCTATACCTGGATCATCATTTAGCTAAGATGGTGAAACAACTATATTCTACTCATTTATTATTAGTTGGAGTTTCCTATGTTTTGAAAAGAATTTCTGAAGTTCAAGGAGTACTTGGATTTTCACTAACTCATAAGGTCCCACCGTGAACGCCATTATGTTGTAATCCTTTGATTTAGCAGATTGGTAGACTAAATGGACAGGGCAACATCAGACCATTATTTGGAGTCCTAGGACCTAGCCTTCCTGGACTTAGAGAGGGCTCTCTCTATTTGTTTTCAAAGGATATGAGCTTGTTTACTTTAGATGGTTGATTTTAGGCTAGTTATTAAGTACAAGGTTTGTTTGATTGTTTTGGTTGGGTATGATAACCAAGAAAAATAGATATAGTGAGGAAATATCTAAGAAATTGGGCAATGCAGTCTATTAAAGTCATGATAAGTTCATTAATGGATCGAGGATCATCATAGGGAAAATATAACTTGGTGAATGGATCTTCAAGGTTTTTAGGGGTAATGAGATGGACATCAATAGTAAGAATAAAAAGTAGGACAAAGGGAAATTAAGAATCTTTTATCATATGTAATTTTTAACAAGGGGACTTAAAAATCATAAGCATGAAGAGGCAATCAATGGATAGGGAAAACCATAAATTCTTTGATTCAACTAAAGCAGATAATTATTCAAGACAAAAATTTCCAATGAAATATAGAAGGCATGAAACTCATTTAACTTCTAGTGATTTCACCTTCAAGGATAGAAAACATTCAAGACACACATATAACTATAATCAGAGAAGAGGGAATGCCTAAACATATTTTATTATAGCTATGAAGATCTCTAAAACAATTATTTAATAAAGTACAAAGAGTATGATCTGTTAGCGCTCAAATCTGCCTCAGGCTGAAGGAAGGAGAGGTTTCAAGGCAACATCAAACCAAGCTCAACCTCATAGCTAGCCCTACGAGGACAGGAGAGGGCTCTCTCCAGTCAATCTCGATAAAATGAGCAATAGGGTGCAAGATGACTCTCGAATGGGAACTGATTTTAGGCTAGTAAATAGATATGAATGAGGTTTTTAATAAATGATGGGGTTTTCTGGACTACGTGGGATCAAGAACAGCATGAGCAAAGATCTAATCAAAGGCGCAAATTATTCCATAAGGCGAGATAGGTATGAGGTTTTAGCAATCAATTTTGAAATAATATGGGATGAAAAGACTATTTAAAGAGCTGAAAAGGGCATTGATCAATGAGTCCTTTACAGACAGAAGAAAATTACACAAATACTGAAACGCTCTTTCGAGGCAGAGCAAATAAATTGGATTCTACCTCCCTTACTGTAAAGCATTCAGCTGGAAATGATAGTGAATGAAACTATGAAACATTACAAAGACATATGAAGAAGAAAAACATATGCTAAACTTTCACACCACAAGAATCTTATGAAACAGAGCTGCAACTTTAAATTATTTCTCTGTCAAAGCTGTACAATAAAACTATGTATTTCTCCTCCACCAGCTTTTAGAACTCTCCCCTACAAGTGATTTTTCAATACAATAAATAAACTCAACTCTGAAAAAACCAATCGACCAAAAAAGGGATGGTTTAATTATTATTAACAAACAAGGCTGGAAAGCCAATCATTTGTTCTGAAAGGAAACATCATATAATATGAAATCTGTTCGATGACCAATGAATAGGAAAAATCTGGAGCGTAGACCATCTGAAATGAAATTGAAGTCAAAAATAGGCAAATCGACCCTATTTCTCTGCTTATGGTTGGTATTCTGCGTTTAATTTGGGTTTGACTGTCTATTCACTTCCATTTTCGTTATACCACCCTCCCAAAATGTCACGACAGGTGTCTCTGCTGAAGGCACGTTAAGAGCTTCCATGCTGCCACATAGATACCCATTGTTCTAGATCACAACCCTGAAGACGTACATTCACCTTCCAAGTTTCATCCTTTTGTGAATTTTGATATATTTAACAGAAGCGCAACGACCTCTTCAAACAGGTGGCAGAGAACTAGTTTTCAACCTGGCATAATACCCAGACAATGCGGGCTCTTTTGCAGCTTTATTTCTCTGAGTGTATCATCACTAACACAAGAGCATTTGGAAGTATCCAAAGACTGTCATAATGGACATGATACAGCTGCACCATGAACTCCTGGATCCGAAAGCTTATGGCATGAAGATATATCAAGCTCTCGAAGAAGAGGGCATGACAATATGGCGGAAGAAATGCCTAAACGTTTAAGCGACAACGTTTCCAGCAAAGGACAACTGACAGAGATTAGAAGTGCTCGACATCGCACAACCTCAAGATAACGTAAAGGCTCATGATGAATGTGTATCTCTTGAGTACCGCCTCTCTCCAAAGCAGCTTCAGTGATTATCAACCGGTTCAACACAGGAAAATCATCCAATAAGCTAAAAAAATGCATCACTTAAAGTTCCCTGATCTATAGTTAACACCTCAAGACTCCTAAGAGTATGCAATGCTTCACGGATAGGAATATCTAAAAGAGAACCTGGAAAATGTAGTTCTACAGCCTTTATATACCTACGACATAGTTTAGCCACTTGCTCTGCAATAATTCGACAATCTTCAAAATTCAAACATCTCCAGAAGTCTTCATGAACACTAGCAGCGTGCCCATGTCTACACACTAGACCAGCTTTAAAACGCAGTCCAAATCATCATAGTTAAGCATTTCCACATTATCCATATCATCGTCGACATTCTCAATATCCTTCCAGTTTGCAGGCAAATGAAATAACTTGGCACGAATCTGGCTGAAGGAGAGAAATTTTTTTGGCTCTGTGACTGTGTGCATAGCGCACCTACCCAACGCGTAGCGTGCACCATATGCGTAGCGCCCGTGTTCTTTTGCAAAGGCTGGGGAGGCTATATGTGTAGCGCACTCTATATGGGTAGTGCGCCTCCTCTACGCGTAGCGCGCACCTCCAATGCCTGTCCACAACTTTGCAAAACATGTTTTCGGCCCTCAACTCATTGGAAGATAGAATACGCTCTAGTTGAGCCTTTGCAAGAGTTTGTCTGCCCTCATCAAATCGTTTCCACCTTGAGAAAGCTGAAATGTTGCGGGATGCAACCTGTGGATTAATTTTATCTAGCTTCAACACCATATCTCCAACAAATTCATAACCAGAACCATCTTTGCATGGAAGTTAACCGAACTGCTGCAGAACCCTCCAATGAGAGAATAAACCTTGTTAGGATTCCGAATGTCATAAGCAGGTTGATCCAACAAGCATTGTACATTCTTAACATTGCCCGGAATATCAGAGACAGCTTGCAATGAAATCCACTTAATGATCACCAAGGCATCTTATTTCCACTTTTGATATAAATTTGAAAAAACTTCATCTCGTACATCTCCGGAATTTTGGGCAATAGCACCCAAAGCTGCAAATTGTTCAGTCATATTTGTAGCTGATTTATATTCATGTAATACAAGTTCCATCATTTCTGGCATTTGGATGAAAAAATATGTTTTGTTTGATTTTGTTTTGTCTCTGATTGCTGATGATGTTCTTTCTGTTTGTGCTTTTGCAGGGATAGGAGCTGCTGAAGCTGCTGCCATTTGAAGAGCTGGAGAATTTGAAACATTTTGACAAATTACATATTCTAAAAAACACATTTGATGATTTCTTCTTCAAAACAGGGTTTTGAAGAAGAATCAATCTCACATTATTGACGACGACATTCCTAAAAAAATTACTGCGTTATTTCAAACTTCTACAGACAAAACCCTGGACTCAAGAATTAAAATGACTCCGACAGAGGACTTGCAAGACTGAGTCTAACATTGGCTCCAATGGGGATGGAAGCTACCGCTTCTTGGAGGTGCCAAGAATGACAGATCTTTGGGAGAGCAGACAGTGCCTCCATCCATTGGGTGACGGAATCATTATTTGACAAATCGACACGACTCTTGACTCAATTTTTAAACTGAAGCTGAACCCAAACTGATTCGATCTCAAGACTGAAATAACTGAAAAACTGACTTAACAAACTTCAAACTAAAACTGCAATGAAACTGGAACAAAATGCTGCCTTTGGCTGCTTATTTATCTACCCTACTTTGCTGCAGAATCCATGAATCAAGTAATGCTGTAATGTCAGGTCAACAACTCAAGTAAATCTGAGAAGAATGTTGGTTGAGAGTGCTTCAACCAGATCACAGATGCAATTGCTGGCAGCCCTACATGCACATAATGAGTCTGATCATGTAAAAGACAGTTTGTTTTGTCAGTCAAACTGAAAAACATTTCCATGTACATCGCAATAGGATCGCAAAAGCCAGACTCCATTTGATGCCCCAACTCTGCAATACATACTTCCAGCTGTACACTGTCAATGCAAACATCGGTAGGCAATTCTATTGTTTCTTGTTTTGAAGGAGGGAGAGTTTCCAAGAACTTTTTGGGATCTCGGAATTCATAAGATTCATTGATTCATTCATTTGCACATCATTCTCTTCTCCACCTTCAAACTGAACCCACAAACAGTTTATCTCAAGAAACTCCTGAGATTTGCTGTCTTCGATTTGTAATTTGAAAATCTTCATTACTGCATCTCACAATCGATTTCTGCTTCTCTTTATACCATATTACGTTGGCAGGTTTGCCACATACCCTACCATTGCATGAGTGGATCAGCGAGCACTAGAATCTCTGGATCGAGTTGGAGTCGCCAGGTGAATGTTTCAGCCTTCAATTATTATGTCTGATCGTCATTCACCATTAACTGATTCGCAACTTGATTTCATGTACTGGGGCAACACAATCTACAAATCAAATGTTACATTAACAACAAACCATCTTCCCATGATATCACATTCATGTTAGTTGTTTTGCAAATCGCTTCAGTCAAAGGAAGTAGGTTTTCGAGGAAATAATAAACCAAGCTCAGCCTTGTAGCTAGCCCTATGAGGACAGGAGAGGGCTCTCTCGAGTCAATCTCGATAAAATGAGCAATAGGGTGCGAGATGACTCTCGAATGGGAACTGATTTTAGGCTAGTAAATAGATATGAATGAGGTTTTTAATAAATGATGGGGTTTTCTGGACTGCGTGGGATCAAGAACAGCATGAGCAAAGATCTAATCAAAGGCGCAGATTATTCCATAAGGCGAGATAGGTATGAGGTTTTAGCAATCAATTTTGAAATAATATGGGATGAAAAGACTATTTAAAGAGCTGAAAAGGGCATTAATCAATGAGTCCTTTACAGACAGAAGAAAATTACACAAATACTGAAACGCTCTTTCGAGGTAGAGCAAATAAATTGGATTCTACCTCCCTTACTGTAAAGCATTCAGCTGGAAATGATAATGAATGAAACTATGAAACATTACAAAGACATATGAAACAGAAGAAAAACATATGCTAAACTTTCACACCACAAGAATCTTATGAAACAGAGCTGCAACTTCAAATTATTTCTCTGTCAAAGCTGTACAATAAAACTCTGTATTTCTCCTCCACCAGCTTTCAGAACTCTCCCCCCTTACAAATGATTTACAATGTATAAATAAACCCAACTTCCAAAAACCAATAGACCAAAAAGGGGTGGTTTAATTATCATTAACAAACAAGGTCAGAAAGCTGTAATCATTTAAAACTAAAGAAACAACACAGATATGAAATCACTCATGACCAAATGAATAGAAAATCAGAGTGCCAGACTGTTTAAATGCAACCTAAGTCTTCAAAATAGGCAAATCGACCCTATTTGTCTCCTTTATGGTTATATCAATATTCTGATTTGACTGTCGACCACCATTCGTTTATACCACCCTCTCAAAATGTCAACATGTGTCTCTCATCAAGGCACGTTGTTACTTCCATGCCGCCACACAGATACCCATTTTTCCGCATCACAACCCCTAATATGTACATTCACCTTCCAAGTTTCATCCTTTGTGAATTTTGATATGAATAATGTAAGCGCAACGACCTCTTCAACACAGTAAGGCGTGAGAACTAGTTTTCAACCCGGCATAATACCCGCATTACCGCTGGGCTCTTGCATCTTTATTTCTCTGAGTGTATCATCACTAACATAAGAGCAATTGGAAATATCCAAGGACTGTAATAATGGACATGATATAGCTGCACCACGAACTCCTGGATCTGAAATCTTATGGCATGAAGATACATCAAGCTCTCGAAGAAGAGGGCATGACAATATGGCGGAAGAAATGCCTGAGCGCTTAAACGACAACGTTTCCAGCAGAGGACAACTGACAGAGATTCGAAGCGCTCGACATCGCACAACCTCGAGATAACGTAAAGACTCATGATGAATGTGTATCTCTTGAGTACCGCCTCTCTCCAAAGCAGCTTCAGTGATTATCAACCGGTTCAACACAGGAAAATTAGCCAATAAGCTAAAAAAATGCATCACTTAAAGTTCCCCGATCTATAGTTAACACCTCAAGACTCCTAAGAGTACGCAATGATTCACGGACAGGAATATCCAAAAGAGAACCTGGAAAATGTAGTTCTACAACCTTTATATACCTACAACACAGTTTAGCCACTTGCTCTGCAATAATTCGACAATCTTCAAAATTCAAACATCTCCAGAAGTTTTCATGAACACTAGCAGCATGCCCATGTCTACACACTAGACCAGCTTTAAAACACAGTCCAAATCATCATAGTTAAGCATTTCCACATTATCCATATCATCGTCGACATTCTCAATATCCTTCCAGTTTGCAGGAAAATGAAATAACTTGGCACGAATCTGGCTGAAGAAGAGAAATTTTTTTGGCTCTGTGACTGTGTGCGTAGCGCACGTACCCAACGCGTAGCGCGCACCATATGCGTAGCACCCGTGTTCTTTTGCAAAGGCTGGGGAGGCTATATGCGTGGCGCGCCCTATATGGGTAGCGCGCCTCCTCTGTGCGTAGCGTGCACCTCCAATGCCTGTCCACAACTTTGCAAAACATGTTTTTGGCCCTCAACTCATTGGAAGATAGAATACGCTCTAGTTGAGCCTTTGCAAGAGTTTGTCTGCCCTCATCAAATCGTTTCCACCTTGAGAAAGATGAAATGTTGCGGGATGCAACCTGTGGATTAATTTTATCTAGCTTCAACACCATATCTCCAACAAATTCATAACCAGAACCATCTTTGCATGGAAGTTAACCGAACTGCTGCAGAACCCTCCAATGAGAGAATAAACCTTGTTAGGATTCCGAATGTCATAAGCAGGGTGATCCAACAAGCGTTGTACATTCTTAACATTGCCCGGGATATCAGAGACAACTTGCAATGCAATCCACTTAATGATCACCAAGGCATCTTATTTCCACTTTTGATATAAATTTGACAAAACTTCATCTCGTACATCTCCGGCATTTTGGGAAATAGCACCCAAAGCTGCAAATTGTTCAGTCATATTTGTAGCTTATTTGTATTCATGTAATACAAGTTCCATCATTTCTGGCATTTGGATGAAAAACTTTGTTTTGTTTGATTTCGTTTTGTCTCTGATTGCTGATGATGTTCTTTCTGTTTGTGCTTTTGCAGGGATAGGAGCTGCTGAAGCTGCTGCCATTTGAAGAGCTGGAGAATTTGAAACATTTTGACAAATTACATATTCTAAAAAACACATTTGATGATTTCTTCTTCAAAACAGGGTTTTGAAGAAGAATCAATCTCACATTATCGACGACGACATTCCTGAAAAACTTACTGCGTTATTTCACACTTCTGCAGACAAAACCCTGGACACAAGAATTAAAATGACTCCGACAGAGGACTAGCAAGACTGAGTCTAACATGATCGAAACAAAACCTCTTTGTCAAACTTTAAGTAATGGTACTTTAGAGAGAGACCTCAGAAACAATGTTTTAGTGACATCAAGGAAGCAGGGCTAGCCATAAATAATTCTTGATACAAAATGTATTAAACTATTCATGAAATAAACAAGCTTAGGGGGTCTAGAGAGCAATTAAGAATTCTCTAAAATGTCCTAGCAGAAGAAAACATTAAGGCAACGAAGAACAAATAGAACTAAGGTGCTTTCAAAAGACATTTCTTAGCCTAAATATTTTTCTCTACTGAAACATAGAAAGATGGAAATAGATTTAAAACATGAAATAAAAATAATATATTAGAAGCACTTCACCAACAACCAGGCTCAGGGATCCTGCAATCTAGCCTCCTCCATCAAAAAATAAATCAGGGCATCCACAAGTTCCAAGACATCAATTTCTTTTCAACTTCCAAGAGACTATGTATTACTTCAAAGAGTCATAAAATTCCAACAAGATAATGAAATCAGATGTAGTATTTATCTGCAAATGAGTAGGTGGAGCTAAGCTAGGGTTTGAGTGTCATTTATTACAAAGTTAATGAATTCCTAACTTTGAAGACCATGCAAGGCTCAAGGCAGGAACATCTGCAGATATTTCTCTGAATAATAATTTTTATCTCAACTCCTAAGGGAATATAGGTGAAAGGTTTGAATTTTAAGGCCCATCCATAAATTTTTACAATAACTTTATGGTAGATATAAATATCTCTGATTAAGCTTAAAAATTTCCTATTGATTTATTGAAGGAAACAAAGAACTAGGTGGCAAAAATATCTTTTGAGAAGAGTCACTGCCATAGGCTGAGTCATTGAAATTTGCTTTGGGTTAATCTGCCCTTTGTTTTATCTTTAATCTATGTTATTAGGCCTTAAACTCTGTCTTTCTACTTTGACTGTCTGTTTTTATCATATTTTCTTTAATCTATTTGTGATGTTTGTTATGTTCCTTTAATATTTCTAATTTATTCTTTTGATCCTTTTTCCTTTATCCTTTCATCTTTGACCTTTATCTATCTGCCTTCTCTTTCTTTGACTGGCTAACCCTTTTGTTTTGGCTTTTGATTAGGATTAGCCCTTTAATCCTTATGATTTCTTCTCTTCATTGTTTCTTTGTCTGCTTTATGTTTTTTGTGTGCATGGGAAGCTTTCTTCGTGGCTGGAGGGCGCATTTGTTTCATAGATGATCATGTTTCATCGATGAAAATATTGGGAAAGACCTTTTGGCCATTTATTGATCTTTCATGGGCTACTAGATCGTCATCTAGGGGCATCTCTGTGACCAATTTTGGCCCTGCAGAATATTTTCATTTATTGTCACCACTAAAACCTGCAACAAAACATAAATAGTTAGCTTAAAACCTATGGGGAGGGTTTTTACTACATTTTTCGGGGTTTTGGATTGTTGGAGGTGTTTGCAGAGGAGGGGATGATGTAGGAGGAAAGGTTCCAAAGGTAGAACCAGGAGGAGTTTGAATGGGAGAAGGAAAAGTTTGAAAAATGGCACGGAGGGAGGTGGTTTTCGAAAACTGAAAATGGTTTTATCGCGCAAAGGATAGGTGGTAAGAAGTTTTTGGCGAAGGGCACATGACACGTCTGAGGAGGAGACACGTGGTGGGGAAAAATTGATGATTTCGTGTGGGTCTCAAAATGCTAAACACATTGCAATTTTTTTTTCGATATAAGATGCGGGCCATTGGATCTCGGGATGGGAGATCAACGGTTGATGTGCATCGGGGAAGCAATGGACAGTTGATTGGGCTGGCAGAGTGGAAGACAGGTGGTGTGATATGGTTGGATGGTGGGTTTAAATGGAGGGTGGGGGCCAAAGCCTTAGTTATTAATAGAATTTCTTGGTTTATATGGTTTATGGAGGGGCATCAGATAGTTGGAGGAGGGGCCCATTGTTTAATATTTTGAAGGTTTGATGGGGCTTTTTATAAGGTTTTTGGGAGTTTATGAAAATGAAAGGGGTGGAGGTTTATTTGCATAGGGGGAAAGGCTTAGGGTGAGTGGAGGGTCGACATTTTATGAGTATGTGAGGGGATGGGGCTAAGGATAAAAAGGGGATTAAGGCCTATATCATACAAAAGGCGGGTTTTAAACATAAAAAAGGGTTTTATATAAAATTTAAAGGACTCGATAGGCTTTAAAACCTAGTTTTAAATAATGTAAAAGGAATATTTTACATTGTTTAATGTTTTTAGAGGAAAAATGATGAATGGGGGGGTATTTTATGAGGATTTTAGGAAAGAAGAAAATTGGTTTTTCAGAGGAAAAAGGAAATGAATGAGAGTGAGGGTAAGGTAGTGAAACGAGGCAAACAGGCCCAATAATGAAGTTTTTTTAGAGCAGTGAGGTAAAACTATTAGAAGGCAAAGAGGAGGAAATTTAGTGAAACAATGTGACTTAGGATAATGAAGGCAGTGAGATTTCTAGAACTCACAGTATTTATCAAATTTTGTTTTTATAAATCTAGGGCTATTACTTAGTCATCTTTTGATATCAGAAAAAAATACTGATGACTAACAGTGGCTCCACTTGGGGAGGGCAGCTCCTTTTTTCAGGGTGTCCAGAACTTTCAGTTTACCAAATATCTGAGTTTTTGCAGACCAGTGCCTCTTCCACTGGGTAGATTTTTCCCTTCTTTTCACTTGCTGATATTTCTTTTGAAGTGATGATCTTAATAATCTGAAACATATGATTCTCTCAACAAAATTTCTACCTACCCAACCTACTTGTCCTAACATTTTTTCTTCCTTGAGTGCACTTGAACTTGAAAACTCTTGACATTTTTATTTTTGAAAACAGAAATAAACTATCGATTTCTATCCTGATTTCTTCCAAGCATTTAGATTAAACTAGTGAACTCTTTTTATTTTCTACCTAGACTATTTGACTGCCAAGATTAAGTTGTTTGGAAGTCTTGATTCTTTAAACTGAAATGTAATTGAAAGAATAGTTTAAGTTAGGATTGGGCAGTTTGACTTACCATGGTTGTGGCATTGGAACAAGCTGCACACAAACATTATTTTCCATAAAAAGTAACTTAGAAAGATAGGGTTGTGATCTATCATTTGTAATGCATCCTCATATTTCTCTTTGGTTCTATTTTGAGCATGTGGAACCAGTATCTTTTATTCCCTAATCTATTTTTATTGATAAGTCAAGCTTGAATAACTTTGACAATCATTGTATTTACTAACTTACAAACATGAATCTAAAGCATGTTAAGCCATGATTAGGCTAGATGATTGAACAAGATATTCTTTTTAAATCAGTAGTGGCATTTAGGCTTGCACACTTTCAGTAGTACTATTTTTTGGGTATGGGGCTATACCTCTTTTTGAATCTGTCTTCTTTTTCCTTTCTTTCATTGGTTTTGTATTTTCTATTTTCAAGATTTTATCATGCAATGTTTATGTATAATGAATGAAAAATTTGAAGCTAGGACTCTTGACAAAAGTAGTGTTTGAGCATCCTACCATTGACAGGACCTCCAAATAACTCCTCTCCATTCATCCCTTGTAAAAATAAAGCATTATGACCCCTAATTGAGTGAATGATATAAGGTTCTTTCCACAAATTCTCAAATTTTCCATGTTTACCTTTGTCTTGCCTTCTAGAATCCCATTTCAAAACTGTGTTTCCAACTTGGAAATTATTGGTTTTAGTCCTTTTTTCAAAGAACTTCTTGATAATTTCTTGTATTGCTTATGTTCTTTTGTATACCTCCTCTCTTGACTGTTGTAAATGAATGGTCTAGTTCAGCCTTCTCTGCATATCATTTTCTTCTGTTTGCACTTCTTGAAGGATTTTCATGGCTGGAACTCCCAATGATGTTGGGAATACTACATCCATGCCATATACCAATTTATAGGGAGACATACTGATTGATTTCTTGGTGGTTAGTCTATCAACACATAAAGCATGAACTAGTTTACTATGCCATGATTTCTGATTTTGTTCCAGTAGTCTTTTGATAATGTTGAGTAGGATTTTGTTGGAGGATTCAGCTAGTCCATTTCCCTGAGGGTAGTAAGCTATGGAGTGCCCTAATGTGATATCTTATTTATAGCAGAAATCAACCATTCTTTTGGATTTGAAGGTAGCAGTATTATCTGTAATGATTTTTCTAGGACAACCAAATCGGGATAATATGTTGGTCTCAAGGAACTTGATAAGGACTGAGTCAGTAGCATTTCTAGAAGGGATAACCTCTATCCACTTGGTAAAATAATCAATGGTAGTAAGTATCCAATTATGTTGGGAAGATGAGGTTGGGTGAATTTATTCAATAAATTATAAACCCAATTGTTGAAAGGGAGCCTCAGCACTGATGAGATGCAAGGGTAAAGGTAGGAGTTTTCTCTTGCCATCAAAAAATTGACAATTATGGCAATTCATGATTAGTTTTTGGGTATCAAGGAAAAGGGTGGGCCAATAATAGCCAGCTCTAAGAATATTGTTTGATGTGGACTTCGAGTAAAGGTGGCCTCCACACTCTCCCTCATGCGGCTCATGCATGATTTTTCCTACATAATTCTCAAGTAAACATTTAAGAAATATGCCAACAACATTCTTCCAATACAAAAATCCATCTAAAATGCAGAATTTTAAAGCTTTTTGTTTCAAAAATATAGCTTTTGTCTTTGATAAAGAAGAAGGAGTATTGAGATAAAGAAGCACATATATGATATCAACATACCAAGATGAATTCATAAATATTTATTCAATGTATGGAGCAGTGAATTCTTCTTGTTATTTTAAAACATCAATCATATTCATATCTAATGCTTGGAAATTTGATTCAGCCATGAGTTTTTCTAAGCATTGTCCTTTAATCATCTTGGTAGGCTTGATTTCTAAATCATACTCTAACATAATAGCAATCCATTTTCCCATTTTACCATCAGGGTCTTGATTTATAATGTCCTTGACAATTGTATGTGGGACAAAAGAAATGATATGAGAGTGTAAAATGTAGACTCCGAAATCCTTCAATGCTTTTATCAAGGCTAAGGCTTGTTTCTCCATGATGTTATACTTGAGTGGAGCATCTCTTAATGCTTTACTAAAATTGGCTATTGGCTATTCTTGGCCCATGTTATTCTTTTGCAACAAAACTACAACAATGGTGTGTTCAGATGTAAATGAAAAAATGTATAAATCCTTGGTGAAATCAGGACTGATAAGAACTGGTGTTTGAGTGAGAGCTTGTTTCACTAGTTCAAATGACTATTTGGATTCTAAGGTCCATTTAACTCCTGTTTCCTTTTTGAGAGTTTTTGTGATATTCCTCAAAATTTCAGCAAGGTTAGGGATCAACCTTCTCAAAATGTTGATCTTCCCAATGAAAGATTGCAACTCTTTGAGGTTTCTAGGATGGCTGATTTTCAATATGCCTTCAATCCTTTTGGGATCTAATTTAATTTCTTCTTCAGAGATTATGTGGCCTAGGAGTTTTCCTTCGTGGAGACCAAAGAGTGTTTTCTTGGGATTCAAGGATAAGCCATATTTTCTGCATTTCTCAAAAACCTTTCTCAAATGGACTAAGTGCTCTTTATCAATTTTGGAGAAAAAAATGATGTCATCAAGGTAAATGATTATGAAATAGCCTATGTCTTTTGAAAAATCTATGTCCATGTCCCTTTGGAATGTGGCCCTTGCATTCATCAAACCAAATGGAATTTTAACATACATGAATGTACCCCAAGGTGTGGTAAAGGAAGTTTTGTGTTGATCACTTTGGAGTACTAGCACTTAGTTGTAGCCTGGAAAACGATCCAAGAGTGATATTCTCCTAGATAAAACCACCTTTTGGAGTATGTGATCCATCTTAGCCAAGGGATAATTATCTTTTAGGGTGGATTTGTTCATATTTCTAAAGTCAATGCAAAGCCTAATCTCCATAGTATTCTTCCTAACAGATACAAAGTTGGACAACCACTCTGAGTATCTAATGGGGATTATGATCCTAGCACCATACATCTTTTTGATCTCTTTCTCAACTAAAGGTAATAAAATAGGGTTTATCCTTAGTTTTTTTTAAAAGGTTTCTGATTTTCTTTAAGAGGAATTTTGTGTTGAATAATGCTGGTATCATATGATTTCATATCTTTGTACCCCCATGCAAACACATCTCGAACTCCTTGAAAAGTTCAATATATTCCTGTTTGATATGAGTAGGTAGAGTGCTAGATAACTTGATCATTTTGGGTTCATTCATGCTGCCTATGTTATGTTATTCTACATTAGTTTCTGTAGGCTCCATCTTTGGTTTTTTAGCTACATCACTGAAGTCAAAAAGATCCTATAATGGTGTAAGGCCCCTAGATATTGAATCATATTTTCATTGTAAAACCTCAAGGTCCTTTTGTTCTAGATTGTCAAGTAATTCTGCCTTAAAAAGATGTTCAAATTGGTTTATATCAATAGTAGAGGACAACTCTATTATGTGGATTTGTTTTTTTATCAAAATAGTCTTCTTCATGGCTTAAGCTAATTGTTGATATAGAAAAATCATTTTTAAATCGTAGAAAATCATCAATGTGTTTATCGCCCTCAAAAACTTGGCAATAGTCTTCATTGTCAGGTACTGTAGGCCGATTTTTTACTTTGACAGTGAATATTTCATTTACATGGGGAATTTGGCAATTGCTGGTAGCAAAGGCAAGCTCATTTGCAAGGTTATTTTGAGCTCTAGGGATGAAAGTGAGTTCATATTTTTTAAAAATTTTCAGGAGATATAGGGCAGCATTCCTATATTCTCTTAATCTTGGGTTTTTGGCTGAATACTCCCCTTTTATTTGCCTAATGATCAGCTCTGAATCTCCTTGGACTGATATTTTCTTGGCTCCTATGTTCTTAAACAAATGTAAACCAAGGAGGAGAGCTTCATATTCTGCAATGTTATTAGTGCATTGGAAATCAAGTTTGTAGCAATGTCCTTTGTTTTTATTATGCATCCATACACCAGCTCTAGAACCATTTTTGTGACAAGAGTCATCGAAGCTCATGTTCCACAGTGTTTCTATTTCAAACTCACTATCATTCTGATGTTCAAGGCCGCTAAATTTTGAGATGTTATGTTTTTCATTTGAGGATAGATTTGGATGTTCAAGTGGGCTGAACTATTTTTCATTTTCATTTTCTTGTCTGCTTATTTCATTTTCATTGAACAAGATGAATGAATAAATATCTGAATGAATGGAATAAACAGGAGTGTTGTTTGACCTGTCTAGGCTGCTTACCATATATTCATATGATATTCCCGGTATAATCTTCTTGTTTGGTTAAAGACCGGGATGGTGGAATAAGACAGGTCCATTTGAAGGTTCCCTTGAAGTTTGGCTCCCCATGATCTAGATAAAAGCATGCCATACTTTGGAGGAATGTCAACAAATACTATGTCCATGACCAGTCTGTTAGCAGGAATTTCTGCCAGATTGACACATAAATCCTTAATTAGACCCAAACACTTGACTCTGCTTGAATCAAAAGAATAAAGATCCTTGTAAGGTTTAGTAATTTATAGGCCTAATATCTCCATCACCACCTTCGGCATGACATTGTGAGAAGCACTAGAGTCTATAATGGCATTCTGTAAGATTTTATCATGTGTATTGAGACTGACATAGAATGGATGGAAAACCCCTTCTTGGTATTTTCATTCTACTTCGGGACCAAAAAACAATTCTGGTTTATCATCTGTCAAGTTTAAAGTATCAGTATCATTTCCTATATTCAAAGCTTTCAAAACTTGATTTTTATATACATCCTAGGTTACTAGTTCAGCTAAGGGTATGATAATTTTAATCTTGGCAATTTCTCCCTCAAGGCTGAAAGGTGCTAGTGTTTTTGACATATACACATCTATTTTGTCACACATAGCCTTTTCATCAATTCTGATTTGATGAGTTTTATTAGGACTATTATTTTGGACAGATTTCTCAGGGCCATTAGTAGAAGTACTAGGGTAGCTTGGGTCAACACTTTGTTGGCTGATTTTTTTTTTATTCAGATCAACTTTCTTAGCCACAATGTTGGAACTGTTTGCTGTATTTTTAGGGGGATTTCTAAGGTTTTTCTAAAAGCAGTTTCTGCGTTATTATTATTGGAGGCCTCTTGGTTCTTTTTGCTTCTAATATCATACTGTATGTGGACCTCCATTATAGAATTTTTCAAATCCCAATTGATAGTATTCAGAATCATCATGGTTGTTTTCAGTTTGTTCTGAGGAAAAGAATCCTTTTTATTCTTCAGTGAGAAAAACATCACCCTCACTATCAGATCCTATCAGATTTACATGATTTTCCTCCAATATTTTTGTCTCTATTTCTTCTTCATCTACATAGTTATCTTGGAAAGGGGGCCTAATTTTTTGGTCATTATCTCTTTGTCTATTATGAATAGGATCTCTTCTGAAATTTGGATTTCTATTTCTGTTTTGGGGATTTACTTGGTTCTCCCTAGGAGGTAGTGTATCAGTTAAGTTTATTTTTTCCAACATTCTTTCCATTACCCTCACTAAGTTATCAATTTTGGCATCAGATGATGTGGTGGAGGCCATTGTTTCATCTTTGTATGTAACTATTTTTTATGATTTCAACCTAGCTCTTTTCTCAATCAATTTTGCTTCTACACTTACAACTCCCCTCTGCATATATTTGAAAGTCAAGGGGTCTCTTTCTCTTAGAAGATAGGCCATGTCTGGATCAAAACCCTTTGGAAATTTTTCTAAGGCTAAGCTTAGTGGAGGATTCATGTTTGGGGGAAGTGCATTGTAAACACTATTAAATCTAGTGCAGTAATCTTGGACACTTTCCCCAGCATTTCTTTGAAGATTGCTATATTATGAAAGGTTTTGGAGAGGGTTCTTTTTAATTTCTCATTTGTTTATCAGTGTTTGGTATAGAGAAGGGAGATCATCAATGCTGTTAGGAGTTAAGATTTTAAACCATTTTTTGGCTTCTCCTCCTAAGCTTTGGGCAAATATTCTCATCTTAATGGTCTCTTCTTCTATTTCAATGCAGTCAAAGGCATCATTCATTTTATCTACATGATGTTGAGCAGTAATAGATTCAGTTCCAGTGAAGTGGGGAATTCTAGATTTATAATAATTTGGTAAAGGAACCAAAGGTTGTGGTAACACTAAGGGAGCATACCATGCTGCCATGATGGGAACAAATGGAGGGGTTACAAGAGGTGGGATTGTGAGAGGGAATGTGGGATGGAAGGGAGTGTTTTTAATAGTGGATGTGTGGATGGGTGTGGTGGAAGTACTTGGACCAACAAACTGATTACGAGTAGATTTGTTATGGAAGGAGCTAAAGTGATGGAGAAGCTAAAAATGAGGAGGAGTGGAAGGAGAGGCTTGTCTACTAGAACTCTGCTGCAAATCTATGGGCTCAAAGTCATTCTGGTCAATATCACTATGTGACTTGGTTCTAAATAGGTTCTTTGAACAACACAAGTCAAACTACGGATCTTTTAAGACTATAAGATGTTCAGGGACAGATCTTGTTCTTTGGATAGTCCTATTAGTAGTTAAATTTCTAGCTCTAGAAGTTTTCCAGAAAATATTCTCTGTATCATAAAATATAGTAGGAGGATTAGGGTTTGGATGAGATCTAGTATTGATCCTTTGTGAAGCCAGATTTAAAACTCAAAATTTTGGAGAGGCTGAAAGTTTTAGGATTGTCTTCAAAAAAATTTCTTCTCACAGTGTTTAGTAAACTTCTAAAATATGGGACTAGGATTTTAAACTTCTTAAGGATAATTTGACACAATCCTAAGGGAGTCTAAGGAGGACTAGTGTTGTAATAGGCCTACTGGAGGCTAGTGGAGTCACCGGGTGGATATTTTTTACTGTTTTAAGGATGTATGTTTATGGTTCACCAACAATAATTGACAAAAACCAATCTAGGAATGTTTTTGGGGCTTTTCTGAGTTCTTTATGTAGTCGTAGGTTTGTATGAGTGTCCTATACCTGGATCATAATTTAGCTAAGATGGTGAAACAACTAGATTCTAGTCATTGGCTATCAATTGGAGTTTCCTATTTCTAAAGTTATAAGGAGTACTTAGATAGTCACTAACACGGAAGGTCCCACCGTGATCGCCATTATGTTGTAATCCTGTGATTTAGTGGATTGGTGGACTAAATGGATAGGGCAACATCAGACCAGTCTTTGGAGTCCTAGTACCTAGCCTTCCTAGACTCAGAGAGGGCTCTCTCTATTTTTTTGCAAAGGATATGAGCTTGTTTACTTTAGATGGTTGATTTTAGGCTAGTTATTAAGTACAGGGTTTGTTTGATTGTTTTGGTTGGGTATGATGACCAAGAAACATAGATAGAATGAGGAAATATCTAAGACATTGGGAAATGGAGTTTATGAAAGTCATGACATGTTCATCAATGGATCGGGGAGCATCGCAGGGAAAATCTAACTTGGTCAGTGGATCTTCAAGGTTTTTAGGGGTAACGAGATGGACATCAATAGTAATAATAAAAAAGTAGGACAAAGGGCAATTAAGAATCCTTTATCATATGTACTTTTTAACAAAGTGAATTAAATATAAAAAGCATGAAGAGGAAATCAGTAGACAAGGAAAACCATAAATTCTTTGATTCAACTAAAGCAGATAATTATTCAAGACAAACATTTCCAATGAAATATATAAGGTGAGAAACTCATTTAACTTCTAGTGATTTCACCTTCAAGGATAGAAAACATTCAAGACACACATATAACTGTAATCAGAGAAGAGGGAATGCCTAAACATCTTTGATTATAGCTATGAAGATCACTAAAACAATTATTTAAGCAAGTAAAAAGGGCATGATCGAAACAAAACCTCTTTGGCAGACTTTAAGTAATGGTACTTTAGAGAGAGACTTTAGAAACAATGTTTTAGTGACATCAAAGAAGTAGGGCTAGCCATCAATCATTCTTCATACCAACTATATTAAACTATTCATGAAAAAAACAATCTTAGGGGATCTAGAGAGCAATTAAGAATTCTATAAAATGTCCTAGCAGAAGAAAACATTAAGGCAGTGAAGAACAAAAAAAATTAAGGTCCTTTCAAAAGACATTTCTTAGCCTAAATATTTTGGTCTATTGCAACATAGAAATATGGAAAAAAAATGAAAACAGAAAATAAAAATAACAGATTAGAAGCACTTCACCAACAACTAGGCTCAGGGATCCTACAATCTAGCCTCCTCCATCAACAAATAAATCAAGGCATCCACAAGTTCCAAGACATCAATTTCTTTTCAACTTCCAAGAGACTATGTATTACTACAAAGAGCCATCAAATGGCAACAAGATAATGAATTCAAATGCAGTATTTATCTGCAAATGAGGAGGTGGAGATAAGCTAGGGTTTCAGTGTAATTTATTACAGAGTAAATGAATTCCCAACTTTGAAGACCATGTAAGGCTCAAGGTAGGAATATCTACAGATATTTCTCTGAATAATAACTTTATCTTAACTCCTAAGGGAATATAGGTGAAAGGTTTGAATTTTAAGGCCCATTCATAACTTTTTACAATAACTGTCTGGCAGATATAACTATCTCTGACTATGCTTAATAACTTCCTAATGCTTTATTGAAGTAAAAAAATTAGTAGGTGGAAAAAATATCTTTTGAGAAGGGTCACTACCATAGGCTGAGTCATTCGAATTTTCTTTGGGTTAATCTGCCCTTTTTTTTATCTTTAATCTCTGTTATTAGGCCTTAAACTTTGTCTTTATGCTTTGACTACCTATTTTTGTCATATTTTATTTAATTTTTTTGTGATCTATGTTCTGTTCCTTTAATATTTTTGATCCTTTTGCCTTTATCCTTTCATCTTTGACCTTTATCTCTCTGCCTTTTCTTTCTTTGACTTCTGCTTTAGCTGGCTAACCCTTTTCTTTTGGATTTTGATTACTAATATCCCTTTAATCCTTCTGATTTCTTCTCTTCCCTGTTTCTTTGACTGCTTTCTGTTTTTCGTGTGTAGGGGAAGCTTTCTTCGTGGCTGGAGGGTGCATTTGTTTCATCAATGATCATGTTTCATCGATGCAAATATTGGCATAGGACTTTTGGCCATTTATTGATGTTTTATGAGCTCCTAGATCATCATCTAGGGGCATCTCTATGACCAATTTTGGTCCTGTAGAATATTTTAATTTGTGTCCGCCATTAAAACTTGCAACAAAACATAAAAAATTAGCTTAAAACATGTGGGGATGGTTTTTACTGCATTTTCAGGGTTTTGGACTCTCGGAGGGTGTTTGCAGAGGAGGGTATGATGTTGGAGGAAATTTTGCAGAGGTAGAATGAGGAGGAGTTTGAATGGGAGTGGGAAAAGTTTGAAAAATGGGGTGGAGTGAGGTGGTTTACGAAAACTAGAAATGGTTTTATCACATGGAGGATAGATGGTAAGAAACTTTTGGTGGAGGGCATGCGATACATCTCAGGAGGAGACACGTGGTGAGGAAAAACCTCTCATTCCGTGTGGGTCACAAAATTCTCACCAAATCACAATTTTTTTGCAATATAAGATGCATGTCATTGGATCTCGCGATGGGAGATCAACGGTTGACACGCATCGGGGAGGCGATGGATAGTTGATCGAGCTGGCGGAGGATAGGTGGTGTGATATGGTTGGATGGCAGGTTTAAATAGAGGGTGGGGCCCAAAGCCTTAGATATTAATGAAATGCCTAGGTTTATATGGTTTATGGAGGGGTGCCGAAGTGTGGGAGGAGGGGCCCATTGTTGAATATTTTGAAGGTTTGACGGGGCTTTTTATAAGTTTTTTGGGAGTTTATGAAAATTAAAGGGGCGGAGGTTTATTCGCATAGGGGGAAAGGCTTAGGGTGAGCAGAGGGTCAAGGTTGTATGAGTATGTGAGGGGTTGGGGCTAAGGAGAAAAAGGGGCTTAAGGCCTATATCATACAAAAGGAGGGTTTTAAACATAAAACAAGATTTTATATAAAATTTAAAGGACTCTATAGGCTTTAAAACTTAGTTTTAAACAATGTAAAAGGAATATTTTACATTGTTTAATGTTTTTAGAGGAAAAATGATGAATGGGGGGGTATTTTATGAGGGTTTTTAGGAAAGGAGAAAATGGGTTTTTCAGAGGAAAAAGGACATGAATGAGAGTGAGGGTGAGGTAGTGAAATGAGGCAAACATGCCTAATAATGAATTTATTTTTAGAGCAGTGAGGTGAAACTTTTAGAAGGAAAAGAGGGGGAAATTTAGTGAAAAAATTTGACATAGGATAATGAAGGCAGTGAGATTTCTAGAACTCACAATATTTCTCAAATTTTGTTTTTAGAAATCTAGGACTATTACTTAGTCATCTTTTCATATCAGCAAAAAATACTGATGACTAACAGGCCTCACCAGCTACAACTCCAACAACCTTATTTTTCTTCTTTTTCTATGGGAAGTTAGTGGCAAGACACCCATTTTCGTGACAATGAAAACACTTCACCTTGGACAAATCCATCTTCTTTCCTTTAGCCTCAGTTTTTTTAATGGAATTTATTCCCCTTCCCTTTCCTTTCTTTGGTAGCCAAATCACAATCCTCTTCGTCATCATGCTTCGAGAAAGAGCCATATATTGTGTTCTGCCTTAACTCCTCCTGCACTAGATCCCACCATAGTTGTTCCCAATCCGACAGTTCTCCCCATCCATTGAAAAAGTCTTGATAATTGTGCCAACTCTTAGGAATTCCCAAGAGAGCCAAACTCACCAAATCATCATCAGAAACCATGATTCCCACACTCCCTAGTTCATCCCGACATTGGACAAACTTTGTGAGATACTTAGGAATATTGTCGCCATTCTCCATATTTATCTTTCTGAGTTATCCTTCAATGCCAATTTCCTATGGTCATTGCTGCTTTGGAAAATATCTGTCAAACCCTTCGACATTTCAAATGGAGTGGCTTTCCCATGAAGGCTTCAGATAATATGGTCCCTCACACCTTCCAACAGAATCCTTCTCATCTTTGCTACTATATTTTTCTAGGCGTCAAGTAATGCAACATCTGTCGAAGTGGGTCTTAAGAATTTGGAGGGCTATAGGTTAATACAAATTCTCTTCTTGATACTTACTTGTGATCTTACTTGTAATACTTATGTATTCTCTTCTTTTATTTTAGTTAGTATTTCATCAAGTAATTATCAAATGGCACAAGACATAAAAGTTAGGCTCCTAGAGCCAGGTAAAAACCTCTCCCTCTTGTAGAGGAAAACCCAAAAAGAGTTCTTCTTATAGACCTTTAAATGACAAGTACCATGACCCAGACTTCAACCCTTAATCTAGATGTGATTCCAAGTCCTTGAAATTCAACTTGCATATGATTGTAGATGAATTGCTTGAACAGTAGGAAGCTAAATCCTCACATTAACTGCCTCTTCTCCTCAAATTCTGCTAATTCTATCTTGTTGTTACAACCTTTAACAATATATATATCAACTACTTGTCCTTGCAATGATTTTCTTAAGTATTCCCTACACTTCTTCGCAATCATATGCTGCTCTTATATAATATCTTTATTTCACTTGTTTGTATATATATCCACACTGATATACTTTCATTTTATTTGCAATAAAGTTTGGTATATGTCTACATTGTGATCTAATATATATCCATAATGTATGTCCACAATATATCCTGTAGTGGATACCCGCAGTGTCTACTGTAGTGAGGTATATCCGCACTTAGATGCTTGAGTTAATATGCATGAAACTATCTGAAATCCTTCCTATATAGGGTTCAATCTTGTCCTCAATATTTCCACACTTATTACTATTGAGATTGATCCGCAGTGTAACAGAGGAAACCACATTTTGTTTTGTGTTGTATATATTCTTGTCTCCTCTCACAAACGGTAAGTAAACTCATGTCTTCTATATTCAATCTTAGCCTTGTCCGCAATGTCATCTTCGATGTTTGCAATTACTTCTGGTATATCTTTACTATAGGTTTATATATTCATTAACACTTATATCTTCAGATTGATCCGCAAAACTTTTACAAAACAATCCTCATAACTGCATCCATGCTTGTCCACAATTACTCAGAGGAATTTGCATTATAATTTTAGATATCCGACTTTCTTGTCTCCACGATGACCGCAAATCACAGACACACACACACAAATATATATATATATATATATATATATATATATATATATATATATATATATATAGAGAGAGAGAGAGAGAGAGAGCACATTCCTTCAATTAAGCGGACCGTACATCTGTGAATTTAGGCCAACCAGATCATGGATAATGAGGCCGACTAGATCATGGTGAATTCCAACATTGGAGAGGTACTTCTTTGCTGCGTTTAAGACTTGTCTTTCATTGTTGCATTAAGGGTTGTAGAGAGCTTCTTCCACAAGGTCTTGGAGCATAAATACCTAGAATATATCCTTCATGTGTGAGACACTGAGTTCAACCTAATAGACATAAAGAAGAAGTTTATCTACATAATAAAATGTTTCTCATGAAACCCATAAATAAAGTACACCAAAAATACATTTTATTATCTTTGACTTCTTCTTTACATAAATACATAATTACATAGTCAACATGAAGACTGACCTAGTTACACTTTTCAACACTTCCTCTTAAATAGGGAGGTATTCATACAGGCACATGGTCACTTTTAAACTAAATAATCTCATAAGAAGAATCGAATTGGTAATCGCATCTGTATAGCATCATATCAACCAACATTTTCCTAGTGCAAGGCCTTGACTAACAACCCCATCTATCAATGAGACAATGGGCTACAATGCTGGAAAGACACATGAATTATAGACACCATTTTCATTGTCTCTCCAAGGTACATACTCCACCTGAGTGTTCCCAAAGTATGACCTTCTTGGACTATTCTTCTCTTGGGTAGCTAGCCCTCAAATAATATCGGTCCCTAACTACTCTTATCTTGAATGCTCTAATACATTCTCAAAGAGTATCGAATGCCAGATTATTACCCAATCCTCCATTCTGTCTTCCCAAGTGAAGACCATAATGATGTTTCTATCTCTCCCTCTCAACTAGGAAGGACCTATTCCAGAGGGGAATGTACGCACTCCCATAAAAGGAATGTACCTAATCTCATTCTTAGGAATTACCAAGTTTCTTCCAAGTAAGAAACTTATCATCATGCTCCCTCTTAACCAGTTGCCTCCAGCAGCAATGGTGAGACACCCAACTTCTCATGAAGAATTCATGTCCTCGATGTCATGGATTTTGATATTGAGGAATCTTCAACTTTATATTCATAGGGAATAGATCATCCTTCACTTTCATCTCGAGTCATGTCATCTATCAGAAAGTGATTCATCAGACTTCCTTATCTGGTCCACTATTATGCCATGCCTTTTTCCTTCGAATCATCTCCCAGGATCATACATCCTTTCTCATGATTAGCAGCACTGCACAAATTCATCCAGATAAACATATACATATGAAATTTTAAAACAAAAGTTACCTCAGTGATGATCTTTCACCATGAAATCTTCCTGTAGGCATCGGCATCCTTCATACAGATTGACACATCTCCTAATGATATTTTTTTCAAGGGTCTTCTTCTTTATCAGACTTTCATCAGAGTCTACATATCTTTCCAGGAGATGTCCTAGTCACATCTTCTTGGCCTCCAGATGGTAACTACCTCTTGACATGGTTGTATTTCATGATCTCGTCCTATCTGCACATTCTTGATTCCTAGGAACATACAAATTTTGTAGTTTCTCATTCATATACAACTACCTCATATTCCATGAGGGCATATTATGTTGATTTCATATGTCCGTGCATTGAGAGATACTCCTCCATAGATCATACTTCTAAGTATATAAGTCCATTACCTACAACCACATGACATGACTTCATAGCATCCAATGTCAGCGTATAAATATATACATTCCTCATACCTTTTTCCCTTGAGTCATCCTATAACAATCTCTCAATAATGAAGAGATTCATTCCCTTGGCCTGCTTTATCAATATGTCATCACATCCCATAAATATGTTTCCATGATGAGCCTTTTTTTTTATGACTGATTTCCATTAGTAATGTTTGTCAGAGAGGTTTTCCTGGAGCTAATTCACTAGGAGCTCCTACCATTCTTCGATCAGGATGCTACATTCCATCACATCATAGAATCAACATAAATCACTTAAATGAGAAGATGATATCAATCGTAGTGGATATCCATTGCTTCTTATTTCTTAGATTTCTTTGTATTAGGTTCTTTTTCAGAGATATGGACTTCTTTCCTATTTCTATTGTCCTTTTTCAGATTAAGGACAATTTCTATTATAATACCCACTTTCATCTCATCCAAAGCATCATGCTTTGTTCATACTATTATGAGGACCAATATTAATAAATCTTTTCTTGACGTGACTACAAAGGCAAGATTCCCTTCACTTCATCTTGTAATACCTTCAGCTTTTAAGTCTTGTTTCCTCTGTTTTACATAGAGACCCTAAATCATGGAATGGTGTGGCTTCCTTCTTCTTGTATAATTTTGAAGTGAAGTTTCCCCATTCATTTGGTAGATGATTCTCCCTCTTCCTGTAGATGATCTCAGAGATATTTCTTCTCCTACAGTACTCTCAGAGAATAGCTCCACCAATTTATCATATATTCCTTTTGATGATACTAGATTTGATACATCAGAGATGAGAGTATTCTATGGATTTGTAAGAATATTTTGGGCTCTAATATCTCCCTTCATGTATGACTTCATTGTCCTTGTCTTCCATGCAAGAAATTTTTGAAACCCTAACCAATCTGTTCCTTTCTTTTGCAAAGAATACATTTTCATAGATTTAGATAAAGTCATAGATACTTACTTGATAAAGTAACTTTTTCCTTCAGCAACTTCCTTGATGATGGAGTATATCTTCAGAAATTGAATTCCTCCTTCTAACAATGTATTTAATGTGAATATTTGATAATAGAAGAATACTTTCTTGATTGAGTTGATCATTTAAATGAGATAGGAGATCTTAAAGTAGTTAGACAGTCTTCCTTTTCAAACTGATTTGATTTTCCAACCCAAAATTTTGATCTTCGCTTCTTGGAGTGTCTCCTTTGTCTAGTAACCCTTGAGTTAGCACCTTAGATTTGATACCATGTTGAGAATTTGGAGGGCTATAGGCTAATACAAATTCTCTTCTTGATAATTACTTGTAATACTTATGTCTTCTCTTCTTTTAGTTTATTTAGTCTTTCATCAAGTCAATTATCAAATGGCACACGACACAAAAGTTAGGGTCCTAGAGCCAGGAAAAAAACTCTCCCTCTTGGAGAGGAAAACACACAAAGATTTCTTCTTATAGATATATAAATGACAAGCACCATGACCCAGACTTCAACCCTTAATCTAGATGTGCTTCCAAGACCTTAAACTTCAACTTGCATATTCTTGTAGATGAATTGCTTGAACAATAGGAAGGTAAATCATATATTTACCTTCCTCACACTAACTGACTTTTCTCATTAGCTTCTACTGATTATATCTTGTTTTCATAGCCTTTAACAATATATATATCAACTACTTGTCCTTGCAATAATTTTCTTAAGTCTTCCCTGCACTTATTCGCAATCATATGTTGCTCTTATATACTATCTTTCTTGCACTTATTTTTATACATATCCACACTTATATACTTTCATTTTGTTTGCAATAAAGTCTAGTATATGTCTACACTATGATCTAATATATGTCCATAATGTATGTCTGCAATATCTCCTATAGTGGATACCCATAGTGTCTACTCTAGTGAGGTATATCCGCACTTAGATGCTTGAGTTGATACGCATGAAAATATCCACAATCCTTCGTGTATAGGGTTCAATATTATCCTCAATATTTATGCACTTATTACTCCTAATATTGATCCATAGCATAATAGAGGAAACCACATTTTGTTTTGTGTTGTATATATTCTTGTCTCCTCTCACAAACGACCTGCAAACTCCTGTCTTCTATCCTCAATCTCGGCCTTGTCCGCAATGTCATCTCATATGTCCACAATTACTTATGGTAGATATTTACTGGAGGCTTATATATTCATCAACACTTATATCTTCAGATTGATCCGCAAAAATTTTACAAAACAATCCACATAAATGCATCCATGCTTGTCCGCAATTACTCAGAGGAATATACATTATAATTTCAGATATTCGACTTGCTTGTCTCCATGATGACTACAGATCACACACACAAATAAACACAAAAACATATATATATATATATATATATATATATATATAACATTCCTTCAATTAAGCTGACCATACATCTGTGAATTTAGGCCGACTAGATCATGGTGAATTCCAACATTAGAGAGGTACTTATTTGCTGCGTTTAATACTTTTCTTTCATCATTGCATTAAGGGTTTTTGAGAGCTTCTTCCACAAGGTCTTGGAGCATAAATACCTAGACTAGATCCTTCATGTGTGAGACACTTAATTCAACCTAATAGACATCAAGAAGAAGTCTATCTACATATCAAAATCTTGCTCATGAACCCCATGATGCAAGTAAACCAAAAATACATTTTATTATCTTTGAATTCTTCTTTACATAAACACATAATTACATAGTCAACGTGAAGACCGACCTAGTTACACTTTCCAACAGTGGGCTTAGGAACATCACTATCGATCAATTCCTTCAAGCCATTATCTTCAAGCACCACTTCCATCCTATCCTTCCATGCAATTTAGTTCGATATTCCCTCGAGTGCATACTCTAATCACAAACCATTGAAATCCATTTCGATGTTTACTCAATTGTCACACCAAGAAATTCTTGTAGCAAATTCGAATTGTTTCCACCAAAAAAATCAACTACTGCTTCAATATTTCAATATTCTTTGCTCTGGTACAATGTATAAATTTTGATACAATTGTGTACTTCTAGATTATCCTGATCTAACAATTATATGCCATTGTTAAATACATAATCCTTCTACTTAAATCTTTGTGGAAATTTAATCGTCAATTGCAAACACATGAATAAAGATCAATCACACATAACACAAATGTTTGTACTCGTAAAGCATAAAGATAAAAACCCCACTATCATATATTATGTATATATCATGGATCATGAAATAATATCATACAAAAATCTACTCCAAGATCTCTCAGTACAAAGTACAATAATCTCACATTGTCATATAGAAATTGGCATAAAGATGCACCAATTTACTGCCTCTTGATAGCTTGCCTCCACTGCGCAATCCCTGCTGATCAAAATCCCTAAATGAATTCGATCTTTCCTTGCCTTGACTATACAATCCTCATTTGCATCTCCAATGCGTGTTTGGTTTTACTTTTTCACCCACTATAGTGACAACTGATAGTCAAACTGTCCCTTTCACCTATCTTTCAACTGGGTCTCCACTGGATCTGACCTGCATGTAGTTAATAGTAGTAAATCTTCAGTTGCATGTGATATCACTCCATGTGAATTAATTTAATATTTAATTCACTGATCTCTCACTAGTGTATCTTTAGTTACAACTAGTTACAACTAGCACAACTAAGTTTAACTCACTTAACATAGTTAAACTACTTTACAACTCACATAACTACACATCCAACTCTGTTACAATTTGTATCACTCAGTTACAATGAATTCCACTAGAATGTCCCACCAACCAACATTTGAACTTGAAATTCCTTCAGTTAACTGGTTTTCCACATCAGTTAATTGAAATCAAGTGCGTCAAGAGAATATATTATTATTTATTGTCTAATTATTGTTAAGAGATAACAATAATCAACATGCATTCTATTTTTAGACATGCATTCCAAGAAACAACTTCGCACATGCATTCCAAAAATAGACACCCATCAATCCATATAATTTTCTCAACCATATATAAATAGATTACTGCTAAAAATATACTTTGATCCAAATTATAAAAATAGACATATCACCTAAAAATAGCCTGCAGGCCCCACCTAGTGTAGGTGTTTAATTTTCACTATGATCATCATCTTGTTGAATTTCAATAGTCTGATATGAAAATACGAAGATGCATATGTGAAGATGAAGTTTACGACATTCTGAAGGCTTGCCATGATGAACCTTATGGTGGACATTTCGCAGATTGCAGGACTAGACATAAAATATTATAGATGGGCTATTACGGGCCTAAGAATTTTGTCCAAGCTTGTTATAACTACCAAAGGATGGGTCATCCTGGGTCAATCCGATGAGATGCCGCTACAACCACAATTAGCAATGGAACCTTTCGAACGATGGGTGTTGGATTTTTTTGGCCCTTTAAATCCACCATAAAACCAAAAATCCTACATACTGGTTGCTACAGACTATGTAAAAAAATGGGTATAAATAATAGCCTTGCTAAGAGCTACAAAAGAAACTGTAATTAGTTTTCTTTTTGAGTTATTTGTGTGGTATGGTTTACCCAAGGAGGTGATAACAGATGGAGGGCCACAGTTTGTAGAGAATAATATTACAACCCCTCTAAGGAACCATCACATTACACATAGAGTCACTTCTTTGTATCACCCACAGGCAAACAGGCACGCTGAAAGCACCAACAAGGTCCTTGAGGCGATTTTGACTAAAACAGTTTCAACACATCAGTGGGATTGGGATCCTAAACTGCTAGAGGCCTTGTGGGCCTATCACAAAATTTGGCGAAGTACTGCTGGTTATTCCTCGTACCAACTCGTATTTGGAAAAGCACCTATTTTTCCTACTGAATTGGAAATAAAGACTCTCAGAACAACTCAGGAAGTGGGACTGGATCAGACGGAGGCCCAAAATAAACCACTTCAACAATTAAATGAATTGGATGAAGCATAGTTACTTGCCCTATATCGTACATAAATTATTCAACAGTAATGGGCTAAGTGGCATAACAATCTCATTAAAAAGAAGAAGTTTCAGAAAGGAGACTGGACGCTCCTCTATGATTCTAGATTTCAAGACTTTCTAGGTAAATTGCAGACAAGATGGGTTGGCCTATATGATATTCAAGAAGTGCACAATAATGGCACTATAACTCTGATTACCATCGATGGATCTAGTTATCCTTTTCTAGTGAATGGACACTAGATGCATTTTTATCGCAAGCCACTCACTAAAGAGTATTTCTGCCAGCAGGTATGGAATGATCCCACTATGAAAATTTTAGCTACAGGGAGTGATAAATTGACAACTTTACTTTCATGAAATTTGTTTCTTTCCAAGCTTTAAATAATGTATATATTTTCTCTGCAAACATAGCTTATTAATTTTCCACTTTCTGTTTTTATTTGTATGAGTAATTAGAGTAAGCATTGTTGTATAAATGAGTGGATTTTTTTTTAAAACAATATTGTTTTAAACAACTTTTGTTCTTTTCCAATTGAACATTTGTTGTTTCTTTTATGGCTTGAGTATTTCTCCATTGTTGTTCCTTTTTATGTGAACAACTGTTGTGTTGTACCATTAATCAGATAGTTACCATTCCTTTCTTAAAATTAACAGCCACAGTTTCTTTTTATGATTTGTGTGTTTACATTTTCTGTTTCGTTCCTAGATAGCACAGCCGTTGTTTCTTTTATGTTTTGAGTGTGTCACAATTCTCGTTCCTTTTGAATGAAACAACTGTTGTTCCATTTTTCGGATAGTCGATGTTCTTTCCCAAAAGAAAAATTTTTGTTCCTTTTTACCAAATTTCACAAACAGTCGTTGTTCTATAAAATGCACAATTACTATTCAGTGAAATGAACATTTGTTGTTGAGTTAAATAAATAGTTGTTGTTCAGTCAACCGCACAGCTGTTGTTTTGTTTTCGATCAAACAACCATATTTTTATCTCACATTCTTTACTCTTTTTCTATGCAAATCATCTTTTTGGTTGGAAATTCGCTTTGAATTATAAAAAGAAAAATTACATTAACAACATTATGAATTTTAACCTTTGATGATTATCTTTATTCTGAAATTGACATGGTTCATCTATTAAATGAATTTCTGAATGTCTCTTCTTTGGATATGTCATAAAATGATTCACTATATATTTCAACACCATGCTACTTTGTCTTTCACACTTTCAATTGATAATTACCTTTGGTATGATGATATAGGGACAAAGAAATAACTTTTATTGGAATTATTTTACTTCTCACACTATCCCTAACTCTTAAGGAGTTGATGAGCCACCCTAAACTTATAAATAAAAATTTGGAAATATAATTAATAAAATATTTCTCAAAGGGGATAAGAGGTCTTATTACAAGCCAACCTACCATGATCGTAAGGAATTAACAAGTGAAATTCCCATTATGGCTACCACACTAGGGTGATGGCCTTTTAGAAATTTCAAATGTCGAAAGGAAGAGAAGTTTCATCATGAGCCGGCTTGATCATTTTTTTATGCCCTAGATAATGTCATTGTGATTATCTGGTTACCACGCCAACAAAGTGATATTTTTATAGAAATGTACAATCCATCAAAGTCCTAAGTGGAGGATTCTGGCTCATTTTTGGGTTAAAAGGAAACCCTGTCAAGGCTATATATGCCTACTGGCAGCAGTGGCTCTGCCTATGGTATTGAAGTTCTATTTTACATTTCCAATTATTCCATATCCTAATATTTCCTATTCAGTCATTTCCAAGGATGAACTTACCATTGAACAAAATTTATATTTTTATTAACTGATATGCATGATAAACTATATATTAATGTGAATTATATAAATATTGTTTGATCGATTGATGACAACACTCATTATTATTATCACCTTGTCAAATTTCGTCATACTTATTCACCAAAGGTAAATCATTTCTCATAATGATCATTTATATGCTTTATCTTTTTTTTTTCGATCATCTTCTAGACCAAATTTATTGTTTTTCATTCCCACCTCTTGGACTGATCTGACCATTTCCTACTATATTTCTACGGCTATGATCATTCTCTGCCATATTTATGAAACCACCTCATATTTTTTCTCTTTTCCCATGCTCTGAGGAAGTGGAAACCATTTTCTGACTAGGGGGAGAACGTATGTACTATGGGAAAGCATGCGAAATAATTATCGAACTCCGCCATAACTTGATGATGCGACAAACGGTATTATTGCACATTTCTCGATTCAAAAATTTGCATGCAGTTTATTTATGTTGTTCCAAATTGTGAAAAACTATGAACTCAAATAATTTTCATGAAAAAGTGTGAATTGGTTACAGAAGCACAACAACCATGGGAGGAAACTGTGTTCACAGTGAGCCTACATTAATGCAATTAACAGAGCATGCTCGTGCAATTCTTGAGAATGCCAATTGGATACATACCTAGTCAAGTTACAAGGATTCCATCGTGAATTTGTTCTTGAATTTATGCAAAATCTGCAGAATGGACACATAAATTTTAAGGGTAGAAGTATAACAATTTCCAAAGAAGTTATAGCTGAAGTCTCTAGATTACCACCATAGGGCATCAAATGGACTGAAAATCATGTTCAGTTGAATGAAGCATTTTCCGTATTTAAAGAACCTAATGAAGAATTGATACGCAAGGGAAAAGGAATTCATCCTGCACTTTTGAAGGAACCCTGACGAGAATTAGAAAAAATCGTTCAGAAATATATCACTTGTGATGGCCCTCAGGATGTGGTAAAGTGTATACAAATCAAACTGCTAGAAATACTTAGACATCAAATTGTAGTTAATTTTCCATTATTTTAAAATTATTTACTACATGATGTTGCTAGTCGGGCCAGGAAAGCTAAGAATCCACATGCTACCCTTAGATGCCATGGCCTAATTAAGCTCATCATTATTCAAAAACTAGCCCAACACCAGTTAACATGGGATAATTTTGCAAACCCTGCTTTACCCTCTTCAGAAGGAAACCCAAGATATGGACAAACAAAGTAAGTTTTTGGCCAAACTGTAGGGAATTTTGATGACTCAGACACTGAGCAACAAAATGTAGAGGTAAAAACCTCAAAGAGGAAGGGAAAAATGAAAGCCTCTACTTTAGCCTCTTCCCCAACAAAAAAAATATGTTATGCAAGGTTAAGCTCACGATAGAATGCTACAGATTTGATAGATGAAGCAGGGCCATCTCGTACACCCCCTACAATCCCACGAAATGAATTTCCACAAGATTATGAGGAGGAGGTGGCCCGAGTTTTGGAAAATTTGGGAACACTCTTTTAATAAGAGAGCCAATTCGAACACTCTCAAGGTCTGGACAATGCCCTTAGCCAGTCTACCTCTGCTAGTATTTATGGTCATATAGAAATCTTTCCATCTCTTGGATAAATGGAGGATTCACAGGCACAAGGGGAACCATTTCCCTTTGTAGATGAATATCCTGAGTTAGAAATTAATGAATAAAGAGACTATGAATTGGAAAATCAGTCAGGAGATATTGTTCCATTGGAGCTTGACCCTAATAATGGCATAAATTCTCTTTTACCCGAGACAGATACTGTTATTTCTTCTCCAATCAAAAACATTACAATGAAGGCAAAGAAAACATGAATAAAAGGTATGGAAACTCCAAGTAAAGAGAATAGGAAGATGAAGAAGATAACTAAACAATTAAGAAAATGGTTGAAGGAAGAAAACAAGGCCCAAAGGATAAAAGTGGAACCCACAACCATTGGCACCCAAAGTGAATACCTCCTTCAAACCATTGGAATTCAAATAGATAAATTCTCTAGCAAAGATATTGGGACCCAAACTGAAGGAATTTGCGAAATTGAAGAAATTTATTTTCGTGGGTTTTATGGATGTTGTTGTTCAAACATATTTTACAGAAGGTGTTCAAATAAATGGATGGATTTCTCAAGAAACAGTTGATGTTGTAGAAATAGCTGGTCAAACTGACTCAGTGATAACCTATGATAATGTGTCTCAGACTGTAGAAACACCCTGTTATGTTCCTTTGGTAAGGGAAGCTACCATCCAAATATTGCGAAGAGAATTGACAGAATCCCAACATGTTTTGGCTCAATACCAAAAAGAAGTAGTACCCTTGCAAAAACATCAGGAATTGTTGAAGAAATTTGATGACCTGACTGCAACAGATGATGATACTTTTTCTAGTCTAAAAAATGAGCAAGAGAAAGTAAAGAAAATACAAAATCAACTCCAGAAAGTTAGGGAGCAAATCAAAATTATTTGTTCTATCTATTTCGATGTTTTTTCTTGTAGGTATCCAACCACCAATTATGCGCTATTTCTAATTGAGAGATATTTGCTATTGAATATTAAAGCCATCCGGGTTGGTAAGCCAACTAAGTTCAAATCTACTCCAGATTTTATTAAATTTTGCGAGGAGCAGAATGCGCAGGTAAAACGTTTAATCTTTGAGTTATATTTGCATAAAATTTTCTTTGAAGATGAGAGAGATGTTAATCTTGTCCCCTTCATTGGGGATGCCCAATTTCAAGCATTCATTTCCTTTGCCTCTAACCAAGTTAAGTGGACCAAGGCCTACAATAATTTCCAGAGAAGGGAACATGATCTAGATCTATGGGTTAGAGGAGAACCTACTAAGACTTTACATATTTTTATTCAACATAAAAGGTTCATGGAACAACCAGGGGTTGTGACCAAATTGGGTCCTCTCCATAAATATACTGTAAAGGTAGGGGTAGAATATTTTTAGGATATCAAGGGATAATTTCTGTTAGCAGAAAAAAAGAGATGGAAAGCTTCTACAAACAATGTTAAAAATCGAGAGCCTTTCAGTTACAGGAATTTTAAAGCTATTTCTATTTGTTTAGATCTATACATCAATATCATTTTATGCATGGACCCTACCTGGATAGGCTACCGTTATAGGTGTCCCATCATTTGGTATCCTCCTGTTGGGTATGATGTTGATTATGAATTTCCAGAATTCCATGAGGGTCATGCTTTTGCAATGCTCAAGAAAAAGAATGGTTTTATGCTGTACCAAGAATCGACTTATCCTACCTACTCTTTGACACAATTACACCTTAATTATATTGTTTCATGAGGACATGCAAAAAGGTAAGTAGGGGAGTATGTTGAGTCACATAAAAGGTATGCTTTTACCCTTATATTAGCTTGATAAATCATTTACAATTCTGGATTTGTATTCACTTTTGGGAACAATTTGGAAGAAAATATTGTGAAATTTGAGTAAAATTAATTATTAACAAATTGCATGATTTTAGCAAAAAAAAAAAAAAATTCTTTCCTTTATGTGCATAAAATCAGAATTGGACAATTATTGTTCAATCGATGAAACAATAACACCAAAGAAAGAGAGAATACCGCTTCTTGATTACGCGGGCTACCGAAAGATAGGGAGGATGATGCTAGTTTTATAATAGAAATCCGATTGTTAGTTGCGAAATCCTAAGGATATCCTGATCCTTAGGATTCTCTTTCATCCAGTAGTTTTTTTATTAGGCTATATAACGCTGATGGGTGAATAGGATTGTAATATTTTTTTTTAAATAACTTCAACTTCAAGCTTTAATTTTCACCCTTGTTATCATTATCTTTGTATTAAGAACATACCATTCTCATTATGGTGATGATGTACCTTTTTTATTGACATTAATGAGAAACACAAAGTTTTCCTTTTAATTGTGTTATGAGCTTTTTCAGTAGTAATTTCTAGAGGCTTTGGGCCCGGTCATTGGGAGACTTGATGCTTCTTTGTGCCATCATTATTTCCTTCTTTTCTGCAATTATTGATTACTTTTATTTCAAAGAATGAAGTTAATTTTATCACTGTGTGATGTTATAATTATTTTCAACGATTTACCTTTATGTTTGAATAGATCTTTAGACGTTATTACCGTTACATTTGAATACTTTCTTTGATGAATTCCTTAGATTGAGCCATGTGTTACACTTAATTTTTATTCTTTCTGATTGATGTTAGAGATTGAATGATTAATTACTGTTATTTCCAATTAATGCTTGAGTAATTGATTGCTTTTCATTTGTTGTAATATCTCTTTTCATCATATTAGTTACTGCATATTTCAAATAGTAATATTTTAAGTGTGATTTCCTTTAATGCATGTGTTTGAGTTCATTTTACTTACAATTCAATTATGATTGGATCTAGATTTATGGTTTGATTATGATTTAATATTTGTTCTTGGAATTGTTTTAAATTATTGAAATTTGAAAATTAGAAATTGATTTTGAAATGATTGAGTAAATTTTAGAATCATTTAGTTCCAAAACAACCTCTAATCTCACTACACAGAGAATGCGAATACTCTTGAAATAAACAAATGCATCCCAAGTTGATAATTAATGTAGGTATTAAGATTGATTCATATAGTCATCTTAGTGCCTCAACAGTTACTAGTACCAAGCATAAGATGGGTCAGGTAGCCACAAAGAGTACTGCATGCACTAGGACTAAGCTTAACCCCCTCTGAAATAGGTCTCTGTAATGCTCGAGTATTCGTTCTATGGGCGAATAGAGGGGCTTGAAGCTCCCTAAAATGTCAACATCTATGTTTCAAAATGTATTATGACCATGATGAATTTTTGGATGCCTACCCTCGATGTCCTAACATGAAATATAATTTCTTCTGTGGCTCCTGGGGGGGATAATTTAGTGATTTTAGTTAATGATTATTTTTAGAGCATCTCAATTTTTCTTTAGGGCTTGTTTTGGTGAGAAAAATGTAAGAAGAGAAAAAAGGTCCCAGAACACTAGGTGCCTTATGGTCCAATGCTTACTTATGCTTCATGTGTGCTTTGGAGTGAACAATCACAAGTGTTATGAGACATGGATATGCGATGATCCTTTACAATCCTTTTCTAATTACCCTTTGTGTGATTTTTCCTTACAATAAATTGAAATGATGTGTGGATTATGGGTCACTTACACCTTGCCTAGTTAGACTACGTTTTCATTATAGGGAGATGGTAGCTCAACTTGTCTTAGGAAAAATTTCATATGCATACCCAGCCTCACCGAGAGGTGCAAGGGTGGTAGATATTACTTTCTTTATTTTTTAACAGTTTGATCCTAGTCCCAAAGCTTAATGCAAAATTGAACTAATATATTGCAAAAATTGAGAAAATTTTAATTAGTACAAGATGTGTGGATATCATGGGCCACTTACTTTTGAATAATTAAGCTACGTGTTCTGTATAATTATCAGCAAATGATTTTTTCAAAAAAAAATTGTGGATTTAGGGCCACTTACTTTCTCCCTAAAACTATGTGTAATTTTCAAAATAAAATACTAAAAGTAAAACTACCTAGTTGCTAAGCTAATTCAAGGTTAAGCATAGCACTTAAGTGTCCTAATAGTAGTCAAATACATAAAAAAAGTGATGGAAAATTATTAGAGGTTTCCAATCAACTTAAAAATGGGAAAATTCTTGCTAGCTTGTTGCGCGGGTTATCTTCCCACAGGCGCAGAGTGTGTGTCTGTCAGAGCAGAAGGTGTGTTGTCGAGTAGAATGAAGAAAAATTTCCCTCTTTGCTATGTAAAAATTTCACTGAGTGTGATGTGAGATGTAGAGAGAGTGTAAGGGTGGTTTGTATCAAACTGAGAAGGAAGAAGGACCCGCAACAATAACCATTAACTCAAAAATAAATAATCCAATGGCGTCACCATTCCTGTGGAAGTGTATTTGGCACAAGGGTGTACCAAATAAACTTCTTGAGAAAGTTGGCTATTACCTACACAAGGTCACAGATAAAAATGATTGTCTATTTTTAGTGGAACATATTTTCCATAATGTAAACTAATTTTGAGGGAAATAGAAGCATAAAACACTAAGAACAAAACAAAACACAAAATGAAAAATACAAAAGCTTGATGGAGAAAACAACCTAATAACACAAGTGGATAATTCTCCCTTTATTAGGTGCTAGTGGTTAAAAAGGATACAATGCTAAACACTTGAAGAGGGTCCTTTGAGCTATGGAACTCAAATACCCAAAACAAGGAGGGCTCCTTCCTTGAGTTCCTGAAAGGATCTCTTCCCTCTCTCAAAGGATTGTAGATCAAGATCAAATGGTTGAACTCTCTCTCTTGGACTGAGATGATGGTTGGCAAACATATGATTCCTTCCAATCCCTCTGTTGTTGGACTAGGCAAGCTAGTTTTTTATGAAGCAATTTTGCCAACATAGCAATGTGTCTCCATTTTTTCTTCCAATGGCTGGTTTATATAGAATTTTTTTGAATTGCTACTCCTTCTCTTGGCCTAGGATTGATAGTGATTCAAGAGTGGAGGAGATATTCCTTTTTGGGATGCACTTAATCCTCAAGGTGGCTCAAATACAGCTGTCCTTGATAGTAATAGGTGGAGAATAATCCTAACCAAGTGTGCCAAGTGGCCGCGAATGGTCTCCCTCTTCAAAACCATGTGACTATCGAAGGAATAGCCACATTGTGCACAAAATTACTTTGATGCTGGTGCGCTATCCCTTAATTGTTGTCTGAACCTAAGGAAAAATTAAATTTTTTTCCTTTCCTAATGTATTACTTCCTTGAATTTTTTTTTCTATACCTTCTGCTTGAAATTTTTAATGTCTTTTTCCTGTACGATTTTCTAGTGTTAACACCTAGTATAGGAGCCATAGACAATTGTATTAAAGATTGTTAGAAAATTGTCTATTGAGCACTAGTTTATTTACTGCTTTGTTTATTCATCTATGAAAAGTATTATTTTTAAGGAATTTAAGTTGGTTGTGTTATATATTATAAGAACCAAACCTATATTCTCTAGTGTCGTGGAAATTCAACATGGTATCAGAGCTACTTTGAAGGACTAGTTAATCAGAGTGTGCACAAAATAGCATACAGTTCAAGAGGGAGTTGGTTCCATTGTTGTTGAAGGAATAATAGAAATGGTGAAGCTTTCGGTTGGTCTACAATATGAGGAAAAATTGGATGGACTATCTAACTATATTCCGTGGAAGGAGAGGATCGAGTTGGTCTTGATGGTCAACAAGATTTATGACTTTTATGACAAAGAGATCAAGAAGCTGATTGACCCTAAGGATCCGAAGGTGTACGAGGAGTTGGATTTGAAGGCCAATTTGATCATCCTAGATGGTTTCAATGACCATTTGATTTCTCATCTATTTGGGAAGATCAATGTGCATGATATGTGGAGATCTCTTCAGGATCTATTGCAGAACAAGAATGAGAACCAAATTCTAGTATTGAAGGACAAGTTGAATAACACCAAGATGATGGATGGAGAAGAAACGGTGTCGTATCTAACGAGATTGTATTAGGTTCAAGATGAGCTTGCCACCATTAGAGAGACTATTACATATTCTGAGATGGTGGGTATTTATTTGAAGGGGTTTACTATGGAATGGAAGCCCTTCATCAAAGGGATCACTGATAGAGAGAAGATACTAGATTAGAACATGTTTTGGGATGAATTCATTAAGGAATAATTGCAAGATGAAGATATTCATTTGAAGAAGAAGGATTATGACAATGACATGGATCTTCCTTGGAGAATGAAGGGAAAGAAAAATAAGGATTTGAGTAAGATGAAGTGTTTCAGATATGGAGAGTATGGTCATTATTTGAGAAAGTTTCAAAAGAAGAAGAAGGCATATAGTGAGAAGAATAAGGGGAAGTAGGTAGTAGGTGTTGCCATTTACACTGAGATAGATGATCTCTCAAGAAGATTTGGGAGTGAATATTTTTCTTTTCTATCTCATTTCTCTTAGGGTGGAATTGATGAGACTGCATGATATGTGGATAGTGGTGCATTGAAGAAGATAATTGGTTCACTTGATGTGTTTGAGACTCTATCTGAGTGGGACTCAAAGTTTTACATGATGGCATCGACAAGAGTCAAAAAGAGATTAGTGGATCAAGTTTTGTGCCATTCAGGATAGATTCAAATCAGTTGATGCGATTTCATGATTTAATTTATGTATGATAACTCATATATAATGTATTTTATATCTCAGTAATCAAGCAGAAGGGGTTTTACATGATTTCCAGGATGGGAAAGTGAGACCCAGACATAAATTATCTAATTATACTAGAGTGGCCATCGAAGTCAGGAAGCATGGTCTGTATTGGCTGACCGGAAATCCTATAGATCATGAGAAGCATAAGAATAAGCAAGTACAGGTTCCAAAGGTTCATAGGGAGCTAAGTTCTAGTTGGAGCTTGTAGGTTCAAAGGGAGAATGTGCAACCCAAGAAGAGTGTGTTCTTAGTGAGGAGAAAGGGTGCTTCTACAACTGGTAAGAATGAGCTGTGGGAAGGCCTAAAATAATTCCAAGAGAAGAAGAAGTAGGAGGCTTCGTGTGGCAGTGACACTTTTGAGAAGGGAGAGATTCATGCTGTAGGGTATGTGGTAGTAGTGAACACTAGGAGTTGGGCTAATTTCACCAGTAGTGGTAGTGATGACGAGTTACTTCCTAGTGGTGGAAGTACCTCCCTTGCTAAGTAGGAGTGTTGATATTGGTATCATGGGAGGCAATCCAAACCGTAGGGTACATGCTTGTGGAGGAATTTGACCCACATGGGATTTGTGGGAAGGAGTACCCAAGTTGTGGGATTTTCACCTAAAGTTGTGGGTGTGAATCCAAGAGTCATTTTGGAGGTTATACCCTCGGATTATGTGTGGCACCCTTAGTCGAGCAAGGGGCTAAAAATAAAGCCAAGGGATGTTTTTTCAAATTAGGAAGAACATTTTTATTTGTGTAGTGGGTAAAGTGGCACAAAATTAAAGTTGACCTTGCTTTAGGAGAGCCCTAGAAGAAGGCTAAACATTTCCAAAAAGAATCATATAAATAAAGATGAGAGAATTCCTCATTTGGTATCCAATATCGCATCCTTTTCTTATGTGAAAGATAAAGCAAGGAGGTTGAGTATCATTGAGATATCTACAACCCTAGAAGCCTAGCGAAGAAGAAGATAAGGACTGGTTTTTGGTTTGATTTCTTGTGACTGTTTGGGTTATGTTTTGGAAAGAGAAGGAAACAAAGAAGAGGATATTAGGCTAAGGTTTTTGAGGGAAGATTCTAGGAATAAAATAAAAGTCTAATTTTTGTGTGTTGTTGTAGGTGGAAGAAACCTTGGTGAGGTTGAATAGTCTAAGAGGCAACCAAAGTCAGGCTACATCTTTCTAAGGAATCAACACATGAGTTAGGGTCTATTGGAGAGGGTTTTCATGTAGATTTGAGCTACTTTAGGATTACCTAGATAATGTTGAGTACCTCAAGGACTTCATGCTCAAATCTAAAGTGTTTTGGAGAGTAGTGTTGGACATCTTCAAGGAGAGAAGGGTAAAATATTGGAGGTCTTAGTTTCAATATATTTGGTTAGGCATCTAAAGATTATATTGGAGGACTGTAGTAGGTGTCCAAAAGAGCCATAAGTGTATACTTGTGAAGGAAAATAAGTCTGATAGGAGTGGGAGAGGTATTAGCCTAAGGGTTGTCTCTTTGAAGGACAAAAAAAGGAAGCCAAGTGGGCTAGTGTATCATCCCTAGTTCGTTATTGAATAAGGAAATATTTAATTAAAATAAGGGTAGCCTACAAGCCCTTGAATTTTCATCATTGTAGCAATAAAGGAAGGAAGAAGTGGGAAGATGAAGGAGTTGTTCAGAAATGGAGTTGTGAATAATTGATCAAAGTCCCTATGTGTTCACATCCTTGGTTGACAAAGGAGCAACTAGAGGGAAGAGTTTTTGGAGGCATGTTTAGTGACCTAAATGAATTGTGATCATTTATAGAGGTATATTGGTGTTTTTATATATTGGAAGCTAAAGGAACAACATATGTGATGTGTTTAGAATATGTGGATTGAAAGGAGTTAAGGAGCTGACTGCATCAACCAGTAAGTCAGTTGTATCTTGTTTAGGGTACATTGGTTGTTAAAGGACTAATACAAATACCTAGTTGTATTCTTGTATCAGTGATTGTTTGAGGGTCATGATCCCAGGTATTGGAACCCTAGACAGTTGTATTGAATATTGTTAGTATAATGAAATTGGGTTGAAAAAGTGAAAACATATCTATTGTGCATTAATTTGTTTACGACTATGTTTGTTTTACTGTGAAAATTAGTATTGTTGTGGACTTTGAGTTGGTTGTTTCATATATTGTAAGACCCAAACCTAGATTCTCTATTTTCATTGGAATTTAACACACTTGTAACCTATTGTGAAACCCTGGGCCCATTTACCATTCCCACATTTCGTCACATACTATTGAATGGAAGAAAACTTGCTTGATGCCATAAGGAAGTGACTTAGGGCCACTAACTAAGTAACCTTTGGAAATCAAGGGGAGCTCTTTGGGCCATTCTCCCTAGCCACAATACATGGCCCATGTTCAATATCTTTAACCTACCAATATCTTGAGTTAGGGATAATGTCTGCCCCTTGATGCTACAAAATCAACACTTAATTTAACTAAGGGAAGCATTCTCAAACACTCCAAGTGGGTCCTTGAAGTCTATCAAATTGATTTAGGGACATAGGATTTTTTATAATGTCAACATATTGATCATATGTAGAAATGCATAAGAGCCTCATTGCTACCTTTTGTACCATGTCCTTCGACCTATCATCACAGTTGTCTCCAGTATCTGATCAAGAAATCTTGCAATTAGCTTCCAAATCCACACAGCTTGACAACTCACCAACCTAGCTATAATATACTCGGTCTTTGCAGTCCTAAGTGTGATAGATGTCTACTTCCCTCCCATCCAAGATATCATAGAATAGTCCAAACTAAATCATCATCCTAATGCTCTCTTATTGTCTTCAACACTCTCTGCCCAATTTGAATCTGTATATCCCTGCAGTTGTACTTCATTTGAGACATATCTCAATCCATATCCAATTGCACCATGCATTTACATCAACACATGTTGTGTCATAGCTACTTTTTTATCACCTTTATTGGTTTCTCCCTTTGACACTAAAACATATCCTGTTGTGGAAATCATGGATACTCTTCTAGTTAGATTTTTGATATTAGTTACCAAGGGAGTGGCCATGGAATGGCTATCCAGCATCCCAAATCTCTGAAGGATCATAATAATATTCTTCCTTTAACCAAGGAATATATCACCCGACTTTTGCAACATTTCTAGTCCCAAGAATTAATGTATCCAACCAATATCCTTCATCTCGAACTCAATGGTAAATTCCCTCTTACATTAGAGTGAGGCTTGAATACTCCCTCAATAACGAAATAAAATCCTTCTGCCACAAATTCTCCCTCTTTCATGTGAGTATTTATGTTCCTATTAAAAGCAAGACTCATCCAATACCCATCAATCCAAGAATACCATGCCTAAGGTTCATAAAAATCTTTCTTCAGTCTACGAACATGATATTTCTTCTCATGTACCTCAAAGCCCCAAAGTATCTCTATGTACACTTCTTCTTCCTCAATTAATCCATTGAGGAAAGTGGTCTCCACATCCACTTGATGTAATTTCCAACCCATAATATAAGCAACATAAATAATCATTCTAATAGAAGTGTACCTGAAAAATGGAGCAAATATCAACTCATAGTTTTCTTCCTTCATCATGGCATGCTTCAAAGTTGTTGGTCTTCGTTCTCCCTCTAAACTAGGAGATCTTCTGGTCATTAGTACAATTTCTCCCTTTTGAACATAATGTTGAATTTTGTAGCTATGTTTGGTCTTCATAAGTAATAATTTATCCCTTCAAATATGAATGTAATAATAAATACAATACATGTTCTTCAAATCAATTTTAAAAGAAATAACTTGAATTTTTAAATTTGAATTTTTGGATCCAAGAAGGTCAAGCTAGACTAGCTTGCTAGAAGACTCTATATAAGGCACTCGACCTCCTGCTCTTGGCATAATCTGGATAACACACAAGACATAGTATCTTTTTCTCATCTAAGTGAAGGAGACAAGACAAGAAGGACAAAGGAAATCCAAGAATTCTATCTCTCTCTGCCTGACCTTGAACGTGTGGAAGAAAAGTCGAGTTTCTTGGCATATATAGGCAATAGGATTGAGGTTTTATGGGTGCAGAAGAAGGCCAAAATTTGGTCTTAGAATATTAGACCAGGTTGAGTTTATTAGGAAACAATTTGAATTGATAAGAAGACATTTTTACCAGGTTTGACTAGGGTTGTGTTGCTGGTCAGTTTGACCTTTTTTTTTACTAGAAGAATTATATGTTATCTCTTGTTGAATTGAATAATTTATCTAAGGAAAAGGTTGCTAGGTTTTTCCCCAAGTGAGTTTTCCCAGGGTAAATACTGTTTTTTCTTTGTGCATCATTGTATCATTGTGATCTCTACTTCCCTACTTCTTTTTATATTTGATGATTAACTGGAAGTTCTAAAATATAAAATCTATATCAATGGAGCCAATTACCAGTTTCATAAATTAGTGCTTGTTTCTATTTCACTTGAAAAATAACATGGTATCAAAGCTTTGATGAAGAAAAAAAATTAGATAACTCTATGAAGACTCTCCGAAGTAGAAAAAATCTATTTTTTATGAAATTATTTTTATGTCCAATAATTCTGAGCAGATGGCTCCCTCTTGTAAGGAAGGAAAAATGCTAGAAGTTGCATCAAAATTCAAGGCATGGAAGAAGATAATTGATCTATTTCTTGATGAAAATGATTTCTTACAATATGTAAGAGGAAAGGTGACTGAACTTGAGGATGATGAAGGAAAATCTGAACATAGAAAGGCTAAATTCAAGGAACAAACTATTATTATTTAATCCATAAAAGGTCATTTTATCCCATTTTTGTCATGATTACAAGCTTCCAAGAAAGCACATGATTCCCTAGTAGGATTGTATACTATTGACCACATTGGATAGAAAATGCCCTTGAAAAATCAACTTTGAGACATTCAAATGTCTAGTTCAGAGTCTATGGAATCCTACTTCATGACGATAGCTCATTTAAGAGTCAACTTTAATCTGCAGGATAAATTATTTGTGGATCAAAATTTGTGACTACTGATATTAATGTGATGCCTAAATCATGGGACTCATTTGCATCTAGTATTTGTGGAAAAAAATAAATTCTATGTTTTGAAGAACTATGGACCTCATGTACTCAAGAAGAATCTATACTTATATCAAAATTAAATATTCAAAGACCCCAAGAAAGTGATTTCGAAGCATTTTCAACTCATTCCAAGAAATTTAGAGTAAGAAAGAAGTTTGGTTTCCAAAGAAGAAATTTAGGTAGAAGACATGCTCCTAAGGAAAAGAAAGATATGGGAAATATTAAATGCTATAATTGACACAAATTTGGTCACTATAGAAACCAATGTCCTTAAGGATTCAATGATATAAAGAGGAAGGGAAAGAAACATGCTTCAATAATAGACATTTTTCGTGATGAACATGCAAATAAATACAATAATGGAAACCCAAGTGACCAAGATTTCTTCTTTTTCTCTTCTCTTACAATTTTTTTTGTAGATAGCAATGACATATCATTGGTAGATAGTGGCGCCTCCATCCGTATGAAAATATATCGTGAAAATCCCACATATTTGGTAGAAAAGAGATATTCGAAGAAAGTAGAACTTGGAGATAACAATAGTTATGTCATGAAAGGTGTTGGGTGAACATACATTGAGATGGAATCAAGTGGAAACATTGATCTAAGCAAGATAAAATATGTACTAATTTTGAAAAAATATTTTTTCTCTTCTTCAAGTTTGGAAGATAAAGGATATATAGTAGCATTTGTTGATGGAAAATTCCTTGTATGTCCCGAGGGATCAAGTATAGATTATACTAGAAAATTTGGAGTTTGTGAAGGATGGTTTTATCGAATCTTGGGACAACCAACTCAAGCATTAGTTCATGATAACATTAATCTATTTGAACTATGGAATATTTTATAGGTCAATTTGGACATGATCCCCCATGAACTGGTCAAACTGGACATCATCCCCAGGACCAATGAAATAGGGTCTATCATCCCCTATCATTTCAGTTGCTACATGCCCTAAGACAAGAACAAACCATTCATGACTTCTATTGCAATATTTCCAAGGTTTGAAGTATATGTTATATCACTTATGAGCTCACTAGCGCTGCCTCTCAAGGGAATAACTGCGTTGGATATGTAACACCCTCCATTCAAGGGTGCACTACAATGCACTTACCAACATTCAAGAATGCATTGGTCAAATGGGAGCGAAATTCTCATTGTTTCGGAATCTCCACATGGCCAGTGCCTTCTAGAAGAGTCCATATGTGTCAAAATTCAAATCCAAGTGTCCATCTAACACCTCTAGGTTTGGGAACATTTCTTGCCTATTATTAAAAATTCATTGATTGAGAAACTACCATCAGTTACCCTATAAATTGAGCATAGATCCTAGTGCTAAGGAGGGAAGAATTTTGGTAAAGAAATGCTTTTGGATTCTCAATTGAGAGAGTGGTTGAAGTGATATGATGCTGGTGAGATGTTGATTGTGATGAGGCAGGGATGAAGCTGGAGCTGGTGACATCAAATCGATCATTGGTTGTAACCTCCCCCTTCTACTCATTAATAAATATTGTTGTTCATTTTCCCATATATGTATCTGTTTATGGTTCTATTTTTCATGAAATAGATTCTTAACTGATATATATGTTTCATGTTTAATCAATTTAATTAATTAAGATAAATAGGCATCTGTATATTGCAATCTCTTTTATATTTAGTGTTTATACTTGTAGGAACTAGTATGGAAATCTAAATTGGATTAGAAGCTACAACAAAAGCGATAGAATGAGAATAGGAAGAGCTTGGATCACAAGTAGGTTATTCTATATTTCTGTATGTCTATTTACTCTTAGAGAAAATGATAGAAAATAATTTAATCTGTTGTTATACGTGCATAGCACCACACCTAGGATATTTTATTTATCCGTAGATCATAATTATGCATAACAACATAGAAGATATGTTCACATTCAAGGTTAAATATCTCATATAAAGGGAAATTTTCTATGTTTAATCCTTCCACCTAGTTTAATTTTGATTGCAGAAATACCACAAGTCGAAACACCTTTAACTCCAACTCATTTTGGGGCAGAGATTTACCTGTACGAGTCTTTTCCTCAATCACCTGCCTCTGCTTTTGTTGATCCTGTGTTTATTAGAGCTCCCATAGATCCAATAGGCTATGCATTTTGTCGAAAAACCATGCCTGAGCAAACTTCTTTGGCTGGACCATATGTTCCAATTGCGACAGCACCTGCTTTTGCTACCTCGTCGATGTTCACAACTTCACCAGAGTCACATTTATATGGCGGCCCTTCCGTCCCACCTGGCTACCAATCTTTATCCATAACCTTCTTTGGTGCATCCTCAAACCCATGGACTTCACTAATGTCATCGTTTGGTATTATAACGGGTAAATCTATAGTGATTAATAAACGACTGGATCCTTTATATCCATCATTATGGAAATATCAAGCCGGTCCATCTAGGTATATTCCATCTAGTACAATTTCAACTGGACTCCTTGCATTTGGAGAACAATATTTTCCATCTTATTATACTCCTCATGCTAGGGAGAAACCTATGGTCACCCACTTCGACAGTTTTCTTTATTTATTTGGTCATCCTAATGTCAGAATGAATGTTTGTCAATGGCATCCCACTCTACCTCTCTAACTGAAAATGGTTGTACACTCGTATCAATCAGTTAAACCTATTTCACTCCCATCAGCTCCACTTGTTAATACATATTTACCCCTGTTACAGACACAAAATTTTGTACCTCAACCATCTCAGGCGGGTCCTTCCACCCAATACCCCCAAGTATTGGGCCCTCAGACTCCAACTCCTTCGGTTGGTTTACAACAACCACCTGTATCCAGAATAATTTATTCACAAGTTGGATTATCATATTATGGGATGTCACAGCCACAACCAGGTTATACCTATCCTCAACCAAATCCAATTTATCCTAATTTTTGTTATAACATTAGTGGACAGAACCCTTGGTAGTCACAATCACAAATTCCACAACATTCATTTCAACAAGTAACATATCTAGGTTTTGGTCAATAGAATCCTCAAGCATTTTCTTATCAAAACAACCCTTATCTGGGTTACCAGCAACAAACTCCTTATGCTAGTGCTCAAAGTTCTGTTTCCCAAGCAATTCCATCATACCCTGGCTATGCTCAACCCAACCTCAATCAACAGTTTCCCTTTGTTGAAACTATATAATTACCATATTTAAACCAACTCACCAATGATCCAATAAATTATGCTCCTTGGTGGCCAGTGATACCTCATAAATTACCCTTGGATATTCCTAAGTTCAATGTAAACACTAGGGAAGATCTGTAGACTCATGTAATGACTTATCATTTATGGTGTTCATCAAACTCCTTAAATGATGACTCTATTCGACTACGTCTTTTCCAGCATACACTCACTGGTTCGGCCGCAAAATGGTACATTGAGTTACGAAGAGATTCTTTTGATAATTTCACTGCCCTAGGTAATGTATTTCTGACCCACTTCCAGTTACCCAAACGATATGAAACTGCAACGGAACCCTTGAATAATTTTAACAAACCATTGCTACTCACATTTCTTATCATATTCATGAGTGGCATTGTTGTCATAGAATGGTTAATGCATTTGTTCCTGATCAACTCCTTACTGAGTGGTTCATTAATTACTTGTTACCATCTATAACTGAGGATGTGGATAAGGGTGGTGTCTTCACTTAAGAGCAGGTCATTCCTCGTTCCCAATATTTAGACATGATTTACACTCAGTCTGGCATGCTCTATAAGAAAATTACCAACGTGCCGCGATCTAATTTTACTGTTCCTCCTTCATCAAAGGACTCTCATGTCAGAGATGGTATGATCGGTACTGCAAGCACACATCATAGTATTTCATTTGATACTACTCCTTCTTCCAAAATCCATGCCGTGTCATCTGACAAGGGAAAAAGTGACAAGCAACCCAGAAGTAAGAAAAAAGGGAAATCAAAGAAAAAAAAAACTTCTACCTTGCAGGAAATATCATCTGATCAATCCACTGGAAATCAGAAACCTCGTTACCCTTGCATAATCTGTAATGAGGAACACTTTGTTCGGGATTGTCCTCACTACTCTGAAGTTTCAAAAATGGTTAAGACAATGCATGCATCAACTTTGTTGACAAATGCATTTCTGAATTTGGACACAAATTTGGTTGCTACATATCCAACTTCTAGCTCACAAGTTCTTCTGTTGTCTGTCTCGAAGCCATTGACTGATGTTTTGGTGTAAACATGTAATAAATATTATGGTAGTCAGGCTACTGATCAACCTACTACCTCGACCACAAATTTCTCTAAGGAATCAATACCACCACCTAATATTCCTAAATTAACAATCAAGCCACCAAAGGGAGTCGTTCATAAATCGAAATTTAATCCTCAAGCTAGAGCTGCTCAAAATTATAATATATTTGAATATTTGGCTCAATCCCCTTCAAGTATGTTAGCGCTTGAAGTTCTAAAACATTTTCCCTCCTAGAAACAGGCTTTGTTTTCAGAAATTGGAGGAATTGATCTGATAGATTCCAATCTCATTGTCTTTAATCATACGGGCTATGTGATGCAATTACCAACAGAATTGGCATTCTCCATCCAAGTAAATGTTCTCAATCACCTTGTTCACCGTACTATTACTGGTGAGGGAGCATCTACGTGCATTATGTATCTAAACTATTGGAAGTCACTTGGCTCACCATGCCTATCTCAATCGCCAACGACGTTGAAAGCCTTCGACGAACATACATATAAGCCTTGTGGTATTATCAATAACCTACATGATGAACTAGGGGGGAAAAAGTTAATGTTGAAGTTGAGGTTGTTGACGGACCCCTTGACTACAATATTTTACTCGAAAGGCCATGTGGATATTCTATTACTGTAATCATTTCTACATATTTTAGAATGATCTCCTTTCCACATAAAGGTGTCATCATAGTCATAAATCAACTATCCTTCTTTGCCTCCAGTTCCCAAGTAACTGGAAGTGTTTTGTTAGTTCACGCACCCGAACTCGCACTTCAAAACATTGGTGTAGGAATATTAAAGGATTCCACTCTCATGGGAACCTTTGCATTATTGTCGCCTGCGAGATCGACATAAATTGCAAGTATAGATACCTGCTACATGATCTCTTCAACTCCATCTAGCTTAAGGAAGAGTATGGATGATTTTGAATTTGTTACGTTGGATGAATTTCTGTAGCCCAACCTAATTGAGCTAACACAGAAATCAATCTATCTAGCTTGGGCGGCGAATTCTAAATCATCGTCGCCAGTCATTTGGGTTGATCCTTTTTTAGGTATAAAAGGTGTCTTTTTTAATGCCTATTTATCCTACATTAATTATCAATCCAGGAATGAATTTTTATTTCAAGAGTGTACTCAGTCTAAGGCGGAAATTTATCCAAGAGTAATGCTCTTAAATTTGTAGTACAGTGTTCTAAATAAAAGAGTAAATGGATTCTTGGAAAATAAATCTAATTATAATAACATGAACTCAAATGCTTTGAAATCCAACTATTCACTCAGCAAACATCAATCGAGGATACAGTAGAAATAACTCATTCCTCTAGAAATTGATGCAATTGAAAGGAAAATGGAACAAGATAATCAATCTGGGAATGTGGAAGCAATAATAATTATTCTCTACAGCTGACAGTCCTGCTTTAAAGAAATCAAAGGGAAATAGAAATTGCACTAAATAATTAATGCTGCTAATGAAAGTAAACTAGGAAAGCTCTCAAAACGAAACTCTTTGCAATTAATCAACTGAAATGTGCAACAACTCTAGAATTGAACAACAAATCCTATTTAATAAATGTAAACAACAAACTCTAATTAATGGGATCGCATGGAAAATTCTATTGAACAACAATCTGTAATGGACAATAATCAAATAGAATCCAATGCTGCACAGCGTATCTCTGTTAAAGCATAACAAGACAAATTATATAGAATTAAGGTTCTTGTTAAATAACAAAAGAACAGCAACGCGATTCGTTAATATAACACACTGGAATAAGTAATGAACAATAAAACACTTACTTGCAAACCATAATGAAAACAAATATGAACTATCTTATAATGATAATTGAAAGGTAATGCTACAACCAATAGATCGATCCACCAGGGCCGAGCCTGTAACCACCAGTGGAACGCCACTGGGCTTTACTCCAAAGTTAAGAAATTAAATGGCAACGAAATCTTGTATTAATCAGGCATAAATAATGTTTACAAACAATTGCACTCTGTTTTAATTAACAAGAGTCGATGCACAATTCTGAAAATTACAACAGGAATCTCCTCCTCATGGCAATACATGCTCTCCTTTTATAATCAGAAAGAGGAGAAAGTAAATAGTAAATGTGATCTCTCATAACAATATTGGGTTGTCTCCAACAACTTGATCAGCAAGAAAAGATATTTCCATATATCCTTCAACAAGAACAAGTCGAATTTGGATTTGCAGCTGAGATAATTTGGAAGACGGTCGCAATAGTAAATCTAAGAAAATCATGCTCAAAGAATATTTTGTTTTACTCAATAAAGGTTCAATTTGGGCAAACCATTCTATATTAAAGTTAACTTGGTCCGTTCTGGACAAAGCCCATGTTCCATATTTTCCATATTCTTCTCCATTTTACCAAAATATCAACCGTAAAACTGTCACTTCTTATTCCAGCAAATTTCTGAGTTGGAATATTGAATGATGTGCTGGAGATCAAATCTGCAACCTGGAAAATATCTTGGAGGCTAAAATGGTGAGTGATGTTACAAAATATATTAATAATCCATCATTGATAAAATTATGCATAATAATTATCAATTTATTAAAAATAAAGGAGAAAAAATAATATTTATCCATAAGAGCATAAAGAATTATAAAATGGATTTATATGATAAATTATGATAAATTACATGATAAAGAAGAGTAGAAATGAATGAAATAGGTGTTAAAAAGTGGTCATATTAGCTGCTCAACATACCTCCAAACTGAATATATTGCATGCCCTCATCCAACCCAGAACTGAATATATTGCATGTCGCCATGCAACCCAAAGAAAAAAATCCATGTGTTAACCAAGCAAAAAAATTGTTCATCCCAACTCATGAAATGGATAGAACAAATGAATTTTTCCTCAAATAATGAAAATTCAATTTTAGCAATCTTGATGAAGGTGTAACAATTTTTACGGTTGACGTTCAACTATATGTATATGAAGTTGTAGAAAAATGTGACATAAGTAACAACAAACTTCATTAACCATTTTCTCAAAAATCCGATCGCCTTGATGCACGGATCATGAGATATAAAAAAAATGGCTGTAGGTGATAGTGCATAATTTTCGAAATTTTATGAATTAATTTAGCGTGAAATTATCTGGGTTTGTGTATTTTAATGATACCTCTTTGTTATCTAGAAATCACAAGAATTCAATTCATAGTTTTAGAGATATATGCAAATCAATTTCTGCACTGTATAAAAATGAAATTGTATACCTTAAACGAGAAAGAAAGTAGAAAACATCCATCATGTGTAGCAATTCCTCCCCCAAACTGAAGAATTAGCATGTCCTCATGCAATGCTAGAAAACAAAGAGAGGTGGTTGCTACAATCTGTTGAACTTTATTCTTGGTGTCAAACAACATGGAATAAGGGAGGTGTTAAGGATGAATGAGAATATCAATGGATGATAAAGAATATTACTGACATGGTCATAAGAAAGAAATGAAAGAAAACAACACTCCCCCAAACTGAAAGATGAGATGTCTCTGAAAAATGGGAAGTGGTAAAGATGTGGAATGAATGATGATAAATAATGCTCAATGGATTTTCATGAAATTCTCCTAAATTCATAATAAATCAAAAAATTATGCTATTTTACCTCAAGTGTTACCTCCGAAAAAATGTGGAATGACATGTAGGGGCTGGCCTTTGTTGAAGCTGATGTAGGCTAAGCGGATACTGAAAGTGATGCAAAAGGTGGAAGCCATGCAAACACATTATGTCTGAAGAATTGTGTGCGTTCGCGAGCCTTTGCTGTTAGTTGCAATAGTGTGGTCGTGCTGCGAATAGAATTTCCCCCAATACTTATTTTTCTCCTGTAAACAAATCATGATTCTGCATGCAAAGTTCTTGAATCCACAGTTTTAGTTTTTAATGTCAACAGATAAGATGCATGCAAACATTTTAATCAGAAAAACATTTATATAAATGAAGTATGAATATTGTGGCAAATCAGCAAAATAGAAGAGCAGTGTACTGCACAGCAATTGTACAACATGGAAAGGCAATAATACTTATGATATGATAAAAATATTATCGCATTACTGAAATCAATGCACATTTTGAAATCGTGAGTAGATATGGAAATTTTTATGTAACGATTCGAAAATAAGGGAAAAGGAGAGCTGATGTGAAAAAAAATACCTATGCGGTCATTATCCACATAAACCATTATGATCGATTTATAAATAAATTTCATACATAAGAAGTTCCGAACAAAGGGTTTAGGGGTATACTCTCATTTGATATTAGATAAAGATATAAGAAAAGGGTTTATCATTACTATTGATTTGTGAAAAATATGACCCCAATACCATTAGCAGAGCTCTGTTGCCCACAGGTGTCTATAACCTTGACAAAGTTGCTTTCTCACCCTTGGAACCATTATCCTTTATTTATGCCTAGGGAAGTGTTGTGTGATGTCATGATGGAGGCCACTGTGCTGGCTTAGGAATTAGATGAATCACAATGCCATTCACTAGGAAGGAGTGAAAGGTGGACAGGTCGGCTCGTGATGAGACCTCGTGTTCCAAGGACTTTTCATTTTTCTGAGTTGTCCATTGGATCATATCCCTGGTGTGGTGGCCATAATGGGAATTCCACTTCACTGCTCCCTTATGATCATGGTAGGCTGGCTCTTGATGAGACCCCCTATCCTCCATCTACCATATCATAGAATTGTCAATAATCATATAGAGATTTTTTTCTTCTTTTTTCATGTAGCACTTCCCTATTTATGTATAGAGGATGGCTTAACACTCCTTAAGAGTAGGGATGGTGGAAGAAGTCTTAACATCTCAATAGATAAAGTATGCCCTTATTCTTATTCAATAAATAAAAATCAAAGAGAGTTATGAATATTTAGGGAAGAACCAACATGATAAAGATAACCGATCATATTAATTTTAGTGAAAATAAAGACAACAAAGTGATATAGATGATTGTGTCCTTTCCTTTTCTTATCACTACAAAACAATTTCTTAAAAATTACAATTTATCTTGATTTGCTGATTCTAGTAACCTCTAATTTTTATGTCCTTTAATAAATTGTATGTTTGCCTTTCAAAGAGTCATGAATAATTCAGAAAAGTCCTAGAAATGTTGTTTAAAAAACAAGAAAAAAGCACTCAAAAAGTTTTGTTCTTTAGATGAAACAATTGTTGTTTCTTAAGAGGAGCAGCAAAAACAATCTGTGAAAATGTTGTTCCTTTTGAAAGGAACAGAAAAAAAAAACACACAAATGCACTCTTCCTTTAGAGGAATGGTTGTTGTTCCTTAAGAGGAACAACAAACAAATATAAGCACGCAAGATTGTTGTTCCTTAAGAGAGATGGTTGTTGTTCCTTAAGAGGAACAACATGAAAAATAAAGGCACACAAAAACGTAGGGAACAGGAAAAAAACTACATGCATAAATTACTGTAGGGAACAACGAAGGAAAAAAATAGAGGAAAGAACAAAAATAATGTACAATTTATTGTCAAGCAAATCTAATCAAATAGAAAGGAAATTTTATGTACAAGTTTCAAGAAAAACTAATTTTTAACAGAATTTATGCTACCGAAGAATTGCCTCCTGAAATTTGCATGGTGGGGTCCTTATTGTTCAATTTTCAGTGGAGCGGAAATTACAATTTGAATGGATCAACACCTAAAACACAAAAACATAAAATAAATTAGAAAAGAAACAACACTTTATTAAGTTACAACAGCTATGATGTTATTTCCTAAGGGAATATCAATATGTTAATTGAAAAAAATGATCTTTTTGAAAAATGTTTTGGTAACAGTGACATGAATCTTCAAATGGAAACCAATTATTCATTTCTTCTTGTTATGAATCTGTTAGGTAATGAACTGGATGAAATGCTCTTGTTTCACTAAAATTTCTTTCAAGAATCACTCGTCCATAAATTGACCTTCTTTGTTCTCCTAAGACCTGCAAAAAACGAGTGTCTACCTGCAATAAAACATTAAATATGGAGAAAGAGAGGTGCGCAGACTTCCCTAATCCAATAATTGTGCAAAAATCTAGTGATTAGTTACTCTGTATAACAAGTCCACGAACAAAGTAAAATTAATTTATTACCTGCAGGAGAGCAGTGGCCAATCATGCTAACTAGCAGTGTTTCAATCATAACTTCTTTGTTTTTTGTCCGATTTGATTAATTCCAAAGACAAATGAGAGCTAATTCGAATTTTTATCTCCAATAGAAATAGGTTTTAAAAATTCAATGCAATGGTATGTTAAATTTGCTTAGAACAACCTGCATAATAGAGTCATTTTCGATTTTCCAGTTCAGACCAACACTTGATATTTTAAGCATAAATTTTTCGTTTGATGGCGGATTGAACCGATTAAAATTGGAAATGAAATTAGATTCATTTATTTATCTCCAATAGAAACAGGTTTTGAAGAAAATAAGAATTGACGGGTCAAATACGCTAGTGAACAGCCGCGAAAATAGAGTTTCAAGAGTGCTGATTTATGATAGGAAGTTAGTATTTTGGTCATAAATTCCTCATACGATATCAAAATCGAGTGATTAAAATTGTGTTGTAAAATATATTCATAGTTTAATCTACCATAGAAATATGTTTTAAAAATATAGTCATTTAGGCCTCCAAAAACGGACTGTCCCAACTCTGTTCTTGAGCTTCCTACTAGACACCCTATCAATGTTTTGGTTCTAAATTTTTCGTTTCAAATCCAAATGGAGTGATTAAAATTGGGTTTGAAATTAGAAATCAAGGGATGCTTATAATATAAATAAGTTTTAAAAATATTCACTTTTGGTCCCTCAAAACATGACTGTCCTAACTTTGTTTTCAGAAATTTCATCAAGCTCGCAAGCCAAAAAAATGATATTCAAACAATTTTTCCATATTGGTGATAAAAAGGAATATGAGTATTTGTAGAATTTTTATTTTCAATATAATGCATCTAAATATACAAATAAATTAAAATATTTATCACCGATGTTGATTTCCACAGCGTGTTGCAACAAAAACAACTATTTTTACAAAAATTAAAAAAATGTGTTTATTTTATTTCCTTATTTATTTTATTTTCTACACTAGCCTACTCTGATTTGGAAAATTAATATGATTATGTATAAGAGTATTTCCAGTGTAACCATTTTTGAAATAAGGCTTCATGTATGTACATACCCAAATTTTAAAAATGCATGTTAATAAAAATTAGGGTATGAGAAGCCAACTTCCCTTGAAAAGATGGTGCCAAAAATTGTTGAAGCATGGAGTGATGCTGCAAACAAATAGAGTGAAACCAATCTTCAATATATCCCTTACTTTCTTGATTTCCCATAGCCATCGTATCATGAAGTTCTTGAGCTTTGAAAATGGTTTTTTGGTGCAAACTAGAAGAAACCTCATTTTCTTTCATAACTTCTACAATTTTTAGATTTGATACATTCTGAGTCTCAGTGTAAGTTTTCTCCAATGGTGCACGTGAGATAGAATGGGTGGGAAGGGTGCGTGAATTTTGTAGTTCAACATTGTAAGCATGTTGTACTGGTTTATTGTGGTGAGGGTGTGGAATGAGTTGAGTAGGAGATTGTGTAGGGAATGGAGCCTCTTCATGATGTAGTTTATTGGGTTGAGTGGATGATTTTGATAGGCAAGAAAGGTGTTGTGGAAGAGCTGGAATATGTGTTTTTGCTACAAGATGAGGGAGAGTAGTCATGCAATCATAAGGTGAACCATGCCAAGCCTGTAGACAAGATTGGTGGTGGTTATATTGAGATTGGCATGGCTACCTTAATATATGAATATTCCATAATGAATTATGCAAGTAAGAGAATGGAGAGGAAGTGTTTTGAACCATTATACCTATAGGCCACGATTTCCATGGTTTTGACCTTGTTGCAGCCTCCCCATCTCTTTGATATGCTACTTCCATCCTAGATAAGGAAGAACAACTATCTATGGGATGATCCTTTCGGTAATGAGGGAAAAACACTTCATAAAAATCTTGATTTTTCTAAACTTGCAGAACATTCAATTGTGAATTTAGAGAGCTAATAAAATCAACTTTAGACTTTTCAAATAAAACATTGATTTTAGCTCTTATATCTTCTGTTCTTGTAGTAGATTTGGAAAAGAAAGAACAAACGTCTCTAGAATTCTTACCAGCCTTGGAGATTCCTCTTGAATACCTTATGCACAACTCACAAACATCATCATATGATAATTGAAAAACATCACCTTTTCCTATCATATTTAAGAGTTCTAAAAATTGATCTTTGATTCCTTTAAGAAGGAGTGTTTTCAACATCTCTTTTTCCAAATGCTTATGCTTTGATTTTTGAAGGTTGTATCGAAATTTCTCCACATAGTCCTCCAAGCTTTCATCTTCCCCTTGTATCATACTAAAAATATCTTCATTGGATTTGCAGTAGTCTTGGTACTTCTTCAAGAATATGTTCTTCATGTCCTCCCATGTTTGGATGTTCTTCCCACCTAGGCTCATGAACCATCGGAGAGCTACTCATTTTAGAGTAATAGGAAACACTTTCAACATTTGATCATCAGTACAATAATAATATCCTCTACAAAATACTTCAAACTCAAATAAGAATGTATCTCAATCTTCATTTTTCAAGCCATGAAAATTTGGTAGAGACAATGGGGGGATTATGTGCATTTGTGTCACTCCAAGATCTTTGATATGAAATTCAAAAGTTCCAATGTGAGCCATTTCTTACCATAATAGAAGATGTTCTTCATTTGTTTCTTTGAGGATCCTCCTTCAAATGTTCCTATCAATTTTTAGTGAAATGGGTGGCACTTACATCACCACTCGAGTGGAATTACAAGATTTTTTTCAAAAATTCTACCTATAAAATTCAAAAAAACACAAGCATTCATTCCTACCTTAATATTTCACTTAATTTTGCTGTGAAGCGGGCCAGTGAACAAGTGTGTTCCTTGCTCGGTGCACAGGTTCTTACCTTCCGTCTTTAATACCCAATTATTCCTAAGTAGAAAAAATCAAATATGCATCACTCTTTCTAAATGGCATACACTATCCTCGGAAACGATGCCAAAATGTTGAGGTATAAAAGGTGTGTTTTTAATGCCTATTTATCCTACATTAATTATCAATCCGGGAACAAATTTTTATTTCAAGAGTGTACTCAGTCTGAGGCGGAAATTTATCCAAGAGTAATGCTCTTCAATATGTAGTACAGTGTTATAAATACAAGAGTAAATGGATGCTTGGAAAAGAAACCTAATTACAATAATATGAACTCAAATGCTCTGAAATCCAACTATTCACTCAGCACACATCAATTGAGGATACAGTAGCAATAACTCATTCATCTAGAAATTGATGCAATTGAAATAAAACTGGAACAAGACAATCAATCCGGGAACGTGGAAACAATAACCAGTATTCTCTACAGTTGACAGTCCTACTTTAAAGCAATCAAATGAAAATAGAAATGGAACTAAATCATTAATACTGCTAATGAAAGTAAACTAGGAAAGCTATTAAAACCAAACTCTTTGAAATTAATCAATTGAAATGAAAAACAACTCTAGAATTGAACAACAAATCCTATTTAATAAATATGAACAATAAACTCTAATTAATGGGATCGCATGGCAAATTCTGTTGAACAACAATCTGTAATGGACAAAAATCAAACAGAACAGAAAATGAATCCAATGCTGAACAATGTAGGTCTGTTAAAGCATAACAAGACAAATTATACAGAATTAAGATTCTTGTTAAATAAAAAAAGAAAAGCAACGCGATTTGTTAATATAACACACCAGAATAAGTAATGAACAATAAACCACTTACTTGCAAACCGTAATGAAAACAAATATGAACTATATCACAACGATAATTGAAAGGTAATGATACAACCATCAGATTGATCCACCAGGGCTGGGCCTCTAACCACTAGTGGAATGCCACTGGGTTTTACTCCAGAGTTAAGAAATTAAATCACAACGAACTCTTTTATTAATCAGGCATAAATAATGTTTACAAACAATCGTACTCTGTTTTAATTAACAAGAGACGATGCACAATTCTGAAAATTACAACAGGAATCTCCTCCTCATGGAAATACATGTTCTCCTTTTATAATTAGAAAGAGGAGAAATTAAATAGTAAATGTGATCTCTCATAACAATATTGGGTTGTCTCCAACAACTTTATCAGCAAGAAAAGATATTTCCATCTATCTTTCAACATGAACAAGTCGAATTTGGATTTGCAGCTGAGATAATTTGGAAGACGGCTGCAACAGTAAATATGAGAAAATCGCGCTCAAAGAATATTTTGTTTCTCTCAATAAATGCCGAATTTGGGGAAACTGATCTAGAAAAAAGTTAATTTGGTCCGTTCTGGACAAAACCCATGTTCCAGATTTTCCAGATTCTTCTCTATTTTCCCATAATATCATCCGAAAAACTATCACTTCTTATTCCAGCGAATTTCTGAGTTTGAATATTGAATGATGTGCTGGAGATCAAATCTGCAATCTACAAAATATATTGGAGGATAAAATGGTGAGTGATATTACAAAATATATTAATAATCCATCTTTGATAAAATTATGCATAATAATCATCAATTTATTAAAAATAAAAGAGAAGAAATAATATTTATCCATAAGAGCATAAATAATTATAAAATGGATTCATATGATAAATTATGATAAATTACATAATAAAGAAGAGTAGAAATGAATGAAATAGGTGTTAAAAAGTGGTCATATTAGCGGCTCAACAATTGTTCATTAGATTTTGGTACTCCATTTGATCCTTTTTCCTCAACTTTATTGACAAATGAGAATATTTTGGAAACCATGATGTTAGAAGGAGAACCATGGGAAGATCATCATCATCATTCCCATATTCAAGATTATGAAGAATATAATCTTAGCGAACTATATCACCCATTGATCAAAACATTATTTTCGAATTCTTTTCCTATTAATGTAATCGATTTTGAGAGAAATTTGTCAAATATCAAAGAAACCATTTCTATCGATATTTTGACCAAACTCGACATTGTAGAAAACATTCATGTCGGTGTGTCTTGATCTCCATTAGAACTTGAAATGTATCGCTCTCTCTTTCATGAGTTTTGTGATGCATTTTCTTGGTCTTACAAGGAAATTCCAGGCATAGATACTAGTATCGTTGAACACACTATTAATATGTACCTTGATGTTAATCTGATACGTCAACGCCTTCATCTTGTTCATTCAAAGAAGGCTGTTGCCATTAAAGAAGAAGTTGAAAAAATTTTGCGTGCTGGTTCCATTTACCCTATTCTGCTAACTGAGTGGGTTTCCAACATCGTTCCTGTTATGAAAAAACAAGGAACCATTAGAGTGTGCGTCGATTATCAGGATGTCAATCTTGCTTGTCCAAAAGACAACTATCCTACTCCCTTTATCGACCAGATTATTGACGATTGTGCTAGATGTGAAATCTTTTCGTTCATGGATGGATTTTATGGCTACAATCAAATCAATATCTGCCTAGAGGACCAATATAAGACAACATTCATCTATCTCTAGGGCACATTCGCTTATCGAAAACTTCTGTTTGGTTTAAAGAATGCTTGGGAAAATTTTTAGAGATTAATGGCTTATGCTTTCATTGACATCAAGAAAATTGTTCAACCCTATATAGATGATTTACCCACACATTCACGAAGCCAAACTGATCACCCGATGCATTTGAGAGTTATCTTTTTACACTTCTAACACTACAAAATACACATCAATCCAAATAAATGTGTGTTTTTTGTTTGTTTTGGTCGTTTTCTAGGATTCTTCATCTCAAAATATGGAATTATAATAGACCCATTGAAGGTCCAGGGTATTTTTTATTTTCTTGTGCCTTCACATTTTCTTTAGTTACAAAAACTCCAAGGAAAGGCTAACTTCCTAAGGAGGTTCATACCCAACTATGCCGAAATGGCTAAACGATTTAATCGACTCTTGAAAAAGAGGATTCCCTTCCATTTGGACCAAGTTGCGCAAGCTTATTTTGATGTTGTCAATGATACTCTTGTCCGGGCATCATTAATGTATCCCCCCAATTATTATATTAATTATTTATTATATATCGTTGCGACTGATACGACCATTTCTATGGTATTGGTCCAAGTAGAAAATGGGATAGAAAATTCGATATATTATTTGAGTCGTAATCTCAATGATATGGAAGTGAAATATTCGTACGTAGAAAAGCTTTCCTTGGTGGCTATTCAATCTGTACAAAAATTTTACCACTATATCCTATTACAGAAGAACATTGTCATTTCAGATTGCAACCCCATGAATTATATTTTATCACATCAATTACTGGGGAGCAAGTATTCAAAATAGATTGTCATTTTGTAGGTATTTTATTTGTAATTCATCAAATCCAAGTCAAATAAGTATTTATTTTTGTATGAGCTTCTCTGTGACATTCCCTCTGATTTTACTGTTGCTACGTCGAAACCATCTATTCTTGATGAGTCTCTGTTTCTGATCGCACCATATGATACTAGGTATAGGGATTTTATCATTTATCTCCAAACCCAAAATTTTTTGCCTTATACCTCTCGCTCTGACCAGCGATTTATTCGATAGAAAGCAAAAGGTTATCTGATCGTCGGCGATACACTTTATTTTCATGGTGTCGATACAATTTTAAGAAGGTGCCTCACTCATGAGGAGGCTGAAAAGGTTTTAAATGATTGTCATGCTCGGGCTTGTGGTGGAAAATTGTTTGGATATGCTACCACATAGAAGATACTCTGCACCGGTTACTTTTGTCCAACCATATTTCGCAATTGCATCCTCACAATCAGAAGTTGCCATGCGTGCCAGATATTTGATCTTAAAATCCACAAACTGCCAACGCCAATGAATCTTGTTGTCTTTGTGGGACCATTTTCAAAATTGGGCATTGACTTCATAACCTATAACCCTCGTTCGTGCAGGGGGAATGGTTATATTATTGTCGCAGTAGACTAATTTACCAAATGAGATGAAGCGATGCCTACATTCAACAACCCAGGACAAACAACTGCATTATGTTTCTTTAATCATGTCATTGCACAGTTTGGGGTCTCACAGGCTATAGTCAAAGATTATGGTAAGAATTTTCACAATCACATGATGACTGAGTTGACTACCAAGTTAGGATTGTCACATGATAGTTCTACCCCTTATTATCCACAATCAAATGGACAAGTTGAGGCTATTAACAAAATTCTTAAACGAATGCTTCAACGAATAATAAGAGTTCATAAATGAAAAGGGAATTTAATTCTGTACTTGGCCTTGTGGGCATACCGAACCTCGGTGAGAAATGCAACCGAATTTACCCCCTTTCAATTGGTGTATGGTCTGGAAGCTATCTTTCCAATCCAATGTGAAATACCATCGTTAAAACTCACAATCAACTTGTTACCTGACACCTCATATGAAGAAGCATGTATTTTTAACCTCATCCATCTTGATGAAATGGGTCATGAAGCCTGATTGGCCAACGAAGCACATAAGAGACGTATAAAGGCGCAATATGACAAGCATGTCCAACCTCGCATTTTCTCAGAGGGTGACTTGGTCCTTCTTTATGATCAAGAAGCTCATGTAATAGGTAGAAGAAAATTTGAGCCATTATGGCATGGCCCCTATATTGTCAAAAGAGTTCTAGCTAAGGGTGCCTACAAGTTGGTAGATTACGAGGGAATTCCATTGGCACAACCCTGAAATGGGTTGTATCTGAAACGTTACTATGCTTAATCATGAGCGTAGTGATTTTTTGTATTATATTGTATGCTATTGATTTTCATTTAATATCTTAGTTTTTTTTATAGTTTTCTTGACGTTAGTAATATTCTTTACATTTCATTGCATACGTTTGAATCTTTGGAACCATTTGATGGGTATGCTGATGGTGCTAGTCATAGTACACAAAATCTATCCTCTACAGCGTGGGTCATTTTCACTCCAAAGGACAAGTTAGTGATTCTTCAAGGGATTTGTATCGGTCGATCTACAAACGATATCGCTGAGTATAGTGCGTTGATCAAAATTATCTCTGATTCCATTTCATTTGGTATTAACTGCATCATCATAAGGTTAGACTCACAACTTGTGGTATTACAACATACTAATGTTTATACTGATAGAAATCCAACACTACATCATATGTTTCTAAGAGTTCTAGTTTTAGAAAGACACTTTGATTTTATTCAATATCAACATATTTCCAGAAACTTGAACACATTGACTGATTGAATAGACAATTATGTTAGAAACAAACATTTGTAACATGTGTAAAGATACATTTACATAATTGAATAGGATTTCACAATAAACATAGGAAAACACTGCAATCAAATAGATAGATATTTATAGGTTTTTACAAAAATTTTGCCCAATACACATTGGTCATCTGACCTCACAATGTATGCAACAAGTCAAAAGTAAACTAGTGATGCTCATGGTAACATGCTATTGACCTATCTATCCTACGCAGTAACCACATCCAGTGGTTAGGAACGCCAATAGTGTGATGTTGCAGTCGCATGGGTAACTCTTTGATCCGGAAATCCTGAATCTCGAAGGTAAACCCCTCTATGTGCTTCTGAAGCTCAGCATGAGTCTTAGCCATGTCTAAATCATGAAGGAATGCTCTCCCGAAAGCCCTCTATGCTAGCTCATCTACTCCATGCTCTGGCTCTCCCACTGGTTGAACTCGACCCACATCTGCATTACATTAAAAATTTAGTTTAGTCTTGGGAAAAAATAAAAATATAAAAACATGTATATATACCTTAGAAAAAAGAAAACATGGTCAAAAAATTCTTACCGATTGCACCCCACTGAATGCCTTCTGGTAAATCTAAGTCTAGATCTCCTTGGAAGTCAACACCTGCATATGAATAGTCATTGATGGTGATAATTTGTCACCTGAACCAAGCGAAGAATGGAGTCGAGAGCACGATGGATGATTGGCCTTCATGTCTAGCCATCAATTCTACCCATCTCTGCATCCTTGGATATTTAGGGTTAGATACACCTAACGTCACATGCTGGGGATACATCAGTGGAATCCACTCTAAGGAAAAATAAATAAGGATCGAACCATAGTTGAATTTTTTCTTCCTTCCTCCATTTTCCTTGTTCAATTTTCCTTTCATTTGAGACTACAACTTCAGCCTAATTGAAAACAGTTGGTCCCATGCACTCTAGTGCATACTGCATATAAGATATGTTCACTACATGTAGTGTAGTGGTACCAGAAATATTTTTGATCATGAATAAGATGGTTCTCAATGAAAAATCACGAACGTCATAGATGTTTATTTTCCCATCCTTGCTAGGCTCTGCCCCTGGATAACAAAGCTGCAAAATATAGTCTCTCACCGCCTCTCCTCCGAGAGTAGACCCTGAGAGAGAAATGGGTAGGCCTCTCCTCGACAAGCCTATCAGAAAATAGATATCCTCCACCAAAATTGAGACCACTTTGTTCCTAATGTGAAATGACTCAATTGCCAGATCCCATGCATAAACAAGGAAATCCAATACTTCCATCTGTTGCCTGATACCTGATAGACGGAAGTACTTCAATAACCCACAGTTTCTGAGGGCTCTTATAGTACCTGGATCATTAAGGGAAATCGTGTTTTGTCCTTCATGCTCTCTTTCTCTCCATGTAATTGTAATTCTAGTCTGCTGAATCCCTGAAATATAACCATAAGACTCATTAGGACCATTTTCACACAAAAAATTAGGAAACATTTTGGTACAAAGTAAGAATAAAAAATGTGAATTGCACCCAACGTAGTATTGGTCAAAATACAGTGCATTTCATATGCACTTGAGCTTCATTTTGAGTGCATTCCAATGCATTTTTTGATGCCCAAGGGTGCGTTTCCCTCTTTTGAAAAATAATTTACTGCAAGGGGACCAAATACCTAAAAAATTACAATGAAATAAAATAAAAGTACTACTAAAGGAAAGAGGAGGTTTATGGCACCAACCTGGATCAAACGGCGATGAAAACTATCCATAGAATCGATCACAATCAAGAGTTGAAGTTTGGGAGAAAAAACAGGTTCAGAGCTCCAAAATGAAAATGGTAAATTTCAAATGGTAAAAATGAATAGTAAAACTCTTTTAATTAGTCATTTGATTATTTGAAAATCATATTTATTGTTGTGACTATGCTTTTATTCAAATTTTATCATGAAATAGGTATTATTAATCCATTTGATTTTGTTCTGAACAGGTTTGTAACTGATAAGCAGATTAGTCATGCACATTTATTCCAAGAATGATTTGACCACAAAGCATACTTTATCCTTATTTTTTGAGCTTTGATAAAAACCAAAAATGACTTGAAGTGCACTTTTATCTCTTTTTCAAGCTTCGATAACAACGAAAAAGGAACCCTGGAGTCTTATTTTAGCTCTTTTCAGACTCCAATAATGTGAAAATATTGCCGAGCACTTGCCTTTTCGAGCTCATAAAAATAAATGAATTGATATCTACTCAGTATAAGTTTAACCCTTTTCCGGACTGAGATAGAATATTTATGAAAAAAGAAAACCTTAGTCGAACATGGCTAGGAGGTTCTCTCAGATATCATTTTACACTTTTTTGGATCTAAGCGACAACTTTATGAAAAATTACTTATGGAGTTTTCTTTTGTCCTCTTTTTCAAACTCCCTAAATATGAGAAAGGATCAAGTTGTCACTGTCGTTAGGCTCGTTAAAACATAAAATAGTGATGGGCTTGTCGATCATGGAAAGAATTGAGTTTCATTCATCACCAGGCTCGTTAAATTATTAAATAGCGATACATTATTCGCCTGAAGGGTTGAATTATAGATCAAGCATATGTTATCCTCATCAAGCTTGTTAAAAAATAAAGAGGTACTGGTCAACAAATGACCGGGGAAAATTTGGTAAAGTGAACATAACTTTTACGGTATTAGGTCGCTCTTGAACATGACACTTCACTCCATCATGGTGATTTTTTGGGTTGGGTAATATTATTGACCATTCATTCATACATATGGTTCATCATACCTTCATTTCGGTTTTGGTTCAATGTTGTCAACTCATCTCAGTGTCGCTGATATGTTCAAGAGAAGTCATCCATTGAATACTCATCCTTCTGCAATACTCATAAATCTTAATTCTCATGAAAGTCATCCCTGAACATTTCTATATCAAGTCGCATTTTGTCTCCGAAATTAGTAGCTCTTGTTTCGTGATAAAGTGGCTTCCTGTCGACATAAAATCATCATCTATGAAGTTTACTTAGAGACATCATATTCCAATACCATGAGGTTTGTTACATCATCGACAAGATCCTTTCTTCCAGACCTTTGACCAAAATATTTTGTTTGGCGTTTAACATCAAATCATCTATTCACACCTTATGAAATGTATTGCAGTACCTTGAGATCCATTAACATCAATGGTAGTTCTCTCCTATTTGTTAACATCTCACATCATTAGCTGGTAATCAAAATATGTCTTACCATGTTTGACTACAAATCATATATTCGCATGGCTAGACTTGTACCCAAATGATAGAGTGAATGAGATAAGAAGACCTTGGATCTAGTTTCAGCTATCCGGGCCGCGATTTCAGGATTTTTCTACACATCATATGTATGGTGACCTTACATACAGATCGTCATCCGAACATGGGCCTATATCTGTTGGCAAGTCTGTATTGGGCAACATTCCAATGTAGATGAATTTTCTCACTATGTACATGTTATTAGATAGTTTATGTGTTGAGCATGGAAATGCATCCCTCAGCAATTCATGATAAATATTAAAATATCATGATGTAATGTATTATAAGATTGATGCAGGTCGCCACTCCACTTCAGTTCCATTCCATCACATCGTAAAGCATCTCATTCAAAAATATTGTTATTATTTTGACTTCATGCTTTAGTGGGAAGTTGTTATAGGCCAATTTGGGCATCATCCCCCATGACTTGGTTAAACTGCACATCATCCCCAGGACCAATGAAATAGGGTCTATCATCCCCAATCATTTCAATAGATACATGCCCTAAGACAAGAACAAACCATTCATGATTTCTATTGCAAGATTTCCACGGTTTGAATTATATGTTATATCACTTATGAGCTCACCAATTCTTCCTCTCAAGGTACTAACTACATTTCATATGTAGCTTTTTCCATTCAAGGGCGCACTACAATGCACTTCCCGACATTCAAGAATGCATTGGTCAAATGGGAGTGAAATTCTCATTGTTCCGGAATCTCCACATGGCGAGTGCCTTCTAAAAGAGTTCATATGTGTCAAACTTTGAGTCCAAGTGTTCATATAACACCTTTTATCTTAGGAACATGTATTTCCTATTATTAGAAATTCATTGATTGGGAAACTACCATCATTTAACTTATAAATTGAGCATAGATCCTAGTGCTCGGGAGGGAAGAATTTTGGTAAAGAAGTGATGATGGATTCTCAAATGAGAGAGTGATTGAAGTGATATGCTACTGGTGAGATGTTGATTGTGATGAGGTTGGGATGATTCTGGAGCTGGTGACATAAAATCAATCATTGGTTGTAGCCTCCCCCTTCTACTCATTAATAAATATTGTTGTTAATTTTCCCATATATGTATCTGTTGATGGTTCTATTTTTCATTCAATGGATTCTTAAATGATATATATGTTTCATGTTCAATCATTTAAATGATTAAGATAAATAGGAATATGTATATTTCAATCTCTTTATGTTTAGTGTTTATACTTGCAAGAACTAATCTATGTGATCTAAGTTGGATTGGAGGCTACAACAAAAGCGACAGAAGGAGAATAGGAAGTGCTTGGATCACAAGTAGGTTCTTATATCTTTTTGTATGTCTATTTTCTCGTAGAGAAAGTGATATAAAAGTCTTTAATCTGTTTTTCTAAGTGTATAGCACCACACTTAGGGAATTTGATTTATCTATAGATCATAATTCTGCATAACAACATAGAAGATATGTTCACGTTCAGGGTTGAAGATCTCATATCAAGGAAAATTTTCTATGTTCAAGCTATGGAAGTTGATAAAACTAAAATAAATGATGGACTTGATGAATATGATGAATGAAGGTACACATATAGTGAGGAGGAAGGTGATGAACCAAGATATATAGTAAAAAATAAGCAAGATGAAAAAAGGGACATTGGTGGAAATCATGAAAATGAGAAAATGGAAACCTAGGTCGGATGAGAAAAATGGCGCATTGAGTGGTAGAGGCAATAATTAAAAAGGAAACATTTCCAATGAATGAGATAAATCCAACATTTTAAATACAAAGAAGCTTATGTCAATAGAACTATATGAACTTATTTAAGAAAAACCACAAAACCAACATAATATCTATTGGTTTAAAATATCGTGATTTTGAGGAATCATGTGAGTAATCCCAAGATAATGTGATAAATATGGTTGGAATATTGGTATGGTTCAATAAAATTGGGTTAATTTAGAATTTGTGCCAAATATTTCAGTGAAATTCCATATCCTAAACCTTTGAGTGCAAGGGGAACTAGAAGTATTTCTCAATTGGTGAAATGCAAAATTCCAAAGGAAAAGTATACACCAATATTTTTTTTAGACATTGCAAATTTTATGTGTATGACTTATGGAAATACAAGGTAATGATTTTTTTACCAATGTGTCTTCTACCTAGGAGCTTGTGCTTCATATGATAACTTTAACTTTGTTCCAATTTAAAAGTTTAGCATATCAAATTACAATAATTTTGTTAATGCACATTATTTACTTCTATGTCCAGACCTCTTATACTTGTTAAATTTCTAATTCCATCCCAAATTTAGTTTCTCTCAACAATTATTTATTCCCATAAATTTATGTTATTACCCAAATAATCTCTGAATCGTTGAAAAATAAAATCACTAGAATTTTAACTTCCATAAATTAATATGTAGTGGAAAACGAAAAATAGAGAGATCAATCACATCACATCATCAAATGTACACCCATAAATTTTCCTTCATTCAATAATCAAAGGAAAATTTGGGTTTCAACCCACACAAAAAATACACAAAAAAATGCAATGATTGGAACCTGTAACTCGGCCCCACTAGGAATAATTTGACCCAAGGGATTTTGGCCCTCTAGAATGTTGAAAAATCATAAAGGTAGAAATATTTTATTATTATTTATAATTACTTGTGATGTTTCTTGTTATTATGATTCTTTATATCTTCTTTCTATTAGTTCATCAAGAAATTACCAAAGCAACACTGAATAAAAAAATAGACACCAGATGTAGCCACTATGCCAGGGAAAAACCCCCCTCAAGGGGAAAACACAGTTAAGATAATTATTCCTTTCAATAGTATTCTTTGAGTCTCTTCACCATAGACATATACAAGACCTTCCCTCTACACCATATTAATTTTTCATAGGCTATATTGTTCTTTGCTTTGATAATTTCATTTTTTCATTAACACATTAAGTTCACCCCATAACATCATAACATTATTCAGATACATCATTATTCATCAACATATTCAAGTATGTATAAGGAAAAATAACATCATCATCAATGCAGTGGATCATAAAGGAACATAGGAAGAAAATAATGCACACATATAAACACCAGGATTGGTCTGAGACCAGAGAAAAACCCAATATCAGGAAAACACTTGCAAATTATTTTTCTTAGATCATTTTCAAATGATTAAAAAAACAAGAGTACAATGATCCATTGCTCCATATATTCATAATGCAATAAAAGAACTAGTATACCCATAATACAACCTTAAACATAATTCTACTAAAGGATCCTAGTTCTGAGAACTATAATGCATTGTCACTAACTGTAGTTAACTGCTGAACATTGTTTTCATTGACCATAAACTTTGAAGTAATGTAGATTGATATATTATGCCATATCCACTACCATAACACTTTGTGCTAGAGGCTATGGTTCCTTAGTCGTTGCCAGGACACTCTGTGCCTACGGCTATGGGTGAGTGCAACTCGATCTTGCTCTGAAGCCCTAGCCGCAACCATAATCATCATGCCTATGGTTTTAGCTTCCTAACTACTACCATGCCCATTAGAAAGCCTGCAACTAGAGCTAGAATCCACCAGTTTTATGCATGTGACAACAACATAAAACCGAACTTTTGTGTGAGCTTCAAACTTGTGATCTTAGACCTCTACGTGAACTTGTTTCATCAAACTTGTGCAAGCAAAGACATAATATAGGAGAACAAGAGAGTTTAATCAATGTTTAAGAATGAGATTGAGGTCACTTCTATTCATAGGGTTTCATGAGGATCTACTTTGGGTTAAGGTCGACTTAACCAATTCCACATGTGCCTAGGCTGACCCATTCCATAATACATTAATAAATTCAAAAATTCAAAAATTAACTTCTGCTTCACCGAATGGGGTGATATTTTGGTCTATTTTTGTCCTCTCGAAAAGAGGAATCTATTGCAATTATTATATTATTCATATGAGTTTTTCAATGTGGAATTTTACTATAGTTGCATAATTTTAACACTCCCTCTCAACCAGGGATAATTCCACTTATCAATATATGTTCATGGATCAATATGCCATTATGGTATATTTAAGCATCATCACGTATCATCACTAATAATCTCTTTCATGTAGTCTTCATGATGTGATCCTTCATAATTACAAATCATCAATGTACTTCTCATGCTTATTCCTGCTTATCTCTTGATTGTTTATGCTCGTATGCTGAACATTATCAGATCTAGAAGAAGAAGAAGAAGAATTTGTCACTGGAGGGGAGATTAGGCTACCGACTTTCATCCATCAGGATACCATTCATAATATCTACTAGTGGGCTACTACTAGGAATATCATCATCAATCATTATCGTAGAGAATATCATCAAGGAGCACATCTTGGCCTGTAGCCACATCAGGGAGCATATCTCGACCCATAATCACATGTGGGAGATATACATCTACAACCACAAATCAAGGAATATGATATTCAAACACACAAGGGAGCCATCACATCAGGGAGCTCAATCTCAACCCGAAACCACATAGGATTATCTCAATCCATCCTATTTCCTACTGATCTTCCCATCAATGATCCTGAATAGCCATGTGGTAGAAAAATTGCATCATAATCAAATTGGGTTGTACGCCCCAAGTACACTCTCAACCTATTGGCCAAATGAGGAGAAATATTCCCAACAAGCCATGATTTTGGGTATGATGCTAACTAGGGTATACTCTACAAAGGCCAGACATGGGAGAAGAATTATACAACCCTATGAAAATAGAGGAGAAACATATCTAACCCTATGGGTAACAAATATGGGTCATACCCTATTGTCCAACGTTCCCTCAACCCCGGGAGCCTTGTATCTCAATTCCTCATCTTGGGAGCTCAGTCAGGGAGTAAGAGTTGGCTGAGTGTCCTTGATCAACGATGATCTCATCATACTCAAATCTGATATTTTCTTGTCTCAATAGAAATTGATTCCTATTTATACAGGACATGAAATAAAATTATATGTTAAACATAAATAATCATATTAAAACACAAATGGATACCATAATCATCCTCCCTCTTAAGGAGGTGTCAATCAAAAGTGTTACAGGTGAATTTTAGCATCATCCCCCAAGACCAGTATGAATAGGGTCTATCATCCCATAATTCAATAATAACAGGGTCTATCATCCCCTAATTCAGTTGCTATATGCCCTAAGAGAAGTTATTCCATTGATGGATTTAATTCATGATAATTCCAATGTTTTGAGTATAGTTGAAATGACCCATTGATTCATAAAATATCCTTTGAATGTGCCTAAGTGCGTTGTAAATAAATTATCTCCATGAAAGGGTGCTCTGCGTAGCACTTCCTAACACTTAAGCGTGTGTTGGTCTCCTGGGAGTGAAATCATAATTTTTCTGTGAATCCCCACATGTCCAGTGCCTTCTAGAAGAGCTCATAAGTGTCATACTTCGAATACATGTGTTCATCCATCATCATTGAACCTGGAACATGTCTCACCTATTATTATAAATCCATTCAATTCCATTTATTGAGAAACAAACTACAATTTCCCTATAAATTGAGCACTCATATAAGTGCTAGGGAGGAAGAAATTTTTGTAGTGTTATGTTGTTGGATTCTAAAAGGATGAGAGCTAGAGTCCTATTATGCTATTAAGATGATTCTTGGTGTGATGAGGAAAAAATGAAGTTGGAACAATTTGATGATGAATTGATCTATCGGTTGTAATATTCTCCTCCTACTTTCTCACTAAATATATCTATTATTTCTCTCATATATACACTTATATATTGTGAATGTATTCTCATGTGTATGTGTTCTTAGATCTAATCAATTTTATTTGGTTAAGATAAATAGATATTCATATTTGCATGTTTTTTTTTGTCTTCTATCTTTGATTGCATGTATCGATCTAGCCAGTTTATCTAGATTGAGAGCGACAACAATGATGAAATAAGAGGAAAGAAAGTGAAGAATCAAAAGTAGATCCCTTTCCTTTCTGTTTATCTATTTGTCTTAGAGAAAATAATATTTTTCTTTCTTCTGTTGTTTTGAGTGAAGGACCACCACTCTCAGGGAGCTTTAGTTTATTCATAGATTAGAATTCCGTATAACAAATTGGCGACTCCACTGGGGATAAATACATCATTCCTGGTGTTTCTGTCTTTGTTTACCATCTTCAGTAGACTTTACTTCATCTTTTCAGTCATTTGAATGTAATTTTTTCCTTAGAAGTGCATTTAGCTTCTTGTTTTCCAAACCTAGCTGCGCCCAATGCGTTGTTGGTCAAGGTACAATGCTTTGCAAAGCACTATCTCCCATTCATGGGTGCTTTGCAATGCACTGTCTGCCCTTATAGGGTGTGTTGCCCCCCTCAGCCAACCAAATTCCATCTTAATTTTTATTTGCATTTATTTTTAGCCGATTGTCTATTGTATTCTCAGATGTCTGATTGCTCTTAGAGACCAGTAATCATTACTTGCTCTTCCTCTTTTGGATAGTTGTTTTTTCAATGTTTCATTAGATTTTTTCTTTATCATTGGAAAATTAAATCCAAAATTTTAAATTTTTCATTAGATCAATTCTCTATTTTTAGAAAGGAAATTGTCGTTTCATTCTTCATTTCGTAAAGTAAAAAATTTCGTTTCATTCTTCATTTTGCTCAGATAAATAGTTGTGTCATTCCTCATTTCTCAAAAGAAAACATTATTTGATTGATTTGTGCATTTAGTTTCTTTTTACTCATTCACATTAAAGGAAACTGAAAATAAAAATATTCATGTGCATTTAGAGATTGTGTGTGTTGCATAGGAAAAAATTAGGGAAATCTGCATTTAGTTTGTGCTCTTTGTTGTATGCTCAAAAATTTGATTGATATATCCCTCTATTAGATAAGGTTTTAATTTTTAAACTGAATTGAAAATATTGCTTCTCATTTAGTTTTCATTTTATGAATTTCTCATTACATCTCATAGTGAACCTGAAATACAAAATTTTTAAGCAAGATCAACATAAAATTCACCTCAATCAACCAAAGAAAGCATTGTAACATAAACGATAACACTTAGAAGGTCTAGGCTAGAGACGTGTTCCGACGTCATTAAAAATAGTAGGTGTCACTAACTTTTTTGCGATACATTCAGAATGTGAAATCTCACTCCACGTACGTAAGTATATTGGAGCTTTTCGACATACCTTCAGGTATATAGGGCAGTGTTCTAGCATGAAAAGTATAAGGGAGTGCTCTTACTGTGTGGTTTCACATTAGACAATGCTAATACAGACTTGGGACTCCATGTATCTTCAGGTATATTTGGGAGGACAACTTTAGGTTTCTTACCATCCATAGGTAACTGATTTATCCACCTTGTAACCTGTGATACACTGAACACAACATTTAGGGAGATTTCATGCCTGTACTTCTTGGTTCGCTAGGAGGTATTCTGCAGTTCAAAATTACTTGGTAAAACTTTTGCCTAGTACTACCCATTTTATTTTTTTATTAGTTTTTGTAATAAAATCAATCAATCATCGTGGAATAAGGACAATCCTTTCCCCTTCATTCACATAGAATAGCACTTAAACCACCTTTACCACCAGAATCCATTTCTGGTCAACGAAACCAACCCCATTCTACTGAATCCAGTACCGTTAATACCTTTGGTGCGTTATCTTCATCGCATCTAAAATATTTGTCTCGAGTCATTTCTACACATCCTGGTTTATTTACTAATGTCAAAACGAAGTCCTAATAGCTACTTGTGGACACTGCACATACAATCAGTGAGACCATACATCCAAAACCTGATGTTGTTCAACTGGAAGTTGATCCAGATCCCATCATTCTTTTACCAGAACATCTAGATCCTGAATTCGAACAACTGGAAGTTGTTCCTATATTTTTCTCTCCTCAGTCATCTGTAGCCATTGAGTCTTCCATTTTATTGTGCATTCAACCACCTAAAATATATCTCATTCTTGACGGAAAAATTATTCCACCTGGTTTGATTTCGATTGAGGAAGAACCTCCACAAGAAATACACCCCTCAACTCCAACTCATTTTTGGTCGGGGATTTATCTTTATGAGTCTATTCCTAAATTTACTTACACTTCTTTAGTTGATCCTATTTCAATCCAAGCTCCCATAGATCCTATAGGGTATACACTAGGTCATTTGAACATGGCTAAGTCAACATCTCCAGTTGTACCATCTGTTACAGTTGTGACAAAATCTACTGTTTCTACTTCATCGATGTTTTCCATGACACTTGAGTCATATCTTTATGGTGGTTCATCTGTCCCACCATGTTACCATTCATTATATAGAACCTACTCTGTTGCCTCCTCAAATCCATGGAATTCACCCATGTCATCTTCTGGTATCTTATCTTGTACATCTCTAATGAGTATTGAACGGCTTGATCCTTTATACACATCTTCAGTGCAACATCAAGCTGGTCCATCTGGGTACATTCCATCCAGTTCAATCTCGAATGGACTCCCACCATTTGTAGATCAATATATTCCATATTATTATCCTCCTCATGCTGGGGGAAACCTATGGTCACCCATTTTTATATTAATCCATCATTTTATGGTCACTCAAATGTTGGAATGACTATTTGTCAGCGGTAGCCTATCCTACCCAGTCAACCACAAACGGTTGTGCATTCATACCAAGAAATTCAACTTATTGTGCCTACATCTACCCTACTTGTTAATACTTAATTACCCCATTTAAAGGATTATTTGGTTGTACCTCAAGCATATCAGGTGGATCCTTCAACCCATTACCCTCAATTTTTGGGCCTCCACACTCCACCTCCTTCAGCTGGTTTAAAACAACCACCTGTATTTGGAATCTTACAACCACAGGCTGGATTACCCTTTTGTGGGATGTCATGGAATCCTACCAGTCTTACCTATTCAAAACCGAGTCCAATCTATTCTAGTTTGGGCTATAATTTTGGCGGGAAATCACCTTGGAAACCACAACCTCAAATGCCACAACAACAATTCCAACAACAACCAACTTATCCAGGACTTGATCAAAATACCACTCAATATTTTTGTCATTAAAATAACCCCTATCTGGTTTACCAGTAGCAAATGCCTTATGTTGGTACACAAAGACCTATTTCCTAAGAAATTCCATCCTATCCTGGTTATGCTCAACTAGACTTGAATCGATAGTTTCCATTTGTCACAACATTAGAATTACCTGATTTAACCTGGCTTACCAATGATCTCATCAGCTATTCTCCTTGGTGGATGGTGATACCATATAAATTACCCTGTAACATTAATAAATTCAATGGAAACCCTGGAGAAGACTTGTCAACGCATGTAATGGCTTATCATTTTTGGTGCTCATCAAATTCCTTAAATGATGACTCTGTTAGACTATGTCTTTTCCAGCAAACACTTACTAGTCTGGCTACGAAGTGGTATATTGAATTACCACGAGATTCATTTGAAAACTTCACTACCTTAGCCACTAACTTTTTAACCCACTTCCAGTTACCCATATGATATGAAACTGGAACGGAACTGCTGACCAACTTTAAAGAGACAACTGCTACTCACATTTCTGATCATATTCACGAGTGGAATCATTGTCGTCGAATGGTAAAAAAATTTGTTCCTGATCAGCTCTTGGCTGAGTGGTTTATTAAGTCCTTATTTCCATTGATCACCAAGGATGTAGATAAAGGCGACGTTGTTAATGAAGAGAAATTCATTTCTCTTGCCCAGTACCTATATTTGATTTATACTCAGTTTGGCACACTCTATGAGAAAATTCCAAACGCATCGTGATCAAATTTTATTGTTCCTCCTCCATCTGGTAATGACTCTCATGCCAATGACGGTATGATTGGTTCTGCAAACAATCACACCTCTACTGTATCTGATCCTACACCTTCTTCCGAAATACATGCCATGTCATCTTAGAAAGGAAAAAGTTACAAGAAACCCAGAAGCAAGAAAAGGGGCAAGGCAAAGAAACAAAAAAATTCAACCCCTCAGGAATGATCATTTGATCAATAACCTGGAAATTATCGAAAACCTCATTACCCTTACGTAGGGAAAATTTTAAGGATGGAAATCTATTTTAAAGTTTAGAAACCTTGGCGAATCTCACTAGTACACAACATGAAAATTGTAAAATGTTTGGAAATGTTTTTTTAAATGTATTCAAATTAATGTTAATTTCATATAGTCTCTATATAAAATTTGGTGATTTTTAAGGTAAAATAATTTTATACTATAAAATTTGGGCGAATAATTTTTAGAAAAAATTGAAATTAACGAATCATTTTTTTGGAAAAAGCATGGAAAAATAGCCCACTTGAGAATATTAGCCCCTAAAATTTTCCATTCCCTTGATATGTAATGAGGAGTCCTTTGTTTGAGACTGTCCTCACTGTGCCGAAGTCTCAAAATTTCTTAAGACCTCGGTTTCATCTACTGTATTGACAAATCCTTTTCTGAATCTAGACACAAACATGGTTGCTACGGATCCCGCTTCTAGTTCCCAAGTTCTTATGCTATCTATCACAAAGTCAAAAACTAATGTTTTGGTGTCTATGCGAAATAAATATTATGGTATTCAAGCTACTGATAAACCTACTACCTCGACCATGAATCTATCCACTGAATCCATTATGTCAATTTCTATTCTAGAGTTAACAATAAAGGCACCGAAGGTAGTTGTCCACAAATTGACTTTCAATCCTAGAGCCGACGTAGCTCAAAATTATAATATATTTGAAGATATGGCTCAGTCACCTTCAGCTATGTCAACACTTGAGGTACTTCAAAAGTGTCCCTCCCAGAAGAAGGATTTGTTATCGACAATTGGTGGAATCGACCTGACAGATTCTAATCTTGTAGTCTTTAATCACACGAGCTATGTGCTACAATTACCAGCCAAATTAGCATTTTCAATCAAAGTAAATATTCTAAATAACCTCATTCATCAAACTATTATTGATGAGGGAGTGTTACACAACATTTTTTCACTCTCCCTGCAATCCCTTGTCTCGTACATTGGAGGAATATTCCCATGAATTGTGAACAGTAAAATTTTCTGAAAACACCTTCATGGCATCCTCCTGCATAAGGACAAACATTCTCCTGAAGAACATTTCCTCTGAAAAACCCTAAAAAGTTGATGAAATCAGACTATGTCATAATGACGTTACTCGAGTTCCTCCTTCCTAGGGCTCGTTAAATATACTAGGTTGGATTTGTCCGAAGGACAAACTTATATGACAAGCATATGCTATCCTCTTCAAGCTTGTGTAAAAATAAAGAGGAACTGGACAAAAATGGTGGGGGAAAATGGAACCAGTATCATAGTCATGTCGGTAGTATGTTGCTCTTGAACATGGCACTTGTCTGCATTCGTGTCGGGTTAGGGACATCTCATCTCGTTATCTGCTTACCTTCATGGGTTTGGGTAATGTCTTTTGACCACTCATTTGCTCTTTTCCACATCACCATGACCTCAGATCCCTTGATGTCAAATACTTCCAAATCCAGTGTCGTGCCACCGATATGTTCAAGAGAAGTTGGCCTTTGCAGTTTTCAACCTCCCTCTGATTCTCTTTTGATATTGATTCACAAACATCATGTTTCTCTGTCTTGTGTCGATGATGTGGGAAATATTATGGCCCACCTTCAAACGAGGTCACTTCCTGTCGACTTCATCTCATTATCCAGGAAGTTGATCTAGAGACTCCCTTTAGGTACCTTAGAGCCTACATGCCTCAATGGCAGGTTCTTCGCATCTGACACAAGGTTTTCATTATTGACGTTCGATCGCATGATTTCGTGGGTGTTTGATGCCAGCTCACTATTCACATTCCGTATATTGTACCTATAGTACCATGAGATCCATCGTCATTATTGGTGGTTCCTCTCGCGTCTGTTAACAACTTTCATCATTAGCTAGTAATCAGATGATGTTCTTGCATATTCGAATTCAGCTCACATATTCGCATGCTCGAACTTGTACACTGTTTGGGTTGAGATGGAGCGAAAGAGCCTGGATATTGTCTGATAAATCCAGGCTACAGATTTTTTGTGGATTATCATGATTTAATACATGACTCATTTTATTGGATGGCTGCGACCATAACTGAGTCTACATGTTGATCCTTCTTTGTTGGATGGCTGCGTCCATACCTTGGATCCGGTTATTGTACACTCTATTATGGATCGCTGCGCCCATACCACATATCATGTATTAGAGATATTAGTTTTATTTGTATTTGCAGGTCTTCCAACGATAGTGTTTTCAGTTGGGCACGTTCTCATAATGCATTTCACCCCTCCCTCTCTCTCGAACCTCATGCTTTAGGGGGCATCTGTTACACAGCATTTTGTCACCATCCCTGCAATCCCTCGTCCCATACATTGGAGGACTATTCCCATGGCCTATGAACAGGAAAATTTCCAGAAAACACCTTCATGGCATCCTCCTACATAAGGACAAATATTCTTCTGAAGAACATTTCCTCTGAAAAACCCTAAAAACAAATGTTTTAGCCTTGGCACGACTAGACAGTTCATCCCTCATGCCAATGGGGGAAATCCATACTAGAGGGCACACCAGCTGGTGCTCTGTCCCTGTGTTTCACTGGCGCCAAGCTTATTAAAGGGTTTTTTTTTTAAATAAATGGCAGAAGTTTCATTCTAACAAACTCCAAGATGAATCATCAAAATAATTTGAGTGGTTTGGCTCCGGATCTCCATGTATAGGAAGTGGTTTTCCACCTCTCATGGAACCTTCCTAAGAGAGAGGACCTATCCCATGATTATAGGGATCCCAATTTCCCTTCATCTATAAAAGCTTGCCCTCTCCATTTGAAAGCTAGTTGAACTTGTAGGAAGGAAACTATAGCTGGGAAACTATTGAGAGTAGAGCCGAAAAGAACCCTGTTAGAGAGAGAGCTTTGTCCATATTCCCGACAGGATTTGTTGAGACACGCTCCGCTGCAAGCCTCACCGAAGGAAGATCATAGCGTCAGAGCATTTGGTTGTAATCTCCCTTTTGTCATTTAAAATATAACCGACTCTAATTTTGGTTCCATTCTTGCGTTTACTCTTTTATGTGATGCAACAGATTATATCTTCTTTGACTGATACATAGTTAAATGCTTTAAGTATTACGTTGAATGTCCTCATTTCTCTGCGTGTGTATAGCTGTCCAGACGTCACGAATGGAAGGATTGTGATCTGTCAAGATAGGGACGAGGAACACCACTTCTTCATCGACAACAACAGCACGGGATTCTAGGTAGGCTACTTATCGCGATCTTTGTCTTTCTTGTAACTAGGAACCAATGTCATTACGTGATTCAAATGTTGCTAGACCCAATCTAGGGCTAGTGGGATCACCTCTGTCTGCAGAGGGGATTTACCTCCTCAAAAATTTACTCTTGGGCCGCGATTATACTTATGCCATGGGAGCGCTTATCTCCTCCCTCTTTCGTGTGATGTGTTTTCCGCACCAAGGTTGGATCGTGACCATCGATCAACTTGCATTATTTGGTTTGAATATGGCAGCAAGTCCACCATCATCCCTAATATATCTTTATCTTCCGGTTGTGTCATCCCTGCTGCAGGTTAATTATGTGGTTACTTGCCCCGTGCCTACATTTTGTGATAGTGACATTGTGCATCGTTTGTTGGGGGCATTGGGTCCTGATTTCCGAGATGTTGTTCTCCCATCGGATGAGAACCTCTTGGAAGCCATGAATTCTTATTCATCATGATGAGTTGTCTTTGGAGCAGAGTTTGTTTTCTTGTGTCAAGCTCCTTAAAAAATGAAACAAGGTCGTTACAGCATAGTTCGTTTCCTTGTGTCAAGCTTCCTAAAAAATGAAACAAGATGTCATGAGGATGGTTCATTTTCTATGTCATCCTCATTAAAAAATGAATTCTCATCCGAGGATGGTTCTTTTAATGCGTCAACCTCATTAAAACAATGAAACACTTTCCTGTTCAATTCGAGTCTTTGATAAGATCTTGTAAAATCCCAGTCGAGTCTTTTTCTTGATCTCATAATTTGAACCTTCAATCCATCTGCCTTTCATATGGATTGATGCTTGAGGGGCATGTACCTCGAATTGAGTCACCATGCTAGGCACATGAAAAATTTCTCAAGCATAGTTTGTGTCCATTTCAAGCTTGTATAAAAATGAAACCAGTTTCAAGCATAGTTTATCTTTGTTTCAAGCTTGTGTAAAAATGAAACCAACTTCAAGTAGAGTTTTTTGATTTCAAGCTTGTGTAAAAATGAAACCTATCCCATTTTACCTCTCGTGATTGCCATTTTATCAGCTTATTTTTCCAGATGAGCCTTGCTTTTCTCATTCCACCGTCACTATCTTCTTGGACGATCATATGCCTTTACTTGGTTGTTTCACCCATTCTTGAGGAACCGCTGTGATGAGTGGTATTGTTAGCCAGCCTCTTGACCTTTATCTTGTTCTGAGTAGTTCCACCATCACCGGAACTAGTTGTTGCCCTTTATACCACTCATTCCTCTAGGAGGAGTCACCTTTCAGCTCTTTTCTGACTCTCTAAAATTGAAAATATTGCTAAGATGATTGTAATTTTGAACTCGTTAAATGGTTGCAAAGCGATATCTACCCAGTATACGTTTACCCCTTTTTCGGGCTGGGATAGATTATTTATGAAAAAGGAATACCCTAGCCTATCGTGACTAGGAGGTTCTCCCAGACATAGTTTTCTACCTTTTCAGATCTGTGGGACTATCTACGAAAATGGACTGCTGGAGTTTTATTTTCTGTCATCTTTTCAAAATATCTAAAAATGAAAAGACACTGAGTTCTTCCTTTGTCAGACTCGTTAAAATTTGATGACATCGGACTTCGTCGTAATGACGTTACTCGAGTTCCTCCTTCCTAGGGCTCGTTAAATGTACTAGGTTGGATTTTTCTGAAGGAAAAACATATATGACAAGCATATGCTATCCTCTTCAAGCTTGTGTAAAAATAAAGAGGCACTCGCCAGAAATGGTGGGGGAAAATGGAACCAGTATCATAGTCGTGTCGGTAGTATGTTGCTCTTGAACATGGCACTTGTCTGCATTCATGTCGGGTTGGGGACATCTCATCTCATTATCTTCTTGCCTTCATGGGTTTGGGTAATCTCTTTTGACCACTCATTCTCTCTTTGCCACATCACCATGACCTCAGATCCCATGATGTCAAATACTTCCAAATCCAGTGTCGTGCTGCTGATATGTTCAAGAGAACTTGGCCTCTGCATTTTTCAACTTCCCTCTGATTCTCTTTTGATCTTGATTCATAAACATCATGTTCCTCTGTCTCATGTCGATGATGTGGGAAACATTATGGCCCACCTTTGATCGAGGTCACTTCCTATCGACTTTAGCTGATTATCCAGGAAGCTGATCTAGAGACTCCCTTCAGGTACCTTAGAGATTGCATGCCTCAATGGTAGGTTCTTCACATCCGACACAAGGTTTTCGTTATTGACCTTCGATCGCATGATTCCGTAGGTGTTCGACGCTAGCTCACTGTTCACAGTCCATGGATTGTACCTATAGTACCTTGAGAGCCATTGTCATTATTGGTGGTTCCTCTCGCGTCTGTTAATAGCTTTCATCACTGGCTGGTAATTAGATGATGTTCTTGCATGTTAGAATCCAGCTCACATATTCGCATGCTCGAACTTGTACACTATTTGGTTCGAGATGGAGCGCAAGACCCTGGATATTGTCTGATAAATCTAGGCTGCGGATTTTTTGTGGATTATCATGATTTATTACATGACTCATTTGATTGGATGGTTGTGACCATACCTGAGTCTACTTTTTGATCCTTCTTTGCTGGATGGCTGCGTCCATACCTTGGATCTCGGTTATTGTACACTCTATTATGGATAGTTGTGCCCATACCACATATCATGTATCAGAGATATCATTTGTAATTTTATTTTTCAGTTCTTCCAACGACAGTGTTTTCAGTTGGGCGCATTCTCATAAATAACTTCACCACTACCTCTCTCTCGGACCTCATGCTTTACGGGGCATTTGTTACATATAATTTTGTCACTGTCCCTGCAATCCCTCATCTCGTACATTGGAGGACTATTCCTGTGACCTATGAATAGTAAAATTTCCTAAAAACACCTTCATGGCATCCTCCTGCATAAGGAAAAACATTCTCCTGAAGAACATTTCCTCTGAAAAACCCTAAAAATAGATGTTTTAGCCTTGGTGCGACTAGCCAGTTCATCCTTCGCGCCAATGGGGGAAATCTAGACTAGAGGGTGCGCCAGCTGGTGCTCTATCCCTTTGTTTCACTCGCGCAAAGCTTATTAAAGGATGTTCTTTAAAAATAAATGGTAGAAGTTTGATTCTAACAAACTCCAAGATGAATCATCAAAAGAAGTTGAGTGGTTTGGCTCCGGATCTCCATGTATAGGAAGTGGTATTCCACCTCTCATGGAACCTTCCTAAGAGATAGGACCTATCCCATGATTATAGTGATCCCAAATTTCCTTCCTCCATCTATAAAATATTTCCCTCTCCATTTGCAAGCTAGTTGAACTTGTAGGAAGGAAACTATAGCTGGGAAACTATTGAGAGTAGAGCTGAAAAGAACCCTATAAGAGAGAGAGCTTCGTCCAGATTCCCAACAGGCTTTGTTGAGACATGATCCGCTGCAAGCCCCGCCAAAGGAAAATCATAGCGTCAGACCATTTGGTTGTAATCTCCCTTTTTTCATTTATAATATAAGCGACTCTAATTTTGCTTCCATTCTTGTGTTTACTCTTTTATGTGATGCAACGAATTATATCTTCTCTGACTGATACATAGTTACATGCTTTAAGTATTACGTTGTATGTCGTCATTTCTCTAAGTGTGTACAGGTGTCCAGAGGTGACGAATGGAAGGATTGTGATATGTCAAGCTAGGGACGAGGAACACTGCTTCTTCATCGACAACAGCAGCGTGGGATTCAAGGTAGGCTACTTATCGCGATATTTGTCTTTCTTGTAACTAGGAACCAATTTCATTGCATGATTCGATTGTTGCTAGACCTAATCCAGTGCTAGTGGGATCGCCTATGTCCACAGAGGGGATTTACCTCCTCAATAGGGAGCATCTACTTGTATTATGTCTCTCAATTTTTGGAAGTCACTTGGCTCGCCTCGCTTATCTCAATCACCTAAGACATTGAAAGCTTTTGATGATCGTACATGTAAGCCTTGTAATATCATCAATAACCTAGATTTCATACTAGGGGGGAAAACTAAAATTGTTGAAGTTGAGGTCATTGACAGACCCCTTGAATACAACATTTTACTTGGAATACCATGGGTTTATGCTATGACTGTGATCGTCTCTACTTACTTTTGGATGCTCACCTTCACTCATAAAGGCACCATCACAGTCATTAATCAACTCTTGTTCTTTACCTCTAGTTCCTAGGTAACTGTAAGAATTCCATTATTTCATGCACCCTAGATAGCACTTGAAAAAATTGGTGTAGGGCTCTTAATGGATTCTCCCCTAATTGGCACCTTTTCATTACCCCTGCCCTTGAGGTCGGTGGAAATTGAAAAAATAAAGACCTTCCACATGATATATTCCACTTCATCTAACGTAAGGAAGATTACCAATGATTATGAAGTTGATACACTACGTGAATTTCTACCGCCAAACCCAATTGAGCTTGCATAACAATCAATTTTCTTGGCTTAGGTGGTGCACCTTGATCCATTGTTGCTGATATTTTGGGTCGATTGTTCATTAGATTTTGGTACTCCTTCTGATCCTTTTTCATCCACATTCTTGACTGATGAGAGCATTGTGGAAGCCATGATGCTAGAATTATAACCATGGGATGATTATCATCATCATTCCCATCTTCCATATTACAATGAATATTATCTTATTGAACTATATCACCCGATGATATTTGATTTCTTTTCAAATTCTATTCCAATTAATGCCATCAAATCTGAGTGAAACCTATGAAATATTGAAGAAACAATTTCTATTGAAATTGCGACCAAACCTGGCATTGTAGAAAACATTCATGTCAACGTGTCTTCTTCTGGATTCAAACTCGACACTTATCTCTATCTTTTTCGAGAATTTTGAGATGCATTTGCTTGGTCTTATGAGGAAATTCTAGGAATAGATTCTAGTATTGTTGAACACATAATTAAAATGTACCCTGATGTCAGGCTGGTACGTCAACGCCTTCATCCTGTTAATCCGAAGAAGGCTACTTCCATTAAAGCAAAATTTGAAAAACTTTTGCGTGTTGATTTCATTTACCCTGTTCCGCTTACTGATTAGGTTTCTAACATTATTCTTATCATGAAGAAACATGGGACAATTAGAGTGTGCGTTGATTATCGGGATGTCAATATTTCTTGTCCAAAATACAATTATCCTACTCCCTTTATTGACCAGATTATTGATGAATGCGCCAGCTTTGAAATCTTTTCGTTCATGGATGGATTCTCCAGTTACAATCAAATCAATATTCACCCATAGGACTAGTATAAGACAACATTCATCTGTCCATGGGTCACAACCGCTTATCATAAAATCTCATTTGGTTTAAGGAACACTGGGGAAACATTTTAGAGAGCAATTGATTATTCTTTCCATGACATTAGGCACATTTTTCAACCTTATCTAGACGACTTACCGCACATTCAAAAAAACGTACTGATCACTTGGTGCATCTGAGAGATATATTTCTACGCTGTTGACACTACAAGATATGCCTCAATCCACACAAATGTGTGTTTTGTTTTGGTTATAGTCATTTTCTTAGATTTTTCGTCTCAAAATATGGAATTAATATTGACCCACTGAAGTTCCATGCCATTCCTGATTTTCTTGTGCCATCAAACTTACTTCAGTTACAGAGAATTCAAGGAAAGAATAACTTCCTAAGGAGGTTCATACCCAACTACACCGAAATGGCTAAAATATTTACTCGTCTCTTGAAAAATGGTATTCCATTCCATTGGGATAAGGTTGCACAAGATTCTTTTTATTCTCTTAAAGATACCCTGATCCGAGCTTCATTAATATATCCCCCTAATTATTAGAGTGATTATTTCCTATATATCGTTGTGGCAGATACAACCATTTCTATGGTTTTAGTCCAAGAACAATATGTGATAGAACATCTAATATATTTTTTGAGTCATAATCTCAATGATACAGACGTCAAGTATTCATACATCGAAAAGCTTGCCTTAGCGGCCGTTCAAGCTATGCAAAGATTTCGCCATTGTATCCTGCTCCGAAAGACCATTGTCATTTTGGATTGAAACTATATGACATACCTTCTGTCACATCAAATGCTGAGTGCAAGTATTCAAAATGGATCATCATTTTGCAGGAATTTGATTTAGAATTCATTAAATCCAAGTCAAAGAAGTCTTTGGTTTTGGCTGAGCTTCTCTACGACCTTCGCCTTGATAGTACTGAAACTACATTAGGACCATCAATTCTAGATGAGTCTCTGTTTCTAATTGGGTCATATGACCTTTGGTGTGGGGATTTTCTCATTTATATCCAAACACAAAATTTTTGGCCTGATACCTTGTTGATGAGGTAAATCCCCTCTGCGGATAGAGGCGATCCCACTAGCCCTAGAGTGGGTCTAGCCACAAACAAGACAAGCTATAATATTTATTCCTTGTTAATGAATGAATGGAGATTCGATAGATGAGTTACCTGAGATCCTATGTTGTTGTTGTCATTGAAAGAGTGGCTCACTCATCGCTCCTGTTTTGACAGATCAGGATCCAACCGCTTTCACGCTTGGACACCTGCACACACACAAGAAACAATGACAATATACAACATACTAATTCACATTCGTAACTATTAGTCAGTCAAAGAGGAATAAATAAATTTCATTACATAAACAACATAACACAATGATGGAACCAACACCATAGTCGAGTATATTAATAAATGAAAGGAAGAGTACAAACAAGCTTCGACATTGCGGTCTCCTCCAACAGGGTTCAAGCGAAGCACATATCACAAAGACTCATTGGGATTTTGGACGAGACTCTTTCTACGGAATTCTCCTTAGTTATACCTTCTCAATAGTGATTACTCACCTATAGTATTATTCTCCAAGTTCAGCTCCTTGGCTATATGTTCAGCTAGCTTTCATAAAGGGAGAAGGCATGTTTATATAGAGGGAGAGGGAGAGGTTAGGATCCCTATAATTATGGAGGAGAGGCCTATATTCAAGGAGTGCTCCATGGGAGGTGGAAACCACTACCTAAAGAGAGAGATCCATGGCTCATCAACTTAACCACTTCCAGCGACTCATCCCTGAGGTGGTTAGAAGGAAAATTCTGCCTCTAATTTTTTTAAAAACATTCCTAAAACAACTTGGTGTGGAGGCTGCACCGAGAGAGAGCACCAGGTGGTGCGGACTCTAGTGAAAATATTCCACATCGGTGCGAGGAGTGAACTGGCTATCCGCGCCAAGGCCAAAACATAGGTTTTTTGTGCTTTTTGAGGAAATGGCCAACAAGAGAAATGATGTCCTTATGTAGAAGGATGCAAAGAAGGTGTCTGCAAAGTATGACACTATTCACAAGTCACGGGGATGACCCTCCAATATGCGGGACGAGGGATTGTAGGGATGGTGAAAAAATGCTGTGTAACAGATGCCCCCTAAAGCATGAGGTCCGAGAGAGAGGGAGGGGTGAAATGCTTTATGAGAACACGTTCGACCCAAACACTACTGTCGAAAAACCTGCAAGTACAAATACAATTGATATCTCTAATACATGATATGTGGAATGGGCGCAGCCATCCATAATAGAGTACATAAAAGTGAGATCCGAGGTATGGATGCAGCCATCCACTAATAAGGATAAAAAAATAGACTCAGGTATGGTCGCATCCATCCAATTAGAAGAGTCATGTAATAAGTCATAGTAATCCACAAAGAACCCGCAGCCTGGATTTTAATAGACAAAACCCAAGGTCTTGGGCCCCATCTCGACCCGAACAAAGTACAAGTTCGAGCATGCGAATAGAAGATTTGAAGTCGAACATGCAGGAACATCGTCTGATTACCAGCCAATAATGAGAGTTGTTAATAGACACGAGAGAAACCACTAATAATGACAATGGCTCTCAAGGTACAAAAGGTATAATCTACAAAATGTGACAGTGGAATATGATGATTTAAAAATCAAGACAAATAGAGAATCAGAGGGAGGTTGAAAATTGCAGAGGAAAATGTTCTCTTGAACATATCGGCGGTACAACACTGGATTTGGTATTATTTGACATCAAGGGATCTAAGGTAATGGTGACATGGCAAAGGGAAGATGAGTGGTCAAAAGAGATTACCCAAACCCATGGAGGCAAACAAATGACGAAGTGAGATGTCCCCAACCTGACACGAATGCAGACAAGTGCCATGTTCAAGAGTGACATACTGCCGACTAAAGTCTGGTTCCATTTCCCCCACCATTTCTAGCAAGTACCCCAATTGTTTTTTGTAAACAAGCTTGAAGGGGATAACATATGCTTGTGATGTAAATTTTTCCTTCAGAAAAATCCAACCTAGTACATTTTATGAGCCCTAGAAATGAGGAACTCGAGTGACGTCATAACGATGGAGTCGGATCTCATCAGTTTTTAACGAGTCTGACAAAGGGAGAACTCGACATATTTTCATGTTTAGAGAGTTTGAAAAGAAAGTGGAAAAGAAAACTCCAGCAAGGCCCTTTTCGTAAATTGTCTCTCAGATCCGAAAAGGTAGAAAAAAACATCTGAGAGAACCTCTTAGTCATGATAGGTTAAGGTATTCCTTTTTCATAAATAATCTATCCTAGCCCAAAAAAGGGGTAAACATATACTGGGTAGATATCGTTTCACAACCATTTAATGAGTTCAAAACGACAAGCGTCTCAGAAATATTTATTATTTTTAGAGAGTCAGAAAAGAGCTGAAAGGTGACTCCAGTAGTGACATTTTTGTGTTTTTACCGAGTCCGAAAAAGTATAAAATACAACTCGTTTCTTCGTCATAACCATGTGAAAACCTGTCGCTACAAAAAAGATGTGTGTAAAACCTATTTCTCAAAATTAATATGATAAAATAATCGACAAATATGTTTTAAAACCTAATTTAAAACTTCAAAAAGTTATAAAATGCCATTTGTGGTAAAAAAATATTTACTTTTAACTTTTACCTCTTTGTGGAACAACAGTGACCCATTTGATTTGTGATCTTATGGCGATTATTGCGAGTGATCCAGTGTACCAATCTTGATTCTGTCAGTCTTAGGTAACATTCGACACCATTTTCCATCTTTTAAGTTAAATTTCATTACGTGTGTTTGTCATTTTGATTCCTTTAGGAGAGGATTTGTCAAAATTAGGGAATCGCAGTTGCCGGACCCGGGCCAATCACCCCCTTTTTTACACAGAGGGCACACCCATTGGTGCGACTGTTTGCGAAATAGTCGCACCAACCACGCAACCTAAAAATACGCATAAATTTGACGAAAATTAAGTCAATTGCTTGCAAATTTCGATGCCCAAGTAGAATAACGATGCCCATATGAACAATGTGTGCAGGTACCAAGCAGAAAGAATGGTGATTGAGTGGAAAGAGAGAGAACACGATGAGGAAGATGAACTTGCAATGGAGAACGAGCAACGCATGGACGCCCTCAGAGACTGTGGGCTAACAAAATTCTTCCTAACACCGTGCCTCCGAGATCAGCTAGAATTGCTTCAGTATTTGATAAGCATCTAGGATGAAGATCAAGAAAAGTTTGTGCTTTGAGATTAGGAACTTGAAGTCAAAGTCTCTGATGTATATTTTATCACAGGATTGTCACGGAGGGGTGCAGTTCCTATGCTGACTAGTACCCGTCCCTCTAGGGAGAGTATGGGGATGGTGATCAATAGAGTGTGCCGAGGTGCACACAAAGGAATAGGGAGCGGGAAGGTTGACATCCAAACCATCCTGGATCTGGAACTAAAAGTAGTGCTACACACTATCACGTGGGATGCAAGATCGAAAGCACCACATGAGGCCAAAAAGACACGACTACTTCTTGCCGTAGAATTCCTGACCCCAACTCTCTACAACTGGGTAGAGGCCGTGACTATTAACATTAAGCGGCAACTAACCAAGTGCAAGAAGACCAAACTAAAGCAGTTTGGGTGTGGATCAATTTTGGTATCATTCTTCTTGGAATGACAACTGATATTCCAGTGCCAGGAGGTCTTTGCCCCAATTCCACCACCCAGAGAACCACAGATGACCCGATGGGCTGCGCTGATGCTTAGAGCATGGGGTGGCCAACAAATTTCCTGGATGCCAGAATTTTTTTATTGGATCTGTCGAAAACTGATTGTCGTGAAGGACTAGCCTTACTCTGATACAGACTTCACCAATGATCCAGACTTCCCCCTCTCAGAGGGAGAGGATTGGGATGAAGAGTTAGGTGAGACTCATTTTTTATTTTCATGAGTTTATGATTTTTTGGTATATATGCATGTTCTAACAGTTAATCTTACATGTATGCAGATGTTGGCCCAGAGAGGCCTATAGGTATGTCATTGATAGAGAGGCGAACTCCTCGCAATTTCGATCCTCATGGTGAGGGCGACGAGGAGGAGATAGTACAAAATATGGAGGGGATCGCCCCTGGGATCCCAAACTATGCTTGCCTTGATGATGTTCCTCGGGCCTACCAGAGGCATACTGCAAGGGTGTCAAGTCATATCCACCACTTGCTAAGGCGGTTGGTACAGGCGATGACATGCTATCATGAGCACCACGCTGATTAGGCACCTAGGCTTTTTATTTCCACATATTTTTTAGAGACATGTTGTCTCGGGATGTAATTGAAACATACATTTTTTTTTTTTTGGGTTTTTATGATGCACACGCTGAAAAAGTACAATTTTGAGCATGTGAATAGACGATTTGAAGTTGAACATGCAGGAACATCGTCTGATTACCAGCCAATAATGAGAGTTGTTAATAGGCACGAGAGAAACCACTAATAATGACAATGTCTCTCAAGGTACAAAAGGTATAATCTACATAATGTGAACAACGATCTGGCATCGAACACCCACAAAATCATCCGATCGAAGGCCAATGATGTGAACCTCATGACGAGTGAAAAGAACCTGCCATTAAGGCATGTAGGCTCCAGGGCACCTGAAGGGAGTCCCTGGATCATCTTCCTGGAAAATAAGTTGAAGTCGACAGGAAGTGACCTGGTTAAAGGAGGGCTATGATGTTTCCCACATCATCGACATGAGACAGTGGAATATGACGATTTGAAAATCAAGACCAATAGAGAATTAGAGGGAGGTGGAAAATTGCAGAGGAAAAATTTCTCTTGAACATATCGGTGGCACAACACTATATTTGGTATTATTTGACATCAAGGGATCTAAGGTAATGGTGACATGGAAAAGGGAAGATGAGTGGTCAAAAGAGATTACCCAAACCCATGGAGGCAAACAAATGACGAAGTGAGATGTCCCCAACCTGACACGAATGCAGACAAGTGCCATGTTCAAGAGTGACATACTGCCGACTAAAGTCTGGTTCCATTTCCCCCACCATTTCTAGCAAGTACCCCAATTATTTTTTGTAAACAAGCTTGAAGGGGATAACATATGCTTGCGATGTAAATTTTTCCTTCAGAAAAATCTAGCCTAGTACATTTTATGAGCCCTAGAAATGAGGAACTCGAGTGGCGTCATAACGACGAAGTCGGATGTCATCAGTTTTTAACGAGTCTGACAAAGGGAGAACTTGACATATTTTCATGTTTATAGAGTTTGAAAAGAAAGCGGAAAAGAAAACTCCAGCAAGGCCCTTTTTGTAAACTGTCTCTTAGATCCGAAAAGGTAGAAAAAAACATTTGAGAGAACCTCTTAGTCATGATAGGTTAAGGTATTCCTTTTTCATAAATAATCTATCCTAGCCCAAAAAAGGGGTAAACATATACTGGGAAGATATCGTTTCACAACCATTTAACGAGTTCAAAACGACAAGCGTCTCAGAAATATTTTCATTTTTAGAGAGTCAGAAAAGAGCTGAAAGGTGACTCCAGTAGTGACTTTTTTCTGTTTTTACCGAGTCCGAAAAAGTATAAAATACAACTCGTTTCTTCATCATAACCATGTGAAAACCTGTCGCTACACAAAAGACGTGTGTAAAACCTATTTCTCAAAATTAATATGACAAAATAATTGACAAATATGTTTTAAAACCTAATTTAAAACTTCAAAAAGTTATAAAATGCCATTTGTGGTAAAAAATATTTACTTTTCACTTTTACCTCCTTGTGGAACAACAGTGACCCATTTGATTTGCGATCTTATGGCGATTATTGCGAGTGATCCAGTGTACCAATATTGATTCCATCAGTCTTAGGTAAGATTCGACACCATTTTCCATCTTTTAAGTTAAATTTCATTACCTGTGTTTGTCATTTTGATTCCTTTAGGAGAGGATTTGTCAAAATTAGGGAATCGCGGTTGCTGGACCCGCACCAATCGCCCCCTTTTTTACACAGAGGGCACACCCATTGGTGCGATTGTTTGTGAAAAGTCGCACCAACCACACAACCTAAAAATACGCATAAATTTGAGGAAAATGAAGTCAATTGCTTGCAAATTTCGATGCCCAAGTAGAATAACGATGCCCATATGAACAATGTGTGCAGGTACCAAGCAGAAAGAATGGTGATTGAGTGGAAAGAGAGAGAACAAAATGAAGAAGATGAACTTCCCATGGAGAACGAGCGATGCATGGAAGCCCTTAGAGACTGTGGGCTAACAAAATTCTTCCTAACACCGTGCCTCCGAGATCAGCTAGAATTGCTTCAGTATTTGATAAGCATCTAGGATGAAGATCAAGAAAAGTTCGTGCTTTGAGATTAGGAACTTGAAGTCAAAGTATCTGATGTATATTTTATCACAGAATTGTCACGGAGGGGTGCAGTTCCTATGCTGACCAATACATGTCCCTCTAGGGAGAGTATGGGGATGGTGATCAATAGAGTGTGCCGAGGGGCACACAAAGGAATAGGGAGCGGGAAGGTTGACATCCAAACCATCCCGGATCTGGCACTAAAAGTAGTGCTGCACACTATCACGTGGGATGCAAGATCGCAAGCACCACATGAGGTCACAAAGACACGACTACTTCTTGCCGTAGACTTCCTGACCCCAACTCTCTACAACTGGGCAGAGGCCGTGACTATTAACATTAAGCGGCAACTAACCAAGTGCAAGAAGACCAAACTAAATCAGTTTGGGTATGGATCAATTTTGGTATTGTTCTTCTTGGAATGACTACCGATATTCTAGTGTCAGGAGGTCTTTGTCCCAATTCCACCACCCAGAGAACCACAGATGACCCGATGGGCTGCGCTGATGCCTAAAGCATGGGGTGGCCAACAAATTTCCTGGATGCCAGAATTTTTTTATTGGATCTGTCAAAAACTGATTGTCGTGGAGGACTAGCCTTACTCTAATACAGACTTCACCAATGATCCAGACTTCCGCCTCTCAGAGGGAGAGGATTGGGATGAAGACTTAGGTGAGACTCATTTTTTATTTTCATGAGTTTATGATTTTTTGGTATATATACATGTTCTAATAGTTAATCTTACATGTATGCAGATGTTGGCCCAGAGAGGCCTATAGGTATGTCAATTATAGAGAGGCAAACTCCTCGCAATTTCAATCCTCATGGTGAGGGCGACGAGGAGGAGATAGTAAAAAATATGGAGGGGATCACCCCTGGGATCCCAAACTATGCTTGCCTTGATGATGTTTCTCGGGCCTACCAGAGGCATACTGCAAGGGTGTCGAGTCATATCCACCGCTTGCTGAGGCGGTTGGTACGAGCGATGACATGCTATCATGAGCACCACGCTGATTAGGCACCTAGGCTTTTTATTTTCACATATTTTTGAGAGACATGTTGTCTCGGGATGTAATTGAAACATAAATATATATTTTTTTTGGGTTTTTATGATGCACATGGTGAACAAAGTACAAGTCCGAGCATGTGAATAGACGATTTGAAGTCGAACATGCAGGAACATCGTCTGATTACCAACCAATAATGAGAGTTGTTAATAGACACGAGAGAAACCACTAATAATGAAAATGGCTCTCAAGGTACAAAAGGTATAATCTACAGAATGTGAACAGTGATCTGGCATCGAACACCCACAAAATCATCTGATCGAAGGCTAATGATGTGAACCTCATGACGAGTGAAAAGAACCTGCCATTAAGGCATGCAAGCTCCAGGGCACCTGAAGGGAGTCCCTGGATCATCTTCCTGGAAAATAAGTTGAAGTCAATAGGAAGTGACCTGGTTGAAGGAGGGCTATGATTTTTCCCACATCATCAACATGAGATAGTGTAATACGACGATTTGAAAATCAAGACCAATAGAGAATCAGAGGGAGGTTGAAAATTGTAGAGGAAAAATTTGTCTTGAACATATCGGCGGCACAACACTGGATTTGGTATTATTTGACATCAAGGGATCTAAGGTAATGGTGACATGGCAAAGGGAAGATGAGTGGTCAAAAGAGATTACCCAAACCCATAGAGGCAAACAAATGACGAAGTGAGATGTCCCCAACCTGACATGAATGCATACAAGTGCCATGTTCAAGAGTGACATACTGCCGACTAAAGTCTGGTTCCATTTCCCCCACCATTTCTGGAAAGTACCCCAATTATTTTTTGTAAACAAGCTTGAAGGGGATAAGATATGCTTGCGATGTAAATTTTTCCTTCAGAAAAATCCAACCTAGTACATTTTATGAGCCCTAGAAATGAGGAACTCGAGTGACGTCATAACGACGGAGTCGGATGTCATCAGTTTTTAACGAGTCTGACAAAGGGAGAACTCGACATATTTTCATGTTTAGAGAGTTTGAAAAGAAAGCGGAAAAGAAAACTCCAGCAAGGCCCTTTTCATAAATTGTCTCTTAGATCCGAAAAGGTAGAAAAAAACATCTGAGAGAACCTCTTAGTCATGATAGGTTAAGGTATTCCTTTTTCATAAATAATCTATCCTAGCCCAAAAAAGAGGTAAACATATACTGGGTAGATATCGTCTCACAACCATTTAACGAGTTCAAAACGACAAGCATCTCAGAAATATTTTCATTTTTAGAGTGTTAGAAAAGAGCTGAAAGGTGACTCCATTAGTGACTTTTTTGTGTTTTTACCAAGTCCGAAAAAGTATAAAATACAACTCGTTTCTTCGTCATAACCATGTGAAAACCTGTCGCTACACAAAAGACGTGTGTAAAACCTATTTCTCAAAATTAATATGATAAAATAATCGACAAATATGTTTTAAAACCTAATTTAAAACTTCAAAAATTTATAAAATGCCATTTGTGGTAAAAAATATTTACTTTTCACTTTTACCTCTTTGTGGAACAACAGTGACCCATTTGATTTGCGATCTTATGGCGATTATTACGAGTGATCCAGTGTACCAATATTGATTCTGTCAGTCTTAGGTAAGAGTCAACACCATTTTCCATCTTTTAAGTTAAATTTCATTACCTGTGTTTGTCATTTTGATTCCTTTAGGAGAGGATTTGTCAAAATTAGGGAATCGCAGTTGCCGGACCCACGCCAATCACCCCCTTTTTTACACAGAGGGCACACCCATTGGTGCGACTGTTTGCAAAATAGTTGCACCAACCACGCAACCTAAAAATATGCATAAATTTGAGGAAAATGAAGTCAATTGCTTGCAAATTTCGATGCCCAAGTAGAATAACGATGCCCATATGAACAATGTGTGCAGGTACCAAGTAGAAAGAATGGTGATTGAGTGGAAAGAGAGAGAACAAAATGAGGAAGATGAACTTGCCATGGAGAATGAGCGATGCATGGACGCCCTCAGAGACTGTGGGCTAACAAAATTCTTCCTAACACCGTGCCTCCGAGATCAGCTAGAATTGCTTCAGTATTTGATAAGCATCTGGGATGAAGATCAAGAAAAGTTCATGCTTTGAGATTAGGAACTTGAAGTCAAAGTCTATGATGTATATTTTATCACAGGATTGTCATGGAGGGGTGAAGTTCCTATGCTGACTGGTACCCGTCCCTCTAGGAAGAGTATGGGGATGGTGATCAATAGAGTGTGCCGAGGGGCACACAAAGGAATAAGGAGCGGGAAGGTTGACATCCAAACCATCCCGGATCTGGCACTAAAAGTAGTGCTGCACACTATCACGTGGGATGCAAGATCGCAAGAACCACATGAGGCCACAAAGACACGACTACTTCTTGCCGTAGACTTCCGGACCCCAACTCTCTACAACTGGGTAGAGGCCATGACTATTAATATTAAGCGGCAACTAACCAAGTGCAAGAAGACCAAACTAAAGCAGTTTGGGTATGGATCAATTTTGGTATTGTTCTTCTTGGAATGACTACCGATATTCCAGTGTCAGGAGGTCTTTGTCCCAATTCCACCACCCAGAGAACCACAGATGACCCGATGGGCTGCGCTGATGCCTAGAGCATGGGGTGGCCAACAAATTTCTTGGATGCCAGAATTTTTTATTGGATCTGTTAAAAACTGATTTTCATGGAGGACTAGCCTTACTCTGATACAGACTTCACCAATGATCTAGACTTCCCCCTCTTAGAGGGATAGGATTGGGATGAAGAGTTAGGTGAGACTCATTTTTTATTTTCATGAGTTTATGATTTTTTGGTATATATGCATGTTCTAACAGTTAATATTACATGTATGCAGATGTTGGCCCAGAGAGGCCTATAGGTATGTCATTGATAAAGAGGTGAACTCCTCGCAATTTCGATCCTCATGGTGAGGGCGACGAGGAGGAGATAGTACAAAATATAGAGGGGATCACCCGTGGGATCCCAAACTATGCTTGCCTTGATGATGTTCCTCGGGCCTACCAAAGGCATACTGCAAGGGTGTCGAGTCATATCCACCGCTTTCTGAGAGGGTTGGTACGGGCGATGACATGCTATCATGAGCACCACGCTGATTAGGCACCTAGGATTTTTATTTCCGCATATTTTTGAGAGACATGTTGTCTCGGGATGTAATTGAAACATACATATATATTTTTTTTGGGTTTTTATGATGCACCTTATTTGAAAAAAATCGATATATATATATATATATATATATATATATATATATATATATATATATATATATATATATATATATATATATATATATATATATATATATATATATATATATATCTATTTTCTAGATGGATTTATTTACATATAATGATGTTTTAGAAATTGTGAAAATGTCTATCTAATACAATGTTAGCCACTCCATCAGTTAGTGTATTCATTCGTCTTGGTATATGTTGATATGTGATGAAATAAAAATGTCTTTCAAGAAAAAAAATATGTAAATACAATCTCAAAATGCATGGGTTTCGGACCGAATAATGACCGTTAAGTTGAAGAACAACAAGCTGTGAATCTAGATTTACAAGTAATGTGCGTATGCCGAGGTTAAATGCCTCGGTTAATAGTTCCACAAAAACACTATATTCAACGACATTTTTTGTATTTTTTCCTAGACAAATACCTTTTAGGTTAATCAACTCACTAGCAAGATTATAAATTACCCAGGCTGCCGAAGACAAGCTCCTGGTACTGCGGGAAGCACCATCCGTGAAACTGACATAAGGGGTAATAGACATCTGCATAACGAGCAATAACCAATAAGTAGAACAAAATCTTACAAAGCACATCAAACCTAAACATGCACAAAAATGAAAAAATCACCTATGTACACATATCATGCATGAATGACTCAAGCATAATATTTTTCCAGATACAACCCATTTCTGGGTTGTGCTAAGGAATAACCTTCCTAATAAATAAGCTCATAAGCCCCATTATGTAACACACGTTTGATGATCTAGGGCCCATGCCACATGGGTTGGAATTTACCTGCCCCCAGCTTGTAATGAGCTTGATCATATAGGAGAACAAGGTCGCTTTTGATAAAAGAACGAGGGGAAACTGTTTGGTCGAAGTGAGATTTGACTCGCTTCTTTTGTGCTTCGATGACCAAAGAAGCTAAGCGACGAGTTTCATACAATCTCTCTAAATAGAGGAGACGCTCTTCCTCAGGTGAAGTATTCGGCAGTAATTCCACAGCTAATTTGAGTGAAGGAATTTCACACTCAATCGGAAGAGTAGCTTCCAAACCGTACACCAACTGAAATGAGGTGAATCCGGTTGCACTTTTAATCAACGTTCGGTAAGCCCATAGAGCTGAAAAAAACATGATATGAAAATTTGATTTATGGATCCCAATTTTTCATTGAAGCATTCTAATGAGAACTTTGTTTACGACTTCAACTTGGCTGTTAGCTTGAGGGTAATACAACGTTGAGCTGTCGTGATGCAGCCGCAACTTAAATGTCAGCTTCGCCATCATATAGTCCCGAAAGTGTGAACCATGATCGGTAACGATGGCTTGAGGGACACCAAACCGAGTAATAACATTATTGAATATGAATTGCATTGTTTTCTTACCGTCTGCAGCCAGTGTAGGCATTGACCTTTTGCATCAAATACTTCTACTTCGACATTGACCATCTTTCCTTGTAGTGTGATTGGCAAGCTGGTGAGAACACCCAAGGGTTTCGATTCCCTTCCATCAAATGCCTTAAGGGAATTGGGTGATGAAGTTGGGGCTGGAGATCCAATAGCCTTCCAGCAAGAAAATGACATGAAAAAATGGATGCACCTTCGTCTACCACGACTCTATGGATGTTGAGATTGTTAATGCCAACTTGTATGACAAGCACAATCTGGTGCGGAAGTCGGGGGACGAAATTCTCTAAATCGAAGAGAGAAGGCCATAATAAGAAAAATCAATTCCGTCGATCCAGATAATAACGCTTTCCGTTGAGATGGACAACTCTGAAGCACTTCTAACACAGACATCACGGATTCCTCCTATGCTAAATCCTCAACAATATTGTAATGTTGAGCAGCACGGGCGTTAGGATTATAAGAAGATTTCCAGAGAACACCTTTAGAAGGTGGCCATACAACGGGTTCAACACTGGGCCTTTCAATCTCAAGAGGACCAGAGGCAAGTGGGGGAGGAGGACCATCAACGATCTCTTTCTTGGCTACCTGACGTGATCCAGTATAATCTTTCGACTGAGTAGTGATGGAAACGAGTGCAGAACCATTCATCATGAACACTTGAGAGTAAAACAGTGTAGATGGCGTAGGTTTCTCAACCATATGTGTTTTCTGAGACAGAAAAGGTTCTTTGAGGACATCCGGAGTTCCCTTAGTGCCTTTAAGCAATTTACTAACTTTGACTCATCTAGGACAATCCTTAGTGTAGCGTTCCTCATTACAAATAAGACAGGGATACTTCGGCTTGCGCTGCGAACCATCATCAACACGAGGTTTAGACGACTCTAGTTTTGGGGCATTGGCTTTAGCCTTGCCTTTTCCTTTCTTTTTCCCCTTGGATGTCTTGTCCATAGGATTGGCCTAAATGGCATTGACCTCTGAGGTTTTGCCAGAATCTGGGGTAGGCCGAGAAGCAGAATCATTAGAAGAATTTGATTTTTGCTTCCTCGTGTTAGAAGAGGGAGACTTACGTGAAGTCTGATATATGAAACCAATGACACCATCGATAGATGGGGTGGCTAGTTCTTTAGAAGTCCTAGGTCGCAGGGCATCAGTTAGGATATCATATAAAATGCCCGATTGAAAGTACACTAAATCAAGGTACTGGGCACAAGTGATGGCCTGTTCCTCAGTAACACATGCCACCATTACTGTGTCTTTTGCAATCTGATTGAAAAAAGAGGTAGTGAACCAATGGGTAAGAAGATGATCAGGAATTTTGAATTTAATCAGAGGATGATGACGTCTCCATTCATGAATGTGGTCTGAGAAATGGGTAGCCCAGTCCTATTTCAAGGATGTTAGGAGATGCATCCCGGCTTCATAACAAGTCGGTAACTAGAAATGAGTAAGGAATGCCATCGCAAGAGAGTTGAAATCTTGAAAGACACTGCGAGACAGCTTGATGTACCACTTAGCAGTAGCTCCAGTGAGAGTTCACTGGAAAATATGGAGTCGAATAGAGTCATCTACCCAAGAATTCGAAGAACACCATAAATGGTATGTCATGACATGTGTTTGGGGGTCTTCTCCAGCCTTGCCCTCAAACTTGGGGCAATCAATAGGAACCTTGGTTGGAACCGGAGGCCAATATGGATTATGAAGGGTTGGATCATTCATTAATTTGGACACATCCAGTAATTCCAACATGGCGAGAAAGGGTAATTAAGGGTTAAAAGTCATAGCAGGTCCTCGATAAGGACCCGTACCTACATTCCATCCTGGTTGAGTGTAACTCTACCCCCATTGGTTCTGTCCTGCAGGATTCCGACCATAAGGGGTATAATCTAGATAGTTCAGCTGATATGGCGGCTGAGGATTAGGATACGGAGGTTGAGGACCAGGATATAGATTCTGAGTATATGAGGGTCCTGATTGATCAGCATAAATATTTTGCTGCGGAATGTAAGTATAGCATGGCATTTGAGGGTAATAAGTAGAACCTTGAGGCGCACTGTAAACTGGTCGATATTGACCTTGAGGGTAATAGGCGCCTTGGGGTTGAACGAGATGCTGATAAGTAGGGCCCTGTTGAGCTGGATAAATCGTACGTGCAAGTTAACCCGACTTTGGTGTAGAGTAGAGTGGTGGCTGAGCAGGGTGAACTATCTGTGCAGGTTGTCCCTGTTGAGCAGGTTGACCTGACTGATGAGGTCACCCAAGTTTCCCCTACGGAGTAGGCTGGCTTGATGGCTGCGATGGGCCAGGTTGTGCCTGATGACCACGTTGACCTGGAGCAAGACCATAAGATGGCCCTAGCTGTGATGGGTCAGGTTGTACCTGATGACTAGGTTGTCCTGGAGCAGGACCATAAGATGGCCCTGGATGTGCAACATTTGGGCCAATTAGAAGATATGGCTATTGTGGTTGCACAAAAGGTTGTCCTTGAGATGGATAAAACTGTCCCCCAGGACCGTATGAAGGCCCTGGTTGATATATCGATTTCCCAACAGGTCCTTGAGGTTGCTCAGGTTGGATCACAAGCTGACCTTGTAAAGGTTGGCCTTGTGGATTGTAATACTACCCTTGCAGACCGTAAAATAATCCTTGTTGTACAAAAGGTTGTCCCTGAAAGGGTTTTCCTTGTGGGTCGTAAGCATACCCTTGCTGAAACGAAAGTTGTCCCTGAAAGGGTTGTCCTGATGGGTCGTGAGCATACCCTTGCTGAACCGAAGGTTGTCCCTAAAAGGGTTTCCCTTGTTGGTTAGAAGGTTGCACATGCAAGGTAGGTCTAAAACTGGAAAGGAACTGATAAGCTTTCGGAGTAAGAAAATATATAGGGTTTCCGTGCTCATCATAATGAAACGAAAGTGAATAAGTCGGGTTACCGACCGCGTCATAATGAGAAAGATAGAATCTTGAGGGGACTGGTAAGTCTGGGATCTCTACTGTTGAATAGCCAGCCGACACTCTTCAAAAGAAAGGTCGTCAGGAATCGCCATGGAAATTGAAGTCTCTACCGAAGGCGAAGCCCCTGATGACTGAGTGGTGACAACCAGTGCTGATGCAGCTGTTGGGCCTAGATTAAGGTATGATTTTCACCCTGTAAATACTGCAAATTATATTTTAATTTCAAGAAAATCCCTCTTCACATTAACAATAAGGAATAAGAATCATGAAAATGGGAACAATTAGACTAATGATAAAAAGGACATGTTATAATAAGAAATCGAATCTTTTTGTCTTTACTTGCAGGAAACTAGGAATGCCTAAACCAATAGCGAAAGGAAGCCAATTGACGAATGCAAGCACAAGAAGTCCTAAGCAGCCCCAATGGTCGATAGAAGGTGAAAAAGCAGATTGAGTCTAAGAACTCAAACAAAAGCCATGCGTAGCGGGCTGTTGTTTGAGATACATTCTCAAAATTCCGAAGATTGCCTTTAAGAGGGCAAAGAATAGAATGAGAGGGAAATCTGATAATAGAAAAATCCAGAACATTCTGTCTAATTATATTTTGTAGCATTCCTGAATGTAATAGAGAGTTTTGAATAACCATCTTTTGAGGTTTCCTCAGTGCTGAGGCTTTCGTAGGTCTGGGCCCAACCTCCGGGAGCTCCACGCATGTTTTCATGTTCTGAGAAGTTACAGAATCGATACCTGTGAACTTGGTGGAGTTGTAATACTTACTTCCATTTGATATAATTACATCTCCTCTTCTCTAATGAATCATTGGAAATTGTGCTCTTAGAATAAGATAAGTGCAATCCCGTTTCTGATAATGTTTTGTTAATTCTGGCTCATTTGTTGTCATGATAATTAATTTCTAGGCCGTAGGAAGATTGATTTCAGCATTCTTAGTCTCCATGCATTGTGTTCTCCTTATACAATAGTAAAGCAGTTAACCAATTGATCAATGTTTCTTAATTGAATCTTACAAAGAAATCCATTGCAAAATTACTTAATTATAGCTGTATTAGTTATTTGACCCGTTTCGGTTATATTGTTGTTCATTACTGCCGGCTTAGTTCTACTTCTATTTCATTATTTGCACAGCTAGTCATATTGTTCAGTTATCCTGTTGTTTCATTAGTTCACAGCTATTCATATTGCTCAGTTATACTGTTGTTTCATTATCACACAGCTAGGCATAGTTCTCGTTATACTGCTAGCCATATAGTTGCTTCATTATTGCTTAGATCACTAGGTTGTTGATTCAATTCAATTCCATTTCTGAAACAACTCAGTTAGACTACTGTCCTGCTTAATTTCATTACTGTCATTTAAATTCTTGGTTGATTTATTTAAACTATTGCTCAGTTTAATTGAACTATTTTTTTGTTCCAGTAGAGAAACACCAAATCCCATTACTCAGCTTTAGGCTAAAAGATCCATCTGAGGCACCTTCTCTAATATTAATAGGCTCCAGGAGTTAGTAATTCCTTCCTTACATTGAAAATGAGCATCTGTAGACCAGTTAACTCACATATACTATGCTGACACTCTTGAAATAAAAAGACTTACCCCGGGTTGATAATTAAATGAAGGAACAATAGAGTTGTCAAAAAAAGTCACCTCTATTGAACCCAACATTTTGGCATCGTTGCGGGGGAGAGTGTTGAGAGTTATCTTCTTTAATTCATTTTCAATTACTGTGAGGAATTGGGTATTGAAAACGAAAGGTAAGAACCTGCGTGCCGGTAAGAAACATGCTTACCCTTTAGCCCGTCCACCAAAAAATTGTACAAGAACCATAGGATAGGTGCTCTTGTTTCATGCCTAATAAAAAGATAGAAGAAAGCCAAAATCAGTCACGACCAAAACCCAAAGGACCGGTGATCCTTGGGAGGACAACATACATAGATGAAATCATTAAGAAATATGAATCTTAGGAATCTATAGGACCAAAAACTACTTCCATCCAAAATCCTAACATATTCCCTCGGGAATTAGCCTCACCATCTGTAGCCTACACCGAGATTCACAGCAAGATAGAAGGGTCTGAGCGAAGCCTGCATACTTCCATTCATCAAAACATGGACCTTTCAAAAGAGGTAGGCTCTTGCAAATTTCAATAAGGTAGGGGGGAAACTAGTGGAGAAATTCACATAGAGATACCTAAGTCCCCTGAAGGAGTAATAGAAATAGAACTTCTAAGAATCCCAGATCAGGTAAGTGCTGTAAAAATTCCACCCCATTCACCTTCCAAGTCTATTAAAATCTCCCCCCCAGATCAAGAAATCCCTGAAGATTTCTGGCACCTCTTTTATCAAATGGCAAATAATCAAAATCAAAATCAGAGGCAGACATCAACATTCGAATACCCCATTGTTGAGCATGATGCCAATGCCCCTATGAAAGCCATTCCCTTGCATAAAATCCCCACCTTTCATGGATTAACCACAGAAGATCCTGATGCATTCTTATTTGAATTTGATGTCTTATGCAGAGGATATGATTACACCACCAATCCCCAGAAACTAAAATTATTTCCCTCCACCTTGAAAGGGACGGCTCTCCGCTAGTTCATGGGGTTAAGAGGGGGAACTATAAACAACTAGGACCAAATGAAGAATTCCTTTCTTATGAAATACCAAGACTATTGTCGAACCCAAGAACTAAAAAATGAAATCTTTAACATGACTACAAAAGACAATGAAACATTAGAGGAATACGTAGAAATATTTCAATGCAATTTGCAAAGATCCCCATATACTACATTGTCTAAGGACATTTTGAAAACCACAATGATTAAAAGAATGAAGGAGGAATGGGTTTAATTACTTAACATAATGGGAAAAGGAGATATTTATCAGGGGGAATATGACAAGATTATCTCCTTATGCATTAGATGCTCCTGGGGTAGCTCACGCAACAGACCTATTGGGTGTGATCTTAAGTAGACCAGTGGCAATGTAACTAGGGTAGAATTTGGAAATATTTTTGAAAATTTCAAAACTGACATCTTGGGCACTTTGACTATGCAACTTGATGTTTTGCAAGCCAAGCAAAAAAAAGCAATAGCCAAGAAAAATTTGGCCATATTTTTCCCAAAATGTCGGAAGAAGCATAGCCAGAGGGAGTGTCCTTTCGACATGGTCTAGACATGAGCTATCTGCACTAAGGATCATGCTACGGACCAATGTACCTCACCCCCTCAGATGAAAGCCATCTACAAAGAAGCAGAAGAAGAAACAGAACCAGTCTATTTAATGAATCAGCGTCAGCAATGGTAGGCATGAATTGGCATACCGCAAGACCTATCTCAATATTTTCGATTGCCCCAGTACAACCAGCAAAAACCTGCAACAATTTGGTAGAATCAAAACCCCTTCCCAACTTGGCCAAACCAAAACTTTCCTATCCCACCCTGGCCTACACAAAATCCATCAGGAAGTAGTTGGAAAAGCTTCCCTAGTTCTCCCCCTTATTGGTAGAATATCCCTTATCAAAACCAATGGCCAAACCCTCCTACTCAAAATAAAAATTGGAACTGGCAACAATGTACGGGGATGGGAAATTTACCGACAGGAGAAGGAACCCCACAATTACCAACTCCTTACCCTATTCAACATAACCAGCAACCTTCCATATGACCTCAATTACTGACCCAAACCAATCCCAATCCCAATAATAGACCAATTCAATTAGTTCAGATCATAGAGGATTCAAAACCCAACAATGAACAAAAACAGTGTAACAAATTGAGATTAAGATCAGGATGTACCATATTGCCTATAGAGGCCACAACTCCACCTCAATCCCAAATTGAAACATCCATAGGGCCTAGCTCAACGAAGATAAAAAAAACAGGTAAAGATGAGGAAACAAGTGAAGAAAAAAGACTTGAAGATATTAAAATAGCTCCACCACCATTTCCTAAAAGATTAAACCTACCCAGATCTATAACCAACTCAGAATTTGACATCCTGGGGGAATTAAGAAACCTTTGTGTCAAAATTCCTCTTCTGCAGGCCATCCAGGACATTCCCATCTATGCAAAAACAATCAAGGAGTTATGTGGAAAAAAACAAGCTAGGAAAATAATGGCTGCACCTACTGTTCATGTAGTAGGAACTCTGTCTAACTTATTGTTAGGTAGAGAACCACCTGTGAAATATGAAGACCTAGGAAACCGCATTATAACTGTACAAATTTCTGTACATTCATTTCCAAACACATTGGTTGACCTTAGGGCAGCCATAAACATCCTAACTATAGGAGCTTGTCAAAAACTAGGCATATCAGTCCTAAAACCTACAGCCACACTCCTGGAATTAGCTGATAGATCTGTTATTAGGCATGAAGGTATAGTGAAAGACATTATGGTCTCAGTGGAATCATGGGAATACCTTGCTGATTTTTTAGTTAGTAATCCAAAAAACAGGTTGGAAGGGCACCCATTGATTCTTGGGCAGCCTTGGATGGCCACGGAAGATGCTTACATAAGCTGCCAAGCAGGAATCATGACTATCATTAGAGGCAATTCTATAAAAAATATTGTAATTTATCCGCTTGCCAAACCAAGTCTGCCCACGATAAAAATTCGCAAACACCCAAATACATATTGGGAGAAAAATATCCGTCCACCCCTCACACTAGTAGAAGATCTTGAATTTAAAGATCAATATAAAGATGATTTGATCAGTAACATTATGAATCAACCTCCCAATCCTGAAAACTTGAAATGCCAAATGATGAAAACAATCCTTGAGCATGAAGGGCAAGAAAATCCTGTGACAGAATTTGAGACCCAATATAATCCCACAACCACTGTTTGTAATAGTATACCGATTGAAATCGAACCAGGTAATATTTTGAATATTAATAAATTCCTTGAGACAATCCTTACCAAGACAGTGGCAGCACACCGCCGGGACTGGGCCACTAGACTGCCAGAAGCCTTATGGGCTTATCGAACAACCTGGAGAAATACCACTGGATATTCACCATATCAGCTAGTATTTGGGAGAGAACCTATCTTCCCTATTGAGTTTGAAATTAAAAAACTAAGAATAGCCCAGGAAGTAGGGTTGGACTTAACAAATGCTCAAACTAAAAGACTTCAACAAATAAATGAACTGGATGAAATTCTACTGCTTTCCTTGCAACGCAAAATGATCATTCAACAACAATGAGACAAGTGGCATGACAACCTAATAAAAAATAAATCATTTCAAAAAGGAGATTGGGCACTCCTATATGATTCCAAATTCCAAGACTTTCCAGGAAAAATGCAAACAAGATGGCTTGGTCCATATGAGATTCAGGAAGTGCATAGCAATGGTACCCTCACTTTGATAAGGATAGACGGATCTGGCTCAACATTTAGAGTGAACGGACACAGAGTACACCTCTATCACAAACCGCTCATGAAGCAATTTTTTTGTCAACAGGCACGAGAAGATCCCACCATCCAAGTTGTGGCGCAAGGGGGTGACAACCCCACAAAATCAAGTACATGAGAGTTTTGACACCATCACTTGTAAATTATGTATATAATTGTATATTCATCCCATATGCAATCCATTTTTCATTATAATATTGTGTTTTTTTCAGTTTCTCACTTTTTTGTTCAGTTTATGAACAGCTGCTATTCAATTTTTGAACAACAGCAGTTCAATCGAATTTAGCAGCTTTTTGTTGATTTTTTTTTTAAATTTTGCTATTCAGTTTATGAACAACTGCTGTTCAATTTTCAAACAAAAACAACTCAATCGAATTGAGAAGCTTTTTGTTGAGTTTTTTTTTTAAATTTTGCTGTTCAGTTTATGAACAGTTACTGTTCAATTTTTGAACAGCAGCAGTTCAATCGAATTAAGTAGCTTTTTGTTGAGTTTTTCAATTTTGTTGTCCAGTTTATGAACAGTTGCTGTTAAATTTTTGAACAACAGTAGTTCAATCAAATTGAACAGCTTTTTTCTGAGTTTTTAAGTTTTTTTTTTCAATTCCAGAACAGTTGCTGTTCAATTTCTGAATGGTAGTGGTTCAACCAAATTGAACATCTTTTCGCCAAAATTTTAAGTTTTGCTGATCAATTCCAGAACAGTTGCTGTTCAATTTCTTAACAGCAGCGGTTCAACCGAATTGAACAGATTTTTGCCGCAGTTTAAGTTTTGTTGTTCAATTCCAGAACCACTACTATTCAGCTTTCAAACAACACCATTTCAACCAAATTAAATAGATTTTTTACCATGTTTTTAAATTTTGTTGTTCAATCTTGGAACAACTACTGTTCAATTTCTGAACAACATCGGTTCAATCTAAATTTAAACAGTTTCTTTTGCCGCGTTGTTTGTGTTGTTCCATTTGAAAACAGTTGTTGTTCCATCTTTGAACAAGCTCACTGTTCCTTCAGCAAAAATACCCATTTTTGAGATTTTTTTGAGCATTTTTTAGCATTTTTTCTGAACACTTTTCAACATTTTTAAGCATTTTTTCCAAGAAATCTTTAAACAGCTACTTCTCAATGTCTTAAATAACTATTATTTTTATTAAATAACCTTGACCAGGGAATGGCACTTGAAAGAGAGAAATAAAATAGTAAAAATCCAAATATGATGTCTTTTGATACTACAATTCTTAAACAGGAAGCTGATGTTATACACATATCAACATAAGGGCTAAAAGTTCTCATAGTTCGAATATGATATCAAATGATTTAGGACCTTATAATGATATGTCTTTTTACACTATTCGAGTAATATGACCCTACAACATGAATAAATGGAACAAGGCATATTAATGGTATTAATTTTTCTACTTATTTCACCATCCCTCACTCTTAAGGAGTCAATGAGCCTCCCTTAGAAATCATGGTGTGACATGCAAATATCAAAAGAGGATAGGGGGTCTCATGATGAGCTAGCCTACCATGATCATAGGGATTAAACAGGCGACATGCCCATTATTGCCACCACACCAGGGTAATGACCTTCTCATATATTAGAAGGACAAGAGGTCTCATCACAAGCTAGCCTGGTCACTCTATTACAATTCTAGTGAATGGCACTGTAATTATCTGGCTACCATACCAGCACAGTGACCTTCGAATGGATCAAATTGTTAAAAAAAACAAATACTACATTTACATATCTTAAGAGAGGATATGGGGTCTCATCACGAGCCAACGTACCATGTTCATAAGAGTCTATGCAATTGACATGCCCATTATGGCAACCACACTAGGGTAATGACCTTCTTACTAACTTGAAGGACAGGAGGTATCATCACAAGACGACATGATCATTTTGCTACAACTCTAGTGAATGGCACCATGATTACCTGGCCACCATACCAGCATGGTGATCTCTCCATCAAGATGATAAAATAACTATTCTTACATAGGGATCATGGCTCATTTTTCGGGTTAAAAAGCAACCCTGTCGAGGCTATGAACGACTGCTGGCAGCAGTGGCCCTCCTTGTGGTATGAAATAATGCTTCTTTAATAACAAAATACTGTTACATACACCTTGTATTCCATTTTCTTAACTACAAACCTATTACTCAAATTACTGACAATCATGACTTACCATACGAATAAATAATGAAGATTAGATTACATATTTCAAACTTGGGGAGGAAAATACAAATCAATACTTGATTAAATCTTGCTTCCATCACAACTTTCTAATCATACAAAGAATCATACATAATAATGACAATACTATTTTCTCTCATGTCTCGGCCTTCTTCGCACAAGATTCAATCATGAAAACTTTTAATTTTGAGCGTTTGCTGCACATGAATTAATTAGTTAATTGTCAATCCTCCACACGCAAAATCACTAAAATCTGACATCCCCATGCTTGAATTCATCACTTGTAGAATCTCTTCAGTACCTGAGGGTGTGGCCACCATTTTCTTAAGGGGGAGGGGTGTGATTGGCTTTGATTGGCTTTAATTTGGCAAGCAGGGAAAATCCCTGCACAAATTCTGTCAGACACATCGATAAATGTTACAATTAAGGCATAGATACTCTTTATAGAAAACCACAATATATTTTTTGATTACACTCAGCTCATAGATGAAACAACAAAGACAGGAAGAAATATAACGAGAGGAGAAGAAAATACCAGTCATGGGCAGAAATACTCTTCGAAATTAGCCGTCGAATTTCCCAATTTTAGAAGCAGCAAGTGCCATTCTATAGCGAGTTGGATGGATGACATATGTGCATATATTACAAGGATACAACACATAAATTGCAATCGAATTCCTACAAAATTTGCAGTATGGGAAAACCAGAGTAAACGACTAAACCATACCCGTTACAGAAGAGATCATAGCAGTAGTTTCTGGAATACCAGCACAAGGGGAGAGATGGGCAGAAAAGCATCTACTCATGCGGGAAGCAATAGCGCTATACCAGGACCCAGATGAACCACTGGAACGAAGGGCTCGAGGGATTGCCCCTGCTTCCTTACACTAGCCATGGAAAGAGTTGGTAGTATTCATCCAAATATTTATAACATGTGGAGGACGCCGGGAAGTGGTAAAACCTCGACAACTTAAACTCTTAACTGCACTCAAATAAAAAATTTCAATTAATTTTCCTGCCTTTTTAAATTTTGTATTGCATGATACCGTTGTTCGACTAAGAAAAGCTAAGAGGCCCCAATCAGTGGTTAGTCACCAAGGCTTAATAAATTTAATCATTATTCATGAGCTAGATAGATAGCATCTCGCATGGCACAATTTTTTCAACCCAGAAGTGTAGGAACCATAAGTTAACCCAGAAGTGCAAGAACTTGAAGTTAACCCTGAGGGTACTGAAACCGAGCCTCCTAGGGTAAATCCTCCAAAAATAAAAAGAAGTCGAGCCTCAACATCAGAGCCAAATAGAAAAAAAACAGGCCAGAACACCCCGAGGAACTTGGAACACCATAGATGGAGTAGAACCATCCCAGACACCCTTACAAGAATTTGAAGAGGAAATGGCCTTATTCCTAGGGTAAATGAGGAGAATATTTGAATTAAGGAACTCAATATAAATAGGGGAGAAAGAAGAATTTGTTGATAAAACTACCTCTCGGAGCAGCTCTGGTCACACTAATATCCTATCCAACCCAGAGGAACTACAAGAGAATGAAGCCCTATCTCCCATTGATAATTATGAAGTAAATGGTGAAGCAAAAATAGAAGAAAGATTGGAATCACAGGCTAATTTAGGTGACACTGTCCTCGTGGAAAAAAGTGCACACACAGAGACAGTCCCCTTGTCAACAGAAGGTAGCATCGCTCCTCCCTGTTAGGACCCTCATACTGAGGTCAATTCTGAAGAAGTAATTAGAAACACCATTCTAGACCTTACCCCTGAGCAACAAAATTCTACTCCCTTACCACCTGTTGAAGTAAAAAAAAGGGAAGGTTCAGACATGAGAAAAACTTAGAATTTAAGAAAGACCTGCAAGAATTTGAAGAAGCTGGTGAAACACCTGAAGAAGCAGTTGAAAAGAGAAAGAAGGGTCAGGAAGTCAAAATCAGAAACTTCCATTACAGGGACCCAAACAAAACCAGCAAATACTATGGAAATTGGAACACAAACAAATTTGACAACCACCACCGAAGCCAGAGTGTAGACAGAAGCAACAAACAACATCGAAACATCCATCCAAACTGAGCAAAAATTTCTGGAGGAAAAAGGGATCCAAACAGAGGGGTTCCCTGCTTATGCCCATTTAATAGAGATAACTGCTAAACAAAGATTACAGAATGAGTTAGTGCAATTATGGCATGAACTAACACAGTACAGGAAGCAGGTAGTGCCATTACAAGAGCATCAGGAACTGCAAAAGAAGTTCACTGACCTCTCTCTTATAGAAGATGAGACATTTGCCTAGCTTAGAGGAGAGAAGGCAAAGGTTAAAGCGGTACAAAGGCAGGAGAGCAAGCTAAAGAGCATATATCTGCAATTTTCTCTCTATATGATGATGCTTTATCATGTAGGTCATCAGAAACTAACTACGCCCTCTTCCTAACATAGTGGTACCTACTTCTGAAAGTTAAAGCTGTGAGAGAAGGAAAATCCACTTCCTTTAAGACTGTAGAGGAATTTTTCCAATGTTGTAATGACCAGGATGAATAGGTTCAATGCCTCTTATGTGAGATCTACATGCATAAATTCTTTTTAGAAAACGACACTGACAGCAACCCTGGCCCCTTCATAGGAGATGTACAACTACAAGCTTTCCTCTCATTTGCTAAAAACCAGATCAGGTGGGCTAAAGCTTATGGCATCTTTCAGAAAAGAGAACATAATCTAGAGCTATGGGTCAGGGGAGAGCCTATGAAACCCATGCAGTTGATCATCCGACATCAGAATTTTATGAGAAGGCCAGGCGTGAAGTCTATATTGGGACCTTTCAATAAATATGTCATTGAAAATGCACAAAATTACTTTGAAGACATCCGTGAGGTAGCCCTAGCAGCAGCTAAACAATGGTGGATGGCCTCCACAAATAATTTGAAAAATAGGGAGCCATTCAATTACAGGAACTTCAAGGCTACTGCCTTCAGATTCTGTTTATACAATAGCTTAGTCTATAGCATGGGGCCTTCCTGTCTGGGTTGCAGATACCTGAATCCCCTCCTTTGGCTTCCTCCCGAGGAGTATAATCACGACTACGAGTTTCCAGAAGGAGTCACAGGTGATGCCTTTGCACTCATAAAAATAAAATGAGGCTTCAAAGCACCCAATGAGATGCCCTACCTCGCCTATTATTTAACATGGTTACATCTTAATCATTTTTTTGCATGAGGACATGCAACAAGGTAAGTAGGGGAGCATTTTGGGCCCAGATTACGGTATCATTTTCACCCTGTAAATACTACAAATTATATTGTAATTTCAAGAAAATCCCTCTTCAGATTAACAATAAGGAATAAAAATCATGAAAATGGGAACAATCAGACTAATGATAAAAAGGATAGGTTATAATAAGAAATTGACTCTTTTTGTCTTTACTTGCAAGAAACTAGGAGTGCCTAAACCAATAGGGAAAGGAAGCCAATCGACGAATGCAAGCAAAATAAGTACTAAGCATCCCCAACGGTCGATATAAGGTGAACAAGAAGATTAAGTCTAAGAACTCAAACGACAACCATGCGTAGCGGGCTGTCGTTTCAGATACATTCTCGAAATTCCAAAGATCGCCTTTAAGAGGGAAAAGAACAGAATGAGAGGGTAATCCAATAATAGAAAAATATAGAAAAGTATGTCTAATTATATTTTGTATCATTCCTGAATGTAACTGAGAGTTTTGAATAACCATCTTTTGAGGTTTCCTCAGTGCTGAGGCTTATTTAGGTCTGGGCCCAACCTCCGAGGGCTCCACGCATGTTTTCATGTTCTGAGAAGTTACAGAATCGATAACTTTGAACTTGCTGCAGTTGTAATACATACTTCCATTTGATATAATTACAGCTCTTCTTCTTTAATGAATCATTGGAAATTGCATTCTTAGAATAATACAAGTGAAATCCTATTTCTGATAATTTTTTGTTAATTCTGGTTCTTCTGTTGTCATGATAGTTAATTTCTAGGCCGTAGGAAGATTGATTTCAGTGTTCTTAGTCTCCATGCATTGCGTTCTCCTTCTAGCATAGTAAAGCAGTTAACCATTTGATCAATGTTGTTTAATTGAGTCTTACAGAGAACTCCATTGCAAAATTACTTAATTATAGATGTATGAGTTATTTGACCCGTTTCGGTTATATCATTGTTCATTACTGCTGGCTTAGTTATACTGCTATTTCATTATTTGCATAACTATTCATATTGTTCAGTTATACTATTGTCTCATTAGTGCACAGCTATTCATATTGCTCATTTATATTGCTATTTCATTATCAAACATATAGGCATAATTCTTGTTATACTTCTAGCCATATAGCTTCTTCATTACTGCTTAGATCACTAGGTCGTTGATTCAATTCAATTCCATTTCTGAAAACAACTCAGTTTGACTACTATTCTACTTAATTTCGTTACTGTCACTTCAATTCTTGCTTGATTTATTTAGACCATTTCTCAGTTTAATTGAACTGTTGTTTTGTTCCAGTAGAGAAACACCAAATCCCATTACTCAGCTTTAGGCTAAAATATCCATCTAAGGCACCTTCTCTAAGATCAATAGGCTCCAGGAGTTAGTAATTCCTTTCTTACATTGACAATGAGAATCGATTAGTTAACTCGCATATACTATGCTGACACTCTTGAAATAAAAACACTTACCTCGGGTTGATAGTTAAATGAAGGAACAATAGAGTTGTCACAAAAAGTCACCTCTATCCAACCCAATAGCAGCCATGCAGACAGTAGGTCTAGTTAGGACAAATGTAACAAAAGGCGTCGATGAGAGAGGTGTCGTTAGCGACATACCTAATGATGGAAGGACTAGAACCCTTGACGGAGTTGATGATTCCATGGAGGCAATACCGGCCATAATCTGACCCAAAGACCTATATCTAGCTGGAGGTGATAGCGATGGTGAATATTAAGCAGACTCTTGAAGGATTTTTTCTGGAAAAATTTGGTATTGTTCATCAGAAACAGGAATCCCCTCACTACTAGTAGGACCAGATGAGTCCATATCTGAATATGCCGTGAGATCTTGTAAAAGACTACGGGGACTAGGAGGTATGATAGCAGCCAAAAATGGTGATCCCGATGTAAGAGGGGGAAAATGATCCCCAACCTTAAACCCAAACCAAGCGTTTGTAAGATACCAATTGAACTCAACTGGTTCTTCAAAGAGGTACTCTAACGGGAGAATAGGCAGCTAAAGCTTGGCATACCTAGAAGATTGAGAAGCTTCAGATGATTTGTCCGAGAAATGACTACCACTAGACGAAACTGATGGTTCCACCACTTTGACCGTAGCACACTAGAAAAGGAAAAGAGATCGAAAACGAAGACTGTTGGATAAAAACCAAGGCAAACAAAGACATGCCAAGCAATAAAACTTTAATGGGCATGTAATTGTAGGTAGTTTATTTTACCACATTGAAACCAAAATTTCGATGTTTCATGTTTTAAGAGTCAAGAAATAGGAAAAAGGTGACTCTAGTCACTTTCAGTATTAAGCGAGCGTGAAAGGACAAGTGCTCAATGATCTTTTCAAATTTATGGAGTCAATAAAGATCGAAAATGACTGCTCAGGCAGTCTAGGTAGAAGGGTGTACCAGGTTTTCGTGAACTTCCATATACACCTTGGTAATCAAATGAAAGAATAATTAACCAAGGACTTGACGTACATGCAGATAGTCTCCCTGAATGTTGTGTTGGGTGTATCATGGTTACAAGGCAGCACACTTGGCTTCCTATGGATAAAAGGATTGCAACCTAGAGGGGTATCCCTTTATATACTCGACGATACGAGGAGCACAAGTCAGTACTAGTGTTGTCTGAAGCCAAATGGCGAGTGACAACTGCTAGGTTTAAAGATGCCAGAGCATGCCTCTAACTTAGACCACTAGATTTTTCGTTAGGTTTCAATGTTTCCTTAGGTTAATTGAGTAAATTTTAAGTTGATATTGTATTTATGTTTCAATTCCAAGGTCCTACCGAATGTTGGATCTCAAAAATCTCTAAATGCAAGATACATGCCAAAAAATACCATTTCATTTGATGAAAATTTATCTACAATAATGTTAGAAGTTTTTAAGTGATAGAAAATAACGAGAACATGTGGAAACATCCACTACAGTATTTGATGCAAGCTAATGGAAATGATAAATCTTTCCTAGAATTTCCAATCCTAGACATGCGAAAGACTTCCAATTTCACTATGCAAACAAGAATGCAAACATTTTTTTTTTTTAATTTTTCAATTTAATAGAGCAAACAATGCACTAAATTACATGAAAAACAAAGAAAAAAACTAGTTCGAGAACGTTAATGCAAGAGTTGAAGCGAAACAATTTCAATCAACCCAGGATAAACATAAAAAAACTCAAACCAATGTTGCAATCTCTCAAATTGAAGAAATATTTCAAAACAGATCCATACAAGCAGTGTGATCTATGCCTAGAGTGACAAGAAGCAAAATTGAATGAAAGAGTCAAGAATCATTCAACCAATGCAATCACTCAAACAGATCAAGAGAGCTGAATGCAACCAAACCAGGAAAGAAGTTGACTGCGAAAAAAAAGGCTCAAACTCATATAGGAGACTTAGCATACCAAAGCATTTAAAAAACCCTAAGGCTATGATGCTGATAGGAAATGAAAAAACAACTGAAGGAAGGAAGCTAATCACAATAAAAAACCATCTCAAAGCACTCAATGCATACTAAAATAACCTAGAAGCACAAGCACTGACCAAAAATCTCCAAAACAAAGCAAACCCTAAAACCTACAGGGGTCGACACGATTGTTTGGCACGGGCGCAACACTAGCAACTAGCACCAATCGTCGTGTCTATCTAAACAGAAAACGTGCCAAGTCAGTTCACTCAGGCAAAAGGGAAAATTTTGAAGGACAAAGGTCAGCTCTGATCCCCTGGGGCTGAACAAGGGTCTTAGACTTAGTAGAATAATCAGAAAAAGAAAAACAAGCAAGAAAAGACCAAAAATATGACCTAATGGGTGAAATAAAAACTCGCACTGATCCCTAGCGAAGTCGCCAATTTGTTGGTGAGCTAAATCCCCTCTGCGGACAGAGGCGATCCCACTACCCCTAGAGTGGTTCTAGCCACAAACAAGACAAGCTATAATATTGATTCCTAGTTAATGAATGGACGAAGATTCAATAGATGACTTACCGGAGATCCTATGTTGTTGTTGTCGTCGAAAGAGTGGCTCGCTCCTCACTCCTGGTTTGACAGATCATAATCTGCCCGCTTTCACGCTCGGACACCTGCACACACACAAGAAAAAATGACAATATACAACATACTAATTCACATTAATAACTATCAGTCAGTTGAAGAGGACTAAATCAATTGCATTACATAAACAACATAACACAACGATGGAACCAACACCATAGTCGAGTATATTAATAAATGAAAGGAAGAGTACAACTAAGCTTCGACGTTGTGGTCTCGTCCAACAGGGTTCAAGCAGAGTGCATCTCACAAAGACTCGTTGGGAATTTGGACGAGAATCTCTCTACAAAATTCTCCTTGGTTCATCCTTCTCAATATCGATTACTCAGCTATAGTATTCTTCTCCAAGTTCAGATCCTTAGCTATATGTTCAACTAGCTTTCATAAAGGGAGAAGGCCTATTTATATAGAGACAGAGGGAGAGGTTAGGATCTATAATTATTAAGGAGAGGCCTATCTTCATGGAGTGTTTTATTGGAGGTGGAAACCACTTCCAAAAGAGAGAGATCGGTGGCTCATCAACTTAACCACTTCCAGTGACTCATCCCTGAGATGGTTAGAAGAAAACTTCCGCCTCTAATTTTTTTTTTAATTCCTAAAACAGCTTGGCGTGGGGGTTGCACTGAGACAGAGCGCCAAGTGGCGCGGGCTCTAGTGAAAATCTTCCACATCAGCGCGAGGGGTGAACTGGCTATCCACGCCAAGTCCAAAACATAGGTTTTGTGTGTTTTTTGAGGAAATGTCTAATAAGAGAAATGATGTCCTTATGCAGAAGGATGCAAAGAAGGTGTTTGCAAAGTATGACACTATTCACAAGTCACGAGGATGACCCTCCAATATGCGGGATAAGGGATTGCATGGACAGTGACAAAATTTTGTGTAACATACCTCTCACTCACAACAATGATGTATTCGATACCAAGCCAAATATTATCTGATCTTTGGAAATACACTTTATTGTCTTGGTGTCGATACGATTTTAAGGAGGTGCCTCACTCATGAGGAGGTCGAGAAAGTTTTAAATGATTGTCATGCTGGTGCTTGTGGTGGATATTTGTCTGGCTACGCTACCATGCATAATATTCTCTACAGTGATTACTTCTGGCCAACCATATTCTACGACTGCATTCTCGCACTCATAAGTTTCCATGTGTGCCAAATATTTGATCGTAAAATATGCATGCCATTAGCATGAATGCATCCTGTCATCGCTGTGGGACCATTTGAAAAATGGGGCATTGAATTCATGACCTGCAACCCCCGTTTGGCCGGGGGGAATGGTTATATTATTGTCTCAATAGACTACTTTACCAAGTGGGTGAAAGTGATGCCTACATTCAATAACAGAGGTGAAACAACTGCATTGTTCTTTTTCAATCAGGTCATTTCTCGGTTTGGTGTACCACAAGCTATAGTTACAGATCATGGTAAAAAGTTTCGCAATAACATGATGAATGAGTTGACTACCAAATTAGGACTGTTGCATGATAGGTCTACCCCTTATTATCCACAATCTAATGGACAATTTGAGGCCATTAACAATATCCTTAAGTTAATGCTTCAACAAATGATAGGGGTTCATAAACGAAATTGGAATTTAATCATGTACTCAGCTTTGTGGGCATATCGAACCTCAGTGCGAAATGCAACCATATTTTCTCCCTTTTAGTTGGCGTATGGTCTGGAAGCTATCTTACCAATCCAATGTGAAATTCTATCATTAAAACTTGCTATTGAACTGCTACCTGACACCTCTAATGAATAAGTTAAGCTTTTAACCTCATCCATCTAGATGAAATGCGTCATGAAGCTGCATTGGCCAACGAAGCACATAAGAGACGAATCAAGGTGCAATATGAATGTAATGTCAAGCCTCACATCTTCTCATAGGGAGACCTGACTTGCTTTATGATTAGGAAGCTAATTGATAGGAACATGAAAATTTGAGCCACTATGGCATGGCCCCTACATTGTCAAAAGAGTTCTGGATAAGGTCACCTACGAGTTAGTTTATTATGATGTAATTCCATTGGCACAACCTCAAAATGGGTTTTATCTTAAAAGTTACTATGATTAATTGAGCGTAGTAAATTTTTGTATCTTGTTTTGTATATGCTTTGATTTTCATTAATTGTCTTAGTTTTTTTTTTAGATTTTTCTTGAATTTAGTAATCCACTTTACATTTAATCGCAGATGAATGAATATTTGGACCCATTCATTGGGTACGCCAGTGGCGCTAGTCGTAGTACACAAAACCTATCCTCTGCAGCATGGGCCATTTTCTCTCCAGGTGGCGAGTTAGCGATTTTTCAAGGGATTTTTATCGGTCGATCCACGAACAATATCGTTGAGTATAACACATTTATCTAACTTCTATCTAATTCCATCTCACTTGTCATTAATTGCATCATCATTAGGTTAGAATCACAACTTGTCATACTACAACTTACTAATTTCTATACCACCCAAAATCCAAAAATTCATCGTATGTTATTTAGAGTTCGAGTTTTGGAAAGACATTTTAATTAAATTCAATATCAACACATTTCCACAAATTTGAACACATTAACTGATTCCTTAATGAATTATGTTTTCAAACAGACATTTGCAGCACATATAAAGACACATTTCAAATTCACATCATCCAATTGAATCGGATTGTGCATTAAACATAAGAAAACACTGAAATCAAATAGATATATAGTTTAGGTTTTTAAAAAATTTGTGCCCAAGACACACTGGTCATCTGACCTCAAAATGTATACAAAAATGTCGAAAGTAAAACTAGTCATGCTCATGATAACAAGCAACTGCTCCAGCTATCCTACACAATAGCCTCATCCAATAGTTAGGAACACCAAAAGTAGGGGGTTGCAGCCTCATACGTAACTCCTCTATCTGGACATCCAGTATCCCAAGAGTCAATCCCTCAATGTGCTGCTGTAACTCACAAAGAGTCTTGGTCAAATCCAAATCCCGAAGGACTTCTCTCCTGATAGTCCTCATTGCTAGCTCATTATCTACCTACTCCGGTCGACCCACTGGTCAAACGTGACTCACACTTGTGTACATCAAAACTTTAGTTTAGTCTTGGAAAACTTCAAAAATAAAAAAAACATGTAGAAACCTTAAAATAAAAAACATGGTTAAAATATATTTACCCATTGCACCACATTGGATGCCATATAGTAAAATCAAATTTGGATCTCCACATAAATCTACACCTACGTACATATACTCTTCTGTGGAAATAATCTGTTGTCGGAACCAGGAAAAGAATGCAGTAGAGAATATGATGGTCGATTGACCAGCATGCATGCCTAGCCATCAATTCAACCCATCTCTGCATCCAAGGATCTTTAGGACCAGAAATTATCAGTGTCACATGTTGCGACTGCATCAATGGAAATCACTCTAAAATAAAGGAAATCAGGATTGAGCCATAACTGAAATTCTTCTTCGTGCCACCCTTTTCTTTAGTCAGTTATTTTTTCATCTGAAAGAATACTGCTTAAGCCTAGTTGAAAATTGTCGGTTCTAGATGTAGAAATTATACAAAATGCATGTATATCTTGGATTCAATCTGATCTAAAAATGTACTAAAGTTAAATACTGAATCACTTCTACAATTCAATTGTGGAATTAAAAACACAATCGCCAATCACATGAAGCAAAGTAGAATCAATCCAGCCACAAAACAGATAATTTCTCGGGGAAATCTTATTGCTAAAAACCCCTCTATCATATATTGTATATTCCACAAGAAATCATGAAACAATTACATACAACTATTCTCACAAGAATCTTGTTGTATTTAGCTAATTGTCTCACTTGATCCAGACAAAATCGGGCCAATACTCAGCTAATTCACAACCTGTCTTCAGCCTGCCTTTCTCACACAATTCATGAGGTATGTTATCCCTATTCAAAAGGAATTCCAGCCTTCCTACACTATGCTAAGTATCATGGGAATCCTGTGGTGTTTTAACTGCACCTAGGTAGCCTGCTAATATCACAACTGATAGTTACACTTCCCTTTCACCTAGGTCTCAACTGGGTCTCCACTGGAACTGACATGCATGCAGCTAATAATAGTAAATCCCTAGTTGCATGTGAGATCACTAATTGTGAATTAATTAATATTTAATTCACTTGATCTCTCACTAGTGTATCAAAGAGTTTCAACTAGAAAAACTGAGTTTAACTCACTTGACTGAGTTAAACTAATTATAACCTACATTAACTAATGCACCACTGCACTTCAAACTCTGTTAAAACTAGAATTACTCTGCATGCCTCACCAAATACCTCTAACTCGAAATCCACTAGCTAACTAATTTCATCACTCTTAGTTAACTATTACAAGTTATCATTGAGAATAGACTACAGTTTATTGTCCATCTTAATTAAGGGATAACCAAAATAGACATGCACCAAAATATCCTTGTGGGCCCCACCCTAGTGTAGGTTCTTAATGCACTAGGTGTGGGTGTTGAATGTTGTTTCTGGATGCCAACTTCATTGTTTCTTGTCGCAAACTTCAACACTCCCTCTCAACAAGAAAGTAATGTCCTGGCATGCGACATGAAACTCATGCATGCGACATGCAACCCTTGCATGCAACACTTCTCTAGTGTTTCTCGCACATGCAACACTTCTAAAAATGAATAGCCTCCAAACAACTGAATCAATATAATGCATCTGTCATCAAATTCTTCTAACTGCTACTAGCTACTGCACATGTCTACAGGATCCTCTGCGCTGCTGACATCTGCAGCCTTGCACTCTACACTTGTTGCCAACTCTGATCTGTGCTCTAATATCTAACACTGTCACTTTGATTTCATGTCCTCCTGAAATCTGACTATATAAATCTAAATGATCCTGCTATTACTTATATGTGGGCTCCTCAAAGCCAGGTTTGATCCATGAGACCCACAATCTCTAGGATCCTGCTCAAATTTATTCTTGGGATTAATCATGCATGTCGCCCCACCTCTCCCTTAGTGGTATAGCTACATGCACTCCCTTTTCCCATTTGTCTTAAAATTTATCTGCATGAGTGGTTGCTACCACTCCATGATCCTCTGCATGTGGCTACTCCACATATTGAGGTTCATTCTTACCTGCATGTAAATCCATCTCCCTCTCAAGGGTCAATTGCATGGCTTTGTCACACTTCCCAATGTTTGGAAACTCTGTAGAAATAACATCTACGTCAAGTCTATAGATATTCTTAACTCTAATCCCAATATTCTTGGCTTTCCCTATTTCTTTGTGTAGCAGGAAACCTTTCCTTCACTGAAAACAACATCATAGCCTCTATCCTCTAACATTGCAACTGAGACTAAATTTTTCTTCAAACTTGGTACATGCATTACATTTTTTACTTGAAATGGTTTACCTGACTCCCTCTGAAAGGTAATGGTACCAATCCCAGTAGCACTATTCTGTTTGTCGTCACCCATTTCAATATGCATCTAGAGATCTTTCTCCTTCAAGTCACTGAAAAGGTCCTTATCTCCCGCCATGTCAAAGGAAGTGGCACTATACAAATACCACATAGATCCCAATGCACTAGAAACCATGCATGTGATAAATGATAAGTCAAGCTCAAATTGCAAGGCAAAGGCCTCACTAGCTGTAGATCAAACAACCTTCTTGTTCTTCTTCTTTTGTGGATAGTTAATAGCAAAATGCCCATGCTTGTGACAGTGAAAACACTTCACCCTGGACTTGTCACGTTCCTTGCCATATTCACCAGCCTTAGATTTGGAATGGAATTTATTCCCATTCCCCTTCTTCACCTTGGCAGCCAAAGCACAATATTATTCATCTTCATTCTTAGATGAAGATCAATCTCTGGTATTCCTTATAAACTCCTCTTGCACCAAATCCAACTATAATCGCTCCCAATCTGGTAACTTTTCGCTTCCATTGATAGAATCTTGATAACTATGCCAACTCTTGGGAAGTCCTAGGAGAGCTAGGCTCAAAAAATCATCATCAACAATAGTTATTCATACACTCCCAATCTCATCCCGACATTGGACAAACTTTGTTAATTATACTAGAATAGTTTCGTTTTTTTCCATCTTGATCTTCCTGAGTTTATCTTTGAGCGCCAATTTCCTATGGTTGTTGCTGCTTTGGAATAGATCCATAAAATCCTTCCAAATTTCATATGGTGTGGCTTTCCCATGGGGGCTTGAGAAAATGCAGTTTCATACTCCCTCCAACATGATCCTCCTCGCCTTTGCCACTTTATTTTTCCATGCATCAAGATTTGCAGCATCTGCAACATTGGGTTTAGGAACATCTTTTTCAATGAATTCCATCAACCCATTGTCTTCGAGTAATGCCTCCAGCCTGTCATTCCAAGAATTGTAGTTTGAGATGCCCTTGAGTGCATACTCTAACCTCAAGCCATTGGAAGCCATTTTGATCTTGAATTAGCTGTAGCACCAAGAAAGTCTTTCTGCAAATTCAAATTCTATCCAGTCACAAACCCACCTGCTGCTTCACTTCTACAATTTCTTGTGCTCTAATACCATGTATAAATCATACAAAATTCATGTATATCTTGGATTAAATATTATCTAACAATGTAATAAATTTAAATACTGAATCGCTTCTACAAATCAATTGCAAAATTAAAAACATAATCGCCAATCAGATGAAGCAAAGAAGAATCAATCAAGCCACAACATAGATAATTTCCAGGGGAATAATTACTTCTCAAAACTCCTCTTTCATATATTGTATATTCCACAAGGAATCATGAGACAATTACATACAACTCTTCTCATAATAGTCCTACTATATTCAGCTAGTTGTCTCACACTAATCCAGACAAAATCAGGCCAATACTCAGCCAATTCTCAGCCTGTCTTCAGCCTGCCTTGCTAACAAAATTCATGAGGAATGAAATCCATATTCACAATGAATTCCATCCTTACTACACCGCGCTGAGTATCATGGGCATCCCATGGTGTTTTAACTACACATGGCTAGCCTACTAATATCAAAATTGATAGTTACACTTCCCTTTCACCTAGATCTCAACTGGGTCTCCACTGGAACTGAAATGCATGCAACTACTAATAGTAAATCCTCAGTTGCATCTGAGATCGCTGATTTTGAATTAATTAATATTTAATTCACTTGATCCATTACTAGTGTATCAAACAATTACAACTAGAACAAGTGAGTTTAACTCACTTAACTGAGTTAAACCAATTACAACCTGCATTAACTAATGCACCACTACACCTCAAAATCTGTTACAACTAGAATTACTCTGCATGCCTCACCAACTACCTCTAACTTGAAATCCACTAGCCAACTAAGTTTATCACTCTCAGTTAACTATTAAAAGTTATCATTGAGAATAGATTTGTAATATTCCCAAATGGGGAATGCAGCAATACATGCACTTAAAAACGAATTTTTAGAAATTTTATGGTATAATATCTCATAACATCTTGTGGATCCTTTATATTATACATTATTACAACCAAATCCAAAAGGAGATCGGAAAAAAATTATGATAGGTGAGGTAAACAAGCCGCCCACACCCGGAATAGCCCAAAAACAATGCAACCCCAAAACTACTACAACACAGAATTAATGCAACAAGTGATAGTGTAGTATAATGAGGGTTTATAATTCAAAATTATTGAGACAAATAGATCTTCTCATAAATTAATCAATAATGCTAAAAATCATAGGACTAGTCTCTTTATTACAAATCCAAAAGAACCCGAGAAGGGTTTATGGAAATACACCCAAATACAAATGGTGATCTACAACACTAGGATTGAAGAGTCACTACAAACTGAAGCTCATGAATATATAAGGCTAAAATAATATATATCTGATGTAGATCTCTTCAAATTCTCCCTCCAATAAACCATAGGAAAACACTCTAAAAGAGCCACAAGATCCTCTCCTGAAGCTGCCCTCCAAAATAATGCAATTCCCAGCTGAAACTGCGTTGTAAGTGGTGGGGACAAGTTGGCTTGATGCCAAAGATCTGAAATGTGCTCAGAATACCTCGTTGCTAATCTCTCAAGAGAAGGAATCCTTCCTCCTATGAAAAACCAACTCAGAAAGTGGGTTTCTCAACCCTCCACTGCAACACAACACAATATTCTGCAGAAACTACATTGTAGATGAAGAGTGAAGCTTGGACATAATGCCGGATATGTGGAATGATATATAAGTTCTCTCCCAAGAGCTACTCAAAGGGAAGAGATGGAATTCCTGAACAAATCTCATCATTACTCTCATATATACAGAAATCTATACTAATTTCCAGTAAGAAAAAAAAAATCAGACCTTATCAAAATAATAACAATGACTATTTATATGGCTTCATCCTCTTATGCTAAAAAATGTGACATATCTCACGGATCCCACTTAGGGTTTCTATCAATATCCCTCAACACTGCAGTGTCTCATCATTAATGCCACTCCTCTAGTTGTGGTTGGTCAAGACTGACCTCTTCCAACCTCCTCCAACTGCTACCACTGGTCTTCGTCACATCTTTTCCTAGCTATCAGCCAATACATTGCATGTTGATGTCTTTATGATGATCTCCTCCACTGATGATGTTGTTAAAGCTTAGTCATTTGGTGATGCCACATTATTCGTTATGACACCACATAAGTTTTCACGAATCGGTGTATCATGATCCATTTTCACATCAAGAGGGATTTTATCCCTATTTAAGATATTTATGGGTCTCCTTACCCATTTATTCATCTAGCTAGGTGCTAGGATAAAAATTAATATTTCTATTACTTGCATGCTAATTCAGGAATATTACAAGATTATAGTTTATTTTCCATCTTAATTAAGGGATAACCAAAATAGACATGTACAAAAATATCCTTGTGGGCCCCACCCTAGTGTAAGTTCTTAATGCACTAGGTGTGAGTGCTGAATGTTGTTTCCAGATGCCAATTTCATTGTTTCTTGTTGCAAACTTCAACACTAGACAGTCAAGATCATACTGCATGTATGAACGGTTTGCAACATGTAGTGTCACAAAACCAAAAATTTTTGCAATAGTGAAAAGGATAGTTCTCAAAGGAAAATAATGCACATCACGAATGTTTATCTTTCCATATTTTCTAGGTTCGGTACCTCGCTGAAAATTTTGGCATATGTAATGCTTCACTGTCTCTCCTCCAAGAGAAAATCCTGCAAGGGAAATAGGATAACCACATCTCAATAATCTAGTAACTTTAGGGGAATTTTGAGGTCTAAAATGGGCCTCCTAAGAAAAATGTACAACAAAAAAAAACTTTATAGGAACCAATAGGATTGAAGATGATGATGTCAACCATGGGGGATGATTCACCATTTTTTAAGTAATAGGGTAAAAATATAAAAAAATAATAAAATAATAAAACTACTTCTTCAACTCGTATTTTCAAATTATCTCCCAAATTTTTTACTCAAATTTTGAGTGGGAGTACTCATTGGATGCAAAATTTAATTCCTCATCCAAGGAGTACCCATATTGCATACTTTCAATGGACCCTGCTACACAAAAAATTATAAATATATAAAAAAATGTCATTACAATCACAATTTTCATGTATTTCTCATTTTTCATGTATCAGGAGCCATTGAAAGTATGCAACATGGGTGCTCCTTGGATGAGGAATTAAATTTTTCATCCAACGAGTACTCCCACTCAAAATTTGAGTAAAAATTTTGCGAGATAAGTTGAAAATATGAGTTGAAAAAGTAGTTTTTTCTTTTTTCCTTGTAAAATATGTTGATGTAATCAAATATTATTTTATTATTTCCATTATTGTTTTATAATTTCCTTAGGAGGCCCATTTTAGACCTCAAAATTCCCCTAATGGAAGGTAAACATCCTCAACCAATATTGGGAACACTTTGTCCCCAATGTGAAAAGCCTACAATGTCAGATCTCATGAATGAACTAAGAACTCCAATAATTTGAGATGTTGTCTCATCCCTGATAATCTGAAGTACTTAAGCAACCCACAATCCCTGAGTGTTCTTACAATACCCGGATCATTTAGGGCAATCATGTCTTTTTCTTCATGTTCTCTTTCTCGCCACGTAATGGTCATTTTGATACAATCAATATCTGAAAGCCAACCATAAGCTTCATTAGGATCCATTTCATACAACAAGAAACAAATTTTAGAAATGCGCCCAATGCACCCTTGGTCAATGGACAGAGCGTTGCAAAGCATCTAGACTTCAATTCCAGTTCTCTGCAACACACCTTTTGACATTCAAGGGTGTGTTTCGCTCATAGCATTGTATATTTACCCTAAGGGGCTCAAAAACCTAAAAATTTACCATGAAATGAAACAAAAATGATACTGAAATAAAGAGAAGGTTCATATCTCAAACTTGGATCAAACTATGCAAGAAATCATCCACTGAAATTGTTGCAATCAACCACTAAAGTTCGAGGAAAAAATAGGTTGAGAGCACCTAAATTTCAAATGGTAACTACTGAATGGTAAAAACTACCTTTTAATAGTTATTTTGATTATTTTATTCATATTTAATTATGTGACTATAGATTTTGTTCATTTTTACTATGAAACATGTATTTTTAATCCATTTGATGGTTCTTTGAACATGTTTACATATGATACAGTGAGTTTGAAGTGCAAAATTATTGAAAAATGATTTTACCACAAAGGATAACTTAATCCTCTTTTTCGAGCTTTGATAAACATGTAAAAGGAAATTAAAGCGCACTTTTATCTCTTTTTCGAGATTTGATAAGAACAAAAAAGGAACCCCCGTGGAGTCTTCTTTGAGCTCTTTTTAGACTTCGATAATGTGAAAAGTTTGTCGAGAACTTGTCTTTTTGAGCTTGTAAAATTAAATGAGACGACATCTACTCAGTATAAGTTTAACCCTTTTTCAGATTGAGAGATATTATTTACGAAAATGGAACAACTTAGACGACCATGGCTAAGAGGTTTTCTCAGGTATCATTTTACACTTTTTTAGAACTAAGCGAAAAATTTACGAAAAAGGAGTTACGGATTTTTCTTTTCGTCCCTTTTTCAAACTCTCTAAACATGAAAAAGGACCGAGTTTTCATTTTCGTTAGACTCGTTAAAACATCAAATAGCGACGGACTTGTCCAATCATTGCAAGATCAAGTTTCATTATCGCTAGACTTGTTAAATTATCAAATAGAGATGGATTCTCCCGAAGGGTCGAACAATAGATCAAGCATATGGTACCCTCCTCAAGCTTGTTAAAAAATAAAGAGGTATTGATCAGAAATGGATGGGAAAAATTTGGGAAAAAGAGCAGAGCACTTTATGGTAGAAGGTGGCTCTTGAACATGACACTTTTACTTCATCACCGTGACTTTTGGGTAGGGTAATCTTCTTGATGGTATATCATACCTATGGTCTATCATACCATCCATCACTTTGGTTTTGGGTCAATGCTGCCAACTCATTTCAGTGTCGCCAATATGTTCAAGAGAAGGCATCCAGTAATTCCTCATCTTCTGCAATACTCATAAAACTTCATTTTCATGACTGCCATCCCTGAACATTGCCACATCAAGTCAAAATTTGTCTAGAAAATCATTACTCCTGTTTCACGATTGTTACATAGCATTTTTTCACCATCCCTGCAATCCCCTATCTCACACATTGGAGGGCTTCTCCCGTGACCTGTGAGCAGTGAAATGACCTGAAACCACTTTCATGGCATTCCCCTTGACAAGGAAAATCAATCCTCTAAAGAAAGTTTCCTTTGGAAAACCCTAAAAACTGATCTTTTGGCCTTGGCGCGACTAGCCAGTTTAGTCCTCACGGCAATGGGAAAATCCACCATAGAGGGCATGCCAGCTGGCTCTCTTTCCCAGTGTCTCACTTGTTCCAAGCTTAATAAGGATTTTTTTTTAAAAATAAATGGTGGAAGTTTGATTCCAACAAACTACTGAATGAGTATCTAAAACGAGTTGGGAGTTTTGGCTCTGGATCTCAATGTATGGGAGGTGGTTTTCCACCTATCATGGAGCTTCCTTGAGGATAGGGCCAATCCAATAATTGTAGGGATCCCAACTCCCCTTCCACCATCTATATAATCTTTCCATTTTCCATTAGCAAGCTAGTAGTCCTAGTAGTACTAGAGAAGAAGAGCTGAACTTGTAGCAAGGAGACTATAGCCAGGCAGCTGTTGAGAGCCAAGCCAAAGAGAGAGAACTTTGTCCCTTTTTCGATGAGCTTCATTGAGATGTGCTTTGCTATTAGCCCCACCAAAGGAAGATCCAGAATCAGAGATTTGGGCTATATCTTTCATTTTTTATTTTAATGATAAGCGACTTTTATTATGGTTTCATTCATGTGTCTTTTCTTTTGATGCAATGAATTACATCCTCTCTGACTGATGTATGGTTACAAGATCTAGATTTTACGTTGTGTATCATTGTCTTCTTCGCACATGTGCAGGTGTTTGGACATGTCGAGCGGAAGAATCTTGATCTGCCAAAGCGAAGGATGAGAAGCGTCATACTTTCTTCAATGAATACCGTGTAGGACCTGAGGTAGACAATTCATTATGTCTTTGTCATTTTGTAACTAGATACCTGCATCACTGCGTGATTGATTGTTGCTAGATCTAATCTGGGCTAGTAGGGATCACCTTTGTCCGCAGAGGGGATTTACCTCTCCAAAAAACTAGCGACTCCGCTGGGGACTCAATTGGAGTTAGTCTTTCTTCTTTTGGTTTTTTTGGCTTTTGATTGATTTGTTTGCTCTTCTGGTTCACCTCCTTGGCCTTAGACCCTTGTTCATCCCCAGAGGATCAGATCTGACCTATGCTTTTCCGAAATTTTCATCTTTTCATGGTTGGCTTGATTGGTGCGATTTACACCCTGACATTCGCACCCATTGGTGCAGGTTGCCAGTTCATCACCCACGCCATCCCCTATCTGGCTCTGATTACAGCCATAAATTCGCACCATTTCCTGTAGGTGCTAGGGTTTTCCCTTGTTCGGGAGTTTTTTTTTGGTCAGTACTTTTGCTGCTGGGTTATTTTTAGATTTTGCTTGAAGTGGTAAGTCTGGTCTTGGTTGGGAGAAATTATTTGTTTTTTCATTTTCAGGAATTGGCGCTTGTTTTCAGTTAGCAACCCATGCCAATTGGCCATTGGTGCTAGTTTTCAGTGAGCAAGTCGCACCAGTTGGCGCCACAAAATTCGTGCCAATTTCAGGGTGTATGAAAATTGAGATTTTTTCCCTAAATCTTTCACCAATGTGTCTTTCCCTTCTGGTCTTTTCCCTATATGAGCATAGATTACATTTCTCATTGTTCAGCTGGAATGTCTTCTTTCCATGATTGCTTGATGTAAAGGGGAATGAATGCCTTGTTTTGAACTCATGCTTTAGAAGTCCTTTTTGTGCTTGACCTCATATGTCTTGTAGCCTTTTGAGGAATTTCATTACAAAGTGTTTAAAACAACGATTGCATTCGTAGTGTGGTTTTGCATCATTTTTTCATTCATCCTTCATTAAGAAGATTTGCGTTCATTTAGTTTTCATCTCATAGTTTGCTTTTCGTTAAAATGCATTAGATCACATTGCATTGAAAAGTATTTTTTGAGATTTTTCATTGAACTTAGATCACATTGTTTAATGATTGAAAGCTAAAAATCACATCGAGTGCATTCTCTTTCATTAAAAGCATGCATTAAGTAGATTCTCATTTCATCGAAAAATGCATTGAGTGCATTCTTATCATTTGAAAAGGAAAAGGAAATTGTGCATAGATTACAATTGCATAGTTTTCAAAAAACATGATTTTGCATAGATTACATTGCATTATTTGCATCGTTGAATGTTCAAGATTACTTTTTGATACTGAAAGTCATCTCGTTTGGAAAAATTTTCGTTTGCAGTGTTGTTGTTTGTTGCATCATTATTTGAAGCTCTTCCCTTGACTAGATAGCATTCATCGAATTGAAATATTTATTTTCTCATATAGCTACATATAGGAGATTGTCAAACAACATGCGGTAAGGCCTTGAAACCGAGACAGTATTGAAGATCAGCCATAAAATTTATTCAATCAACCTAAGGAAGCATTGAAACCTAACGAAACATTTTTAGTGGTCTAGATAGTGATGTGTTCCAGCGTCGTTAAACCTAGTAGCTTTCATTCGCCATCTGGCTCTAGACAGTGCTAGTACGGACTTGTGCTTCCTATACCATCGAGTATATAATGGGAGACCCCACTAGGTTGCTATCCTTTATCTGTAGGAAGGCAAGTCTACCGCCTTGTAACCGTGATACACCGAACACAGCATTTGGGGAGACTACCTGCACGTACGGAAATTCTTTGGTCATTTCTCTTTCATTTGATCACCAAGGTGTATATCGCAGTTCACGGATATCTGGTACACCCATTTGCCTAGATTACCAGAGTAGTCAGATTGATCTTTACTGACTCCCTAAATTTGAAAAGGTCGTCAAGCGCTTGTCCTTTCACGCTTGTTTCCAAAATTGAAAGTGATAGAGTCACCTTTTACCTATTTCTCGACTCTTAAAATATGAAACAACAGAGTTTCATTTCAATGTTTTAAAAATTAACTTCCCACGAAATATTGCTGGTTAAAGTTAGTTTCCTTAGGGTGTTGTTTTGGGTCATTTCCAATGGCAACTTTTCCAGAGTTCACCAACCAAGGAATCCCCTCCGATGGGAATCCTGGTCATTTTCCTCCTTTTGGGAATGTTGGTGCTCCTTATATGGAAACATTGTCCCTCCCTAGGTTAACTGTTGGGTTTCCTGTTTGGTTGTTTTCAACCTCTTTGGTCCCGAGTGTTCCCAACACCGTACCATCCACTCCTCCACCTAAGAAACGCCATGTTGACTCAAAGGTGGACCTCTCCCCTTCTTCGCCTGTTTCTTTGTCCTCCTCTTCTACTTCGCCTGGTGAATGTCTGTATTCTAGTAACCAGGTGGCTAAGAAGAAGAAGAAGAAGAAGAAGACGAAGAAGAAGAAGTCTAATAAAACAGAGGCTAAGGCTGCAGCTGTTGCTTCTAAAACATAGAAACCTTCCATCGATGAGCCTTCCAACCCTCCGCAGAAAGTTAAGTTCCCTTTCATGTTGTGTCAGGGAAACCATCTTCTTCGAGATTGTTCTGTCATTCCCAAGGTGCTCAAAGTATGGTCCAATGGTCACCCGCCATTGCCTTTGGCTTCCAGAATTCAGGTTGGGGGCACATCTTCAACTAGTGCTGGTAAAGCTCTTAGGTTTCAAGGTTAGCTCTCCAATCCCTGTAATTTGTGTGAAGGGCATCATCCCATTCACCTTTTCCATATATGGACAAAGCCAAATGATTTTTGGACAACTCGACTGCTTCTGCACCATGCGTTCTGGCTAGTTACACGCAGCTTTCTTTGAGTCCTCCACTAGTTGATTCAACGATTGGTCAAGAGTCATCCTTGGTCTATCCCACTCCCTCAGAAATTTAGATTCAGGAATCCGTTTCTGACCAACCATTGGTCGTGGGATCGGTTGAGCTGGCCTCGTCTGCGGTGCACCAGGTCTTTTCCTTTGAGAGTGGATCCCACACCCCTCAGGTTCTTCTTTTTTCTTTAGATTCTTCAAACTTGGAGAAAGATTCTTCTGTCCCTATACCTCAATAAGCTACTCCTCCGCCTCCCGTGATGGAGGTCCCGAAGGATACCCCTCCTGCCTTTGAGATGGAGGTCATGCAGGATGCTACTTCTTCTTCCGTAGCACCAGGGGAAGACCATCTTAGTTCGATGGTAGCCCCTCCAAGTAGTTTGGTCGTTTCCTTTGATTGGAGTCGATTTTCTGGATACCGCCTTCCGTCTTATGTGCCTTTTGAGATAATGGTACATGCCTTTGATTTGGTCATACCCAGCACCATTATAGATGAAGGCCCATCTATTAGTATTTTATCCTCAACTACTTAGAAAGCTTTTGGTTCGCTGCCGCTTGTGCCTGTTACGCATAATCTGTTGGCGTTTAACAGAAGAACTAGTCAACCCTTAGGGATCCTTCCGAAGTTACCAGTTACTTTGGGAGGGAAAAATGTCCATATGGATGTGATGGTTTTTCTTGGCCCATTGGACTTTAATTTAATCTTGGGGCACGATTCTACTTATTCCATGGGAGCGCTTGTTTCCTCCCTACAATGCTAATATGCCATTATTATTATCACTTGTGAACTATTGTAATTTGCAGAATTGTGCATCGGCTCTTGTTAAGAGAGTGTGAGCTGTTTGTAAACATTATTAATGCCTGATTAATAAAGGAGTTCACTGTTGTTTCATTTCTCAAGCGCTGGAGTAAAGCACAGCAACGCTTCACCGGTGGTTGAGGGCCCGACCCTGGTGGAGCGATCTGTTGTTTGTATTTCTATTAGTTTATTTCTGTTGTGTGAAGTTTGTTTATTACAATTAAAGAATTGAGTTATTGCTAATTGGATCAAATACAGAGTCATTGTTATTCCATTCTTTACAAGAAGCATGATTCATGATTCAATTGTTATAAATTGTTGTTTTTCTGTATCTAATTCCAGTTGTTATTCCTTTTGTTTATGAATTACGATAGTTGATTGTTGCGTGGCTGTCGACAGGATTAAAGAGTAGAAATCTAGTTTGCTTGGTTATGAATTGAATTCACTGTTTATTTTACGCTGCTATTCAATTCCCGTTCATTGCTTTTAGATTGATGTTCCTTTCCAGTTTGCGTTTTAGATTTCATTTCCTTTGAGTTGTTTTCACTTGCTTTGAGATCTCTAAACTGTAGAGGGCAGAGCTAATCATTCCAGGTCCCCAGATTTGGTCATCTCACATCGATTTCTAGGGAAAAGAGTTATTACTACTGCATCCCTAATCAATGTCCAGCAAGGTTGCTGTAGTGTAGTCTTTACATTTCTGTCATTTGTAATTAGATTTCTTTTCAAGCAGATTTCTTTTCAAGCATTTATTATTTCTGCATTTGTATTTCTATACTACATCTTCACAAACATTACTCTTGAGTAAATAGCCGCCTTAGACTGAGTACACCTAGCAAACAAAAAGTCGTCCCTCGAAGCGCGACAATTAATGTGAGGGTAATTAGAGTTACAAAGACACCTTTTTATCGCCCCACACCCCTTCTTTCGTGTGATGCGTTTTCCGCACCAAGGTTGGATTCTGACCATCGATCAGCTTGCGTTCTTTGGTCCCAATATGGTAGCTAGTCCACCCTCATCCCTACCAGATCTTTATCCACCAGTTGTGTCATCCCCGTTGCATGTTAATTATGTGGCTACCTATCCCATGCCCAAATTCAGTGATAGTGCCATTGTGCATCAGGTGCTGGGGTCATTGGGTCCTGATTTCTGAGATGTTTTTCTCCCATCGGATGAGAACCTCTTGGAAGACATGACTTATTATTCATCATGATGAGTTGTCTTTGGAGCACAGTTCATTTTCTTATGTCAAGCTCCTTAAAAAATTAAACAAGCTCGTCGGAGAAGGGTTCTTTTTCTTGTGTCAATCTCCTTAAAAAATGAAACAAGGTCTGTCAGAGCAGAGTTCGTTTTCTTATGTGAAGCTCCTTAAAAAATGAAACAAGCTCTTATGAGGATAGTTCTTTTAATGTGTCAACCTCATTAAAACAATGAAACACTTTCCTGTTCAATTCGATTCCTTGATAAGATCTCGTAAAATCCTAGTCGAGTCTTTCTCTTGATCTCGTTTTTTTTTAACCTTCACTCCATCTGCCTTTCATATGGACTGAAGCTTGGGGAGCATGTACCTCGGATTGAGTCACCATGCTGGGGGCATGCTTAATTTTTCAAGCATAGTTTGTTTCCGTTTCAAGCTTGTGTAAAAATGAAACTGGTTTCAAGCATAGTTTACCTTTGTTTCAAACTTGTGTAAAAATGAAACCAACTTCAAGAAGAGTTTTTCAATTTCAAGCTTGTGTAAAAATGAAACCATTCCCATTTTACCCCTCGTGATTTCCATTTCATCAGTCTATTTTTCTAAATGAGCCTTGGTTTTCTCATTCCACCATCACTATTTGCTTGAACGATCATATGCCTTCACTTGGTTTTTTTATCCGTTACTAAGGAATTGTTGTGATGAGTGGTCTTGTTAGCTAGCCTATTGAACTTTATCTTGTTGTGATTAGTTCCACCATTACCGGAACCAGTTTCTACCCTTTAGACCACTCGTTCCTCTAGGAGGAGTCACCTTTCAGCTCTTTTCTGACTCTCTAAAATGAAAATATTGCCGAGTCGCTTGTTGTTTTGAGCTCGTTAAATTGGTTGTGAAACGAAATCTACCCAGTATACGTTTACCCCTTTTTCAGGCTGGAATAGATTATTTACGAAAAAGGAATACCCTAGCCTATCGCGACTAGGAGGTTTCCTCATATATAGTTTTCTACCTTTTCAGATATGAGGAAATATCTACGAAAAGGGATCGTTGGAGTTTACTTTTCCGCTGTCTTTTCAAACTCTCTAAACATGAAAAGACGCTGATTTATTCCTTTGTCAGACTCGTTAAAAATTGATGACATCGGACTCTATCATAATGATGTTTCTCGAGCTCCTCCTTCCTAGGGCTCGTTAAATGTACTAGATTTATTCCTTTGTCAGACTCGTTAAAAACTGATGACATCGGACTCTATCGTAATGACGTTTCTCGAGCTCCTCCTTCCTAGGGCTCGTTAAATGTACTAGGTTGGATTTGTCCGAAGGAAAAAATTGTATGAAAAGCATATGGTATCCTCTTCAAGCTTGTGTAAAAATAAAGAGGTACTTACTAGAAATGGTGGGAGAAAATGGAACCAGTATCATAGTCGTGTCGGCAGTATGTCACTCTTGAACATGGCACTTGTTTGCATTCGTGTCAGGTTGCGGACATCTCATCTCATTTTCTGCTTGCCTCCATGGGTTTGGGTAATCCTTTTTGACCACTCATCTTCTCTTTGCCTCGTCATCATGACCTCTGATCCTTTGATGTCAAATACTGCCAAATCTAGTGTCATGTCGCCGATATGTTCAAGAGAAGTTTACCTCTACATTTTTCAACCTCCCTCTGATTCTCTACTAATCATGATTCACGAACATTATGTTCCTCTGGCTCGTGTCGATGATGTGGGAAACACTATGGCCCACCTTTGATCAAGGTCACTTCTTGTCGACTTCAACTCATTATACATGAAGTTGATCTAGAGACTCCCTTCTAGTACCTTGGAGCCTGCATGCCTCAATGGTAGGTTCTTCGCATTCGATGCAAGGTTTTCATCATTGACCTTCGATCGAATGATTCTACCGGTGTTCGATGCCAGCTCACTATTCAAATTCTATGGATTGTACCTATGGTACCTTGAGGGCTATCCTCATTATTGGTGGTTCCTCTCACGTCTGTTAACGGCTTTCATTATTGGCTGGTAATCAGACGATGTTCCTGCATGTTCGACTTCAGCTCATTTATTCACATGCTTGAAATTGTACTCTGTTCGGGTCGAGATGGAGCGTAAGACCCTAGGTTTTGTCTGATGGAATCCAGGCTGCAATTTTGTGGATTATCATGATTGGTTACATGACTCATTGATTGGATGGTTGCGACTATACCTGAGTCTATTTATTGATCCTTTCAGGATGGCTGCATCCATACCTTGGATCCTGATTATTATATACTCTATTATGGATGGTTTTTCCCATAACACACATCATGTATTTGAGCTATCAGTTGTATCTATCTCCGCAGGTTTTTCAACAACAATGTTTTCAGTTGGGCACGATTCTCATAAATCATTTCACCCCTCTCTCTCTCTCGGACCTCATTCTTTAGGGGGCATCTGTTGCATATCATTTTGTCATTGTCCCTGCAATCCCCTATCCTACACATTAGAGGGCTTCTCTCGTGACCTGTGAGCAATGACATGACCTGAAACCACTTTCATGACATTCCCCTTGACAAGGACAATCAATCCTCTAAAGAAAGTTTCCTTTATAAAACCCTAAAAACTGATCTTTTGGCCTTGGCGTGACTAGCCAGTTTAGCGCTCAGGCCAATGGTAAAATCCACCATAGAGGGCGTGCCAGCTGGCGCTCTGTCCCAGTGTCTCACTCGCACCAAGCTTAATAAGGATTTTTAAAAATAAATAAATGGTAGAAGTTTGATTCCAACAAAATCCTGAACGAGTCTCTAAAATGAGTTGGGAGGTTTGGCTCCGGATCTCCATGTATGGGAGGTGGTTTTCCACCTATCATGGAAGCTTCCTTGAGGATATGTCCAATCCCATAATTTTAGGGATCCCAACTCCCCTTCCACCATCTATATAAGCTTGCAATCTTCCCTTAGCAAGCTAGTAGTCCTAATAGTACTAGAGAAGAAGAGATGAACTTGTAGCAAGGAGACTATAGCCAGACAACTATTGAGAACCAAGTCAAAGAGAGAGATCTTTGTCCCTTTTCTGACAAGCTTCATTGAGACGTGATACACTGTCAGCCCCGCCTAAGGAAGATCCAGCGTCAAAGCTTTGGGTTGCATCTTTACTTTGTTATTTTAATGGGTTTCATTCATGTGTATTTTCTTTTGATGCAATGAATTACATCCTCTCTGACTGATGTATGGTTACAGGATCTAGATTTTACGTTGTGTATCGTTGTCTTCTTCACACATGTGCAGGTGTTCGGATGTGTCGAGCGAATGAATTGTGATCTACCAAAGTGAAGGACGGGAAGCGTCATCCTTTCTTCAACGTCTATCACGTAGGACCTGAGGTAGGAAATTCATTATGGTTTTGTCATTTTGTAACTATATACTTGCATCACTGTATGACTGATTATTGCTAGACCTGATCTGGGCTAGTAGGTTTCACCTTTGTCTATAGAGGGGATTTACCTCTCCAACAACGATAAAGTTTCTTCCTGTCGACATCAGCTCATCATCTAGGAAGTTAACTTAGAAACGTATTTCCAGTTCTTTAGAGCTTGCTTACATCAACAACAAGTTGCTTCCTTCCGGTAATAAGTTGACATCATCATACCTTTGACTAAAAGATTTTGTTTAGCGTTCAACATCAAATCATCGATTCATGCCTTGCAAACTGTACTGCGATACCTTGAGAACCATTAACATCAACGGTGGTTTCTCTTGCGTCTTTTAACAACTTACATCATTAGTTGATAATCAGACGATGTATTCCCATGTTTGACTTCATATCACATATTTGCATGGTTATAATTGTACTTGAATGATTGAGTAAACAATATAGAAGACCCCAGATCTAGTTTCATCCATCCGGGCTGCGATTTCAGGAATTGTACTACATCATCCGTACGATGCCTTTACATACAAATGGTCATCTGAACATGGGCCTATACCTATAGGCATGTCTATATATGTGGACGACATTATGATTTATGTACGTGTTATGATAGTTTATGTGCTGAGCATGGGTATGCCTCCCTCATAAATTCATGTCCAATATGTACAATATGGCATGATGGAATGTATTGCAAATTGATGTAGGTCACAGTCCACTTCAGATCGTACTCATCACATCGTAAAGCATATCATCCAAATGTTATCATTATTTTCACTTCATGCTTTAGGGGGAAACTGTTACAGGTAAATTTGGGCATCATCCCCCAAGACCAGTATGAACAGGGTCTATTATCCCTAATTAAATACTAACAGGGTCTATCATCCCCTAATTTAGTTGTTATATTCCTTAAGATAATTAATTCCATTGACAGCTTTAACTCATGAGATTTCCAATTTTTGGAGTATAGTTGAAATGAACCATTAAATCATCAACACTCCTTTGAATGGGCCTAGGTGAATTTCAAAGCACTTATCTCCATGTAAGGGTGATCTATAAAGCAATCCCCGACACTTAGGGTGCGTTGGTCTCCTGGGAGAAAAATCATCATTGTTCTAGGAATCTCCACATGTCCAGTGCCTTCTAGAAGATATCATAGGTGTCATACTTTGAATACATGTGTTCATCCATCACCATTGAACCTGGAAACATGTCTCACCTATTATTAGAAATCCATTCAATTCCATTTATTGAGAAACAACCTATAGTTTCCCTATAAATTGAGCACTTATCTAAGTGCTAGGGAGGAAGAAATTTGTGTAGTGTTATGTTGTTGGATTATCAATTAATGAGAGCTGGAGTATTGTTATGCTGCTGAGATGATGCTTTGTGTGATGAGAACAGAATGAACTTGGAGCAGGTTGACGATGAATCGATCTATTGGTTGTAATGTTCTCCTCCTACTTTCTTAATAAAGATATATATTATTTCTCTCATATATACGCTTATATATTGTGAATGAATTTTCATGTGTATGTATTCTCAGATCTAATCAGTTTGATTTTTTTAAGATAAATAGATATTTTATATTTTCATGTTGTTTTTTGTCTTCTGTCTTTGACTCCATGTATCAATCTAGCCAGTTTAGTTGGATTTAGAGCGATGACAACGATGAAAGAAGAGGAATGAGAGCGAAGGATCACAAGTAGGTCCCTTTCCTTTCTGTTTATCTATTTGTATTAGAGAAAAGAATATTTTTATTTCTTTTGTTGTTCCGATTGAAGGAACACCACACTCATGGAGCTCTAGTTTATCTGTAGATTAGAATTCCATATAAGAACAAGCCTAATCTTGTCTCAAACAACTGCACTCTCTCAATGTATTGATTTCTTATCCAGATCATGCTCAGAAAAATCTCTAGGGAGCTTCTCCTTCCTGCCTCACAGCTATCCATGATAGCGATATTGTATCCAACCTTGGTCATTCTATGGACCTTTCATCCAATATATCATGATATATATCATATTAACGAAACATCAAAATTTTCTCATCAATAATAATCCCAAACATCATAAATGAATTCACGCAACCAAAAAATTATAGGAGAAAAATCTCACCCTTTGAAAGTAGAATGTTTCATGCAGATATTTCAAAGGACGTTTGGTGGAAACTCTATGTGAATGAAGCATATCAATCATGAATTTATTCAGGTTTTATGTTCATCATATATATACAGATGAATGCTCAAAACATAACATCAATGCTTCAATCAACTTTCAGATGCCATGAAAATTTCAACAACATTTTAACTTTAAATCGGAGTGTCCAAGGATTTACATTTCCATTATTCAAATGCATTTTTCAACAAATTTGAAATATATGATTTCTTTACCAAATTACAAAAATAGATTCATCATGCCATGATACATTATTTTGAGCTTCAAAAACCTTATCCCTCTTTCTTATTTCATCAAAGTGTCATCACCTGTTAAGAGTATACCATCAATAGGTAAAATCAAAACCATAATTAAAATAATTACCATACCTTATAACTCATCGCCCTGACTTCATCAGATAATTGTGAAATATGGAAAAATCTGAATCGGGGAGCTTGCATCGTGAAACACTCTCTTCAAGCATGATGCCTTACCAAGCCAACATAATCAAACTTACATAAATCAATTTTATATCAACAAATTCATCTCATCAAAATTTAGAAGGCATACCAAAATTATTATCATAGTCATTTATATGATAGTATCAATTCTTTCAACAAGGTGATAGGTAGAGCTCATATCAAGTATTAACTTCATTTATTGTTGAGCCAACAAGTCTAACATCTATCATGCCATTACAATACATTTCTGTCACTAGATGCAAATGCATACATCAAAGTTAATTCATGTAGGTTCCATCTTCATACCGAATCACAACAACCATTGTGATAGGAACAAGGAGGCCAATACAAAACCATAATTCTAAATACTCACAAAATACATTGAAGGTCACTATGACCTCATAGAATTGACATTAGGGAAAATAAACAGCCATCAAATCAAATCATAAGTCATGAGTTCAATTCCAAATTTTTTATCATAAAGATATCTATAATCGAAAGAGATGTCTCAATCATCAATTCAAAGTTCTAAGTCATTTTTAAGAATCTTGTCAAAGTTCCAAACACAAGTAATTTATATCAATCAACCAAATCATGTCAAAAATTTTTAGCACAAACTTAAAACATAATGATATATTCATATGAATGTATCGGTCATGTGCAAACACAAGTTTGGTTCAAACCTACGAATTTTCCTGCTAATAGATCTTACTGATATTTGCAACACATCTCCAGAACTAACATCTTCCAGGTGACCATTTGATTTCATGCTCAATCCTTCATTTTTTTTTATCGACAACTTAACCCAACAAATTCAGAGTTCATTTTATAGTGGAAGGGCATGTCAAAAATCCCTTGATTCAGAGTACAAATTGTTTTCATGTACAAAAATTCAATTTTGTCTCTAACAAGCATAGTCACACCTATGGGCCTTCCTTTGTGCGAGTGAGGCTTAGACCCCTATTGTAGATAAATAATGTGAGATACCCTAATAATGTCAGATACCCATAAATCAGACTTCAATAGAACATATAATTTCATCTTCATTCATGTCATCAACCTATCTTTATTAGAGTCATACAACAACAAATCTGTTAGATCATAAACACATATTTATCATGATCATCAACATCATGCCACCAATATTTCATCAAGGGTTAGACTTGAAATATTAAGGAAGTGGATGGATGTGGCATCATGTCTCAAAGTTTATGAACACAATAACATTTTCTATCGAGTCAATCCATTAAGTTAGGGAATTCAGTTTCACCATATGTCATCAAGAAATGACCATATGTAGTAAGAGATCAAGAACATCAATCTCATAGATATACCTCTATCATCAAGGTTACCATGATTATCATGATAAAATATAGGATTGAGTTAGGTCATTCAATACATATTTAACAAAATAATGTCAATATCTCCTTCCATGAGCTTCCATCATGCTTATCACAAGCATTGTCACTCATATCATGCAAAGGAATTATGATCTAACCTTATATGTGAAATCCATCATCAATAGTATCATCTACTCGAGTCAATGTCCTAGCCTTATTTAAAATATCCAAGAGATATATGCTACCCATACATCAAGTATACCATTATATCCAAGATCAATAATAAGTAGCCTCATAGAATCAAGAAGATCATCATGATCAAAATGTTCAATAGCAGTAGCACCATTTCATCATATGAAACATAAATCCAAATCACTTCCATATGCACGCATGAACCATTTACGAAGGATACATTATCAACATATCATAAGGCTAACCTATCCATCAATTTTATTACTTAAAAAAAACATGACATGCATATGTTGTAGCATGCAGATACCTGTGCACCTTCACATAGGAAACTTGTAGTGATTGTCACCTTTTCATGAAGTGCCTTTTTACCTTTTTCATATCTATATTTTATTTCCTTCATCTCAAATGATCCTTAAGAAGGATGCAATTATCACATCACATAAAGGAGGTTAGATACATCCATATACTTCAAATATACATGCATGAAGTATAAGCAATGATCAAAACAATAATTATAATAAACAAATCCATAAGTATAAACAAGATTAAGGAAACAAAGAAACATCAAGGAGTACTTATATTCAATGAGAGGTGATCCTCTCCCTCTTGAACTAGTCTTCGAGAGCCATCACTATCCATAGTCCACATAGGAATGTTGTTTTATATCAACTTTATCAACAACCAAGTCATCTAGGGCTTCATCAAATCAATCCCAAGTTCTTGAGCATTTTCACATATATCGTGCTAGGGTTTCATACATCAAATCTAAAGTATTTACCATAAACCAGGGTTTCTCTTAAATCCTGACCATCAAACCCTTATGCACTAGCTACCTAGGGTTTTATTCATACCCTATAATTATTTCAGGTCTCCACCATCCTCTTCTTGCTTCCATCAAAAGTGTCTCCATCAGGGTGATCTCCATGGATTTTCTTCAACCCAGCTATGATACCATGTTAATTTTTCATAGGGATTTATTTTATTTTCTTTGATAATTTCATTTCTTCATTAACACATTAAGTTCACCACATAACATCATAACACTATTCATATTTACATCATTATTCATTAGCATATCAAACTATGTAGAAAGAAAAATAACATCATCATCAATGCGACGCATCATAAATGAACATAGGAAGAAAAGCATACACAAATATCACTAGGATTGGTCTAAGTCCAGGGAAAAACCCACTATGGGGAAAACCCTTGCAAATTATTCTTCTTATATCGTATTCAAATGATTCAGAAAATAAGAGTACATTGATCCATTGATCCATATATTCATAATGAAATAAAAAAACTAGCACATCTATAATATAACCTTAAACATACTTGTAAGCATAAGGATTCACTCCTTGACTGAAAAAGGAGTAAGCCTTACACATCATATTTAATTTCAAATTTTAAAGGGTTTTGAGTGGTCGGATGGATTCTCAAAGAGTTTGAAATGATTTTTATATTCTTTAAAATTTTCATGCATTTGGCAAGCTGTGGAAAGTATAAATTGGTAGTATAGGGAGCAGAGTGTAACAAATGAAAGGAGATGGATAGCTGGTACTTACTCGAGGAAATATTCATATCCTAAATCAATCACACAGCTATAATGATGTCTCTTTACACAAAATATTTTTTATGAAAAGTAAACAACATTCGTAAAGTAGAGTACATGCATAAAGTATTTCACAAATCCTTTATGAAATATTCACTAACATTTTCTACAACACATATGATCTATAGGAAGCTTGAAAGAAAATAATTTACTATTAAATCCTTTAACAGTTTCTTACACACAACTTACTTATTGTTGAAACTCTTAAATTAGAAGAAATTAACAAAGAGAGAAACACACCATACATTAGATATTTATTGAGTCACAAAATCCTCCAGCATGAAGTGAAAAGGATTTTTTTTTATGATATTAAGTCTTCAGGAAGACCAACCTCCAAACTAGAAATGGTATATATAGTGATGCAAAAGCATCAGACCACCCTTAATTAAAAATTGGGATTCGATGATGCGGAAGGTGAAACGTGGACAACCATTTGTAAATGGGGGCTAATTTCCATGAAATAGAGCTAAAATGATGGAATCGATATGTCTCTAGAATATTTGATTTATTTTAATTATCTGCCATGTAATTAAATAGAGAGATCTGAAGGGTAGTTAAACGATTGTGGGAGAAACTCATGGATCTTAGATGATCCACTCGCTTTGTAAATTATTTATAATGTGAGTCTATATTGTATGATAGGGGGGAGTACAATGTAACCTTAGGGAAATTTGCAATTCAGAATAGAGTGGCCTTTTCCTGTAACTCGAGCTCTGGAAATAATGGAATTTGTGTGTTTTTATATATCCAAGAATAGTCTGGATTTTACAGTATCTGTGTGTTATTAATTTTGATTTCTTATGCGTAAATATATCATTCTTATTTCAACGCATATCGTACATCACATACGATATGGGAAAATCGTTAGCGTCGGAGGTTAAACCTTGCGACAGGCGAAATATTAAAACATGTGACCTACGATAAGAGTTTCGGGTGATTTGTGAAATAATATATCTTGAAATATGTGATGTATGTTAGATCCGCCATCTGCGAGGTTTATAAACCTGCAGTATTGTGATCAACTGCGAGTTAAAGAACTTTATGTGGGCCCATAACCCACAGGTCTGCAGATTTTGTGTAAAGTTGTAGTTCATCTGCATCGAGTGGTATCAGAGAAGGGAAATATTTCCTATGGAGCAATTTTTGTGTGCAAAGGAGGTACAAATATGTTGAAGATTGGTAAGAATGTGGTATTTATATTTTGTGCAGGTAGCGGTAGAAGAAGGTGAGAATATTGCAACGACCTAGAGCAAGGAGTGCTCAAATGTTTCCAGAGGAGAGAACCGAAGAGATGCCAAAAGATTGAGCTCAGAGGAGAGAAGCTTAGTGAGGTATCGTGTAGCAGGGAGGACTTGTTACTGCAGAGGTTTTTTTACAACTCACAAATGTTGTTACGGAAAGATCACAAAGGAAATTCCACAGAGGATGTGGGTATAATTTCTAAATGAAAAAAGAAGGCATATGACCAAGAGGTCATAAAATTTTTGTACCGTGGGAGTCTGATGCAGGAGCATCGGACCACCCTTAATTAAAAATTGGAATTCAACGCTGCGGAAGGTGAAACGTGGAAAATCGTTTGTAAATGGGGGCTAATTTATAGGAAATAGAGCTAAAATGATGGAATCGATATGTCTCTATAAGATTTGATTTATTTTAATTATTTTCCATGTAATTAAATAGAGATATCTCAGGGGTAGTTAAGCGATTGTGGGAGAAACATATGGATCTTGGATGATCCACTCACTTTGTAAATTCTTTATAATGTGAGTCTGTATTGTATGATAGGGGGAGTACAATGTAACCTTAGGAGAATATTTTTTATTCAGGCTAGAGTGGCCTTTGCCTATAAATCGAGCTTGAGAAATAATGGAATTTGTGTGTTTTTATATATCCAGGAATAATCTAGATTTTAAAATATCTGTGTGTTATTAATTTCGATTTCTTATGCGTAAATATATCCTTCTTATTTCAATCCTGTTATCGATAAGCTATGAGATTTCAATGTGGAGCCACTTGTCGGCGGGGTCTATGTGCATATCTCACATCGCATGCGATATGGGACAATCATTAAAGATGAAGGTTAAACACTGTGACATGCAAAATCTTAAAACTTGTCACCTGCGATAAGGGTTTCGAGCGTTTTGCGAAATAATATATCTTGAAATCTGTGATGTATTTTAGGCTTTCCATCTATGAAGTTTATAAACTTGAAATATTGCAATCCTCTGCGAGTTAAGGAATTTTATGTGGGCCCATAACCCACAGGTCTGCAGATTTTGTGTAAATTTTCAGTTCATCTGCGTCATATAGAAAGAGAGGCACCAACTCCATCTCTTCTAAAAAGAAGGAAACACTACTAATAACATTACATAGGTGTCATAGGACAATAAATCTATATCCCACCGAAATCTAACTAAAATGACAGATGTAGATGAAAGAAGAGGAGAAAATTTCAGTTGAACTACTGAGTATGCTGACATGTTTCCCCTTTTTCTGCTGATTTGTCTCCTCACATCTTTGGTTTTTAAATAACCATGTATCTTCATTAAAAATGACCTCCAACAACCTCATAACCACTTATCACCATCACTTGTTATATCCATTTGGTTATGGGTCCTTATCTTTCCTGAAATGGCTCAGAAATTTTATTGACAGGTGTCAAAAATCACTTAAAACATTTGCTACCAGAAATTCTGGTAAAAACCTATAATTGCAAAAAAATTGTAATGCTTCCGAAATTTCCAGTAGCACTCTATTTATTTTTAAAAAATTCATAGAAAACAATGAAAAACCTGGGCAGACTTATACTCTTTGACATTTGAGCTGCTATTCAAAATTTCACTTGATAAGAAAAAAGGTGTTTTATTGGGAAACATTTTTACCTTTCTTCCATGTGGGCTACAGCTTCAACAAGCTTTTCCAAGTATGATTTGCTACCAAAATCTAATCTTGATCTTGTGCCATTCTTGTGGCTACTTCTTTGACAGTGGCGTTTTCCTCCCTTGAACCCTTTTGGATCTTTCCTCTTTTTTGGGGTTCTGTTTACTGCTCTGAAGGTGTTTTTTTTTTATCTTTCTTTTTGGACTCATTTGTCTTTAACCCTTTAGATTTTCCTTCTACATCAATGACCTCTGTCAACAAACTTGGATTGTGAAGAGCCTTAGACTTGACCTTGAACTTTTTGATGTCTCTAGTATGTAATTTTTTTGGTACTAGCAATAGGTTTGGCCTCCTCTTTCTTTTTCTTACTACTAATCTCATACCCTACATCTTTGAGGAGTTCTTCATTATAATTTGTGGGCTAATACTCTTTCTGCATATTTTGTTCAATTTATGCTTCAGAAATTTTTGGTAGCACCTATTTTTTATATTTTTCTGTTCTTACAGACCTTACTTTTTTAGATCTGGTATAAACATTATGAAAATGAGATATGGGAGGCACCATTTTCATGGACTTGGGTTTATTGATTGATGAGCTCTCTCCCTTCTCCAAATTTCTCTCAACCCTAACTAAAGAAGTTTTTTCTTTTTTACTCTTGGCCTAATGGATATTCTCCTTCTTAGCCCTCCTTTGGGTTCTTTTTGCAGGCTGAGAGTGTTGTGGTGAGGATGGAGGTGTAGGTGCAGGTTTTCTTGCCCTATAAAATAAGAAATGGTCCCATTTTTTATTTCTTTTCCTTAACTATTCTTCAACTAACACTTTGGTGAGATCTTGATGATACAAGCTTTATTTTGAAGAAATAGTATGTGTTTTAATTCTCGTTGACACCTTTGGCAGAATCTTCAGCAAAAAGTATGGGAAGTTGAGGGTATTCATACCTGCAAAATGAAACAGAAATCTCATATGATAAAGAAACACTACTGTATACCTCCTTTCACAAGTGAGGTAAATCTTGATAAGTTCAACAAATTCTACCCATTAATTTTTGAGGTAGCTACTGGTAATTCCTTTGGCCCAGTTAGGATCTCAGTGTCCATATTTGATGAAAATGTTGAGGTCTCCTCCAGTGATAACCTGACCTTTAAACCACCTTTCTTATTCTTATGGAAGGTTGAATGCCTCAACGATTGAATCCATTGATATCTGCAGTTTAAGACCATACATGGTGGCTTCTTTTATGTTGAAATAATTTTCAAAATCTTGAGCTACTCCTAAGTGAGAGCTTCCCAGTATTGAGCACAGAGAATACCACCCTGCTTGGAAAAACAACCTTCTCACATTCAAATTTGGATCCACTAGGTCAGCACCTTGTGGTTAAATTCATTTTATCTTTCCTCCTATTTTAGTCATATTCAGTAATTAATAACTCTGCCTACTAAAATATGATAGGGAAAAGATAGAAGAGATCACCTGACAGGTGTTGTTGTATCTTCCTATGAAATCATATATGAAATTTAAGACTCCTCGTCAAGAAGCACTCTATAAAATGTGTTCTTCATCAGCTACGCCAAGTGATACTCCTTCTTTCTTGGTGATTTAAAACAAAAATATTGGTTCATCCTCCCATGTAATATATTTTCAATATGGAAAATATCCTTGACTATAGTATGCACCATGTGATAGAAATCATGGTCTTCATTTGGCTGTGTAGCTTCATATGGCATGCTACAGGTGGCTGGAGATAAGCGGATCTATGACTGGCAGTCACGTCCACAGCATGCTAATTTATTGGCCTAAATTTCTAGCAGTGTCTATGTGTAACCATCCAAACGGTCATTTCATTAAACTTGCGGATCCACGATCTTTTCCATTTGAGAATAACGTACTTTGACATCAAAATAGACCAACTCGGCTGACAGACAGGATGGGATCAATGACTATTTGTATTACTGCGGACTGACACCTAGACACTACACGTATACCATGACTTAAACTTAACATGAATGACCACATATCAATCCTATCACGTGATTTAAATCTTAATAAAAATATATAAAACATATTTTAAACAAAAACAAGTGGCTTGAAACAAATCAGATGCACTGTTTCTTTATTTTTTATAAAACAAGGGAAGTTACCGGAATTTCCGGTAGCAACGGATTAAAGGAAAAACTGACATAAAAAAAATTAAACAGACTGTTCGAAAAGGGCTAAAATAGGCGTTACTGGAAATTTCGGTAGCGAACAATTTTTTTTTGAAATTTACAAAATCTAATACTAAAAACAAAAAAATTAAAATGGATTCATGACTTAGCAAAGAAGTGTGCTAACAATACTTTTACTGAAGGATCATGATTGTGAGAACTGTAATGCATTGTCACTGATTGTAGTTAACTATTGAACATTGTTTTCATTGAGCGGAAACTTTAGAGTATTTTAGATTCATATCTAAGGCCCTAACCATTACCATAACACCCGGTTCCAGTGGCTATGGGTCCCTAAACCCTACTAGGACACTCTATTCTTGCGACTATAGGTGAGTACATCCAAATCTTCCTTTGAATCCCTAGCTGCTACCACAGGCCAACATGCATATGGTTTTAGGTTCCTAACCACTACCATGCATATATCAAGCCTTCGTCTAGAGCTTGAATCTACCAGTTCTATACCTATGGCCAAAACAGAAAAACTAACTTTTGTGCGAGCTTCAGACTTGTGATTTGAGGCCTCCGCATGAACGTCTTCCATCAAACCTGTGTGAGCCAAGACAAAATAAAAGAGAAGAAGAGAGCTTAATTGGTTGCTTCTATTTATAGCCTTTCTTGAGGATCCGTTATCATTCTATAATTTTAAGGTTGGCAAGAATAATTATATAAGACAACATCAAAACCGCTTTGGAGCCTAGGATCTAGCCCTCCTAGACTCAAAGAGGGATATCTCTTTTAGATTTAGCTTTGTTTTATGATTTCTAGTATTAGGCTAGTTATAATGATTGTAGGGGTTTATTTTTGATTGATTGTTTGGTTTGATTAGTCAATCTATTTATACTAATTCCATTGGGCTATGGAGTCAATAACAGGCTGGTTGTTGCATCAAATTTTCAAGAGAATTAACAAGGAAAACTTACTACACTTGTTGAATCTTTAAAACATAATGAATTATGAAATGAAATAAAAAAGTGAATTCAGAAATGGTTAAAAATAAATTAAGTATTTCTTAACCAGAATTTAGAAGAAAAACATTTATATTGTAAATAAAGCCAAAAATAAGGTGCTCTAACAAAAAACCTTAATCTTCAGATTTCTGCTTTACAATAAGATTTAAATGATAGAAAGAGAGAAATAACAATGGAAAACATTAAACACAGAAAATAAATAATATCACTAGATAAACACAGCTCAAGAATCTTACAAAAGGTATTTTATTATTAATGATCCAACTCCAAAAATACAATGCGCCAAAAGAAATGTTCTTACAATTTAGGGTCCAACCCCTGATACTAAGAAGGAATGCAGTATTTAACTAACTCTATAGTGATTGTCATATCTACATGGGAAATTTGTTATTAATTACAATAATAATCAAAATTTGACTAATGTCACCAAGAAGTGGACACAATGGAACAAATTTGACATCTGGACCTATTCTCTAGAAGGCCATTGTTGCTTGATTGATCTGGTATGTGTTGGAAGATTTGGATGATATGATGCTGATATGCTAAGTTGGTTGATACACTAGCTATGCTGATTTGATGATGCATTGGCTTTCACCCTTCTTGGCAGTCACACAATGTTTCCCACTATTGCTCATTTCGAATATTGATTCTGATATGCTTTCGATATATCTCATATGTCTCTGTGAATTTCACAAAAGTTGGCCTCAACACAAAAATGTGTTTAATTTCATGCTAGATGAATATATCATTATCCATGGCTTCAAGGAAATATATTCCAGTCATTAATCCTTTAGTCCTTGCAAACTTGGTTGTTTCCTTGGCAATATCTTTCAGCTTCTTCACATAGTATTGTATCAAACAACGAGGGTAACCCTCTTTTGGTCAATGGCTCAATTCTGTTAAAGAATCTACTGACACCAACTTCTAAATTGTGGTACTTTTTCTCTAACTGCATGACCAACATTTTCTTATTAAGAACCTTCTTGACTTCTAGAATTGCCGTTGTTCTATCCTCAACTCCAAGTGTCTCTAATTTGAACTTGTTCTTGGAATTTAAAAATCTGGTACTTTTATTTGTTGTCTCAAGCATCCCTGCAAGCTCCATGGTTTCTTCCTCTATAGCATCATTTACCTATTAAATCAGTTCTTTTTGTTCAAATATGATTTGAATAAACAACCATATTTCATTCATAGAATCAATTATGATTTTCCAAATAATCTCTTTTTCTTGGCTAATGGTATGACCAATGGAAGCTTCACTCTCTACCTTTATCAATATTTCAATTTGATTTTGATCTCTCTGTATTTATATTTCATGTGCATTGTCAGACCTTATATTTAGATCCTTCAAGGTATTGATTTCTTATTCCAGCTTTTTGATTTCCTTTGTTTGTATAGTCATGTTATCCATGGCTTTAGCTAACTGTTTTGTACCACCTGATGTGCTTGTAGTTACTGGAGTAGCTGTAGGGATGACTACAATAGGAACAACATCCAAAGGAACAATGGCCATTTCTATTTTTTTTTCTTTTACCTTGACCAATTTCTCCATCTATGTCTCCATTTTCTTCAGCTGTGTTGACTGCTCCATTATCGGCTTCATCATCTCTAGTTTTTGTGCTTCATTATCCTCTATGTCCTTTGTTAGAGGGTCCTCGGTAGATGAAATTTTAAGTTGCTTTCTCAGGGCTGCTATGTCAACGTTCTTCTTCTTTAGGATCTCTTTCACTACCTCTACATTTGTTGGATCATATCCAATCTTCACAACTAAATCCTCCAGGGATTTTATTCAAGTATCCTTGGCAAGAGAAGAAATATTCTCCATTTTGAGCTGATACTGAATGTTATCTAGTGATACACTAGAAGAAAAAATGACATTGGTGAGGGTCATGCTTGTGACGGACCTTTAAGGTCCATCACGAATGTCACATATGGTGACGGTCCGTAAAAAAACAACGTTCTAAGTGTATATAGTGATGGTCCTTTAAGGTCTGTCACCAAATCCATTTTCAATGATGCTATTGGTGAGTTTTGTTAAAGGCCCATCACTAATTCTCTCTTTGGTGGCACTTCTAGTGACGAACCTTTAATCACCCTCACCGATGCTCTTTTTGTTACTTTTGGTGACAGTAAAAAAAATTTCGTCATCATTGATCATTCCAATGAGTTTTTGATGACATTATGTGCTTATTAATATATATTTTTTCAAAAGATAATGATTTAATACCATATTTGTGGAGTCTTTTTTATAATATGTCCAAGGCCATAGTGGTTAGATTCAGTCATTTTTTTAAGAAGTAATTAGTGTGTATCATTTCCCTCAAGTAATGACTAGTCGAATAAAGCTTTCCTATGAGTCAACACATGATTCATATCTATTAAGTTTATTACCTAGAAAATTCCCTTAGATAAAGTCCCACTAGTGTGTGTAGGAAATAAATTATTTAATACATAATCAAGCTCTGTCAATTCTATTAATGAGAAATACCTAACACTCAACAATCCGGGCACACATTAAATTAATTCTTTGGCACAAACTAACATTTATTAGCACCTTGCATGTATTGGAACATATTTGTACCTATAACATCTTGTCATGACATTGACACCCAAGCACATGGTGGCATGCGCTAGAACAACATATAAATCTCCTAACATGTGTTGGCATGCATGTAGTCCCTAGTATGTCGTGGAACACCTTGGTTGAATGCATTGACATACATTAGAACTTGGAACACAATGCCACTTGGCATGTATTGGGACCTTTATTAGTGTGGCTAGCATGCCCCTTTTTAAAAATATAAAGTCCTGACTTATTAACCATGTTATTGGTTTTTCCTTTTGTTTCCTTGAAACTTCTTGACACATATTGACATACCCTTGCACCCTGCACATCCTTAGCACCTGGCATGTATTGGCATATCTTGGAACTATTTGGCACATATAATTAGCACACCCTACAGCCCCCAAGCACAATTTGAGAATTCTTGACATGCCTTGATATTACCTATCATGACTTACCAATCCTTATCATACCTTATCACTCCCTCCTTGGCATGAAAACTAGCACTCATTAACACTAGTCCCTGGCACACATTCCTCATACTAATTAAATTACATGAATTTTGACCTAGTGCTCCCTTAATGCTTTGTCATAGTACTCCTTAACACTCCTCAACATGCATTAGCACTCTCTAGCACTCTCTATCACACCTTAGCACTCTTTAACATGCCCTTCCATTTCATAGCATGCATAACACTCCGCGAGACATATTGGAACTTGGCACGTGTTGGCACTTGAAAAGTAATAGCATGTATGGAATATGTTTACATGCCTTGGTATGATTTGGCATGGGTTAATATTAAATGTATTTGAGATCAACTGTTGGAAATTATATGAGAAGCAATAAAGGAAGACTTGGCATTTATAATGCACTAAGACTTTGCACTTGGAACTTATTGGTGCCTAGTGTTGGTGTGTCTAGCATTCCATTCTTGGAAAATGTAAATTGATGACTTATTAACCCTCTTATATGTTCATTTCCTTGTAGTTTAACTTGTTTCTACCTTTTTTCGCCTTCACAGTCCTTGGCACGCATTAACACAACCTTGAACATCTTGGAATCCCTTATCACTTGGAACATATTAGCATGTTTGACATTCCTTCACACTATATAACACATATTAACATTCCCTAACACACCTTGGCACTCATGTCCTCACAACTAGCCTTTAAATTTTTTGACGACTTGGGAACCCAATCAATTCCTTGGCTACTGCAGTTCATGTGACAATATTGGCTTTCTTCAACAGCAAAAACATGACCAATGGAACTTCCTACAAGTAGATTCTGCCTTGTTCACCTAAGAACTACCTATAACTCATCTTATGCCACTCATGTCCAAGCTCAACTTGTCCCACTTAACTATTTACCAAGACAAGGATCACATGATCTAGCCATGGCCATAAAACAACTAAGCAACATAGCTTACATAGAAAATATTTCACATGTATGTTCAGTTCATATAAACTAAGTATAACATTAACTGAGAGTTTGCAAGAACCACAAGATGAACAAGGCACACAAGATATAAGCCGAAACAAGTCAAGTGCCCCAAAACTTGTACACAACAATGTACAATATGCAATTATCTATAATAGTTTAAAACATGAGAATGTAACCAAATTGTGCCACATATCATAGAAAAAAAATAGCTAAAGGAAAAACAATGATGTGCCTAGCACAAAGTGATCTCCCTTTGTCTAAAAATTCTATGTCGAGCCCTATATAACAACCGTATTATTGCCTCATGTAAATCATATTCTAAACTTCTCTTAATAGACTTCATCCTTAGCACACTTAAATTCACTAACACTCCTTAGCACACACTCTTATTCGTTCCATTCCATGAATTTTGATCTAGTTATCCCTTGATATGCCCCGACACTCACTAACACCCTTCAACATCCATTGGCATTGTTCGACATGTGTTATAATTCATTTTCATTCCTAATGTGCATTCCCTGACCCTTCCTAGTGTCGAGGCATAAAAGGTGTCTTTTTAACACCTATTTATCTCACATTAATTATCAATCCGAGAGCAACTTTTTATTTCAAGAGTGTACTCTGTCTGAGGCATAAATTATCTAAGAGTAATGCTGTGAAGATTTAGTACAGTGTTCGAAATACAAGAGTAAATGGATGCTTGTAAAATAAATCTAACTACAACAGCATAAACTCAAATGCTTTGAAATCTTAATTAAACCAATCTGCAAAACATCAATCACGGATATAGTAGCAATAAGTTCTTCCCTTAGAAATCGATGTAAGATAACCAATCTGGGAACTTGGAAGCAATAACCAGTGTCCTCTACAGTTGGTGATCTTAAAGCAATCAAAATGAAAGAAAACTCAATCTTCGTGCTGATGAAAATAACTGAAAGGAACAAAATTTGGAAACTAATGAATTGAAACTGAACAACACATTGAAATCGAACAGCAATATAAATGAATAACAAACTAGAAGAATCGAACAATGAATATTAACTAATGGAATTGAACAACAAAAATCTATTAGATGGAAAATCCTATTAAATAGAAAATTGAATAGTGAAGCTTTATATTTGCACTCTGAAATGAACAATAGTTAATCGAAACAGAAAATGGAATGGAAAATCAAATGCTGAACAATGAAGCATAACAAGATAAGTAATTTGAGGATTAAGACTCTTGTTAAACTGGGAAGGAACGTCACTTAAATCCATTATAATAAAATAGTAAACTATTGCACACGGAATTATGAATTAATTAAGATAGAACCAATATCACTTCCGTGAATCCAAGGATGTTCTAAGTAAGACAATATGTTGTCTCAATTAACCCACGCTGTAAGAGATAAGATTCAAATCATACGATAATAAAATAACTCATAAACAGAGCGCGTCATACATAAAGATAGTAAAATGATAAAAAAAATAATGAAATAAACTCATAGTAACATGCATGTGGCAAATCGATCACACGCTGCAGGAATTGGAAATATAACACAGAGGAGCAGTTCACGCTGCCAGGGGTTGGGCCCTTAACCACCAGCAGGGAATGCTCAAGATAATTCAGATAATGCGAATGGAACAAAAAATTCAATTAATCATTAAACTAGAGTAGCATTACATTGGAATCGTGTTTTCAATATCACAACTTTTGATTAAGTTTACAATTCAAAAAAGAAACAACTATGATCGATCCCCTCTCTTTTACAAACGTCTCCTTTTATAACCAAAGAGAGGAGAAATTAAATAGTAAATAGGATCTCTCATAAAAAAATTGGATTGTTCCCAACCAATTGATCAACAAGAAAATATATTTCCATCCATCTTTCAACAAGAGCAAGTCGAATTTGGCTTTGCATCTGAGATTTGGAGGATGGCCGCAACAACAAATCTGAGAAAATTGTGCTCAAATAACCCTTTTTTTCTCTCAATACATGCCTAATTTTGGCAAACCATTTCTTTATAAAATTAATTGGGTCCATTCTGGACAAAACCCATGTTCCATATTTTCCATATTCTTCTTCATTTTCCCAGAATCTTAACCACAAAACTGTCACTTCTTATTCTAGAGAATTTCTGAGTTGGAATATTTGATGATGATTTGGAGATCAAAACTGCAATTTAGGAAATATCTTGGAGGCTAAAATGGTCAGTGATATTAAAAAATATATTAATAAAACATGATTGATAAAATTATGTATTATAATCATTAATTTATTAAAAATAAAGGAGAAGAAATAATAGTCATCCATAAGAGCATAAATCATTATAAGATGGATTTATATGATAAATTATAATAAATGACATGATAAAGAAGAGTAAAAATGGATGAAATAAGTGTTAAAAAGTGGTCGTATTCACGGCCCAACATACCCCCAAACTGAATATATTACATGTCCTGATGCAACCCAGAACTGAATATATTGCATATTCTGATGCAACCCAAAGACAAAACCCATGTGTTAACCAAGCAAAGAAAATTGTTCATCCTGACTCATGAAATGGATGGAACAAATGAATTTTTCCTCAAATAATGAATATTCAATTTTAGCGATCTTGATGAAGACATAACATTTTTTATAGTTGACATTCAACTATATGTATATGAAGTTGCAGAAAAATGTGAAATAAGTAACAACAAACTTCATTAACCATTTTCTCAAAAATCAGATCATTTGGATGCACGGATCACCTAGTTATCCCTTGATATGCCCCGACACTCGCTAACACCCTTCAACATCCATTGGCATTGTTAGACATGTGTTATCATTCATTTTCATTCCTAATTTGCATTCCCTGACCCTCCCTAGTGTCGAGGCATAAAAGGTGTCTTTTTAACACCTATTTATCTCACATTAATTATCAATCCAGGAGCGAATTTTTATTTCAAGAGTGTACTCTGTCTCAGGCAGCAATTATCTAAGCGTAATGCTGTGAAGATGTAGTACAGTGTTCGAAATACAAGAGTAAATGGATGCTTGAAAAATAAATTTAACTACAACAGCATAAGCTCAAATGCTCTGAAATCTTAATTAAACCAATCTGCAAAACATCGATCAGGGATACAGTAGCAATACTCCTTCCCTTAGAAATCGATGTAAGATAACCAATCTGGGAACTTGGAAGCAATAACCAGTGTTCTCTACAGTTGGTGATCTTAAAGCAATAGAAATGAAAGCAAACTCAATCTTCGTGCTGATGAAAATAACTGAAAGGATCAAAATCTGGAAACTAATGAATTGAAACTGAACAACACATTGAAATCGAACAACAATATAAATTAATAACAAACTAGAAGAATCTAACAACGAATATTAACTAATGGAATTGAACAACAAAAATCTATTAAATGGAAAATCGTATTAAATAGAAAACTGAATAGTGAAGCTTTATATCTGCACTCTGAAATGAACAACAGTTAAACGAAACAACAAATGGAATGAAACATCAAATTCCAAACAACGAAGCATAAAAAGATAAGTAATTTGAGTATTAAAACTCTTGTTAAATTGGGAAGGAACGGCACTGCAATCCATTATAATAAAACAGTAAACTATTACACACGGAATTATGAATTAATTAAGATAGAACCAATATCACTTTCGTGAATCCAAGGATGTTCTAAGTAAGACAATATGTTGTCTCAATTAACCCACGATGTAAGAAATAAGATTAAGATCATATGATAATGAAATAACTCATAAACAGAGCGCGTCATACATAAAGACAGTAAAATGATAAAAAACTAACGAAATAAACTCACAGTAACATGCATGTAGCAAATCGATCACACACTGCAGGAATTGGAAATATAACACAGAGGAGCAGTTCACGCTGCCAGGGGTCGGGCCCTTAACCACCAGCAGGGACTGCTCAAGCTAATTCAGATAATGCGAATGGAACAAAAACTTCAATTAATCATTAAACTGGAGTAGCATTACATTGGAATCATGTTTTCAATATCTCAACTTTTGATTAAGTTTACAATTCACAAAAGCAACAACTATGATCGATCCCCTCTCTTTTACAAACGTCTCCTTTTATAACCAAAGAGAGGAGAAATTAAATAGTAAATAGGATCTCTCATAACAAAATTGGATTGTTCCCAACCAATTTATCAACAAGAAAATATATTTCCATCCATCTTTCAACAAGAGCAAGTCGAATTTGGCTTTTCAGCTGAGATTTGGAGGATGGCCGCAACAACAAATCTAAGAAAATTGTGCTCAAAGAACCCTGTGTTTCTCTCAACACAGGCCTAATTTTGGCAAACCGTTCCTCAATAAAATTAATTGGGCCCATTCTGGACAAAACCCATGTTCCAGATTTTCCAGATTCTTCTTCATTTGCACAGAATCTTAACAACAAAATTCTCACTTCTTATTCCAGTGAATTTCCAAGTTGGAATATTTGATGATGATTTGGAGATCAAAACTGCAATTTAGGAAATATCTTGGAGGCTAAAATGGTCAGTGATATTACAAAATATATTAATAAACCATCATTGATAAAATTATGCATTATAATCATCAATTTATTAAAAATAAAGGAGAAGAAACAATATTCATCCATAAGAGCATAAATCATTATAAGATGGATTTATATGATAAATTATAATAAATGACATGATAAAGAAGAGTAAAAATGGATGAAATAAGTGTTAAAAAGTGGTCGTATTCATGGCCCAAAATACCCCCAAACTGAATATAATGCATGTCCTCATGCAACCCAGAACTGAATATATTGCATATTCTGATGCAACCCAAAGACAAAACCCATGTGTTAACCAAGCAAAGAAAATTGTTCATCCCGACTCATGAAATTGATGGAACAAATGAATTTTTCCTCAAATAATGAATATTCAATTTTAGCAATCTTGATGAAGACATAACAATTTTTATAGTTGACATTCAACTATATGTATATGAAGTTGCAGAAAAATGTGACATAAGTAACAACAAACTTCATTAACCATTTTCTCAAAAATCAGATCATTTGGATGCACGGATCATGAGATATAAAAAAATGGTTGTAGGTGATAGCGCATAATTTTCGAAATTTTATGAACTAATTTAGCGTGAAATTATCTGGGTTTGTGTATTTAATGATACCTCTTTGTTATCCAGAAATCACAAGAATTCAGTTCATAGTTTTAAATATATATGCAAAAACATTTCTGCACTATATACAAATGAAATTGTATGCCTTAAACGAGAAAAAGAGTAGAAAACATCCATCATGTGTAGCAATCCTCCCCCCAAACTAAGGAATTAGCATGTCCTCATGCGATGCTAGAAAACAAAGAGAGGTGGTTGCTACAATCTGTTGAAATCTATGCTTGGTGTAAAACAACATGGAATAAGGGAGGTGTTGAGAATGAATAAGAATATCAATGGACGATAAAGAATATTACTGACATGATTATAAGAAAGAAATGAAGGAAATAAACACTCCCCCAAACTGAAATATGAGACGTGTCTAAAAAATGGGAAGTGGTAAAGATACATAATGCTCAATGGATTTTCATGAAATTCTCCTAAATTCATAAGAAATCAGAAAATTATGCTATTTTACCTCAAGTGTTACCTCCGAAAAAATGTGGAAGAACATGTAGAGACTGGTCTTTGTTGAAGATGATGTAGGCTGAATAGATACTGAAAGTGATGCAAAAGGTGGAATCCATGCAAGCACATCATGTCTGAAGAATTGTGCACGTTCGCGAGCCTTTGTTGTTAGTTGCAATAGTGTGGTCATGCTGTGAATATAATTTTCCCCCATACTTGTTGTTCTCCTGTAAAAAAATCACAATTATGTATGCAATTTTCTGGAATCCACAGTTTCAGTTTGGAATGGCAACAGATAAGATGCATGCAAGAAATTTCAAGCAGAAAACAAATTCTGTAAAAATGCAGTATCAATATTGTGGAAAATCAGCAAAATAGAAGAGCAGTGTACTGCACAGCAATTGTACAGCATGGAAAGGCATACATACTTATGATACAATCAATGAAATTATAGCATTTACTGAAATCCATGCATGTAATAAATCGTAAATAGATATAGAAGTGTTTTGTAATGATTCAAGGATCAGGAGAAGGGACAACTTAAGATAAACATAAGTACAAATGCGTTTATTACCCACTTAAACTAATGTGATCGATTTATGATGATTTTCATGTATAATAGGTTCAAAATCAAAGTTTAAGGATTCATAGTTTCATCTTATATTTAAATAGTGATATAGGAAAAAGGGTTTAATATTACTATTGATATGTATAAATGTGACTCCAATACCATCAGCAGAGCTCTGTTGCCCACAGGTGTCCATAATCTTGACAGAGTTGCTCTTTCACCCTTGGAACCATTGTCCTTTATTTATGCTGAGGAAGTGCTTGTTAATTGTCATAACGGAGGCCATTGTGCTGGCTTGGTGACCAAATCAATCACAATGCCATTCACTGGGAAGAAGTGAAAAGTGGGCAGGCTGGCTCGTGATGAGACCTCCTGTTCCAAGGACTTCTTAATTTTTTCAATTGTCCATTGGACCATATCCCTAGTTTGGTGGCCCTGATGGGAATGCCACTTCACTTGCTTCCTTATGAACATGGTAGGCTGGCTCTTGATGAGAGCCCCTATCCTCCATCTGCCAAATTATAAAATTATTAATGAAATATGTAAATATTTTTCTTTTCATATAGCACTTTTCTATTTATTCATAAATGATGGATCACCACTCCTTAAGAGTAGGTATGGTGGAAGAAGTCTGAACAGCTCAATAGAAAATAATATGCCCTTGTTCCTACTCCATAAGTAAAGATCAAATAAAGTTATAAAGTATGGGAAAGAACCAACATGATAAATATAATCAATCATATAAATTTAGTGGTAGTAAGACAACAAGATCATGTTATTGATTATGTCCCTTTTTCTTTTTTCTTATCATTACTAAACAACTTTCTTAAAAATGACGATTTCTTTTGATTTACTGATTACAGTAAGCTCTAATTTGTATGATTGTGTATCCTTTCATAAATTGTATGTTTGTATTCAAAAAATTCAAAAAATCCTTAAAAAGTTGTTCACAAACAAGAAAAATGCACTCAAAAAGTGTTGTTTCTTTGAAAAGGAATAGCAAAAAAAATCTGCGAAAATGTTGTTGTTCATTTCGAAAGGAACAACAAAAGTGTTGTTTCTTTGGAAAGGAACATCAAAAACGCTCACAACAATATTGTTGTTCCTTTCGAAAGGAACAAAAAAAGTGTCGTTCCTTTGGAAAGGAACAGCAAAAACGCGCAGCAAGCAAAGTAAGAACGGTTCAAGAAAAATTCTATACAAAAAAACAAGCAAAGTAAAAGAAAACAAACTTTATGTACATGTTTTAAGAAAAAAGTATTTTATTTTTTTATTTTTTTCACAGAATTGGTGCTGCCGAAGAGTTGCCTTCTGTAACTGAAACTTGCATGGTGGGGTCCTTATTGTTCAGTTTCAAATGGAAATAAAACTACAATTTAGAGAGATCAACACCTGAAACACAAAAACATAAAAGAAATCAGAAAATAAATAACACTTTATTAAGTTACAACAACTATGATGTTATTTCCTAAGAGAATATCAATCTGTTAATAGAAAAAAATGATCTTTTTGAAAAATGTTTTGGCAGCAGTAACATGAATATTGAAATGGGAACCAATTCTTCATTTCTTCTTGTTATGAATATGTTAGGTAATGAACTGGATGAAATTCCCTTGTTTCACTAAAATTTCTCTCCAGAATCGCTCGTCCATAAATTGACCTTCTTTGTTCTGCTAAGACTTGCAAAAAAACGAGTGTCTACCTGAAATAAAACATTAAATCATGGAGAAAGAGAGGTGCACGGGCTCCCATAATCCAAGAATTATGCAAAAAAAATAACAAGTAGTTACTCTATAGAACAATTCCACGGAAAAATAAAACAAATTATATTTTCTACCTGCAGGAGAGCAGTGGTTGACCATACTAACCACCAGTGTTTTAATCATAACTTCTTCTTTTTTCATCCGATTCAAGTGATTCAAAATCCAAATGAAAAATAATTCAAAGTTTTATCTCCAATAGAAATATATTTTAAAAATTCCATGTAATAGTATGTTAAACTTTCTTAGAACAACATGCATAATAGAGTCATTTTCGATTTTCCAGCTCAGACCAATAGTTGGTATTTCAATCATAAATTTTTCGTTCGATGGCAGATTGAACTGATTCAAATTGGATATTAAATTATATTCATTTATTGATATCCAATAGAAATATTTTTTGAAGACAAGAAGAATAGGTGGGTCAAATACGTTAATGAACAGTTGAGAAAACAGAGTTTCAAGAGTGCTGATTTATGATAGGCAGTCAATATTGTGGTCATAAATTCCTCATACGATATCAAAATTGAGTGATTAAAATTGTGTTGTAAACTATATTCATATAGGAATCTCTCATAGAAGCAGGTTTTAAAAATATAGTCATTTAAACCTCCAAAAATTGACTCTCCCAACTCTGTTCCTGAGCTCCCTATTAGACACCCTGTCAATGTTTTGGTTCTAACTTTTTCGTTCAAATCCAAATTGAGTGATTCCAATTGGGTTGGAAAGTATACATCAAGGGATAATTAGGATAGAAACATGTTTTAAAAATATTCAATTTTTTTCCCCCAAAACATGTCTGTCCCAACTGTGTTTTCAGAAATTTCATCAAGCCCACAAGCCAAAAAAATATGATATTCAAGAAATTTTTCCATATTGATGATAAAAATGAATATAAGTGTTTGTATAATTTTTATTTGCAATATAATTCATCTACATATACAAATAAATTAGAACATTTATCATCAATTTTGATTTCACAGCATGTTGCAACAAAGAATCAACTATTTTTACAAAAATAAAAAAAATGTGTTTGTTTTATTTCCTTATTTATTTTATTTTCTCCACTATCCTACTCTTCTTTGAGAATTGAATATTTTTATGTATAAGAGTATTTCCAGTGGAACCATTTTAGAAATAAGGCCTCTAGTATGTACATACCCAAATTTTAAAAGTGCATGTTGAAAAAATTAGGGTATGAGAAGCCAACTTCCCTTGAAAAGATGGTGCCAAAAATTGTTGAAGCATAGAGTGATGTTGCAAACAAATGATGGAGTGAAACCAATCTTCAATATATCCTTTACTTCCTTGATTTCCCATAGCCATCGTATCATGAAGTTCTTGAGTTTTTAAAACGGCTTGTTGGTGCAAACTAGAAGAAACCTCATTTTCTTTCATCACTTCTACAATTTTTGGATTTGATTCATTCTGAGTCTCAGTGTAATTTTTCTCCAATGGTGCATGTGAGATAGAATGGGTGGGAAGGGTAGGTGAATTTTGCAGTTCAACACTATAAGCATGTTGTATTGGTTTATTATGGTGAAGTTGTGGAATGAATTGAGCAGGAGATTGTGTGGGGAATGGATCCTCTTGATGATGTATTTGATTGTGTTGAGTGGATGATTTTGATGGGCAAGCAAGATATTGTGGAAGGGCTAGAAGATGTGTTTGTGCTACAAGATGAGGGAGAGTAGTCATACAATCATAAGATGAACCATGCCAATCTTGTAGACAATATTGGTAGTGGTTATATTGAGATTGGCATGGATGCCCTAACATATGAATATTCCATAATGGATTATGCAAGTAAGGGAATGAAAAGGAAGTGTTTTGAACCATACCTGTTGACCTTGTTGCAGCTTCCCCATATCTTTGATATGCCACTTCCAAATTAGATAAGGAAGAACAACTATCTATGGGATGCTCCTTTCGGTAATGAGGGAAAAACACTTTATCAAATTCTTGATTTTTCTGAACCTGCAAAACATTCAATTGTGAATTTATAGAGCTAATAAAATCATATTTAAAATTTTCAAATAAAACCTTGATTTCAGCTCTTATGTCTCTTGTTCTTGTAGTAAATTTGGAAAAGAAAGAAGAAAATTCTCTAGAATTCTTACCAGCCTTGGAAATTCCTCTTGAATATCTTATGCACAACTCACAAACATCATCATATGATAACTTAAAAACATCACCTTTTCCTATCAGATTTAAGAGTTCTAAAAATTTATCTTTGATTCCTTTAAGAAGGAGTGTTTTCAAGATCTCTTTTTCCAAATGCTTATGCTTTGATTTTTTAATGTTGTATCAAAATCATTCTACATAGTCCTCCAAGCTTTCATCTTCCCCTTATATTATACCGAAAATATCTTCACTGGATTTGCAATAGTCTTGGTACTTCTTCAAGAATATGTTCTTCATGTCCTCCCATGTTTGGATGCAGTTCCCACCTAGGCTCATGAACCATCAGAGAGCTACTCCTTTTAGAGTAAGAGGAAACATTTTCAATCTTTCATCATTAGTACAATAATTATATCCTCTACAAAGTGTTTCAAACTCAAATAGGAATGTATCTGGATCTTCATTTGTCAAACCATGAAAATTTGGTAGAGACAATGGGGGAATTATGTGCATTTGTGTCACTCCTCCTAAATCTTTGATAGGGAATTAAAAAGTTGAAACATGAGCCATTTATTACCATGATAGAAGATGCTATTCATGTGTTTCTTTGAGGATCCTCTTTCAAATGTTCCTGTCAATTGGTTAGTGAAATGGGTGGTGCTTACATCACCACTCAAGTGAAATTACAAGATTTTTTTTTCAAAAATTATACCTCTAAAATTCAAGAAAATGCAATCATTCATTCCTACCTTAAGCTTACACTCAATTCGTTGTGAAGCGGGCCAGTGAACAAGTGTGTTTCTTAATCGGTGCGCAGGTTCTTACCTTCCTTCTTTAATACCCAATTCTTCCCAAGCAGAAAAAATTAAATATGCATCACTCTTTCTAAATGGCATACACTCTCCCCGAAAACGGCGCCAAAATGTTGGGGACATAAAAAGTGTCTTTTTAACACCCATTTATCTCACATTAATTATCAATCCATGAGCGAATTTTTATTTCAAGAGTGTACTCTGTCTGAGGCAGCAATTATCTAAGAGTAATGTTGTGAAGATGTAGTACAGTGTTCGAAATACAAGAGTAAATGGATGCTTGAAAAATAAATATAACTACAACAGCATAAACTAAAATTCTCTAAAATCTTAATTAAACCAATCTGCAAAACATCGATCAGGGATACAATAGCAATAACTCCTTCCCTTAGAAATCAATGCAAGATAACCAATCTGGGAACTTGGAAGCAATAACCAGTGTCCTCTACAGTTGGTGATCTTAAAGCAATCGAAATGAAAGCAAACTCAATCTTCGTGCTGATGAAAATAACTGAAAGGAACAAAATATAGAAACTAATGAATTGAAATTGAACAACACATTGAAATCGAACAACAATGTAAATGAATAACAAACTAGAAGAATCAAACAACAAATATTAACTAATGGAATTGAACAACAAAACTCTATTAAACGGAAAATCCTATTGAATAGAAAACTGAATACTGAAGATTTATATATGCACTCTAAAATGAACAGCAGTTAAACGAAACAGCAAATGTAATGGAACATCAAATGCCGAACAACAAAGCATAACAAGATAAGTAATTTGAGGATTAAGACTCTTTTTTAATTGGGAAGGAATGACAACGCAATCCATTATAATAAAACAGTAAACTATTAAACATGGAATTATGAATTAATTAAGATAGAACCAATATCACTTTCGTGAATCCAAGGATGTTCTAAGTAAGGCAATATGCTATCTCAATTAACCCACGCTGTAAGAAATAAGATTCAGATCATACGATAATGAAATAACTCATAAACAGAGCACGTCATACATAAAGACAGTAAAATGATAAAAAACTAATGAAATAAACTCACAGTAACATGCATGTAGCAAATCAATCACACGCTACAGGAATTGGAAATATAACACAGAGGAGCAGTTCACACTGCCAGGGGTCAGGCCCTTAACCTCCAGCAGGCACTGCTCAAGCTACTTCAGATAATGCGAATGGAACAACAACTTCAATTAATCATTAAACTGGAGCAACATTACAATGGAATGTTTTTTTCAATAACACAACTTTTGATTAAGTTTACAATTCACAAAAGTGACAACTATGATCAATCCCCTCTCTTTTACAAACGTCGCCTTTTATAATGAAAGAGAGGAGAAATTAAATAGTAAATAGGATCTCTCATAACAAAATTGGATTTTTATCAACTAATTGATCAACAAGAAAATACATTTCCATCCATCTTTCAACAAGAGCAAGTCGAATTTGGCTTTGCAGCTGAGATTTGGAGGACGAGCGCAATAACAAATATTAGAAAATAGTGCTCAAAGAACCCTGAGTTTCTCTCAATACAGGCCTAATTTTGGCAAACTGTTCTTTGAATAAAGTTAATTGGGCCCGTTTTGGACAAAACCCATGTTCCATATTTTCTATATTCTTCTTCATTTTCCCAGAATATTAACCGCAAAACTGTCACTTCTTATTCCAGCAAATTTCTGAGTTGGAATATTTGATGATGATTTGGAGATCAAATTTGCAATTTAGGAAATATCTTGGAGGCTAAAATGGTGAGTGATATTACAAAATATATTAATAAACTATCATTGATAAAATTATGCATAATAATCATCAATTTATTAAAAATAAAGGAGAAGAAATAATATTCATCCATAAGAGCATAAATCATTATAAGATGGATTTATATGATAAATTATAATAAATGACATGATAAAGAAGAGTAAAAATGGATGAAATAAGTGTTAAAAAGTGGTCGTATTCACAGCCCAACACCTAGCTATCACACCCTCAAAATACCCTTAATTTTCAACTTGGGAACCCAACCAAGCCCTCGCTTGACTACAAGAGCTTGACCAAGTTACGATTACTACAACTAGACTATGTTGTTGAATTGTGTAGCTTGGGAGGTACTCCACAAGCCTAGTGAGATGGGTTTGTGTGAATTTGGTCACAAAAGGCTTTGTGGGCAAAGAATCCAAGCAAAAGGATTTTGGACCCAAGATGGGGTTTAAAATATAAAAGAAAATTATAAAGGAAAATTAATATTTCCTAAGGTTTAAGTGAATAAAATCTGTAAGTTCTAGAGGGCTCCTAAGAGGTCTAGGAAAAACTATTTAAGGATGCCTTAGGATGAAGGAAATAACATCAAGTGAGAAGGAGCTCATTTGATCAAGGGGGCGAAGAGATATGTAGTCCTAAATTAGGTCGAGTAAGAGGGTTAAGTAAGGTTTGCTAAAGGGAGGCCATGATCATCCTCCAAGAGCAATATCATCATGTGAGGGTTCACAAGGATGTTACATACATTATTGGTCAGTTCTAGCTAGGAAGTAGGATGGAATATTGTTGGTTCTCTTATTGCAGATTGAGCTTAAGAGAGGTTGCTCATAAGAATCCGGGCATGTGATTTCAATGGTGTCTTTGTGTGAAGGCTGCATCAAATTATGAAATGTTGAAATTTTAAACAAGAAACATTGAAACTAGAAAACAAAAAGGACACAAAGAAAATGCACCCACACTGGTGAGGAATTTTTTTGCACCAGGAGTGAGGAATGTGGGGCGTCTAATTTATTTTTTCTTTATAAATTGGACAATAAATTGTAATTTCATCTCATAACAACTTGATTCAGTTAACTAAGTCGTGATGACTGAGTTAGCTCAATAAATTTGAGTTGAGGGTCTAAGATGAGGCATGTAGAGGGATTAATCTAATATTTTTCGGGTCCAGTTTAGTTAATGCATTAGTGGGCTTCATGTGTGAATTAGTTAACACAATTAAATGAGTTAAAATCAGTTTAAATAGTTCTAACTAAGTGATGAGCTAGTGAGAGGTCGGCCAGTGAGTTAAATTATATTTAATTCACAATGAGTGATAAATCAGATAACTGATAATTCACTATTAATAGTTGCATGCATGTCAGTTTTGAGGAAGATCCCATTGAGACAAAGGTTAAAGGGAACATAACTATCAGTTGTAGTTATACAAAATTTCCCATGTGAAATTATAAATTCATTCGGATGCCACGATGGATTGCGCAATAAAGGAAGATTTATTTTCTTAACTAATAGGGAGCTAATTCCCTAGGAATTGTATGAGCAAGGCAGGATTAAGGAAGGCTGAGAATTGGCTAAGTAATAGTCTTAGTTTGCCTAGATCAACGGGAGACAATTGGCACCGTGCTGGAGAATCTTGTGAGAGATTAAGCATTGTATTGTTTCATTATTCCCTCACTTAATACACAATAGAGATGGAGCTGTTTTGAGCATTTTATTTCCCCAGATACATATTATGTCATGTGATTGATAATTTATTTCTCTTACTTATATGTGATTGTGCGATCGTGTTTTGTTTTGAAAAATTGTAGGAAGGATTTAGTATCATGTTTTACTACATTACATAATCAGATTGAATCTCATTGGCTAGATTTTCCACATGGTATCAGAGCAGGAATTTTTTTGGGTGGTGAGTTTGCAGAGAATATCTGAAGATTTTGGTGTAAAAATTTCAAAAAAAAAATAGCATATTTGGATTCCTTGCAAAAAACTACCCAAATGGAAAATAAATTCGGAGCTCAGATGAGGGAGATATCATTGATTTAAAATATACTCTTTTTTAGAAACTTTTGTAACGGTAGAAAAATTACAATGTGTGTGAGTAAAGAACCTATATGCACTTGAGGTACTAGATGCATGCAAAGCTTTGAAGAGTGAAGTAGAGGTTAGAGACTTGGATGTTGAGAGGGATTAAAAATTACCTCTCAACATGCACCCTTAGAAGCAGTCTAAGAAGGCTGTGGAGCAACCACAATTAGAGAAGTAGAGAAGAGACCTAGTGGAAGCATCCACTCAATCATAGACCTACATGAGGGGGAAATTTAGAGCCATATGGGTAGAGGGAGCACTTGCAGCCATACCTCCAGGTGAAAGGTGGGGTGATGTGTAGACATAATCCCAAGATAAGAAATTTGGGCAAGGTCCATTAAGATGGTGTGTCTCATGGATTGAACCTAGCTATGAGGAGTCCACAGTACACCAGCAGAAGGAAGGATCAGTTAGATTGATGCAGTTAGATGTCAGGAAGACATAAATTAGAGTGACAAATGTCAGATACTGGAGCGCAGATCAGAGTTGGAAATCGTGGAAAGGGAACAGATGCATAGGTCAGGAGCAACGTAGAGAGTCCAGTAGAAAGGTGTAGTATTGTTGTAGAGGTAAATCCCCTTTGCAGACAAATTTGATCCCTACTAGCCCAGATTGGGTCTAGAAAAAATCGTGTCACGCTAAGACACAAGTTCCTAATTGCAATAGACCAAATTGCGAGAAAGACCTACCTTAAGTCCAACGCTGTTGTCCGAGTAGTTTGGTCGCTTCCTTTGACTAGAGATAATTTGCAGGATACCGCCTTCCATCTTATGTGCCTTTCGAGGTAATGGTACAGACCTTTGGTTTGGTCGTACCCAACACCATTATAGATGAAGACGCTTCTGTTAGTGTTCTATCCTCAACTACTTGGCAAGCTTTCGGTTCATCACCACTTATGCCTGTTACGTAGAATCTGTTGGATTTTAACAGAAGAATTAGTCAACCGTTAGGGATCCTTCCAAGGTTACCTATTACATTGGGAGGTAAAACCTTCCATATGGACATGATGGTTGTTTCAGGCCCCTTGGATTTCAGTCTGCTCTTGGGGTGCGATTACACCTATGCCATGGGAGCGCTTGTTTCCTCCCTTTTTCGTGTGGTCTGTTTTCCACATGAAGGATAGATTGTGACCATTGATCAACTTTCATTCTTTGGTCCTGATGTGGAAACTAGCCCGCCATCATCCCTTCCTAGTTTTTATCTACCCATTGTATATGCCCCACTGCAGGTCAACTATGTGGCTACCTACCCCGTGCTTTTACCCAATGATAATGTCGTTGTGCATCAGGTGCTGGGGGCATTGGGTCTAGACTGCCAAGACATTTTCCTTCCATCGGACATGCAACTCTTGGAAGCCATGACTTCTTGTTCATTATGATGAGGTCGGTCGGAGCACTGTTCATTTTCTTGTGTCAAGCTCCTTAAAAAAGGAAACAAGCTGGTCAGAGCAGAGTTCGTTTTCTTGTGTCAAGCTCCTTAAAAAATGAAAAAAGGTCATTTGAGGATAGTTCTTTTAATGTGTCAACCTCGTTAAAACAATGAAATACGTTCTCATTCAATTCGAGTCTTTGATAAGATCTCGTAAAATCCCAGTCGAGTCTTTCTCTTGATCTTGTAACTTGAACCTTCACTCCATCTGCCTTTCATATGGACTAAATATTGGGGGGCATGCACCTCGAATTGAGTCACCATGCTAGGGGGGAATGCTTACTTTTTCAAGCATAGTTTGTTTCCATTTCAGGCTTGTGTAAAAATGAAACCAGTTTCAAGCATAGTTTATATTTGTTTCAAGCTTGTGTAAAAATGAAACCAACTTCAAGCAGAGTTTTCTGATTTCAAGCTTGTGTAAAAATGAAACCAACTTCAAGCAGAGTTTTCTGATTTCAAGCTTGTGTAAAAATGAAACCTTTCCCATTTTACCTCTTTTGATTGCCATTTTATCAGCCTGTTTTTGCCAGATGAGCCTTGGTTTTTTCTCATTCCATCGTCATTATCTGCTTAGCCGATCATATGCCTTCACTTGATTGTTTTACCCATTCCTGAGGAACCGCTGCGATGAGTGGTCTTGTTAGCCAGCCTCTTAACCTTTATTTGTTCTGAGTAGTTCCACCATTACTGAAACCAGTTGCTACCCTTAATACCACTCATTCCTCCAAGAGGAGCTAACTTTCAACTCTTTTTTGACTCTTAAAAATTGAAAAGATTGCCAAGTTGCTTGTCATTTTGATCTCGTTAAAAGTGGCTACGAAACGACATCTACCCAGTATAGGTTTACCCATTTTTCAGGCTGGGATAGATTATTTACAAAAAAGGAATACCCTAGCCTATCGCGACTAGGAGGTTTTCTCAGACATAGTTTTCTACCTTTTTGGATCTGAGGAACGATTTACGAAAAGGGAATTTTGGAGTTTAATTTTCTTTTTTCTTTTCAAACTCTCTAAACATGAAAAGACACCGAGTTCTTCCTTTGTCAGACTTGCTAAATTCTGATGACATCGGATTCAGTCGTAATGATGATATTCGAGTTCCTTCTTCCTAGGTCTCATTAAATGTACTAGGATGGATTTGTCCGAAGGAAGAACTTATATGACAAGAATATGGTATCCTCTTCAAGCTTGTGTAAAGATAAAGAGGTACTCGCCAGAAATGGTGGGGAAAAATGGAACTAGTATCGTCGTCGTGTTGGCAGTATGTCGCTCTTGTACATGGCACTTGTTTGCATTCATGTCGCGTTGGGGACATCTCATCTCATTTTCTGCTTGCCTCTGTGGGTTTGGGTAATCCCTTTTGACCTCTCATCTACTCTTTTCCTCGTCTTCATGATCTCAGATCCTTTGATGTCAAATAATTCCAAATCCAATGTCATGCCACCGATATGTTCAAGAGAAGTTGACCTATGCAAATTTCAACCTTCCTCTAATTCTCATCTGATCTTGATTCACAAACATTATGTTTCTCTATCTCATGTCGATGACGTGGGAAACATTATGGCCCGCCTTCAATCAAGGTCACTTCTTGTCGACTTCAGCTCATTATCTAGGAAGCTGATCTAGAGACTCCCTTCTGGTACCTTGGAGCCTACATGCCTCAATGGCAGGTTCTTTGTGTTCGACGTGAGGTTTTCATCATTGGCCTCCGATCGAGTGATTCTATGGGTGTTCGACATCAGCTCATTGTTCATACTTCGTGGATTGTACCTATAGTACCTTGAGGGCCATTGTCACTATTGGTAGTACCTCTCGCGTCTATTGACAGCTTTCATCATTGGCTGGTAATCTAGCGATGTTCTTGCATGTTAGACTTCAGCGCACTTATTCACATGCTTGAACTTGTACTTTGTTAGAGTCGAGATGGGGCGCAAGACCTTGGATTTTGTCTGTTGGAATCCAGGCTGCAATTTTGTGGATAATTATGATTGGTTACATGACTCATTGATTGGATGGTTGCGACCATACTTGAGTCTATTTATTGATCCTTACTGGATGGCTACGTCCATGCCTTGGATCTAGATTATTGTATACTCTATTATGGATGGTTGCGCCCATACCACATATCATGTATTTGAGATATCAATTGTACTTGTCTACGCAGGTATTCTGATGGCAGTGTTTTCATTTGGGCATGTTCTCATAAAGCATTTCACCCCTATCTCTCTCAGGCCTCATGGTTTAGGGGGCATCTGTTACACAGTAATTTGTCACCATCCCTGCAATCCCCATCTCGCCCATTGGAGGGTTGTTTCTGTGACCAATAAGCAGTGTCATGCCTTGCAAATACCATCATTGCATCCCTTTCCATGAGGACAACATTCCTTCTGTTGATCATTTCCTGAGCAGACCCCTAAAAACACCTGGTTTTGCCTTGGAACTGGTAGCCCGTTATGTCCTTGCGCCAATGAGGAAAATTAACACTGAGCCCATGCTAGTTGGTGCTCTGTCCCTATTAAGCACCCGTGCCAATCTGCTTATGGAAGGTTTTTTAAAAAAAGAGGCGAAGTTTCGATTACAACAGCTTCGTGGATGAGTCATGAGGAGTGGTTTCGACTGAATAACCACGACCTTCCTCCTTTGGCCTCTTGTTTCCACCTTATGGGGAACCTCCCAAGGTATAAGGCCTCCCTTACACTATTGTAGGGATCCTAACCTCCTCTCCTCTATAAATATAGCCATCTTCCATTGATGAAGGGGCTGAATGGTTGAGCCTTAGTAGTCTTGGTAGCTTGAATAGAGCTGAATCAATTATAATGAGATTATTGTCAAGACAACCGAAGAGAGAGGCTTGTCCCATTCTCGACGAGATTTATCGAGATGTACTCCGTTGTCGAGCTGCTGAAGGAAGATCCAGCGTCAGAGCGCAGGTTGTATCTTTCTTTGTTTTGATTAATGATAAGTGACTTTGGTTATGATTCCACTCGTATTTTTCATACTTTGTGATCATGAGTTGTATCTTCTCTGACTGATACATAATTGCATATATTGGGTTTTACGCTTGTGTGTTTGTCATGTTTCTTGTATGTGCAGGTGTTCGATCGTGCCAAGCAGGAGAATTGTGATCTACCATAGCAAGGAAATGGGAGCGCTATCTTCTCTGCAAACGACAACAGCATTGGACTTAAGGTAGGCCTTTCTCGAAATTTGGTCTATTGCAATTAGGAACTTGCGTATAGCATGATATGATTGTTGCTAGACCCGATCTGGGCTAGTAGGGATCGCGTTTGTCCGCAGAGGGGATTTGCCTCTACAACAAGTATCTAGCAGCATTTAGAAGACTCTGATTACAAATGCATTACAGTTTTTTAGTCTTTCATATGATATTGATCAGTTTTAGGATTTTCAGGTGCAAACAACACCAGAGAATTGTTGCATGCAGAATTCCAAAGGTACCAAATTGAAATAGATTGAATTCCTTTCTTGTTGAGAGGGAGCGTTGAAATTTGCAACAAGAAACAGTGAAATTGGCAACCAGAAAGGACAAATATAAAATGCACTCACACTGGGGAGGAATTTATATGTATTGAGAGTGAGGAATGTGAGGCCTCTAATTTATTTTTCCCTTAAATAAATTGGACAATAAATTGTAATTTCATCTTATAACAACTTGGGTCAGTTAACTAAGTCATAACGAATCAGTTAGCTCAAGAAATTCAAGTTGAGGTGATCGAGGTGGATATTGGTGGCCACCTGCCTATTCCACTTGGGCCTTCACCATTGTCTCTTACAGTTTTTCGGTTTCCTTAATTATAGCACAATTTACTATTTTTGTCATTTTTTCGGGTCCTAAATTTCTAGATCCATTTTGAGGCCCTAAATGAAGTTTTTTGGGCATGAAAGGTTTGTTAATCCATTAGAAATTGCATTAGAATTTTTAGTCCTCAGAGAGATATTTCTAACAAGGTATCATGTGCGTCAAATGGAGATCATATGATCAAGTTACGGCCCTGGGAAGTTGGCTGCCCAACTACCTCCAACGGGGTCCATAAACTCTTGGTGTTACATCTCCTTGGGTTAGGGTTTTCTCCTATTTTTCAATAATAAAAAGGCCCTTGAGACTTACTGTAACACAGTTCATAGGCATGTTGTCACCACATATATTCTCAGATATAAGCTACCATTTCCCAAGATAATTCACTATTAATAGTTGCATAAATTTCAGTTTCGAGGAAGACCCCGTTGAGACAGAGGTTAAAGGGAACATAACTATCAGTTGTATTTATAAAAAATTCCCCATGTGAAATTATAAATTCATTCAGATGCCACGATGGATTGTGTAATAAAGTAAGACTGATTTTCTTAATTAATAGGGAGCTAATTCCCTAGGAATTGCATGAGCAAGGCAGGCTGAAGGAAGGCTGAGAATTGGCTAAGTACTAGACCAAGTTTTCCTAGATCAACGAGAGACAATTGGCACCGTGCTGGAGAATCTCATGAGAGATTAAGCATTGTATTGTTTCATTATTCCTTGAATTAATACACAATAGAGATAGAGATGTTTTGAGTAGTTTCTTTCCCCAGATACATCTTATGTTGTGCGATTGATAATTTATTTCTCTTACTTATATGTGATTGTGCGATCGTGTTTTGTTTTTGAAAATTGTAGGAAGGATTTAGTATCTTGTTTTACTACATTAAATGATCAAATTGAATCTCATTGGCTAGATTTTCCACATGGTAACAGAGCAGGAATTTTTTGGGTGGTGAGTTTGCATAGAATACCTGAAGATTTTGGTGTAAAAATTTCAAAAAAAAAATATCATATTTCGATTCCTTGCGAAAAACTACCTAAATGGAAAATCAATTTGGAGCTCAGATGAGGGAGATATCATTGATTTAAAATCAACTCTTTTTTAGAAACTTTTGTAATGGTGGAACAATTAAAATTTGTGTGAGTGAAGAACCTATATGCACTTGAGGTACCAGATGCATACAAAGCTTTGAGGAGCAACGTAGAGGTTAGAGACTTGGCTGTTGAGAGGGAGTAAAAATTACCTCTCAACATGCACCCTTAGAAGCAGTCTCAGAAGGTTTTGGAGCAAACACAATTGGAGAAGCAGAGAAGAGACTGAGTGGAAGCATCCACTGAATCATAGACCTCCATGAGGGAGAAATTTAGATCCAGATGGGCAGAGGGAGCACTTGCAGCCATACCTCCAGGTGAAAGGTAGGGTGATGTGTAGACATAATCCCAAGATAAGAAATTTGGACAGGGTCCATTAAGATGGTGTGTCTCATGGATCAAACCTAGCTACAAGGAGTCCATTGTACAACAATAGCAGTAAGGATTAGTTAGATTGATGCAGTCAGATGTTAGGAAGACACAAATAAGAGTGACAAATGTCAAATACTGGAGTGTAGATTAGAGTTGGAAATAATTCAAAGGGCACAAATGCATATGTCAGGAGAAACGCTGAGATTCCAGTAGATAGGTGCAGTATCTAGCAGGATTCAAAAGACTTTGATTACTAATGCATTAGAATGATTTATTTTTTCACAGGCTATTGATCAGTTTCATGATTTTTAGGTGCAAACAACACTAGAGAAGTGTTGCATGCAGAATTCCAAAGGTACCAGATCGGGATAGATTGAATTCCTTTCTTGTTGAGTGGGAGAATTGAAATTTTCAACAAGAAATGGTGAAATTGGCAACCAGAAAGGATAAATATAAAATTCAATCACACTGGGGAGGAATTTTGATGTACTGAGAGTGAGGAATGTGAGGCATCTAATTTATTTTTCCCTTAAATAAATTGGACAATAAATTGTAATTTCATCTCATAACAACTTGGGTCAGTTAACTAAGTCATAATGAATCAGTTAGCTCAAGAAATTTGAGTTGAGGTGATAGAGGTGGATATTGGTGGCCACCCACCTATTCCACTTGGGCCCTCGCCATTGTCTCTTATAGTTTTTCAGTTTCCTTAATTATAGCACAATTTACTATTTTTGTCAGTTTTTTGCGTCCTGAATTTTCGGAGCTATTTTGAGGCCCAAAATGACGTTTTTTGGGCATTAAAGGTTTCATAATATAATAGAAATTGCATTATTATTTTTATTACTCAGAGAGATATTTCTAACGGGGTATCATGTGCATCAAATGGAGATCATATGATCAAGTTACTTTCCCGAGAAGTTGGCTTCCCAACTACCCCAAACGGGGTCCATAAACTCTTGGTGTTACATCTCCTTAGGTTAGGGTTTTCTCCTATTTTTCAATAATAAAAATGCCCTTGAGACTTATTGTAACACAGTTCATAGGCATGTTGTCACACATCTCTTCTCAGAGATAAGCTACCATCACCCGAGCTAGCTTGTTTTCCATTCTTTCTGTAAGCATTTTTCAGTATTTGATATTAATGGAATGAAGTGCTATTCCTACTGCATCTCTGTGTTTATGCTTATTTCTGTATTTTATTGTGTTCCTGCATGTGTCCGTATCACGAGGGTCTAATATGAGAAATGTAGAGGGATTCTAATATTTTTTGGGTCCAGTTGCAGTTGCTGCATTAGTGGGGTGTTGGTGTGAATTAGTTAACTCAATTAATTGAGTTAAAATCAGTTTAACTAGTTCTATCTGAGTGATGAGCTAGTGAGAGGTCCACTGAATTAAATTATATTTAATTCGCAATGAGTGATCAATAAGATAAATGATAATTCAATATTAATAGTTGCATGCATGTCAGTTCCAAGGAAGACCCAGTTGAGGTAGAGGTTAAAGGGAACACAGCTATACATTGTATTTATACAAAATTTCCCATGTGCAATTATAAAGTCATTGGGATGCCATGATGGATTGTGCAATCAAGGAAGGATGATTTTTAATAGGGAGCTAATTCCCCAACAATTGTGTGAGAAAGGCAAACTGAAGGAAGGTTGATAATTGTCTAAGTACTAGACCGATTTTGCCTAGATCATTAGGAGACAATTGGTAGAGTTCTAGAGAATCTCATGAGAGATTAAACATTGTATTGTTTCATGATTCCTCGACTTAATACACAATTGAGATAAAGGGGTTTTGAGCAGTTTCTTTCCCCAGATATATCGTGTGTTGTGCGATTGGTAATTTCTTTCTCTTACTTATATGTAATTGTGCGATTGTGTTTTGTTTCCAAAAATTGTAGGTAGGATTCACTATCTTGTTTTAGTACATTACAAGATCAGATTGAATCCCATTGGTTAGTTTTTCTACATGAAATAGAAGATAGGTTTGATATGATATTGTCTTGTGGTGGTTAGTAGACTGCAAGGTCTGTGATAAAAATCAACATAAATGGAGGAGGGCTTGCACCGTAATTTAAAGCCAGAACAGAAGTAGAAACATGCATAATATTGACTAAGATAACCCGAGTTTGAGGGTCAACATTGAGATATAAATTTCATGTCAAGATTCAGTCAAATAAATTCCCATAATCTATGGATCCATATGAGCTAGGTCGAGTCTATTATGGAGGCAAGAGTCGTGGGTTTTTCTATGGGTGGATAGGGTTTTTTATACAAAAATTAGAAGTAAATAAGTATAATGCCCTAGTTAGGACAATTTACTAGCATGTTTAGCTCATAAGGTAATCCCTGAAGACTAAAAATTTTGTGTAGAAGAAGAGTGGTTGTGACCCTTAGAGAGAGATTTATTTCAGAAATATAGACTACATATATGGAAGATGGTTTGTAGATTCAGTATGTGTGGAGATAGCAGATCCAAAGGAGGGTGGAACCTGAGCAGAATATTGAGAATGCAAAAGAAATGTGCCATATGAAGAATGGATTGACATGCAAAGGAGTTGATTTTGGTTGCCTATCGATAGAGTTTAAATAGAGATTTGAAGAAAACTATACAAAATTAGTCAATGGAATGTTAGTGGCTAGTTTGTGACCCTAGTTCATCCATCTACAGACTGTTAGAAGGATGATACAAGGAGTAGTTCATATTTTTTCATAGATTGGACAACAAAGATCAAATTGTCGATACAAAAGAAAAATAATTTTGAGAGGACTCAAACCATTGTTAGGTGGAATATTTGAAGAGCCCTACATGAAGACAATATTGTGGGCCCTAGATCAATAAAAAGAATTGATTGTGGTTGGGAAGATTGATGGTAGTCAAAATAGAGTTGGAGGGTTTTTAGGTGACTATCAAGAAGAGACCTAACTCTTGTACTTGTGAAGGACAACAAGATTGGTAGAAGGTTAGGTGTATATGGCCTAAGGATGTGTAGGCTTTGAAGGACTAAAATTGCAGTCAAGTGGGCCAACCAACTAGCCATAGTTCACTATATTGTAGAGGATTAATTCAGTGAGAAGAAGGGTAACCTCCATAGCCATAGAATTCTCATCTTGGAGTTTTAGTATGGAAAAAGTGGGCATACCAAATATTTTTTCGCAAATGGAGTTGTGAACAACTTGTTACCACTCAAACTAGTAGTGGACCTAAAAGGGATTCCTAAGAGGGCAACTGCTAGGACAAGGGCAATGATGGAGGCTTAGCCTATTGTCACCACAACTATGGCTCCTTGCTCTTCACATACTTTCATATATGGGAGGAGTATCGGTAGTTTATGAAGTCACTTATATAGTATAGGTAAATGAATAGGTGGGAAGTGACCCTAGAAACCCTTTCCCTAAGATAGAATAAAGAGTGGGACTTGCTTGCCTTTTAAGAAAGGGACTTGATCTTCTAAGGAGAGAGGAGGGGGATTGAAGGATTGAGGGAGAAGAATAAGACTTGTGAAGGAATTTCTAAATCCCTAAAATACTTTGGGAACTTGGATTCCCAAAACATCCTTCATGAAAGGCCTTTGACACCAAATGGGACCACACGGGGCCAAGTGGACCCAACCCAGGTTTAGGGATCGAATTTGGCAACCAATGATGTTCCTATCCTTGAAAATTTGAGGGGAAAGGATCAAGAAATAGTTTATACTTATATGGGTTAAATTGATCCTACTAGGTTCTAGCCTTGGGGGCACCTAGGAAAAACTTGATCCTAGAGCTAGGGCTTGAGGTATCCAAAGATTCCACTGTTAGAATTGGACCAAATTCCGAGGAGAGTGAGGGGACCCACCAATACAGTTTCCTCTAGGAGATGAAAGTTTTTCTATGGCTAGATTATTGGGAAATTTATTCCCTAGGTGACCTAATGGGGCTAGACCTAGGGAAAAATGGAAAATTGTGAAAATTTAGGGGGGGGGGGAATCATTACCCTTTTTGAGGGAATATTGACTAATTCACTTGGGGATATGGAGTTAGGGATGATAATGAACAAGAATTTGTTTTCTTGATCAAGGAGGCCCAAAAAGTCAACTTTGTCTAATGTTAGAGGAAAACAAAAAGTGACCTTCAAGATTTTATAATTCATACAAATGGTGCAATATTATTGAGATAAATTTATCTCTGAGACATTTCATTCATCTAAAAATGGCCCATACATTAGATAAGCTAAATAGACACATAATTCCACATTTCCATCATGCAACAATTAGCCCTAGTTATAGAAAAATTCAATAATATGCAACAAATAGAAGAATATTGTTAAATTTTCATTCACAATGTTAGACAATATATCCAACCAGCTTCACATTTGAAAAAACAAAGCTTCAAGATAAAAATAGCCCAAAACCCTACATCAAAATGCATCCAGCATCCAAAATTGTCCTTGAATTGTCCTTGAAGTAAAAATGTGAAGTTCTCTAAAGATAGAGAGATCCCAAGTCAAGTGATGATATAAAATAATCCAACTAACTCCTATTTATACATTGATTAGGATTTTATCAAATTATATTATGGGCCTACATTAGGTCCTAAACATAAAACAATATGCAAGTAACCCTAAATTTTGGTGACAATCCCACCAAACTATCTCATACATGCAGTAATAAACCTCATGAGAGGTCATCTGATGTCCTAGGGCCTTATAGGAGGCATACTAGGGTCCATGAGTTCCATAATTATGCATGGGACCCATCAAAACTGTTGGACAACGGGGTGGTCCCTTATTCTCCAAACATTAAACATGTGGTGCTCTTATTAAACCTGTGGACTAAAAGGGTTTTGTGTGGCCACCATCAGCAAGTAGATCAAGCGTTGTCTTATTCAGGACTGAATATGTTCAGAAGAAGATCTGGAGAGGAACTTTAGATGGTAGATCAACAAAGACAGAGAACAAGAATAATATTTCTCTTGCAGACAATGGTAAGGGCAAGATGGGAAAAGGGAAGGCCGAGTATAGTCAGAAGGGAGAGAAAAATAATAAATATGTAAGTAAGATCATGTGCTTTCATTTGCATGAGTTTTGACACTATGCTACTAAGTGTCCTAATCAGAATAAGAGGTCTAGTAAGAATCATGTGGTTGCATCAATTGAGGTAGATGGGTTTGCTTCTCAGTTTGAGATATATTTATCATTGATAGCTTGCATGGAAAGCATAGTAGGGAGGAATACATGGTATATTGATTATGGATCCTCCTTCCACATGAATGGGAACAAGGATTATTTCAGCGAGTTGGAGGAGAAGAACATGGAGGTTCATATTGAGCTGGGAGATAATGGAAAGTACATGAACAAGGGGGTTGGTGCCATCATCTTTGAGAGGGATTCTGGAAGCTCTCTCCATATTAGAGATGTTCTTTATGTTCCTGACTGAACAAGAACCTTGTTTCAGTAGTATCCTTGAGGACAAGGGATATGAAGTCATCTTAAAGAGAGGTAAGGAATTCCTCAAGCACTTAGCTTCTAGATTATTGAAGCAGATGGGTGTGAGGGCGAGGAACATGTATAAGTTGCAGGTAAAGACTTACGTAGCCTTGACCAACATGGAAAGTGGTGAGAAGAGTAGAGATGTTGGAGAACTTTGGCATAATTTCATGGGATACTTGCATAACGGGGTGCTGAAGATTCTTCAACAAATAAACACGGGATTACCAATGTCTAGTTTTGACTAGCATGATCTGTGCAAGGGGTACACACATGGAAAGTATGCCAAGAATACTTTTCAAGGTTGAGACAACAGAGCCAAATGGATTTTGGAGCTAGTGCATTCAAATTTATGCAAGCCCTTCTCTTCTCCATCTCTTATGAGACATGGGTATTATGTTACTGTCATTGATGATTACTCTTGGAAAATTTGAATATTTTTTATGAAGAAGAAAGATGAGGTCTTAATCGAGTTCATGGAGTTTAAGGCCTTGGTAGAAAACTAGATAGAGAATAAGATCGAGGCAGTGAGGAGTGACAATGGTGAGGAATATTCCTCTAATTCCTTCAATGCTTTATTTGTGAAGGAGAGCATTAGGAGAGTGTTGATAACACCTCATAACCCTAAGAAGAAAGGGTTGGATGAGAGGATGAACCAGAGTATTGTTGCGGCGACCAAGTCCATGTTGCATGGTCAAGGATTGCCTATGTTCTTCTAGGTATAGGCATGCAACACTGCAATATTTATACAAAATAAGAGTCAAGACAACGTTCTTGTATGAGTTAGACTGGAGGAGGATTTGACAGGAAAAAAGCTTGATGTTTCACACTTATGTATATTTAGCACACAATTTTATTGCCATGTGTCCAAAGATAGTAGGAAGAAGTTGGATCCCACAACAAAAATGTTATTTTTGTGGGATACAATGAGATAGCCCATGCATACAAGGTGTATCTGCTAGGACTCAAGAATATTGTTCCTAGATGAGATGTGATGTTTCACAAGTCCAGAGCTCTAAGGGAGTCCTTAGAGTGAGAGTAAGTTGGAGTACCAAATATGGAAGAGCTACTCACTCCCAATGAGGAGCCTTAGCTAGGATCATATGAGAAGAGACCCAAAAAACAGTAGACTCCTAACAATGGGATGAAGAAAGCTAAGCAGGCCACAAAGTTGAGTCAGGGGGCCAAGGAGCAGGTTGAAGCTCCTAGAACCATGTTTAAGTAGAGTGAGTAGCCATAAAGGTACACTGAACATATGGCATTGAAGAAAAAAGTGGTGGACACTGAGCCTTTTACTTATAAGGAGGTAGCTTCTAAGAAAGTTTGGAAGGATGCCATGGTGGAGGAATATTCCTCCATCATGAAGAATGATGTCTAAGAGATTGTGCCATGACCTAAGGGAAAATTAGTTGTAGGATCATGCTGGGTGTACAAGGTGAAGCATGGAGAATATGGGAGTGTGAAGAAGTACAATGCCATGTTTGTGGTTAAGGTATTCTCACAGATTGAGGGCATAGACTATGATGGTACCTTTGCCCTAGTGGCATGGTATTAATCCACCAGATGGATGTGAAGATATCATTCCTCAACAAAGTGGTTTAGGAGGAGCTTTATATGGAGAAAATAGAGCGATTTCAGCAGTTTGATAGAGACACACATCTGTGCAAGATGAAAAGAGATCTTTATGGGCTCAAGAAGGCTCAAAGAGCATGGCACACTCATATTGATAGCTACCTTTGAGGATTAGGCTTCACTAAGAGTGAGGCAGATGCCAACTTGTACTGCATCATGGTTGGTGCTCTATGTTGACGACCTTATATTAACTGAAGAAAAAACCTTGATACGATTGCAAGGAGGACCTTGCAAGGGAGTTTGAGATGAAGGATATGGGGCTTATGCATTATTTCCTTACATTGGAGTTTTGGTAAGGTGATGGTGATATCTTCATGGGAAAATGGACGTACACTACAAAATATTCTCTAGAGATTTCGTATGCTGGATTGCAGGCCCATGGCCAGACATAAATTCACAAGCTAGATCAAGGTGGATGCTAGTAGATCAGAGTGAGTAGAAGTTATAGTACACAGAAAACTCATCATGTCGTTGATGTAATTGGTAAATACACGACTTGATATTTTTCTTGTATTCAACCAACTGAGTCAGTTCATAACAAAACCAACCAAAGTTCATTGGGTTTCTATGAAAAATGTTTTGAGGTATCTTAGAGGCACAATGTATTATGGATTGTGGTACAAACATGTTGAAGGAGTGAGGCTTGAGGGCTTCATAGATGTAAATTGGGCAGGATGCTCCAAAAATTAGAAGAGCACTTTAGGTGCCATATTCAAAATTGGGTCAACAGGTGTTTCCAAGAGTACAGTTGGAAGAATAGATCAATTGCACTCATTTTAGTTTAGGCTAAGCATATGGCTACCAGTTTGGAAGCATGCAAGAATATTTGGATCAGAAAGTTTCCTGTGGGACTTTTCAGAGAGGAGATGGAGCCTACTGTGATACCCTGTGATAATCAAAGTTTCATTGTAAATTATTCTATTTTCTTAATTTATACCAATGAAATATACAACAAGTAGAGGGTTTTCCTAGTTGAGTTCCCTAGAAAAATATTGTGTTATTATGTGTGATTTTTTTTATGTTCTGTTGCTTATCTATTTTAGAGAAATCTGGTGTCTTAGTGTAAAACAATCTGAAACAAGCAGTCGCAAGATTTCAAGGAATGTTTACACCCCTTAACTTCTAGAACCTCTAAGCCTTTATCCCAAACCATAGGTTCTCCAACACTAATATTCTTGGTCATATTAAGTTTTTTTTTGTTAACCCCTCCAAATACAGCCTCCAAGCACTACTAGGGTTCAAGGAAAAGAGCCACAAGGTCCTCAAATTTGATCCACATTTTATGGAGAATCAAATTTCCCCCAAATTTCCTCCATGTATTTTCTTCTAAAGGGTGATAAGGGGATTATGGTCCCCATTATCACAACCCATAATCCCTTAACCCATAACCACTAAATTCCCTATCCCCTTAACCCCCAAGCCATAATCCCTTCACACGTACATTCATAACTCATAACCCATTAACCCCTTGACCCATTAAACCTTAAGCCTCTAAATCCTAACCTTAAATCTAAAAACCTCCTAAGCCTTAACCCCTTATCTGCTTAACATGTGACCCTTAACCCCTAACCTGCAACCCTCACTAGTACATATGGACCAAAAATCTAACGTCATACTTCAATAGTTCAGTCATATTAGCCAGTTTTCTTGCAAATATATATATATATATATATATATATATATATATATATATATTAAGCCCCAACATTTGTAAGATATCCGATAAACACAATTATCATGGAATATATGATGATATGTTAGTCGACTATCCAATGATAATTTTTTTCATCAGATATGCGACGACAATTAAATGTTCCTTATATATCCAATGTTTGACCAAGTGAATTATGATATATGTTGTATTGCACAAAACAAATCGCATGATATGATAGAGGCCATGAAAGTTTGAAGGGACATGTGGTAAATCCTCATTGGAATATAATGATTTGGGAAATCTTTTTCATGTGACACGTGTCACATTGTTCTATCATTGAAAAATTTGAGGGGGACATGTGGCATGCTCTAATTGGTTGTTGCACCTCTTGTGAACTTTGAGGTTAACACATGTCACAAATTGGTTGGTTGTTGCATATCTATAGTATTTGTAGATGTGATAAATATGAGTAAAGGGGGTTTCCACAAAATAATATAGTTTCATTATGAAATGAAGAAAGAGAGAAAGAAAAATAAAGGAAAAGATAAGGGAGAGAGGAAGAAAAGAAAAAGGAAGAAGAGGTGGGGGACATAGAAGGCATAGGGAAAAGTAGGTTGCGTACAAAGAAAATTTGTGTGATATGATATTGTATAGGATAATGTTTTCCTCTCTGTGACGTATTGCATAGTTAAAATGTTCATGTGCACTTTGTTGCATGGCTTAAAAGGCTTGGCATGATGAGAATATTGGTGAGAATGTGATAGAATTGTGGAGTAGTAGCATTATAACCCAATAATAAGTTAATAAAAGATGAATGTCTCAACAAGTGTAAACCCAAGGGTGAATCATACTAGTTGTGACATGGCATAGTATAGATGACTGGTGAACTTGCTGCCACATCACCATTGTGATCATTGACGTGGTTGAGGAAAAGAGAACTTGAAGAAATATTTAGAAGATCATATCTTTCTACGGATGTCTCATAATTAAGCCATATTATAATGGTTGGAAATTTATTATTGAGAAAAACACATATACAAGCTCAAAAAAGACCCTATAATAGTACATATAGAGGAAAAAATACATTAACTCACCTCCTTAATACCACTTAGGGGGGTTGTGTACATTATAAGAGAAGATGATTTTTCCTGTCATATTAATCAAACAACAAACACAATAAGTGGTTAAGAAAATATGAATGTCTCAACAAGTGTGAACCCAAGGGTGAATTATTCTAGTTGTGACACGACATAATACAGATGTTAGGTGAACTTGTTGCCACATCACTAGTATGATTGCTAGTGTCGTTGAGAAAAAGAGAACATGAATAAATTTTTAGAAGGTCATATATTTCTATGCATGACCCATAATTAAGCAAGAATACAATGGTTGAAAAGTTCTTTTGAGACCCTTTAATAGTACTTAAAGAGGAAAAAATACATTAAATCTTCTCCTTAATACCACATAGTGGGGTGAGTACATGATAAGAGAAGGTGAATTTCCCTATCATATTCAGCAAAGACCAATTCTTGAATTTAGTTCTCAAGGGTCACATCAATGTCATCATTGAAATTATTCCTTCAAATTGGGATCGATATTGGAGTTCTTCCAAAATAATTGTATGTATGAACAACATTAGGACTAAATATATTCGTGAAAGCACGTTCACTTTTCTATGATGAAATAATTTTTTCCTTGCTTTTGAAAATTTCATTTTGGAAGATTCCCAAGATGGTTTGAGTGGACTTAAATAAAATTCTCATAATATTATTGTATTTATCAAAGTGTAACATCTAGCTTAAGACATAAGATTTCTTTATTAAAAATGATTTCATCTTCATTAAAATAAATGATCTTTTGAGATCTTTAAAAATAAAAATAAATTCAACTAAATGACAAAAAAGGAAAACAAAATATGTGAAAAAAATCACTTCTCTCTTTTAAAATATTCCATGCTGTGAGGGAGTGATTGGTAATTTGATTATTATCTTTCATCCCAATTGAGACATTGGAAAGAGTTTTGAATATGAAAATTTTATCATTTATATGAATGTATTAAACATTCAATTTGAAGTAGTCTCTATTCATGGTAGTTGAGTTTTGAATCCATTTTCCCAAGTAAACTTTTCTGGATACCGAGTTTTGAGTTTTGAATCCATTTTCCCACATAAACTTCTCTGGATACTGAATTTTTCTCTTCAGAAGGAGATATTTTATTATTATGTATTATATATCAGCAGCTTATGTAATTTATTGTCTAGAATAGCTCATCCCATCCTCGGTATAGAATAATGTGTCTGTCCCATCCCTGTTTCCTTATTGACCACTATTTTAAGCATTGGAAATAGTCAATTCGAACCCCCGTTTGAAGTCGATTCAAGGGTTTTCACAAGGAAAGACTAGTTGGAGACTTGAAAGATGGAAGGCTGATCATCCTGGATATTCTTGACAACAATGGCTGGATGGATTCTTCAAAGCTTTAGGTGGCTCGATGTTTACTTGAGCAGGTAAATATATTCATATCTCTTGCCTCTTTCCACAATTTTTCTAATTCCTTTTCTCATTACTCAATCCAGGTCGCATGCATTCATCAAAATTGCCACATAGATCTACTTGATTCCTCATATATTCTAATGTTTTTCTTGAACAAACCATATGTGGAAAATGCTAGAATGTTAAATCAAATTCATGTTATTTAACAAAACCCAATGCAATTTGAAAGAAAACCTATGGATGTTTGGAAATTTGCTACCCTGCAAACCCTCACTTCATTACCTATGCTATCTTAAAGAAATTATGAAATTCTACAGATTGACCATTGGAGCTCTCCTGGTAATATTACCCAATGATATTTTAAATCAACCCTTTTGGATGTTCAGTGATTTTCTATTCTTCTAACCCTTCCTACATTACGTTGGGTGAATTCTGTGGAAATTATGAATACGATTTCAATTCCATTTCAGTAAATTGTGTAGATCTACAGATTGAGCAACAAGGTTTGGAATCACTTGCAAAGAAAGAGAAGCCTCGATTCAATGAAATTGACATTGGCTTTGGCAAGACGAATGGAATTCCTTGTCTATAAGATCAATTAAATAAAAACGCACAAGAGACCCCTGAACTTTCCAATAAATCGCACATAAAAAATATTCGTGGTGAAAAGCATTCATGGGCTTGACATCTCCATGGCCTTAATAAATCCAATTCAATTTCAATTTCCTTATGGTCTGAGGCAAAAAAGATACTTGGGATATCATTGCCTAAGGTTGCTAAGCCATTGCGGATTTTGGGAAACGATTTCTACGACAGAAATTTTAGTTTCCCTTGAGCTTACTAGCAGCTAATGGCCCACTCTGTTCAATAATGATAGTAGTATTCCCAACCAGACCCTTTAATGGGGAGGTTAGAGATCCCAATGACAGACGAGCTTGGGGCAGGCATGACTCATAGACGAAACACTCCGATAGAAAAAACATGAATCATATAACCAACATCCGCATAAACATCTGGTGGGAATTATGGAACAACAACTAGAACCATATGAACGACCATAAGGATGGGCACTAGCGACTCCAATAGCTCCACATAGAGCATCCATCGTATATAAGGCATCACCAACATTCACAAAAAAAAATCAATATTTTTAATTATGTCAGATGGATACAATGCAAGTGCAAGCTCATATAGTATAGATTTTGCAGTTGAAAAATAAATCATTACTGATTCTTCCAATGACGGGGGAGGAAATTGAAGATTACTGGGATGCCCTGTGACAAATATTTTTTAGTTTTTTTCATATCCATCCCAATGTTGGTGATGATTCGGATGTTGTAGCGCATTCAAATGATTTTTATTTTAGTGAATGTTTGCAATTTTAATGTCGATGATGAGGTGAATGGGCCAGGGGAGGACTGGTCACCTGCCATATCTTTACGACTATAGTTTTTTGGGGGTTGGATAGTTGAGTCCCAATTGAATAGCTCATTAGCTACATTTCATTAGTCTATGAAATGCGCTAAGAAACTATAGTTTATTATCCAATCCCAGCCTAGTAATGGCTTATCTCCATTCGGCTATTATTGGCTATCAGGGCGCTGACTGGTGTTTATGCTCATGTATGGCATATAATCCTCAAAAGGTGAATCGTATTTAGCAAGAATTTGTAAATCCTTCTCGTCTCAAAGGTATCACTAACATAGCCACCATGTTCTCCTATGCACATGGCACCCTTGCACTCAAAAATTGAACATCTTGGATATGCTACCTTTTGTTCCTGAATTGACAATCTAGATAGGCCATGTTCATGAAGCGGCTACCTTTTCTGTACCAAATTGACTACCTCTTTACAATGACGTGAATTTTTAACACCTTGAATTCCTTGGGCTTGGAAATGGCAATGTTACTGGTAAGAATCCTTTCTTTGCAGGAAAATATTCATAACAAAAGGGGGTTTCAAATACCATAATATCAACATCTATTGCTTCTAAGCATGCTCCACCCATTTCATATAATTCAAAGCTTTCGTAGAGTGCTCGTCATTTAGATGAATTTCACTATTTTTTTTGAGTAGTTATCAACTCTGGAAATAACCTCATCACCATCCATACAATGAGATTGTTTGTTTCATTAGATTGTTTGGTTAAGGCAGATATTTGAACTTTGTTATAAATATTAATTTTCTAGAAAACCTAGCACCTGAAAATCCATTGACATAGCAGATTACATATCTACTAAATGAATTCATAGCTACGTTATTAATATTAAATTAGACGGAAACAAAATATAACCAGATTCACAAAAAAATAATAGATTATTCCCCTTAAAAAAATCCATAAGACCTTACTTTTTTGCAGCTCTCTAACCCCAAGGGTCTAGTTGAAAAACACATAATTCCTTTAAATATTTGTAGGTTGAGGCAACCATTTCAAGCCCTTAAACTTCAACATAATCCAGTATTTTCAATTATTTACAATAATAAGTCCATTATGCACACTCATCTTAGAGTTTGACAAAGAGGGAGAATACTTCATTGATGCCAACCTTGTAAATGAACAACCTTGCCTCTTCATTGGTTGGATTCTCCATCGCTAGTTGAAGAAGTATATGTGCCCTGAATCAAATATGATATCTTAACAGGAGTTATTAACACTTGAACATAATTTCCATGGATCCCATGGACAACAAATGGAGAGACTCTTTGAATCTTAGGAAGAATTTGCTCATACTCTACTTAATCTATAGGTGGTACTAGTAGGGCTTCAAATTCTCCATTTACTTGGAAATCTCACCCAAAAATTCAGCCGTTAAATAATCAATCCTAAGCTTAATCGCACCTACGTTCTCATTTTTAAGATCTTCATGATATTTCACCTATGATGCTTAAATTCAGTGCCCTTTAACACCTCGAATGGTGGAATAGAAGGTGTTTCAATAGAAGGTAAAATCCATTTCCTTTCACCTTTGTCAAGACCTCTAGAGACACCTGCAATATATACCTCTCCTTTGTCACAAAATAAAAGTTTGTTAAGTTTCCACTTCCTTTACATACCCTCCCTTCAAGGCCATCCTCATAGGAAGAGCTCATGGTTGAAATATTACGACAACAAAATGGGGCACAACATCTATTTATAAGGTTTCAAGGGAGGGTTGTTGGAAAATAACCATCTTATCCCCCATAGCCCTTAAGACATTCTCTACACATAAAAATGGCAGATTGATAACTAGACACAAAGATAGATCTTAACGTTCAAGGCCAAACCCAAATATATATAATCACGCCATGGATTAAGCGTGGGCATTGAGTTTTGGTAAAATAAAGGATATCCTTTCAATATCATAACCTTGTTTTTATCATTCTCAAATAGAAGGCTTAAAACTCACATTAAAAAGGGGAGATTTTCACCTTAGCCTTTGTAACATTGTCCCAATACCAATATATCTAATGGACTAGCTTGGATATGTAAGTTCTTGGATTTCTAGAGTACCCAATCAATGCTTTCGAGGCCAACTCCCTAGCTCCAACTAAAATCTATTCCTATTGAAGAGGCAACTTGAAAAATCCTACTAATAGGATACATTTTCCCTTCCTTTTGATCGACTTACAACAAACCTCAGTGCCTCTCCTTTCTTATCTTCCTCTTCCATTCTCTAAAAAAAACTCATTAATATTATATCATAAAAACTTTATATAGGTAAGAATTTCAATAATTTTCCTCAACTCATGGGGTACCTTTACACCTGAACCCATGCAAGTGGACTTAAGTCCATGTTACAACCCATCACACTCTAAAATGGTTCTAATTGTCTCCTCACACCTTACAATTCCAAATGGTTAAATCCATCTCAAAATTGTGGGTTTTTTCCTTCATGGAACACATTCTAGCCAGTTCTTATCAAACACAATTCACTAACACCACTAACACATATCAAAATCCCAAGATACCCGTAATGCACCTTCAACTTTGGATGTCCCAAAATAGTAATATCCTAACCCAATATGGCCTATTTTTTATATTTGTGTAATTCACTCCTTGTTAGATCCTTTCACCCCCTTGAATCCATTACAAATATACTCCAATGGTCACCTTCCAAGTTTCAACACCTCCTTTTGCAACATGGAAAAACCAACTATATATGTTGCAACATCCTTGCCAATTTCTTTAGTGGGTTGCACATATATTTCACATTTCTTCTTCGTCTAGAAAAGCGGTAGTTCTAAGGAGAGGGTATCAAATTTGATTAAGGAATGTTCTCTTAGTACCATTAACAAGTTTCCTTCATTTAGCTCATCAAATGTCTAAGATTGCTTCATAACTTCTCATGGTGCTTAACTTGCTTGTCTAGACATCCAAGTGAGACTAAAACACCCCAAACTCTCTAAATATTCCTCCTTTTCAACCCTTTTTATAATCTTCTTACATGTGCACTCATGCCTCAAGAATAACACTAGCATCCTAAATCTGCATGCTCGTTCCATCTCTTAATGTCATGTTGAAACCACATTGTCTGTTGTGTAACCAACTCCAAAAAGAGAACAAAAGAGATATCAACGCCTTAGAAATGAGCCACTTCGAGGGGGCAACCTCCAATACATTACATAAATGAGAAATTCTTGGATGATACAATACACAAAACCTCCTTTCTATATATAGGAGTCCATGGGGCCATAATGTAATCCTAGTGGGCCACAATGTAATCCTAGCCAACCTAACAATAATAATTTAAGGGCACAATAATAACAAAATGGGGGTTACAAGGGTTCAATAATAACAATAAGGGGGTTAAACTAACCATAATAAAGGACTATACTAGTGATATAGGAACCTAACATGCCCCTCTCCTTCAAAAAAGTGTTGTCCTCAACACTTGAGTAGCTCCGGGTGCTTCTGTATAAAATTCTCATCCTCCCATGTAGAATCTTCAGTGGGTAAGTTCTTCCACTTGATGAGATACTCTGAAATTGATCGATTCCGTAGCTATCGAGTTCTTGTTTCCGTGACTGCTTCAGGTTCCAATATGATTTTTCCTTCCTCATCAAGTTCTGGAAATATTGTTTGAATTGGAAAATTTTCACCTATAACCTTCTTTAAGCATGAAACATGGAAAACTGGATGCACTCATGAAGAAGCAGGAAGCTCCAATTTGTATGCCATAGTACCAATATTTTGCAAAACCTTGTAAGGACCATAGTACTTTGGTGATAATTTATTATCCTTCTTAGCTTGCTTGAGGGACATTTGTTTATATGGTTGTAGCCGTAAAAATACCCAATCTCCTACATCAAAACTTCTCTCGCTGTGATGTTGATCTACATGTTGTTTCATTCGATTTTGTGCCAAATTCAGGTTATCCTTTAAGAGTTGGAGAACTTCTTGTTGATGCTCGATGTGATCTTCCACTGCTTGAACCTTCGAATTTTCTCTTAAAGATGATGTGATGAATGGTGGATGATATCCATAAAGTGCCATAAATGGGGTCATTTTTGCTGCAGTATGGAAGGAAGTGTTATACCACCATTCAGCGAGAGGTAGCCACTTGACCCATTGTGTTTGTTTATCAGATACAAAACAACGAAGATATCCTTCCAAACATTTATTTACTATCTCAGTTTGACCATCAGATTGAGGATGATAAGATAAGCTATGAGCTAATTGAGTACCCAAACAAGAAAATAACTCCGTCCAAAAATTTCCAGTAAAAATGGGATCTCTGTCGCTCACAATAACCCTTTGGCTTCCATGTAGCTTTTGAATTCTATCCATAAATGTAGTAGCAACTGTACTTGCTTTAAATGGATGAGATAATGCACAAAAGTGTGCATACTTGGTAAGTCTATCAACTACCACCATGATGACATTCTTTCCTTAGGACTTAGGTAAACTTGTGATAAAATCCATTGAAATATCCTCCCAACGTTGACTTGGAATGGATAAAGGTTGTAGAAGTCCCGGGGTCTTAATTGTCTCAACTTTATTCTGCTGGCAAACCAAACATTCCGTCACAAACTTTTGAATATCAGATTTAAGGCCATCCCAAAAAAATTCTTTCTTCACCCTTTGGTAAGTTTTTAAAAATCCTGAGTGTCCTCCTAAAGGAGAAGTGTGCAATTCCAGAAGAATCTTTTGTTTTAGTTGGGAATTCTTACAAAGATTTAAGCGATCTTTGTACCATAAGGAATCATTTTTCCAACTAAATGTATCAGATGTACTAGGATCTTGCTGCAACTTTTGAATGAGTATCCATACATCTTTGTCCTTCTTCCATTCATCTCTTGCTTCAGTTATCCAATGTGGTTGGATAATAGAAATGGCACAAAGCAATGCTTCCACCTCTTCATTCTTTCTTGAGAGTGCATCTGCAACAACATTAAGCTTTCCTTTTTTGTAGATTATTTCAAAGTCATAACCCAACATCTTTGTGACCAATTTTTGCTGCTCTTCTGAAGATATTCTTTGTTCCAAAAAGTGTTTAAGACTATCATGATAATTTTTTACCTTGAAGTGTCTTCCAATTAGGTGAGTTTGCCATTTATTTAGTGCATGCAATATTGCTAACATTTCCTTCTCATAAATAGGTTTCTGTAAATACTTTCCTTTTATTGGACGACTTTCAAAAGCAATGGGTCTTCCTTCCTGCATTAAAACAACACCAATTCCATTTCCTGAGGCATCACATTCCACAATAAAGGTTTTTGTGAAGTCTGGCGTAGCTAAGACATGCGCTAGGCACATTTCCTCTTTAAGATGTTAAAAGGCCTTAGTTGCTTTAGGAGTCCATGAAAATGATTCTTTCTTCAATAATGTTGTTATAGGTGCTGCTATTCTCCCATAATTCTTAACAAACTTGCGATAATACCCTGTTAACCTGAGAAATCCTCACAACTGCTTTATGTTTGTGGGGAATTTCCATTCTTTAATGGCTTTAATTTTGTTAGGGTCTACTTTAACACCCTCGTGAGATACAATATGACCCAGATATTCCACCTCTTGTACTCCAAAGAAACATTTGGATGTTTTCACATATAATTGTTTCTCCTGCAATAGTTTGAGCACCCTATCAACATGTTCAACATGATCCTTCCAATACATGCTGTAGATTAGTATATCATCAAAAAATACTAGCACAAATTTTCTAAGGAAGGGTTTGAAAATGGAATTCATCAACCCTTGAAATGTATAAGGTGCATTGGTAAGGCCAAAAGGCATGACCAAAAATTCATAATGACCCTTATGAGTTTGAAATGCTATTTTTGGAATATCTTCAGTCTTCAATCTAATTTGATGATATCCTGAACGGAGATCCAACTTGGTAAAATAAATTGCTCCATGTAATTCATCCAATAATTCATCAATCACAGGAATGGGAAATTTATATTTAATGGTGAGCTTATTGAGCTCCCTACAATCCGAACACATTTTCCATGATCCATCCTTCTTGTGTACCAATACTACAGGAGCAGAGAAAGAACTTTGACTAGGTTGAATTATACCCGCCTCTAACATTTCTGAAATCATACGTTCAATTTCACTCTTTTGGACGTAAGGATATCTATAGGCCTGATGTTTGGAGGAACACTTCCTGGAATCAAATGAATAGCATGATCATGATCACGAATAGGTGGGAGTCCTTTGGGAGTTTCAAACACCTTGAAATGCTTGTCCAATACTTGTTGGAGATTTGTAGGAATAAATGATTTTGATGTTCGAACTTCTAGTGAGCATAATTGTGCAATTATGCCTTGTTGTTATTTCTTTAGAAGCTTTGTCATTAAATTAGAGCTTATTATCCTTCCTAGCTTCCCTGCAATACCTCGTAATTCAACTTCCTTTCCTTCTGAAAAAAATTTCAAGAAAATTTCTTGAAAATTAAAAGCTACCGTCCCCAAAGATTGTAACCATTGTACTCCTAGTACAACATCAGCACCTCCCATAGGAATGGAAAGCATTGGACTAGTCAATACATATTCCCCCATGGTTAGCTTGATATTATGGCATTTCCCAAAGCAATTTATAGTTCCTCCATTTGCAACCATCACTTGGTATTCTGGTGCTGGGTATAGGAAACAATTTAATTCCTTGGCTACCTTACAATGAATAAAATTATGGGTGCTACCTGAATCAATCAACACTATTACCTTTTCTTCTTGATTTGTCCTTGTATCTTGAGAGTTTGAGGAGTGGTAATTCCTGCCAGTGCATTACACGATATGGTCGGATTCATTTCTTCCTCTTCTAGGGTTGGTTCCTGGTGTATATTCTCTTCTTGTTCATTTTCTTCTTCCTCTTCACAATCTATGTAAAATAATTTCTTCTCAGCACACTTATGACCTTTAGTGTATTTGCTATCACAACTGTAGCAAAGCCCTTTTGCTCTTTTTCCTTCCAATTGTTGTGGTGTCAACCTTGTAGGTTGTGGAAATCTAGGCGTAGCAACACTTCCTTCTTTATAGAATTGAGCGGTAGGCTTCCTTGTCGCCATAATTTTACATTCAACTTTTCTTGACAACCTGAATGCCTTCTCCAATGAATCAGGTTCCAAAACATGAACTTCATGTTGGATGTTATCCTTTATAGTACCTATGAATAGATCAATCCTGTGTTCCTCTGGAATATCAGTTACCCTTATTTTCAATTTTTGGAAGTCCTCAATATGCTGCCCCACTAAACCCTTTTGTTTGAGATTTATCAATTGGCTAAAGAAGGTGTTGCTCTTTGTATCCTCATAACGTGCTATCATTTCCTCCGTAAAAATTGACCAAGTGAAATTTTTTTTACCGGAGCAAAGCCATCGATACCATAGAAATGTATTTTGTTCTAAATGTAAAGTTGCAATGCGTACCTTTTGTGTGTTTTGCACGTTATGGAGATCAAAATATTGCTCCATATGTAGTGTCCATGTTACAGGATCCTTTCCATCAAACTTCCTCATATCCATCTTTGGAATATGGTGGTTCTTCCCGCCAAAATTAGAGTTTATGAAATCACAATTAACATTTATTTTGTTCTCATCATGAGGTTCTTCTACTATCTTTTCACCATTAGGAAACCTTTCTTGTATCAACTTTGTCAAACCTTCCATGTCTGCTTTTAGAAAATTCTTCATGTTTTCCATTTTCTCATCGATCTTAGCTTCCATGTCATCCATCTTAAATTCCATGCCAGCCTCCATGCCATCAATCTTAGCTTCCACGCCATCCATCTTAGCTTCCATGCCTTTCTTCAAAACTTTCATTTCATTTTTTTTGCTCTTTGCAAAGTGAAATTTTTGCACTTGCTCTTGTAATTTTGATAGATCATGTTGCAAATTCTTCATCTTCATGAGTCATAGTAGAGCTTTCCAAAGGCTTAATGGGTGTTGAATTATTTTTTAGGGCCATTTTATAATCCAATACTGATATCTATTCTACAATATGCCCTTGCAATCAATTCAACTTGATTCTTCAAACAAGACTTATGCAATTCGGAAAAAAATACACAAGCTCGATATTGAAATTGTATTATCTCTGTGATTGCGGATCTTCTATATCTGAAATTTGGCACTAAAGTAGCCCTCTGAATTATCTTTTGAATTCCACAGGTCTGACCTGATTTGGATTCTCCAAGACAAAGTTGTGTCCAATCTCTTACAATGACCTAATTATGGACTGGTTCAGTAGAGCAAACTTGTACGACTTGCCACGTGTCACTGTTTTGTCCTTTGTCTCTGAAATTGATAGCCAAGAAACTAAGGTCTGTATAATTGCGACCACATTTCACGACACTCCAATCTGATGCCCATAGAGATAGTTATTGAACTTTTCCCACGATCACCTCTTTGAGATGAAATTCAAGAGCCTGAAAAAGCACTACCTTCCACAGATCATATCTCCAAAAATATTGCGAACCAAGATCTGAAATTTTTTGAAAACTTTCCTCAGGATTTCAGCTTCGCACCATACAAATTTCAGATTCTGAACCTTCATAAAAAAAAAATTATAGCGCAAATGCCACGATGACCTGTTTAGGAGCCTAAAAAAAGACCTAACTTCCACAGATCATATCTCCGAAAATATTGCGAACCAAGCTCTGAAATTTTTAGAAAATCTTCCTCGCGATTTTAGATTTGCACCCTAAAAATTTCAGCTTCTGAAACTTCGTATAAAAAACGTTATAGTGAAAATTCCATTATGACCTGTTTGGAGCAGCAAAACCCTAGAATCCAAAGCTCTGATACCAAATGTTGTGTAACCAGCTCCAAAAAGAGAACAAAAGAGATATCAACGCCTTAGAAATGAGCCACTTCGAGGGGGAAACCTCCAATACATTACATAAATGAACAATTATTGGATGATACAATACACAAAACCTCATTTATATATATAGGAGTCCATGGGGCCATAATTTAATCCTAGTGGGCCACAATGTAATCCTAGCTGACCTAACAATAATAATTTAAGGGCACAATAATAACAAAATGGGGGTTACAAGGGTACAATAATAACAATAAGGGGTTTACACTAACAATAATAAGGGACTATACTAGTGATATAGGGACCTAACATTGTCACACTGCTTAAAATGAAATGTTCACATCTTATGGAAAAGCACCGACTTTTCTTATGAAAACCTAATATATGTGAGTGACTTGGAGAGGAATCAATTTTACCAATATGAAAACATAGGGTCTTACAACATGGGAATTGTCATGAAAATCTTACTCAGGGGATATTCTATACACATAGAGATGCACATGTGATTAACATAGATGGAGGCATGATGTGAAGTAAACAATGAGAAATTTCTTTGCTTGTGATGGTAACTTAATTCAATATGGGGACCTACATATACACCATAATGTCCACATGCATGGTTGTGGAACACAAGTGTTTGCCCAACTAATCAGGACTTCCTCTTGATGCCTTGAACTTGATAATGATCTTGTGGCTTGACTAATGAACCACTCCATAAGATGATAAATTACTCATCACATAATAATATGATTTCTAGCATATGTAAATACTACAAATCCTGGTCCATTTTTAGCACTTTTAGGACTAGAGAAGTGGTTTACAAATTTGTGAGCCTTAAAAGGGCTTGTTGAAACTACTTTACCATAAAAATTCCTTACCCTTCTTCTTGACCTTGGTAATGGGATTATCTATCTTGGAGAATTATTCAATGAATATCCTATAATAATCAACCAATACATTGAAATAGTGTAGCTTATGAGTATCCTTTAGTGTTAGGAATTCCATAATGGCCTTGATTTTGGAAAGGTCCACAACTATACCTTCTCTAGAAGTAATGTGGACGAAATAATGGATATTTGACTAGAAGAAGGAACACTCAAAAGAGATTTTAATCATTCTTATTCTCTCCAAGTCACTACAATATCAACCTTAGGTGCTCCTCATGCTCCTTTGGAACACATGAATAAATCAAACTATCATCTACAAACACTTGAACAAATTTTCCTAGGTATTTCTGAAAAACTCCATTCATTCGTTTCATGAAGACTACTAGAGAATTGGTAAACTTAAAAGGTACCATAATAAAATCATAATTTATTAATCATGGTTTGAATGCAATATCTGGGATGCCCTTCTAAATTCTTAATTGGTGGTATTAAAATCACAAGTCAATCTTTAATAATATTATGGTCCTTTTCTTTTTATCAAATAATCCATCAATCTATGAGAACTAATATCGATTGCAGATGCTGAAATTATTCAACCATCTATAGTAAATGCAAAGCTCCATTGAATAATCTTTGTTCATCACCAAAAATAGTAACCTCCTCAAAATTTTGCATTAAACCAGATCAATCCAAAACTCAACAATTATTATAGGTGCATATGTAATTCATATAACATGGGTGAAATTGTTTGATAAGGAACCTTGGAGATAGGAATCATCCTGCATTGAGTTCAATGGTGAACGTGAGATCATGCGTGGGTGGGTGTTATAGCATCATTTTTCACCCTCAAGTGATTCATGATTGTCTTTATGGCTTTGGGCACCCATTCCCACAGACTTGAACAAAATTCATAAAAAACAGTGTTAAAATTCCCATACGCGGGTATGCCCAGAATTTTCCGCGTGTATACGCGTCCAGTTACGTGCAGGCATTTCTGCGTATGCTGGCTGTGTCAATTTCAAAAAAAATATATAAAAATTCCCCTATTTTCGGGCTGGGTTGATGGTTACTCCAGTAGTTCAACCACCCCAGCACGTGGCCAACTATTTCCAACTGATTGAAACTACTTTGAGGGAGTATAAAAGCCCCTCATGTGCATGGCCTAAGGGAGAGAGAAATTTTATAGATATTATACTGTGTTGGAATCCCAATTCAAGTCCGACCTCTGCCTCCTGCACTTTCCCATATTTTTACAGGAAACCCTTGTTTCCTGGAGATGTTCATCCATTTATATGCCATCTCGAGTGCACAAGTCTTGAAAGTATCTTAGCGAGGCAAGGGCGGGACGGATCCGGACGACGGTCTATTTGAATATCGTGGAAGGATTCAGGTGATCTCTCCACTTTGTATTTCTGTACATGATGTTCATAATAATGAAGAACCATCTTGTTCCTGAACTTATGTGTTAATATCTATTTGCATATGTGAAAAGATTGATTATTAAGCATTTATTATGGTTTATATAATGTTTCACATGGATTACACTAACGTTTAGGAGAAATATATGTTGTACAACTAGTTTTCCATGCACGTTCTTTCTTGTTTTCCAGGTTGAAGAGGAAGAAGGGTTGCTGGGGGTTTGGACCCCGCGAGATCTACATCAAATGTAGGACTACGGGTGAGTTCTACTATCGTTGTTATCTAGTTTTTAGCATTCAAGTGTGGTTGTGTGTGAGTCCTTCTGAATAGCATGCCTTGATCTGTGGAGGTTTGACCCAACAAACCTCTAGGGTGTTTTTCCCCGAAACAGTGAGCCCAAAAAAATCTATTGGAAATACATACGGAAACTCTATAAAACTAGGTGTTGAATCAAATCTATCATGCCCCTTTTGTTCATGGTCACCATATAGAAACATTATCATGGTTTTTTTTCAATTGAAAATTTGAAAATATGTTAAGGATACAAACCTTTTGGTCTGAGCCATAATATTATTCTAACCCAAGTCATTAAGGAGGTGAAGAAACTTGTAATTGATAAATTATTGTTATTGGAGCTAAGATGGTTTTACTTTATTTTATAAATCCACAACAATTCCTAGATGTTTTCTTTTATGTATTGTACAAAAGAGCTTCTACACCTTTTCAATATATATCATATGAATATTCAGATGGAAATATTTCATACTTGATAGGTTACTCTCAACACCTAGGTGATTGCTCTTGGTTGTAGCCATACAATATAACCTCACTGGCCTCATTCTCTCGGGTGATTAGATATTGTTCATTTGAAGAAAATCACATCCAAACTATTGTGGTAATTAGGTGATTGAATTTGTTGAAAGTTGAGGTAAGTCACCTACCACCACTATTACACCAAAAGCCTTGTATAAGACATTTATTTAGGAAAAAATTATCATTTTGTCTTAATTATTTATTTTATATTAAATTATTATTTTGATATTTTTAATTATTTTAAATTAGAAATTGGAGTTGACATTTTGGATGCTCTTGGAGAAAAAAAACAATCTTGATTTCTTCATTGTTCACATGATGGGATTGACTACCCCTTTGCCCTTTATTTGTCATTGTTCTTTCTTGGTTGTCGAGGTTTTTTTTGCACCAGGATAGGGTTTTATTCTCTAGAAAGGTGATTATGGTTTTCTCACAGTTAATGGACCCCATTCCTTCCTATGGTGGAACCCCAATCTGCACTGGTGAGCAGTTCTATCGTTTTTTCAAATTCTTATATATTTAAATGAGGTTGGGAATATTTGAAGGTTTCAATATAAAAAAATTGATACATCAACCATATTAAGGAAACAATGGAATGATCTGTAGAATGAAAAACATATATATTAAACAAACGATAATAAAATAAACCAAATTCTCAATCTCCAATCTTAAGTATTTTGTTAAAACTGTGGCCTTGGGTTTTAGTTTAAAGGTGGCTGATATTATAAAATTTCCTTTAACCACTCAGGTTATCCCACTTCCCTCTAGTGCTCTAGCATTGACCAACCAGGAAATCTCACTACTGGAACTCCAGGGATTATCAACTGTAATTAAGTTTATTCAATGACAATCATTTTCCTTTCACATTGTCATAATTTCCACATAGTTTCATGAAAACTATTTCCATAATTCTATTTTAGCATTAATACAAAAACCTAAGCATTGAGAGAAAATCTCATAAAATAATGGATGTCAAAATCTCTTTTGCATGCTAAAAAATCACGGATTATATTTGCATGCATATGGGATACCATGTGATTTCATAAGAAGTACATGTCTCTCTCTTAATCACCAATTCCAAATTTCCAAGGTTAATAAGACTTAGGATAAACATAAAGAAAGGTTTAATAAGGTTAAGATTAAAGAACTGATGGGAGTAATAAAATGGTAAAATACAGAATAATTGGCTAGCCCACTTTTTTTCCCTTCTTGTGGGATCATAGGCCCCCCATTGTTTTTACTTTTTCCTTTTGTAGTCTATGATGTGTTAGTATTGTGATTCAATGTACCATTTTAGATATTCCATTCTTTGTATTTTTAGCCATTTATCATGTAGAAATATGCATTACTGTTCTAGGTATCAAAAGTGGGGGTATTACATATATAGCATTATCACTCAACTCCAATTTCATGTCTCCTTTTTCTCTTGAAACATGCTGGATATCTCACAATTGAATGTCATGTGCTTTGATCCTCCAATGTCTACATGTTGATCAACAATAAAGTGGTACTGGTTGAGAAACAAGAAATTGTGGAAAGGGATGTCTGTAGCTTGGATGCCAACTCATCCACTTCAGCTTCAACACTCATCTCAAACTACTTTTGTAGTTTCTTCCCTTTTTTGTATATTTTCTTGCATAATGTCCCTTATCACAACATTTGAAACATGTCACATGGATCATAGCCTCTTCCTCAGAATAAGATGAAAAAACCTCTTTTTCCTTGGCCTTCTTGGGTCCTCCTTTAGTCATCCTCCCAATGAGTGGAAGGTTTTGAGTCTCTTCCACTCTAAATGACAAATTCTCCTCTTGGAAAAAGTAATCTTGCAATGTTTCAAAAGTAGACAACTTCACACATTCTCATTTTCCTTGCACAAATTTAAGTCAATATAATGAGAATTCATTTAAAATTATTTGAAATAACTCATCATCATAAACCTTTTTTCTTATGTTTGTAAGTTTATCTTTCAACTTGGTGATATTCATTGGATATCTTGCTATAGTATTACTATTACTCATGTGGTTACTAATGAGATTTTTCTTCAAAATAATCTTGTGGGATATGTTCAAACTTCACACTTTGATAAAAAGTGACTGAGGCATGATACAAATTATTCCCTGTCCTCTTCTATGTGATGTGAGGGTACAAGTGGTCCTTGACTAAATCGAGGACAATTATCTTCTTTTTGGCCACCTTCTTACTGTGCTCAACCAAACGAACGAATGGGCATTTCACCCTTGAACCTCGTACAGTTCCAAGTGCCTATCTTCGGGGAAGATCAGTTTCAAGCACAAAAAATAGGGCACTACACAAACCGAAAGTTTCTAATAGATCTATCTCACAGAAAACAATCCCATCAATATGTGGATTTGCTGAGAGATTTCATATGTACAACTCTGATACCATGTCATTTTTCTACACCATGTTTAAGTTATTTACCCAAATAATGGATTTTACATCTCCTAAATCATTAAATTTTAGAATATAGATTGCACCAATCAAAAATTTGGATGAGTATATACTAAAATACCGTAAGGAAATATTCAAGAGTGCAAAAACTGCATTTCATGAGCCAATTTACAACAGAAGATAAATAATGTCTACTTGACCTAAAATCTGAAATTTGAAAATTATGACAGCAAACTATACCAGCTAAATAGGACTTGATATACATCATGCAACAATCAGAAATGTTTTTTATGGAAAGGAAAGGCTCCAACAACAATCGCATGGTTTTTTTATTACTCAAAAGTAAATTATTATAGCATTTTTTCATCATGGTCAAGATCTACACGTCTGAAATATACAACACATACAACTTTGTTGTCTGAAATATTAATGTGCCTTCCGTCCTTTTATAAGTCAAGAGGAGGGGGTTACAAACTTGCCATTAATGGGCTCAAGGAGTGCACCATTATTTTCTAATTAATTCCCTCAGGGAGTGTAACTCCCACATTAAATTCAGACACCTGCTTAGCAATAAATGCTCTTTGGTAAGTGCAACCCTACACAACAATTGTAACTTCCAAGAATAAATGTGCCACAGAGGGATGTATGCCCCACAATCTTACAAGAGAATATGCTCTATGGTATGTGCCCTACTTCATGAATGCACAATAGCCCCTGAAAATCCAAAATATAAGGGAGGGACCATAAGGAAAATCGAACTCATGAGGACCAACCTTACAAGTGTGCCATCTCTCTCCAATTTTTGTTGTTGTTTTCCAACGTGGAAATGATCTCTTGCTAACTTAAATGAAAATATCAAAAGATGCAAGTAGAAATTGGATATGGGAATAGATTTTTTCTATAAAATAATCATCAATGATGCATGGTGACAACTACAACCTTTGTCACATTTCTCTTACAAAATGCATTCCAAATTCCTCCAATATATAGATTTAGATTACAACTAATAGGAGGGGTAAGAAAGGTAGTTGGGAAAATTAAAAAAAATTAAAGTTCCTAGAAGATAATTACATATGCATAAATAAGTTTGACTAAATGTGATTATATCATTATTCACATATGAATAGATAAATGTGATTATTCACATGTGCATAAATTCATGTGACTACATATATAGAACCATGTTATGTGTACGTAATAGATAAGTAAAAATTACACGCAATAGACACACATGTCTAAACATATGTCCTAACAATATCCATCTCTCATCAAATTCTCAGTATGAAGACAGTCCAACACAATTTTTCTCTTCATCTCTCTCCCAAGGTGCCAAGGTCTCTTCCTTTGAACATGGCTGAGTGAGTTATGCATTGAGATCAAGCTCGCTAGTGGAAAAGCCTTGGTTGCAACAGGAAGTTAACAAGAGGGAAATCCTTTTAATTCCCAGGATTGGTTTGCTGCTTTCATGACTCAACATAAGCACTCGGCTCTGGATAATTGTCCCCTTAGCTATAAAAAAGTTCATCCAACAAAATAAATTTGGCTGAACTCCATTACATGAAATCTTTTACCATGGAGTGGGAGGAAATGACAGCTCAACAATGCACAAAATTTTAACAGAAAACCACCAATCTCCTGGAATTTATTGTTTATGCTATCAAAATATTGAATTGAAGCCAAAAAAAGGATGAATAATTTAAAATTAGAGTTCTCAGTAGTTTGGAAATGTTGTTTGATGCTATGTACAAGTGTCACCCTGAAAAAGATCTTCTATGAAAGCCTAAGGAGCTCCACAAAAATTGCAAACTTCATCAGCCATTGAAGCATCAAAAATCAAAGTTTTTTACATCTACTTGGATGAAATTGTGTATGGAACCAAATTTGTATTTGGATATTCTGATGTCTTGTTAAGGAGAGTTTCTGTAGTTTTGTTTTTGGATAGTAGAAATTATTGGGAAATCTATTGTATGCTTTGTAGGAAGTAGTAGAAAACTCACATGCTTTGATCCCAGAGTGCTTGTAGATTTTGTTTTGATAGTAATTTAGGTTATGTAGGGTATATGCTACAACTTACAAGTGAGTACCTTTGTTTGGAGGAAACCATCCTACCATTTGGTTGTACTTCTATCTCTTCTTCAGAAGAGATCTTATATATAATACTTTTTTTTGTCTTATATAGGAGTCAACCTATATCTATATTTTATATAATTTTATAGAAGTCCAATATGCATTGAACTCATTGATGTTGGTTATTTGTTCTAATTTTTCACATTATATTGAGTTCTATGGAGACTTTGATGGATGGTTTCACAAAATCTTGGAGTTAGGTTTCGATTTATCTGTTTTTTTGCTTGGCCATCGCTCACAAAGGTACTTTATAAATTCTATAACTATGTTTAATTTTTCATATCCTCATTAGTACTATAAAATAGTTTAGACCATTGTTCTAACTAGTATTCATTTTCTTCTATCCAAAAGGTTTCCTCTTATGCCCCCAACTGGGCCGGGTATGGGCTATTATATTTAAGTAAATTGTAGTAAGAATGTTTGAAATGAATATTATTTAACTTAATCATGATCACAATGAAACAAATCAACTTGATGGTAAGTCGAAAAAGGTTCCATATTTAAAGTGTCTAAGGAGAATTGCATGTTGATTTTTGCTTATCTAGTGTCTTAATTAGATTTGGATTTATCTTCTACTTTTCTTGGACATCACCCACTAAGGTGTTGCTTAAATGATAGAACCATGTTTAATTTTTCATGTTCTTTTTGGTAATCTGTAGAATAGACTATTGTTTGAACTACTATTCTATCACTTCTATAAAAAAAGGGTTCGTTTTCTGTCCTAATGTGGGTCAGGTATGGACTCTTATATTTAAGTAAAATTTAATATGAATGATTGAGAAGAATGTTATTTAACTTAATGATCACACTGACATAAATAGACTTGATTATAAGTGGAAATTTTTTCCATATTTGATGTCCAAGGATAATTCTTTGCAGATTTAAACATTTCTAGTGTATTATTGAAGTGGTCTGTAGTCTGTGACACCAAATCCCCATGCCCAATATAAGAAACGTTCATGGCATATAAATTAATTAAATATTTCAATTGGAAAAGATTTGTAATGTTGATTTACAATTCATGAGTGTAAAATTGAGTGGGGTAATTTCAAGTTTGAGCCAATGATTTTCCCCTCAAACCGAGCCTCAATAACATTTTACCACTAGTAAGGAGCATTTTCAACACTACATTCAAGTTAAGAATGGGCTTGACATGCCTTCACAATTGCCTCCATGAGCATATAATGAAGATTTAAAATCTAGTCATGACCCCTTTTTCTCTAATGATGGCAATCTGGTTAGGGAAAAACCCTCTTCAACTAAACCAAAATATGTCTGCAAAAAAATACACTAAGACTATCACTGATATACTCCATTTAATGATTTCTTCAAACAATTTGAAAACATTATAATACCTTGTCTTTGTTTTTTATCTTCAACCCATGCATATCCGATGTTCCATATTGCTAAGAACAATTGCAGGTCCACTAACATTCACCACCACATCTAACACCATAAATTTTGTAAGATTATGTAAATTTATAGGCAATACCCCACTCAATCCCTACACATACTAAGGTCTACTCCCATTTCCCCTCTCTATTTATTGTTTTATTCGAGGCTAAACATATTCATAAAATTATAAATTGTCTCAAGATAAATGGGTTCTTTTAGTGATTAACATAACTGTAAACTGTAGATCTTCTATACCTATGGAAGAGAAGCTCTTCATTAAATAGAGAAGTATTCTTCTAGTCCTATAATATGCTAGATATTTAAAGATAGTAATATATATACACAAGGGACATTCAAAGATAGGTAGTGTAGCAATTGTGCCCCAAAAGTCATAGAAATAACTTCCCCTTGTTGATTTTGTCTTTGACATGTACATTAATTTGCAGTTGGATAACACTATCTATTCCATATTGGTGCAAGATACAAATCTTCATAACAAAAGTATAAATTTAGCAGTCTTGATTTATTCGTTGGAGAATATTCTCTTTTTACACATAATAGTTAACTTATTTCATATAGATTACAATAGCAAACTTGTTCTAAGACTTCTTGTAGAATGGAATAAATGTATTCTACTTGTATGTTTCATACTTCCCAACACTTGATTTACACATCCACTCGATTTTCGTAACTTCCATAACCATTAGGTAGACACTTGCAAATTTTATGTTATTTTTCTTGTTTAGTAAATATTTTCCAAGACTTTACAAAGTTTTATAATTTCTCGAAAGTTGTATAAATTAGAATTTATAAAGTTTCAAGGTTTAATTTTTTAAAGTCTAGTTCTTTAAAGGGTGCTAGCTCAATGGAAGAGCAGCTGCTTTACAAGCAGGAGTTCGATGGTTCGATTCCATTGTGCCCTGATATTCATATGGAATGGTGATGAAGGCTCTTTTGACCATCACCAATGAACTTATGGTGACATTTTTTGACCCTCACCAAATATGAAATGGTGAGGGTCAACGAATGTCACAATATATATGCACCAATAGTGACGACCATGAAAGGTCCATCATAAAAGATCGTTGTTGTTCATATGAAATAGTTACGGTCACTATCCGTCACTATAATCAATATTCGTGATGGACCTTGAATGTCACCACAACATATAATTTCAGCGATGCCACCTTTGCTAACATTCATTTTTTTGGTGACGGAGGCTATTTTCCATCACCATTGCTAATATGAAATGGTGACAGTCACTAACCATCATTATAAATCATTATTGGTGATGGACCTTGAATGTCACCACAACACCTATACTTTCAGCGACACCAGCTTTGGTGACATTTAGTTTTTGGTGACAAAGATTCTTTTGACCGTCACCAATGAGCTTATGGTGACTTTTTTTGCTCCTCACCAATGTCCTTTATTATTGTAGTGATACATGTAATTTATATAGGCTCATTTCAGTGCTTGTCAGTGTGGATGACACCATATCTCTAGTATGCTTATGCATCTCCATCTGATCTATTGGATGGATTCTTTGATATTAAACTCAAAAGCAGTAAGGGGCTAACTCACACCCCATCTGCGTGGATCATATATTTGATGTACTCCTGGGCAAAGATCCTCATGGGGAGAAACTTTGGCAGCTTGTAAGGGGCTAACTCACACCCATAAATTATGATCTATGTGTAGTTATGGTACAAGTACCAGTCTCCAATTCTTACTTGGTCTGATAGCTGCATGATCTTCTTAATATCTTCAATAATTCTTGGTTCCACTATGTTGTTGAGGATGCTCATTGATGGATGCACAAATTCTTCAACAAATATTTTGTAGATGTAATCCTTCTATTCCTTCATTAGCATGGTTTTCCAGAAAATGAATGATTGAGGTTGGGAATCTTCATTAACTTTCCTCATTGTAAACTTGAAGCCGCTTGCCTGAAAATATAAAAACATGTAAACTAGGACTGAAGTGTATTTAAACACTTCCTCTATATGAAATTTGACAAATTGGTCATGAATGGCATCAACTAGGAATTGACTATAGTTAAACATAATGGAAGGCTTGGACTCTAATGAAAGTATGGACATTAAACCTATCATTGCTTCATATATCAACTAATATGAATGGTGGTATCCTAGAAAGTATGAAAGGATAGTGACAATATGATGGGTCCTATCAGGGAAAGTATAAGAAAGATATGGAGGATTATTCTTTGGTAATGGAGTGTCAGTAGCCATGAATAACTCTAGTGTTTTGTCTCTACTGGAAAAATCCATTTTTTGGTATAATTCTCTAAGGGCTTCATAGAAGAAAGGAATGATTTCTTCAACATCAGGAGCTTGCATCATTTTCAAGATGGACTGGGCACTGATGGTAAAGAGAATTTCTCCTGTGGGGGCTAAAATATATCTCTGGTTTATATCATAGCAAGCATGACATTTTCTAACAAAATCAGGGCAAATTTGGGTTTTGGGGAATATGTAATAGGGTAATTTAGTCTCCCAAAACTCGAATCATTGACTTCGCCGATGAGCTTATCTTCTAGAAAATAGTAAACATCAAACAAATCACATACTAAATCAGTTTCATGTATTTTGAAGTCTCTGTCAGTGAGATCCACATGATCTAGGTCCACATGAGGGTGAACCATTGGGTTAAATGGCTGCTGCTCCTTCTTTGGAGGAATTACTGCTCACCGAGAAAGAAATTGATTGCAAATGCACATAAGGGGATTAGAAGAAGAGGGAAAAAAATGGATTTATGTTGATCTGAATGGGAATTGGGAGAAAAAGGGGAAAATAAGAGGGAATTATGCTTGACTCTATAGACAGTTGAATGTTTTCCGTGCCTTTCTTTGATATGAAAACCTTAACTGTGATCACCTGTTACAAAAGAAACATGGAAGAAATGTAAAATTTGAAACAGGTGGGGAAATTTAGTTTTGTAGGGTGATAGGAATACCGTTGACTTGATGCAGACCCATTGGATAACAGCTTAGTAAATTAAATTCCCAAGAGACCTATAGGTGGGAGCGTAGGTGATTGGACGGAGGTGGTAGGAGTGTTCATTGTGGCACAATAGATGTGGTAGAGATACAATTTTTAGTGGCACGATTTTTCAATGGAGGAAAACCACTTTTCAGAGGGGTCGTGAATTGTAAGTAGTATGGAGTGGGGGGTACGAAAAAAATGTGCATCTGACACATAGTAGATGAGACGGCTTGGGAAAATTTCCTTTTCAGACCGGCCCACCCCCCGATGTTAAATTTTCGAGGATGAGGGGGCGGGGCGTAAATGATCGTGGACCGTTGGACGAGATGGAGGGAGCATAGATGAGGTGGAAAGCGATGGGAGGTTAAGAAATGATAGGATGTGAGTGGATGGTTGGGTCGGGTAAATGAATATCGAGCGGGGGTATAGTTCGAGACTTAGGATATTCGAATATGAAATGATAATGTCAGAATTTGCATTCTTCCATCAGTGATCAAAATCATTCTTTTCATATTCATTTTAGGGGTCCCAATCAGAAAATTTTTATCATTCCATTAGGTCATGCAAAAAATTGACCTACTGATGGTATCCCTAGTCATAAAACCTCACTCTCCCTCAAAATTTCACATTTTCTGACCCAGCTTCATGTGTTGTTGAGCATAAAACAATATTAAAAGCTCATTTCACTATGTCATTATGTCAGTCAAAGCCAACCATGGAGTGAGGTCATCCAAGGTCCCATTATGTCAACTAGGTTTCATTTTTCAAGGTTCATAACACACCATCTCATCTCAATAAGGTCAGAAAAGGTGTGAGATTGACTCAAATAATAATTTATCAATCATCTGTAGAGGATATATTGACATGTAAATATGATTTTTAAAGGTTGTAATTATGGTTTCAGAGTATGATTTTCATACCAAAGTGTAATTTCATTTTAAAAAAGGAGATGTAATTTATTTTTAATTTTATGTAATTTTATGCTCATTATATGTAATAAGTTCTGTCCCAAGCTTCCAACTCAAAATTCATACGCCAAATGGAAGATAATCAAAGTCAAATTGAAAAGTGCCAAACTCCAACAACGTCATCCTGCAAAGAAGAAAAATCAAAGAAAAAGGGTAATTAGCAATGTTTTCAAAAGTTGAAATGAAACATTAGAAAATTGGGTTTTTAATATAAATTCAAATTCACTCAAGTATTAAAGAATTCTTGAAATCATTTCATACTCATTTTTCTTCTACAAAAACCAAGAAAACACTCCAAGAGAGCGAAATTTCGAGTTACTGGGTGAAATTATCAAAAAACAGAGTAGAGGGAGCATATCCTTTAGAGAGGGAACAAATCCTTCAGGCACTGTGCACAACTTTCTACGAGGGTGGACAATCTTAAGTGAGGGAGAACAGCCTTAAGGCGTTGTACATATGACTAGAAAATCCTAGAAATGCATTCAAGTTGTAAAAAGTAGCTTCCAAAGCTTCATCAACATTCTCATCGACCTCTGACAAATGAGTAAGAGCTAATGCCATAAATTATCATCTTCATCAAGTTTATGTGTTGGGTGTTGTGAAATTTATATTATAACTTGGTGTTTGAAATCATTTTAAAACCCCAGTATTCCCATTGCACTCTTGAATTCCCCAAATTTCATCTCCATACACCTTCATACCCTTCCTAAAATTGCAAATACCCCTTCCTAAAACCTTGTTTTACAAAATTCCCTTTCCCTAACCCTTTTTCCCAAAACCCTAAGCCCTAGGTGCTACATTTACCTAGTCTCCCAATCCCCAAATCCCCATCCTAAGTCCCATAATAGTACCACTCCTTGTCCCCTCCCCCATTTCATACATCCCTAGTACCATCTCCTTCATTTTCCCTTCCCCATTCCTCATTCCTAAAACCATATTCCACACCATCAAACTTCCCTAGGGTTTTGATAAAAATGCCATAGTAGAAGAGGAAGAAAATAGATCATACAGTGAGAGAGAGTAAACATAGGTTAGGAGGCCACATAAACGGGGAAGAATACTCGGGATTGAATGTACCAGCACTAGGGAACTCTTGGATTCTCAAATGGATGTGGCATGCCTCAAATTTTTTTGTTGTTATGAGTTCTATGAGCAAATTCAAAGGGTCCAACACAATGCCATGTTGACTAGACTTTTCATATCTAGACTCCTTGACAACCAAGTTAATTTAACTAGTGTCACCTTTACTATATCAACTGCTATCATTTCAGCTTCCACCGGGATCCCAAATGTTGGGGAGAAGTGGTTAAAAAAGAGTGATTTGGAGGGAAAATACTTTGATCCTTTCCTAAAACCAAGATACAAGAATGAGAAAAAGAGGTTCTTTCCTTTTTCTCACCTCCAGGACAAAAATGCACCAATGATTAAGATAATCATGAAATAATTTCATGCGAAGGTAGATTTTCAGGACTTTATACTTATCATATTCACCTCTTAATGGATTTCACTAGGGTAAGGATGCTTAACATACCCTACAACCTTTTCCAGAGCATAGATAAGATGGAATTTTTTGTCCAAAAATGGGAGTATGAACATCAAATGATAAGTCTTTTCCATCATTCCCTCATTAAAATCATAGTCCTCTATCATCTCAATGAACTAAACATTACATGGATTACCTTCATAGCCAATGATATATTCAGAGAGCCATGTACTTAGCATGAAAAAAATGTGTCTTCATCATCTCAGCCATCTACTTCCATCCCTCCATCTCAGCCCATAACACATTCATCATCATGAGATCAGTCCCATTCACCTCCTTTATCTCCATCTCATCATGATATTGGATCACCTAGCAGGATTGAGGTCAGTGAGCCTAAGTGGGCTAATGTGGCTTAGGTTGGGTCATTTCCAAAAAACCTACTAGAGAGGTCACACGTATGTGTTTTCTCCACACATAGTGGAAGGGACCATGCCTTCTACATCAACAAAGAAGGTGGAAAAAGGCAAAGAAAAGGTGATTGAGGTAGTCATTCATGATGAGGAGGACCTCCATGAAACATAACAGGAATTTGAGCTTGTTGACCTAGATGAGGAAGAAGACGATAAAATCACTAGTGCAGTAATCAAAGGAAAGGATACCAAGATTAGAGAGCTCCAAACTAATCTTGAAAGGGCCAAGTTTGTCATAAAATTCCTTGAGCAGGAGAATGAGAAATTGAAGACTAAACATGTCATTGATGAGGTCAAGTATATCACTACTCAAATGGAGGTAGAAAAAGCCAAAGTTATGCTAGATGAGACACTTGAAAAGTATGGATTGATTGATGAACAAAATGGACAAGCAACAAGAAAGAGACCTAGAACTAGAGGGATGAAAAGAGCTCTAGCTCTAGAAGGAAAAAATGAAGCTCAGATTGTTGATCAGCTAACCTTAAATGAGCAACTTGCCATACTGATCAGTGAAAATAGGGAGCCATGTATTGATAGAGACAATCAGCGTTTGGATAAGCTTTTGGAAAAGGCTAACAAAGACAACAACCTATTGAAAGGAAGGTCAAGCATCATGCCCAAAAGGAGAAAATTGCAATGACCAAGCTCAAAAGAGCCAATGCAAAGGTTGAGGCTTTGACCATGGAAGAGAGAGGATTCACTCCAAGCCTAGCTACCTCACTAGCACTCTCTCCACCAATTTTGATGCATTTTGAAACATTTTTTCAAAATATATGTTTTTCTAAGTTTTTCTAAACAAGCACATATCAGAAATTAGGTCATATGCACAACACCCTAGGTGTTGCACAAATTTTTGTGGCACATTTTGAGGAAAATGAGACCACCAATGGATTCTTAAGGACAAATTCAATATAGAAAACCACTTTGGTAGCCTTGATTTTTATACTTGATAGGTGCAAGGGCAAAAAACTAGCCAAAAATCACATTTCTGCCCCTATTATGGCTTAGGCGCTATGCATAGAGAAGTATTGGGAGAATGAAAGTTGGAGGGGTCAAATCAATTTCATTTTGAAAATTGGAGTCATATTCAGAAAGAAGACTCGAAGGGCTTTCCAAAAAGCCATCTTGGGCCTGATTTGGACATCTACAAGTTAGTCAAAATTAGCCTTGGATAGGGAGGGTGCATATGACAAAAAAAAGGCGCATATGACCATTTGCTGATATTTTTGTTTTTTCACTGTAATTTTTTAATTTATCTCAGAAATTGATCTTTTTACCTATGTCATTGAGCATGGTAACTGTAATTATGTTGTGGATAATTTACCTAAGGGTAGATTCATTAGGTAAAATTTATACTTAAGTCAAATGAATCAGTTTGAATGTAATTAGGAATGAGTCACTTGGACCATCCTACACTTCAGCTTTCAGTTCAGAATTTTGTGGATCTCTTCCTCACTTCATAGATTTGACCCTTGAGGATGAGTTAATTTTTTTTTAGTCCATTTATTTACACTAATTAAGGGTTGGAATCAATTTGGATGTTAGTTTATTGATCAAGAAACTATTGTACTCAATTCTGGCCAGTTAATAAGAAGAGTTGCAGATATTTTTTGGGATACATGTGGTATGATGTTTATCATTGTTTTTCCTTCAGTTTCATATGTTAGAATTTTTTTATTCATGTTCATTACATCTCTATGTATGATTTATTTCAAGTTTATAGGCGGAACACATGCTTGCTCACGGTCTGTTTAGGGAAAGATATCATAATTTGTCCATTTTCATCTGTTTAGGAAGAATGAAACTCACATGCTCTTCCTAGCTTCTCATCAGTCTTAAAACCATGTAATCACAATAATTTTAAAGTTCTAAGCCTTATGCCTACCTTTCCCCATTGAATCTCTGCAACCCTATCTCGTTTTCCCTAACCTAGCTCCCTTGACCATACTTTCATCCAACAGCCCAACCAAAATTAGTTATCAAAACCCCTCACTAGAAAATTTGGCGCAATTTTCGAAGGCCAAATCGTCACTATTCCAACACACAGTCATCGCAAGAGTGACAGTTCGAGGACGGGAAAAACGTGGTTTGTCATGCGGTCGCAATTCCAACGGATTTACAAAGTGTCGCACTACCGACACTTTTTCCGTCGCTTCCAAACACGCATCGCTCTTCCGACGTTTCCCAAACCGATGTTTGTAGAGTGTCGCCATTCCGACAAAATTTGGTCTGATGTTTTTAACGTCACTCTTCCGACGTTTGTAAAGCGTCGCCATTCCGACGAAATGTTGTCCGAAGTTTTGAACGTCACTCTTCCGACGTCTTTATACTGTCGCTCTTCCGACATGTATAAATTTTCGCATTTCTGATGCCGTACAAAAGTGTCAGAAGACCGACGTATTGCAAAAGTGTCACAAGACTGACGCTTTCCAGAAGCATCACAATATCAACGCCAAGAAGAACTGTTGTAATTCCGATGAAATGTGGTCTGAAATTTTGAACGTCGCCCTTCCGACGTCTTTGTGTTGTCGCTCTTCCGACGTTTCTAGAATTGTCTCAATATCGATGGACGTCACAAGACCGACGAAAATGGAAATCGTTCAAAATGTTAGAAGAGCGACGCTTACAAGGCGTCGGTATATCGACGGCGGTTTCAATTTAAAAAAAAATGAAACTTTAAAATAGGACAGTAAATTTCCAATGTTTGTTATCACTATAAGAAATCAATGATCAGTGATCACGTCAAATTTTCCTCGTAGCGTGACGGGTCTAATAAATTTTGTTGTAAAGGTTGCTGGGCAGTGACAACTGCAGCATTGAAGGAAATGCATTAAAGAAAATTAATGAGGCTGCGAACTCCAAGCCAACTGGCAACAACCCTGATAATTTTCCTTACCAACTTCCAAGTTGTGACTCAGGCTTCAGACTCCAAAGCTAAGAATTTTCTTTTCATCGTGTTGGAGAAGAGAACTGCAACCTGCAACAAAAGAGCAATTCCTCAGTCTCACTGCTCAGGACTCGGAGTCATTCCTTGCTAACACGGTATGTGGAAATTTTGATAAGATAACTTTCTTCACCCTCATTTTTACTAAATTTATTCTTTTGAAAAGGGCCTGGTTCCATTTCAGAAATTTTCAACTTTCGACTTCTAGAATTTGTACATATGATTTTTGGACTGAGGTTTTGTTATTAATGAGGAGATATTGTCTTGGTTCTATCTGTATAAAATAATTGCCTCTTTTTTTTCTTCATGTTCAGGGTTTTTGATTTTATCAAACCCTATCTCTCTTTTAAGCATGCCTGCAAATTAATATATTCCAGGAATGTACACAATTCCAGGCTTCATGTACAACATATTGTATCAACTATATTTTAACAAGTGAGCCGCATGCCCATATAGGGTTACAGATTACAGGGCTTCATTTGGAGAATAAATGATAAGCCTGGCAGCACTAAATCCAAGTAATTCCCCTCATCCCTTAAAAGACACCTCTAAATATAACTAGAAATTTCAAATAGTTAGTAAAGGAAAAGTATAAAGATATAACAGATATGTGTTGAGCCAAAAACTTGTGCATTCACAACAAATCTGGGATGGATAAAACTTAAAAACAATTATGGACTTTGACAAAAATTTGTCTTATGCATACAAAATGAAAGAAGCATTGGCATACTACTATGTTTACAAATTTAAGGACAGGCAGAGAGAGTCTCCAGGCAACATAGTTTCATGTGGAGACCCTAGATCCTTGTACCCACAATATCTAGTGACTTAAAAAATTATTTCCAAAGAAATGCCTTTGCTATGCATGTAAGAACACCACCTGTATAATGAGGGAGATGTAATATTTTCCGACAAGCAGATTTATACAGAGTGGTCCAAGATTTTGTATTTATGGAAGACACAACTAATTTGGGCATGAAACATGTATCCAAGATTTCAATGTGGCCTTATTTTAGAGCCCATTGATGATTTACTATGAAACCTAAACTTTCAAAACAAACACATTGGAATCACAGGATCTCCATCACGAATATCATAAATATTAACTGTATTTTGGGCAATGGCAGTAGATACCATAAGAGGCCCACATGGCCTGTACCACCAATGTTGATTCTCTGGCACAACATTTGCAAAGCCAAAATTTCTCCCCGAGACATCCCTCTCTGCCAAAACTGGAGAGATGGTACTGGACGTTGAAGCGAAGGCCTCTGATTCAGTATGGAATGCCATAATTTCCTTATTATAAAAGTACCATGAATAGAAACCTGAGTCCAATGTACAACCTGTAGATGCTGCCACAACATATTTACCAGAGCGAGCATCTGAACCAGCAGCTCTGATCAACCAGCAATCACCCCACATGTTTGGGGTAAGCCCATATGGAGCTTTATATTCAGCCTTCTCCTGGAGATTGGAAAAAAACAATACTGAGTATTAATCATACATCAACTGCCCTTTATGTTAAGGGAAAATTTAAAGAGTGCATAAATATTCTTGAAATCCCAATCATAGTTTCTAGAAAATTTCAACAGTCTTTGAAATGAACTACATCATATTTAAACTACATCAAATTATTTAGGAAAATCATTTTTTTAAATAGAAATTGGTGAATTTTATTTCAAATATAGAAATTTAAACCATGAGAATAATCTAACCCCTAGGAATTTCCCTATTTCTAATAGAAAATCCCAAAATGTATAAATTATAACACCCATAAACCCCAAAATTAAGTACAATAATTAAAACCTCCACACCTTTGAATTTGCTATATCGTGAAAAGAGAAACATCCATCATCATGGGAAAGCAAAATCAATTCTTCTTCTGATACAAACCAGCATGCAGTAGAGGTCTTATGGCTGAGTTAATTCAATCGATCACAGGAAACCTCTTCAGTTTATTCAATATTTCGAAAATGCTCTGGCTTGTTTTCCTGATTATCATCAAAGTCCATATTTTCATCACATTGAATTAGTTGGGGTTCATTACGATCAAGTCCAGTGCTTATTGCAGAGCTCCGGACATCCAATCCAATATTGGAACTACCATACCCGTTCCCATTAGAGATTGTAAATCCTGCTTCTGGCTTTAATTCGATAAGTTCAAGAGCACTAGAACTGGATTCAGTTGATCTAGACTTGGTATAGTTGTCCTCTAATTTGTATTCCGATACAACACTATACTTCTGCTTCAACGCAGACAAAAATTCTACAGCAATGGGATATTCATCTATGGGGCTTATGGATCTTCCCTCAAAAGCATCCCAAATATCTGATTCATTTTCATTCAACTGATCATGCAAATCCACCCTCGTCTTCAGCACAGCAAGCTGAACTGAAGGCTAGCTTTTCAGCAATTTATGGTGGGGGTAAATCCTGTCTTCCAGATCTTGACTATTTAAGTGTTTAATTGGTTTTTTCAGAGACATGACCATAGAATCAAATGAATCCTGCGAATCCTATGAAATAATAAAAAATAGTAAGGCCATTATTTATTGCTTTGAAATAATAAACAACATGCAACAAACCTGCATAATTAGTAAATTATTTAAAGACAATGTTGGCAATATGTTTCCTGTATCCTATTATATGTTTTTCCTTGATGGAAAGCTCTGTATTTAATGGAGAATCGATATAAATAAGGACGAGTTAATTCGTGTGTGAACATATGTTTGCATCCTGATGAAGGATAATTGACATCCGTAAGAAACCCTGTGCTCTGTATGTTGATCGAGGAACCGATGTTAATACGGTTGATAGTGTATCCAAACTGGTAGACAGTGGAGTTATATATATTCGTTAAATATATGATGGAAGGGTCTACGCTATTAGTAAGGAGCTGACTGGCTTTCATGGAGAAAGGAACGAGGAGCGAGAGCAAACCAGTTATAACGTGAAAGAACTAAAACAGAGTATTTCGCATTGAAGTTTCGGTGGAACATGGACTAACCCTTTGGAATCATGAACGGAACCTGGAAGGAAAGAGGTGGAACATAACAAACGGAATCGCGATGGAACCCTGCGTGGAAGAGCGGAACCGTGACCGAGAAAACAATAAAGGTGGTTTGTTGTTTTTATCGCACCACCTTCGACGGGCAAGCAGTTTTCAAGAGGTTGGGAGCGATTCCATAGAACGCGCGACACGCGTCCTTGTACGATTCCACAAAACCGCTTTTCACTACGCGCCATCACGTGTTATTGCTCGACCCAAGATGCCCAGTGATATTGATAAGCACCGTTGATCTAGGAAGGGGTCATCAGATAGTGTTCATTTGCTATAGATGCGTGAAAGTTACCCAAGGTACGACGCGCCATCGCATGTTATCATCTGTGCATCATCAACGAACGATATCCGTCGGATCATCTGATGTCAAGCGATGTGTTCTCCGCCGTCGGATGGAAACGATCGTAAGAGATGGGCCCCAATTTTTAAAATTATATTGATTGGGCCATCGATTATGTATGTGGGGCCGGAAACAAAGGTCTATTTAAAAGCCTTTTGATAAAAGCACTGGTTATTACTATAAATTTATATTATATATTTAATTTCCAAAGGTTGTGAATAATATTTATTTATCAGATTCCACGAATTTGATAAATAAAAGAAATAAAACCATCAACGGCACGTTATTGGTACTTTACCTTGGCTATAGTATTATTTGGCGGAGATAGAGATTACCTTTGGGACAATTCGAGCATGGAAGAACAAAGATCAGGATTTCAATTTGGATTGGTTCGACTTTTAATAATACCATTAGCAATTGAATGGTTTTGACCCATGGTTTCAATAAAGGCGAAAACTATATAAGGTGATGAGAATCATAATACGAGGTGTGCATGCAGAGGCATTGTAAATAAAAATCTCTTTATGAGATCTGCATGATCGAACTTTGTTGTCTGATAATGCTGAATCCATGATGCACCCATGGAGTTGATCGAGGAAATGAAAAATCTCTACGAAGATCAGCAAATAAATAATAAAGATCTGATGCAAGTCTGATGAAGAAATTGAAGAAATTTGGTGGATCTGAGGGTTGAATTCTTCTGCATAGAAGTGGAAGCTTTCTGCCAGTTCAAGCTGGTGTTAAATCAGGGGGTCGAAGCTCCCTTCCAGGAGAGGCTGGAGAATGAGAGAAGGTTGAAGCCTTCTGTAGGTTGGTGCCTACGTGCTGGTATGAGTCTGCGCTAGCACAAAATTGTAAGATGTTTTCTTTATAATAGATATTGAAGACTGAGATGACAGCAGCGGTGGTTTTCTCCCAAATTGGGTTTCCACCTTAAATACTGGTGTTCATATGTGTTCCTTTTGTGTAATGGCTTATTCTGTTATTTCTTTTCACATGTTTACTAAAAGAATGATGCAATAATCTAAGTAAATAATTAACAACATAATAAGATCTCTGGTGAAAAATTTTCAGTCAGCCCTAAATAATGATTCAACCCCCCTCAGTACTTTTCCCAACAAACAATAATTCCTACATATTAGAATATAAAGTTATAACATACCAGCTCATACTCGAACATAACATTTGTATCAATATTCTTCTTCTATATCTTCTCGATATTCATCCAACTAATCGACATCTATATCAACATCTGATTCAGAAAAGGTGTTGAAATGATCGACCATGTCATCATCATCATCAATTATGTAATTTTCAATAATATCCTCATTGACATCATCATCAATAATTTTTGCCTCATCTCCTATGCCTGGTTCATCTTCTAAGATATCTTCTTCGTCTGTCAATGCATCTTCCTACTCATCTTCCACTGCAACATCTTCTTCTTGATCAATATCATCCTCTTCCTCTACAATATACTCTACTGGCCTTCCTCTTGGATCATATCTAATAGCAAATGACCATTCGTTCTCACCTGGAACCTCTCAGTAAAAGACTTGTTCGCATTGGCTTGGAAAAACATAGCGATCTTTTCCTGCTTCAAACTGCGATTTTTTAACCATTGGAAATGCATTGTCATGTTGAATAAGTGTTCTATCATCATCACGTACTTTCATTCGTAGCCTATACCATTTGACGTCGAAAAAAACTATTTTGAAGGAATTAAAGTCACACTCAACTATGTCATCTAAGAACCCATAATATCTATTTTTAGATTCTCGAGGATGTCTGTCACTCCTGGAGGAAACATTAGTGACCTAGAATACTGCAGTTATCCCACTATCAGAAGTTTTCCTGTTATCATCCAACTGTTTAACGCGAAATTGACGACCATTGCACCACATAGCCTTGTGGTGTTTCAACTGCAATATGCCAAACATGAAAAATATGCATTCTCAATTAATAATTAAACATATAATTTACACAGCATGAAAATTAACTGAAAAAATCAAACTTCTTGTCACATTATAAATATAGTATAAAATAAGTAATGAATAAAATAGGTGAATTAATTTCTTACCTTTCTATCTTTCAAACCATATGCTAAATCGATTTCCCTGTCCGTAACGTTCCCATCTCCACTACGATATGCTTCTCTAATCAATTCAGACAGTAGTTGTCATGATAACCTACCGTCGTTACGTGCTTTACATGTTTCAATCCATTCACTCATCCACTCAAGATTGTTTGCAATGTATAAAAGTAGTGCCTCATAATCTTGAGCACCTGAATAAAAAAACAATAATTCACCAATATTAATAAATACTACTTATAACCATGGTAAATTATATTAATTAATAAAATATGAAAGAATAAGACCTAAATGAATATAATGATCATATACATGATGTAAAAAAATGAAACATTATATGTATTATACATAATAAATCTTTTACCTCTCACTTTCTTCATTCTACCTTTTCCCAATAGGTGCTCCTCTTCAAATTTTTTGATGGAGTTCACATCCCAAATGCAATCCACCACCTTCATGGCTGGTGCAGCTAATTTAGGAAGATAATGACTAATATACACCATGGATTGATATACCACATATCCCTCCACCATAGAACCCTCAGGTCTTGCTCTTTGTTTAGCCAAATCCTTCAAGGATTTCAGGTGCCTCTCAACCATCCATATTGACCTTGTGTGTACTGGTCCACACATTTCAATCTCCTCAACTTGGTGTCTCAAGTAGTGTTATTGTGCATTGAAAAATTTTGGAGGTAGATACTTTTGCATTTCACACATTAGCCAAGGAATTTCTCTCTTCCAATACTTTATTTCATCTTGATGGATTTCTTTCAATGACAACCATCTTCAAATCATTACGCAAGGTTATTTCAATGAAACATAATATATATTTCATTACAAGTAAATTAATACATCATTTCATCAAGTACGAAAATAAATTGTAGCAATTATATTTTGCATATAAATCAAAACTACTTACCTCATGTATTTACTAAGACCATATATAACTTGTTTGACATTGTTGTCGAAGTCGTTTTGGAGAGATACAGGCAGAACATATTATAACAATAAAAAATGAATCATTATTGGTTTCCAAATTAAACAAAAAAAAGGAAAATTTAAAATATGTATTCAAGCAATAACAAACAAAAATGTATACCAAAAAAATTACCTTAACAAAGGTATGCCAATCATGTGTTTTCACCCCACTGAAGTCACCTTTCTTCATTAAGATATTATTTATGTTTGAAGCAAAACCTGTTGGAAATTTAATTCTTCTAACGACCTCTTTTACATCATTGATTTGTTGTTCTGTTAATAACCATGGAATATTATTATAATTTTGACCTCCATTGTTATTTGATCCGTCGATCACACTTTTCATTGCATGATTTGATTTCTCAATGTCAGCACAAATTTTTTCATTTTTATCTCTATCATGTGCAACATCTATGGTTCGCCATAACATTTCTGTCACATTCTTCCCGAAATGCATTGTATCAAACAAATGAGCTATTTTTAGGTCCTCATAGTAGGGCAACCTTGCGAATTGAGAAGGATAACATTTCATTCCAGGTGGAAGTACAATATTAGTACCTTCACGACGACGATGACCTTGATATCAAAGAATAAAATAAATCAGAACAATATTAATTATAAAATAAAATAAAATAAATTCATTAGTTAAAACAAAAATTCCAAACATAGTAATATATATATATATACACACAAAAATGACATACCAGCTGCTCGACGATTATTAATTCTGTTATATTCCAACATCCACAACTGAGGTGTCATTCTTCGTGGTTTTAATCTAGTTTCTTCTTTATCATTGAAAAGATGTTTTTCAGTAGTACGATACTTATGGTTCCTAGGGAGGAAGTGCCTAAACTCATCAAACACCATCTTTTTTTAAGTCTGGCGAATGACGATACTTCATCTTAGGGCCACAAACTGGACATGCAAATCTACCCTTCGTTTGAAGACCTGCAATAGATGGATCAATAACAATTAATATACTATGAGATCATTTTTAAAACATGCAATATGGTATATCTAATTTAGATAATTATGTATTATATTAAAGTGCAATGAAATATTACATACCACAAACATGTGTTAGTCCTGGGGCATCATGAATTGTCCATACAAGCATTCCACAACATTGAAATCTCTTCTGCTTGATTGGTTTAGTGATGTCATACATAGTGATGCCATGCCATAACTGTATTAGCTCATCGATAAGAGGTTCAATATATACATTCATATCTTTGACCCGGTACTTACATAATTGTTCAAAATTATGGTACATAATAATTACTCCCATGATATATGTATATATAAGTAAGTAAATAAATAAAATATATATTTATGCAAACAACGAGAGAAATGAAAATGTTACATTAAAAGAAATAATGTATCAAATACCTGGAATAATCATAGTCAACATTATGTGCTCCCTCTTTATTGACATCCAAGGAGGAATTTTATTGTTGATAACTAAAATAGGCCACACTGAGTAAGTAGATCTAAGCTCTCCGAATGGATTAACACCATCAACTGCCAATGAAAACCTGACATTACGAGGTTCATTTTTAAAATCTACATATTTTTCCTCGATTTCTCTAAATGCAGAACCATCTGAAGGAATTCGAAGAACACCATCTCCACTTCTATTCTTTGAATGGTAATCCATAAAATTTGTTATGTTGTTACACCTGAAAATTCGTTGCAAACGTGGAATTATGGGAATATGACGAAGAACCTTTTGAGGCACCTTTTTGGTTAGTTGATCTGTTCGATATCTACTGGTACCACATTTCAGACATTTTTTTTCAATGCATGTTCTCCATAAGATATAATATGATCTTTAGGACATGCATCTATAGTGTTATATTCCATTCCAAAGTGTTTCATAATAGCATGTAGATCTCGATATGTTCGAGGTAAAGTATTTGGCAATGGTAACAAATATTCACCCAACAATCTACAACAGAAACAAAAAGTAGTGTCTTGTAAAGATTATTAATCATATATATATATATATATCAGACCAGCATTTTGAAGATCTTGTATTCTTCATTATCTATGTTTTCTTGCTAATAAATTTCTAGAAAAACATCTACAACAGTTAGAGGTATTGAATTTGTTTATGAAACCCACTATTAGTGCTATTTGTAACAAGTTTAGAGAGCATTAAAACTTCAGCAGTCTGCTCACAATGTGTTTGAAAAAATTTATCACTAAAAATATTCATTAAAACCCAGAAAACTCAGTAGCCAGTTTAGTGCATTTCCAAGTGGGAATTTTCTAGTGGTCAATTTATTATTGCCAGTCACATTTTCATTAGGTTGTATGTTGTTGTCCCTTGAGTGGCGTCAGACCATTTGCATCAGTCTTGATGCCATGATCAAATTTCTTATATGCTGTGTGAAAGGTTTTGTATTTATGCTGCTGATATGAGTAGAGAGAGAGGGTCTAACAGTTCCTAGCTGAGTGTGAAATAAGGTTGCTGCTGATTGTTTTGAGAACATAAATTGTCATCAAGTACACTTGATGAGTTGCATGCTGCCAGGGATTTTATGCTAGCTAGCCTTGTATTTATCAGTCATCATGTGTATTGTTGCTACTATAAGGTGTTGAGTACGAGTTATTAAACAAGTTTGTTTCTAGTATAATAGAGGAATTTGCAGCTCATGGAGGAGACACTAAGGAATTTGCAACTCATGGAGGAGCACTTAACTGGCCGGTTAAGTACGGAACTAGTCGGTTTATGCATAAACTGGCTGGTTCCTTACTTAACCTGCTGGTTAGGTCCGGTTAACCGGCCAAAATAGGTGAGAATAGGCTATTGACCGGGTTGCAAGGCCAGTTCCAACCGGCAGCCATCCTGACCGGCTAGTTTTGATAACTATGATATATATATATATATATATAAGTTATTATTTTACACATTTATTACAACTAAGAAAAGGGAAAATAATCAACATTTACATATATGTGATCATATATACATATTGCATACCTTAGGAGTTGTGTCATACATCTGTTCGACAAATTATTCATAACCTTTAAGTTCACCAGCAACAATAGCAGAGAGCTGGTGAACTTAAAGGTTATGAATAATTTGTCGAATAGATGTATGACACAACTCCTAAGGTATGCAATATGTATATATGATCACATATATGTAAATGTTGATTATTTTCCCTTTTTTTAGTTGTAATAAATATGTAAAATAATAACTTATATATAAGTTATTATTTTACACATTTATTACAACTAAAAAAAGGGAAAATAATCAACATTTACATATATGTGATCATATATACATATTGCATACCTTAGGAGTTGTGTCATACATCTGTTTGACAAATTATTCATAAACTTTAAGTTCACTAGAAACAATGTAGCAGAGATAAGAGTTGCATTTGAGTGTTCAAAAAGTCGTTCACTTGACCTTTCAATCAAAGGTACATCATAAATACCATCACTGCTATCTCCACCATCATCATCTGAATCACCATACAAGTCTTGGAGCATTTGATTTGTCCCATCATTAATGTGAATTGTCTCATTATTGTCATCATGATCTACCTCCATGGGATCATTAAAATTACCTTCATCATTTGCTTCATGTTCTTCACCTTGTACAACATCATTTCCAATACTAATATTTGCTGCAATATTCTCTTGTACTAGTGCAACATCATCTAATCTACTACTATTTTTCTGTGGAAGCTAGTTGATCATCTGCAAAAAGTTGGGGGGCAACTGTGCCTTTATGAAAATTACAAACATTAGTGCGCATATAAAAAATATTAAAATAATATAAAATTTTACGATATAATCAAAATGAAGATAGATAATTAATTACCACGGGACGATAGTCATTTGTTCCACCATCAATGTGCCCATATTTCCTACAATGCACTGTTGTTGTTGCTATTAAAAATCTAACATTATTTCTCATACAACATTTTTTACAAGGGCAATAAACTCTGCCATCACCCCTTTCACCCTTTTGAATTTTTTTTCTAGCTCCAATGTTTTCTTCCATTGATGCAAATTATCCTATAAAGAAAACAATAAATCTCTCTCAATGGTGTAGAAAACCCAAGACTTGTTGAACTCAATGGGAGCTCAATATATAAGAAAAAAGAAAATAAAAGTGGGCATTTTACAAATTGTGAGCTTTTTACAAAATGTGGGCTTTTTACAAAATTGTGCGCTTTTCACAAATTGTGGGATTTTTTTATTCTTAATGCATTTTCTGTAGAATATTAAACAGATTGGTCCAAAATTTCAGATGCAAACTGTAGTCTCTACTACGTTTGGAAAATTGGAGGTTTATAAAAGATAAACTGCGAACAAAATTGTACCACTATGATAAGAAGCTGTCAGAAGCATTCCTTCTGCTTCAAAAACGTGGAACTACCTTAAGAATGCTTATTGTTGATATAAATATTAGAGCATGGTAGTTAAATGTAGTAGTTATGCTAAAATATTGAATAACAGCTTGAGAGTGCTCTTCAGATACTGTACGAATGCACCAAATTAAGGTTGTACCATTACTAAAGATAAATGGCCAAAAATAGTCAATTTTGATATCATGAAGTTATGTCTTTCTCGGTAGCAAACTAGGGATAGGATGGCAAATATAAGAGAACTAAGTTCCAAGGACTAAAAAACCAAGGCCAACATAGTTCTGCCTTGAATCAGAGACAAAACAAAGTTTCCCAAAAAAGTTTTTGAGAGCACCCATTGAAGCTCCTATATATAGCAGAGTCAACATTTTCCTATTAAACAAGTCTGTATAGTCAAAGCCACATCAAGATCAGATAGCCATGATCCTAAATGAGAACTAGAGCCAAAGCTAAGACAGATCCACGTTTCGCAGAACAAGACAACCATAGCAAAGGATTTAACCATAGAACCAGATCATGAGAGATAGAAATATTCTTGCTTCCACTGTGGAAATGTAGAAATTGTACAAGGGCTTTACTTCCAGTAGATTTCATTGTGACAGTAATTCCTATGGTGTTGTAAGCGCTCATTAGTAGAATCTTAAAGCCATTCTGGAATCCTTTTAACCCGGAGAGGGTTTTCTGTGGTTATAAATCCTCATGTTCAAATTCCATTGTGAATTGGTTGTGTTTGATATTATGTTTTTACTGTCCGCAGTTGAATTTTCGCACAGAAAATTATCAGTCTAAAGTAGATAAATTTTGCAATGTTTCTTTTTCTTCCTATTGTGAAGTATTTCGCTCAGAACTCTACTCGTTGTAACAGAGGTCTTGGGCATAGAACAGGGGACTTGGGTTTTTTGGAATCAAACTTCAGGTTAAGATGCTCATCTGAAGAATGGCACAGTGAGCCTTAGCATGGAGTTGGGAGTACCAATTTGAAGTGCAGGTAGGGCATTGTACAATAGACCAGTTAGATTTCTAGACCCTAATACAAAAATTTCTTCTTCTTTCAAAACGTGTTTCTCCTTTTCTGTAACCAATGTGGGTCCTGTTCTTGTTTCGATTGGGGATGGATGAGCATTTGTTATTGCTCCAGATGATCACACTCTAGGTAGCCCTAGAGGCTATTTGGGGGTGATGAGTCCAATAGGTCTTAATGAACTGTTTCCCTCGCTGGGGAATACTATTGCAGTGGAATTTGATACTATTTTGGATGTTGAATTCCATGATCCTAATGGAAACTAGTACCTTCAGCTCCAGTACCTGTTCACAAAAGAGGGTTCCATAGTCATTCATGCGTGCAGAGAGGGTGAATTGCAGGCATTGCAATAGGAAGTGTTGTTGTTGTTGCATTGGCCACTAGATTGTTTGTCTGGTTCTGTTACAAGCGCAGAGTATTGAAAAGGAAAAACAAATTTAGTTTAGATATTGTGAAATTGCCTCGGAAATTCACCTACAAAGAGCTCAGCAATGCTACGAAAGAATTTTTTTGAATGTGATTGATAATCGATAATTGCAAGCAAGGGTAATCCCCTTGTCAAACCCAAATTTCTGAGCATTTTCTAAAACCTGATGACGGAGTCATTGTAATGAAGAAGCGCCTAGGTCCATATTACGTCCAAATCTACCAAGCACCAAGATCTATAACAAAAAATCCACAGTATCTGTGAACTAAGAAGAAGAGGCAGAAAATGTATTCTTCTTACCTGTTCGAATAATGGTTGGGGTTTACCATGGCAAAAATTTGATAGAGCCCGTGTAGCATTTCGTATCATTGAAATTGTGGCAGTATCATTCAACTGGGCAAGCACCTACCTCGGAGCTTCATGACTGAGGGAAAGATCCCTAAATGATGTAGACTCTCCAGCAATATTTCCCAAAGCCCAAACAACCTTACACGAACAGCAGTTGAACTCAAAGTTGGGTAGTATTTTTTTAAATCAAATTCATAAATTACAGACATATAAAGATAGTTGGGAAGAATAATTTTATGCCTCTAAAATGAACGTGCTACCTGTTCTCGAACATTATCATTCCCAGAGGTAAGAAGTTCCACAAATATAGGTAGTGCCCTGTAATCAATCACAACCTTTGTATTCTCAGAGGCTCCAACAAAACCCAAATAGGGTCAACCCTACTACAGGAGGAAGGTCCTGCAGTAAGAACTTACCATTTTGCAAGAACTGAGGGCGAATGTTGTTCTGCAAGAGCTGAGGGCGAACGCTGAGGGTGAATGTTGTTCTGCAAGAGCTGAGGGTGAATGCTAAGGGCGAATGCTATTCTGCAAGAGTTGAGGGTGAATGCGAGCGTGATATCAGACGTTAATGTAGTTTTTAAAAAAATCATTTTTATGTAGCGCGCATTTGAATTTTAGCATTTCAAATCATTTTTATTTACATTTGATTTTTGCATTTCTAATACAAGTGACAAAAAAATTTCTACAATAGGTTGAATTTTTTACTAGATAGCCATGAAAGACTAATTAAAATGGCTTAAAATGCAAGTGGAACTTTAAAATAAATGTAATTGAAGGTTCTCTCCACTAAATTTTTGCAAAAGTGCTTACATTATTTAAGTTATCTAGGATATTTTTTTGTATTACACAATCAAAATTAAATAATGAAATAGTTAGGACACAATTTTCAAATGGTGATGAAGTTTCATGTGATGATTAACTGACAATATTCTCCTTTCCTATCCTTGAAAAAATATACAAGGTTCCCTGTTGCCACATGAAACCCTAACTCATGTAGCAGCATAGGACCAGTCCTCCATTTTGCCCATCATAAGGCATTTTTCACATATTTGACGACTAGAATTTGCATATTCCCATTTTCCATGAGGTGCTAGGAAGGATAGAAGACTTAATTTTGACATTTGAAATTTTTTTCAAAAACGTTCTTGCGCCCTTAAATTTCCACTTACCAATAATTTTGCAACACTAGTCCTCTTTGCAATTGCAAGGCTTTACTCAAAAAGTAAGGAAAGTTACTTTTTTGGCTCACTCAATGATCCAAGTGGATAATGGTGGCCACCTGCATATTCCACTTGGGGCCCTACCATTGTCTCTTTCAGTTTTTCAGTTTCGGCACAACTTACTATTTTTAGCAGTTTTTTGGGTCCTGAACTTCCAGAGCCGTTTTGAGGCCCTAAACGACGTTTTTTGGGCATCGCGCCTCTAGAAAATATCATTATGTATCATTCCATTCTAGAATTATATTCATGGCGAAATTTTTAGTCCTCAGATAGATCTTTCTAATGATGTATCATGTGCGTCAAACAGAGATAGTATGCCAAAGTTACGTCCCTGGAAAGTTGAAACACCAATTTACCCAAACGGGGCCCATAGTTTTGGCGCTTCATCTCCTAGGGTTATTTTTTTGGATTTTTAGGGTTCTCCATTGTTTCTCAATAATAAATAGGCCCTCAAGCCTCATTGTAACTCAGTTCAGAGGCTTGTAGCCACCACATATCTCCTCAGAGATAGCTACGAGCGCCCTAGCTAGTTTTATTTCCATTCTGTCTATAAGCAAATTTCAGTTATTTGATATTAATAAAATGAAGTGTTATTTCCGATATATCTCTGTATTTATGGTTATGTGTTTATTTTTTTGCATTCCTGCATAAATCCGGATCAGTGGTATCAGAGCGGTCTTCTTTTTCTCGATCCTTCTTTGCATGTCCCCAACGAGGTCGGGGCATAAGGAGTTAGGGCTCGATTTGGTGGAACCTTTGCAAGATCAGCCTCGCAAACCCCGATGGACGCCCATGGGGGATGAAAAGAAAGATGAGGCAGCAGGAGATCCTATCAAAATATTTCTCAAGGAGGCCCTCGAAAAACAAAGGAATGTGATGATGGATAACTTTGCCCAGATTCTTCAACGGCTGGCCACCGGTGGCGCATCTGCATCCAGCAGCCACTCTGGAGGTGTGACTCCTTTTAAGGTACAAGTAAATTTTTACATTCCCATATTTGAGGGTCAAATAGATGAAAATGTCGTAGATATATGGTTGAATCTGTCAGAAGGATATTTCTCGGTTCATGACTTTTCCGATAGGGAGAAGAAATGTTTGCACTCCTCAAAGCTGCCCCCAATGTCAAGGACTGGTGGGAAAGCCACTGTGAGAAAAAGGATGAGATAGAACCCTCTCTGTTCTTGGTCGTACCCACTTGGAATTCTTTCTGAGACGCCATCAAGGAACAATACTATCCCGTGGGGAGCTATGAGGACAGGTACATACAATGGACCACGCTGCGGAAACAAATGGATCAGGATGTGCATGAGCTGACGAATCTGTTCCATACCCTGCACACCAAGTTGGGTATCAAATATTTAGAGAGACATCTGGTGCTAAAGTATCGTAGTTGTCTGCACAGATACATTCAGGAGGTAATGGAGTTCCTTGACATCTCCTCGCTTGGTACGACATACCGATATGCTACCAAGATTGAGCAAAAATTCAAACAGAAGAAGCGAGACTTTGGATCTGCGAATAAAAAGCAAGGGAAAGGTGCTCCCAAACCATAGAACAAAGGACAGAGACAAGGCATGGTGACTCAAGACAACCTGTCGAAGCCACAAGCAAATAACAACACCGCAAAGCCAAAGAAGGACACGGGAAAGTGGTGTGAGTTCCATAAGAGCTCCACTCGCAACACAAGTGAGTGTCGTCACAGCCACTGCATGGTAGATGGCTTCTGAAGTCGCACGATGCTTTGGACTCTCAATCAAAACCCGACAAGGGAATGACAAAGGGAACATTATTGATGCAGCCCAATGCCATCATGTCACTACAAAGATCCGTAATAGAGGAATATCTTCCACTCCTAGATGTGTAAAGGGCTCCTGTATAGTTCATTGTCAACAATGGGAGCCAAAAATAACCCCATTTTGGCAGAGGTTATGAATCGGGTTGAAGCCATAACCATACCACCACATCCATACAATTACCTGCGGTAGTCACCAAGGACAAGAAGCTCATTTGGCCACCAAGAAGGCTGCATAGCATCAAGCCCTTCGCGGATGAGGTATTATGTGACGTTGCTCCTATAGATGTTTCTGATGTATTATTAGGACAACCATACTTGTGGAAGCGTCATGCTGTGTATGAGTCTCGGCCTCGTGCTGTTATTGTTACTTTGGGAAATAAGTTGTACAGAATACCAGAGGTACCACCTCCTGCCGCTATCTCTTTGGTTACTGCAAAACAATGCAGTAAGCTCATTTCCCAAACTAGGAAATTTGTTTTCCTGATGATGATGACATTACTGTCTTCTAGAAAAAAATCCTTCCAGATTACAACAATAAATGATAAGGCTAGAGGAGTACTGTGACATTTTCTACCTCACCTGTGGGTTCCTCTAGCACAAAGTCGTCCATCTCCGTCGATCTAATCCTGTGTGTGCCAGCTTACCTACCTGGACTGATCGACGGTGCTCATTTAGAATGATGAAATCAAGAGGCAGATTTAGAGTCAGCCAGGGTGGCCTGGCATCCGACCAAGTTCATCGCCCTGTGGGAGCTCGATAATTTATTATTGTGAAATCATAGTTCTAAATTATCTCTTATTCTGTGAGCAATGTAATCTATTAATTGTAAGTAGATTCATTATAAAAATTCAAACTGATTTTAGCATGAATGATGACAATTTATATATTAATTGGTTTTTAAGATTATTTGTATTATGTAGGAGCACTGGAAAGATAAATCAGGACTTCATTTTCTGTTTTCCTTATTTTATTGGGCTGAACTGGAGAAAATTGAATATGAATAGTGAGTTAATTGTAAGATCAATGGGCCAAGGCCATACATCAACATTGACCACAGTGGGGAAGTATAAAAGCATGGATATTCATGCAAGTGTAGTTATTAATGTAAGATCAAAGTTAACTCTTAGCTTCACTAAAGAAATAGAAGGCAAAGATCTAGCATCAACTGAAACTCACGTGAAAAAGTAGATGAAAAATGTACAATCATCCAATGAAGAGGTAATCTATAATTATCCAGTAAGACTCTTGGCTATGCCTTGAGACTAAACTAATTCTCAATATTTTTGAATAATCATCCATTGGAATTTAGTAGGAAAACCATAGTAAATCATTGTCCAATGGCCATGCAAAAATATATAAAAAATAATATTTGTTGGTTGTTTTTCAATAGATGGACCATGATGGGACCACTGAGAAGGTGGGGGTGTTTTTTTAATCATGGAAGTGAGGTTTAGTAGATTGATAGTCAAGTTACCTTTCCCTATAAATTTTCTCGATCAAGTTATTCATTCATTGAACTTTGATTCATTCCTACTATTTTGATACACAATCCAATCCAGTTGAGTCTTGAGTCTTCATTGAGAATGGCACTCATAGGTTGTCAAGAAAGAGGTTATCATGCACATGCACTCTTATTTTCTTGGTATCTTTGTAACTATGTTCAGCCCGAGTTCTATATTTTTAAATTATCATAATAGTTCGTGATTATTAGGCTTTTAATTTGTCTTTTAAGAATTTTAATTTAATTATTATTAATCATTAAATTAAAATATATATACATATATATATATATATATAGTTATTAAACTTTCAATAGAATTATTAAACTTTCAATGGTACATCAACTTTCATAAATGAGAACCCGGATGCGGGTGAAGTTGGTAGTGTTTAACGTGATGGGATGGGGGTGTGGCATAAGGGGAAGCCACTTGCCCACCCGCAAGAGTGTTGTCATTTAGTTCTTAATGTCGTCTGATCGGTGTTTAATGCCATTTATTCTGGGGCTCGGACCAACCCCAGAGTCCGCCTTCCTCGACACATCTTCGAAGCCAGACATACAGCGTCACCTTACCATTCTTATGGTGCCTACAACACCATGCCGCCACCAGACTGGTTGTTATTATAGAGCGTCCCTCTGGTCTCAAATACCCCCCGCCCGTCCGCTTGTGGCGCGCCTAGGATCGTGCTTTCCATGCCCGCATTGCACCGGTAAGAGATTTGTCTCCACCTGCTGATCTAATGAGAAAAGCATTCACTTCTCCCCACGCCGGCTCCCTGCTTTCTCTGCCGCCCTGCTCCCCCGCCCCAAAGATTTGTCCATATTTACTCCCGCCGACCGTTCTGAGAGTGTGACAATGCCATGCTCAAAGCAGAACAAGGCAGCCGCCGCAGGCTCCACAGGTTTCAACTGGACGCTCTCCCTCCACCTCTGGCACCTCCTCTGTGTCTACCTCCCACTTTGACAGTCAACATAGAGGGTGCCTTCTCTGCTCGGGCCGTCGCCTTGCTTACCCCACTCCTTCTGCTCCTCCTGCTCAAACCCACACCACACATTTTTCCTTTAACAACACTCTCAATAGTCCTAGGGTGACTGCCTCAATTACGGTCGTCTTTCATGAAGAGCCTCAGGAAATTGTTCCCAGTTCTCGCCCGGCGGAATGCAGCCTCTTGGCTGCTCAGGATTCGGCGCATTTTGTTGGGCTGAAGCACCCTGATAGTGCGGATGTGTAGGGTCAGATGGGAAATGCTACACAGGACCGGGTGAACAAGGAAGCGGTGGGTCAACCTACTGAGAGGCAGGACACAGTGCAAGCGAGCAAGGCGCAGATTACTCCTCCTCCTCTCGGGAAGGTGATCCATTATATTGCTGACCTGTATAATGCTGACGGGGAACCAGATGAACTCTGGTGCAGAGTTGTCTATGAACCTCCTGATGAGTAGTTCCTCCTCTTCACTCTGGTTTTTTTCTCTATTTCTTCCCATTCTCATGGGCCTGTTCATGTGTTTCCTGCTGTCTCTGAAAATGCATCTGTTTTTTTTTCTTCGATATGGTCTGTAGTACTACAATTCTCTGGTTCCCCTGTGCGGGATTTTTCAAATGAACTGTTTCTGACTGGTTTCCCTCTTGCAGGGCAGTATTCAAACTATGGTTTTTTGCTTCAAATTCCATAGCACTCGGCAATGATCAGGCTTCGGCCTATTGTATTGTACTCCTTTTGTTAATAGAATTACTTTTACTTAGAAAAAAAAAACTTTCATACATGAGAAAATAGATACTGAAAAATGGTACATCATGGCCTAATTAATTTCGCTCATCAATTTCAAATGGTATAACATTTAGTCAACAGTAATCATCAATTTCTGCACACAGAGACTAATTTCTGTAGAAGCCTGAGATTTATTTGGCTTGTTATTCTTATAACTACATAGACATAATTAATAGAGAGATTGAGGACAGAAAAAAATCTAGCGCTTAGTCTCCACTACTCAAAAATGCACTAAGGATTTGTTCTTAGTCCGGTTATGCAATTTTTATAAGACAGATTATGCAATATTAATAATAAACATAAATTTATTGCAATTTAGGGAAAGCTCGTTCATGTTTTTTTCTTTATATTGAAAGGTTACTTGATTTTTGAAGTAATTTTTAGTAGATCATAGCATATATTGAGGAAATATTAGTTTGACAAGAATCAATTATTTCTCTTGAAACTTTAGGTATTAAAAGTCCATGACACAGATATATCACACTCCAAAATCCAAAGAAAATGGAAGAGTGTTCAATTTTTTTAATCAAACTTTTATTGGTGAAGGGTTAATTTATTATGAGAACGTCATTAATGAAGTGCAAAATTTTAAACGTAACGTTTATTGACTAGAAAAATAATGACCAAAACGTCAAAAAAATTTGTGTGACGGGTAAAGAGAAATCCAAATTCCAACCTTGCCTGCCACTTGTTGGTGAGTGGAGGTTATTCACTTTTCATTTACAGCTTACCAGGTTACTCATGTTACCAATATTTTCACATGGCTCACTTTTAGGTGACTACTTATTGTACTTCTTCTTTATAAAGAACAATTGGTAGATAATTGTATATATTATTTGAAATCTATAACAAATTCAGGCAACAAAATTACAACAAAAAGAAAATTATGCAAAAAATTCACCAGGGCACTACTAATGTGTGGATACCCTATCATTTCTTAGATCCTCATAACTTACCAACACCTAATATATTGGTATACACATAATATGGCATTTACCTGAAGTATTTCATATGTATCTAGAAGTAAATAAGTTGTATGACAATTGTTATGGCAGATATAAGATGTGTATTATAGTTTATATTTCAAATTTTCTTAAGTAGCATGCATGTGCGGTTCATATAGTGACTACAATTACCAAATATATTTCAGTGAATATGTGAATATGATCTCTCATTAGGTCCTAATTACTTAAAGCATCATTAATTAGCTTTCCAAATGAATAAAATATGTTAACAAATTAGTAAAAACTAGGAAAACAAATCATGCTTTCAAAAAATATGGCACAATGAGTCACACTCTGAGATTTATTTAATTACTCATCAAGTGTCGCTACAACATATATATGATCACCATTACCATAGAAATGGGACATGTGACCATAATTTTGGTTTCGCCAATGACATTCCACATCATGAGCATTGTTTAGGGTTGATTGTGTTGATTTTTTTTAAACAAATCATTTATACATTTTATGGAAATTATAGACACAATTTATAATCACATTACAAGATCATGATGTATGGATATTCCTTATGATTTTTTAGATACTCACAACTTACCAACACCTAATAGATTGATACACACATCATATAGAATTTACCCCTAGAATGCCACGTGTATCCTAAAAAAAATTAGTTGTATGGCAATTGTTATGGTGCATATATGATGTGTATTATAGTGTATCTTATAATTTTGTTGAAGTAGCATACAAAAATTTACATAGTGATATGAGAACCACTCTCTAGAGTATACATCGATTTTGTACGCATGGCTTTTCAGTTTCTTTTTAATATATATCATTGGTGATGCTCACATGATTAAATAATGAACCATTAAGTTGAACTATGAAATTATTCCTCACAACACACACATATTGATGAATTAATAATTTTTCTCATATAATTTTTTTAATCTATTTTGAAAAAAAAAATTATATATAATTATTTCTAAGAATAACAAGAGAGATTTCCTTACCATATCTTCGTAAAACATATAATAGCAACATTTGGAGGCAATTGCGACGTTTGAAGGCAGCCGTCTAGCGACGCTTTGGGGCATAATATCGCAATTGCAACACTTTTTCTAAGTGTCGGTATTGCGACACTTTTCTCTAAATGTCGGTATAGCGATGATTTCCCAAGATCAATGGCCCAAAGTGAACTCGATAACTTACCTTTTCCCTGCACCTTTCCTTTTGATCATGGCCATTCGCTCGTTGAATCCAGATCCGACGACGCTAATACATTTTCGCGCTCATAAAGTAATAGTTTGATGTTTTGGCAAAGCCGCGTGAAATGGGTGGTTTTTCCAAACCACCACCCGCGCTTACGTGTCGCCACCACGTTGTATCACATTCGAAAAGCTAGTTTTCGCTTACCACCATTTACCCTCGCAAATACCACTGGCAGTATTCCCTAAACCTCACCCGTTTAACCCGAGTTTAATGTCATTTAACTATGGTTATACCATCGTTTAATACATTAAAATTATATTTTTCATTCAAATTTTCACCTTTTCACTTTAAACCTGTAAAAACATTGCAGAACCGTTTTTCCTCAAAATCACACCATTTGAACCTTGAGAAACTTTGCAGAGCCATTTTCAACGTACCAGTACCATTTTTCGATGCCCATTGCCCTAAATTTCCATTACAAAGTACTACATTGTCCTCTGCGAAGCCATTTTCAAAAAATTGAAGACTAAGCACCTCTGCAACGTCTTCAAATGAATTCTGCTGGTTCTCCAGGTAATTTTCTTTGAAGTTGCCCTCTGAGATTTCAAAATTGCTGTCGATTTCAAATAATTACCAAAGTTACTGCAAAAAAGTGTCCATTTTTTAGGGGAAACTCTGTCAAAATTTCCCTGGAATCCCTAATTTCCCTTTCTCGCAGTTTTTTCCATACCCTGGTCCATTTTGCTGTTGAAATCGATTTTAAATACACATTTTTAGCTTTAAATTCATTGCATTTCATAAAAACCTGCTTATAAACCCCATTTTCAGTAGAAATTCGCCAAGAACCCCCTGTTTCTCGTAAAGGAACTTAGCAAACCATTTAAGCTTGCTTCGTTCATTATTAAAAATGACCAAGAAATAGGTAACCCCCAAGAATGGAGGCCCAAAATCTCAAAATAAGTCTTCTGCAAATATTCCTTAGCCTATGTCCTTCAAAATCGACAAACCAACTCCTGTACTCACGGCTGATTCTACAGAAATGGTTAGACCATTCCAGCCTCCAGTCATTTCTCCAGAGAACAACCCTTTAGTTGATCTGGACTGTAGAATACTAGACCCTAATGTAGAATTTAACCTGTTTGATGTCTATAATTGGTGCTATGGCAAATCAGTCGAAAAGAGTGACAAAGATATTCCAATTTGGGAATCCAATCTGCCTAGATATATTGTCCCTCTCACTCATTATGTTCCTGACTTTATCAAATTATGCCAAGCCTATTATATGCCAGAACAAATATGTATTGTAAACAAAGAAAAAGATATCCTATTTTACATCACCGAAGAGTCGATAAATTCCATGCTACAAATGAATCATGACCCCAATTCTGCTTCCCTATCAATAGAAGATTTAACCCAACTATATCTTGACTTGGAGTTCAATACTAGATTCAAAATATACAAGAATTTTTGTCCAAATCAAGTTGATATTCCTAAGTTGAATCCTCCTTTTGACATCGTTGATTTCCTAGATGAAACTAGACAGATTGTCTCAATGCTCTCCTTCATACTAGGATACGCCAGTGATGAATTCACTGATGTGTCTATCCTAGGTTTTCTGTCAACTCTAAGCGCTGGTCAATCACCATCCATTCAGTTCAATTTTGCTAGATTTATTGCTGAAAGTATGCATTATCATTTATCCAGATTACCAGACGAGGGAATTTTCAGATACTCCTCTTATCTACTCCACCTCTTCCTATATTATCAAACAGATAAGTTTCCAATTGAATGTGAGAAAGTGGATGCAGAAGGAAAAGTTCTATCAGTAGTATTTTGGTCATCCATTATAAGGAAATGGAATAGAAAGTATAGTTTTACAGATTTCAATGACTCATTTATAGCCCCTGCTATGTATCTCTTGGAAAAAGAGGAGATCCCTAGGATCAATGATGAGACAAGAAGAATTCTGCAGTTATCAGAGAGCTACAAAACTAGAGATTGGTATTTATATAAAAATCATACAAAAATCAGAGTGTATGGCTCATCCTTGGCCTCATATAAGTTACCCAGATTTGTTACTACAAGAATATTTGCTTTAGAATATCTGAGACAACTATTGAATGTAGATGAAATCAACTTCATAGCTTTCAAGAAAAGGACCCAATTTAAGCTGAAAAATCAAATTGGGCCATTCATTGTGAATAACAGAGAAGTTGCCAATGAGATAAATGTCAAACTTAAAGAGTATAAGTTCCCATGTAGTTTTACATGGAAGTATGACCCACAAGGTATTTTGAGTGCAGCAAGGGTAAAATGTAAGTTGTCTGTTTACTTGCATGATCCTAAGCCCCATATTGAAAGATATGTAAATAAAATTGATTGGGAGCCAAACACCCTATCTGATGATGATTCACATGTAGTACAGGTAATACAAGTAGACAGTGGCAAAGGCAAACAAATTGAACAGACAGTACAAGTGGCTTCTACAAGCAAAGATACTGATAATGTACATAAAAGAGACAGAGAAGGAGATATTTTCATAGCTGAGACTATTGAGGACATAAAATTCAGAACTCCTTATAGTAAAAGAAGCAAGTCAACAGAAGAAGAAAAGGATAAGGCTGTAAATATTGATATAAATGATGAAGCAACAAGAATAGTCACTCAAACATTAAAAGAGCTTCAAAATATAAAAATTGGAACACAACAAAAAGATACAGTCATGAAGGAAAACCATGCTACTATCGATTTGCCTCCTTCTTCTCAGGAAACTGACAATACAGAGTCAAAGATTCAGATCAGATTCAGACAAATTAAAGAGAAGAATGAAGAACTCAAGAATCAAGCTCATTCTAGATTTCTTAAGGAAAAGCCTGGAAACAAAGACAGGCTTCTTTCAGCATTTTATTATTCATCCAATAAATTGGTAATGTCATTCTTGAAGCCTACAGTGGTTGAGCCAAAATTAGTGGCAGATTATTCCAAAACAAATCTTGAACTGGATGCAGATGCCATTCACGAATTAGATCAAATTGAATTTCATAGGAGAAATACTGAAATGCTATATTCCAAAATTGTCAGTAAAAATATGAAATCTATTAGGCTTGAGAAAACAGTGCTCAACCTCCAAAATCAAATGAGGTTGGACAAAGCCTCACTGTATGCTAATAATTTAAGAATAAAATAACTAGAAGATATAGTGATTGAAGTAGGGGGTGACCCAGCCAACATTGAAGGGGAAAAATTCTTAATTAAACAAAAAAATGAGGATATAGTTGCTCTTAGAAAATAGTTGAAGTTGCCTCAGAGTGAAAAATCTCAAGCAAAAGAAATTCTACAGCAAAAAACACAGAATGATGATTTAAAGCAGCTTGTACATCAAATGACAGATCAGATAAAAACAATGTAAATTGAAATATAAGCTCTAATGAAGGAGAACGAAGAACTAAGAAAAGCACAACCAATGGTCATTCCTACAATGATCCCCACTGTAAACACTGCTATACCATCTACTTTGGCAGAACACTTGGCACCGAAAGGAGTAATTCCAACTGCAGTGCCAATTACTTCTCTAATCTCTGCCTCTTCTTCTTCATCCTCATAGAGGAGCACACTACAAGACCAAGATAAAGAGATTCTTAGTTTGAAAGGCACTATTAAAAATTTAGAAAAATCAAAAAATGATGCCTTGATTACTTCTAGAGGACATGAGAAAAGGGCTGATCGAATACAAGAACAGGTAAAGATTATGCAAGCACAAGTAAATCTTACAGATCAAGTGCCCTTTATAAAAAATCATTTATGGACCAAAATTATTGATGGCATTCATTCTCAATGGCCTTCAATTCGGATAATTTATGAACAGAGGGAGTTACTTCAAGTTGCTAGTGTAGAGATTGACAAGACTAAGAGGGAAATTGACAAAAAACCAGCCCAAGCAATCCAACTCGTAGATTTTTTAAACAGTAAAACTAGGGAAGAGTTGGAAGAATTGAAAATTGTTGATAGAACAGAAACCATTCCTCAAATAAAAAAGGTCCTGAAAAAAAGAAACATAATGAGTAATCTAGATGACCAGTGTAAATACATGAATTTATCCATCTCACGATTTTTATCCAAATACAAAACATTGTTAGAAGAAGGTTTGCTTGATATTCATGAATTGAATGACAAGTTAATGGCTCAGAAATATTATGATCTAAAAATCAGAAATCATGCAAAAGAGCAAGCCAGACAACAACTGCCTCAAGGATCACCAACAGGAAAAATACTTCTTCAGTATTTTGAAAATCTGTTCCTTTTAGATAATGAGATCAGGCATATGTTCACTATCAAGCCTAACTTTTCCAAGTATACAGAGGCAGTTGAAAGTTACAGAAAATTGAAGACTATGAAGATCCCCTCTGCAGAAAAGTGGCAAGAATTCACAGATCTGCTGTGAATTTAATGGATAAAAAACAGGAAATTCACTTGGAAATTCATTTTTTACTGTTACCTCAAATGGTAAAAATACAGGGCTAAAGTTCACAACAACAATCAGTTCAAATTAGAATAATTAGTTCTATTTTTGCTTGTAAAAAGGTAACAGCTTGCAAAATGTTTTGCAGCTGTCCCTCTTTTTAAGTTTTCTTTCCTATTTTTTATTAAAAAATTATCTCAATTTGTAAAAATACTTCACAATTCAAAGTATTCAGTGTGAATAAAATTTCTCAATACAACTATAGTTCGTGCTCTCTACTTGGCATTTTAATGTTTTCTAATTTGTTCATGCTCTCTACTTGGCCATTGGCCTGTGGGTGATATGGAGTTGTAATCTTGTGCTGAATGTGGTAGTTTTGCAATGTTTCAGCTAATTTATTACCTACAAATTGTGGTCCTCCATATGTGATTATGTCCCTTGGGAGACCATAGCGCACAAAGATTTGGAAAAGAAACTGTACTACAGAGTCCTCTGTAGCTTTTGAAAGTGCCTCTGCTTCGACCCACTTAGTGACATATTCAGTTGCAACTAGGATGTATGTTTTTTGGTTTGAGGGAGGAATAATAGGGCCAAAAAAATCAAGTGCCCAGCGTTCAAATGGTTCAATCACTAGTTGAGGGTTCAAAGGCATTTCATCAGACTGCCCAGGGCGTCCTGCCCTTTGGCAGCTATCACAGGCTTGCACGAATTTTTTGGCATCCTTAAAGATGGTAGGCCAGTAATAGCCTGTTCGTAAAACCTTATGGGCAGTTCTACAATTCCTAGTTAGATCCCCTTCTTCAATATTCTTATCTATAGCTTAAGGATTCTTAAGTTCCCTTTTTCTCAGATTCCATCCACTCCATCAAATCAAGCCTATACATAGCCTTAGAAGGTCACCTATCTTGCCCTTAGCACATTTGCATCTCTGAGCCTTATTTCTTAGTTCTGCTTTCCTAGAGAGTTGACTCCATTGCCCAATATTCTGGTAGATCCTTCTGGTTTACCTTGAAATCTCTTTAGTCCCACCAATATTTTAAAATCAAACCCAAATACACAATCATAGCTAGCCTAATATCTGTTACTAAAACAAAGCTAAATCATACGGAGAGATCCCTCTCTAGAGTTCAAGAAGGCTAGATATTGAATTCCCAAAACGGTTCCTGGTTACCCTTGGTGTTCTTAACTACAAAAATCCCTATCCCACAACGTAAGAATTACTAGGGTGATAATAGGCCTTGGGGGTATTATGATCCTTGGAGGAAACTCCCACAGCTAGAAGAGTTGACAGAGAAAATTGGATCGAGTACAAAGGTGTGGCAGGTGGGTTTTACCCTGTACCAATTTTTATGGTGCATATATGATGTGTATTATAGTTTATATTATAATTTTGTTGAAGTATCATACAACAATTTACATAGTGATATGAGAACCACTCTCTAGATTATACATCGATTTTGTACACATGGCTTTTCAGTGGCTTTTTAAGATATATCATTGGTGATGATCACATGATTATATAATGAACCATTAAGTTGAACTATGGAATTATTCCTCACAACACACACACACACATATTGATGAATTAATGATTTTTCTCATATAATTTTTTTAATCTATTTTGAAAAAAAAAAAAAATTATATATAATTATTTCTAAGAAGAACAAGAGAGAATTCCTTACCATATCTTCATAAAACATATAATAGCAAGAAAATTAATCTATTGAAATTTCATTTCCAAACATATTCATGGAGTAAAATTAAGATTAAAAGGAGATATTCATGGATTTACCTATAACATCACCTCATAATTAAGAATGTAAATGTACAATATTGATGATACATAGGTTAGGAGAAAATTAATCTATTGAAATTTCATTTCCAAACATATTCATGGAGTAAAATGAGGATTAAAAAAAGATATTTATGAATTTACTTATAACATCACCTCATAAAAGTGTAAATGTCCAATATTCATAAAATTTATTTATATATGATAAATAAAAACCCTTTATCTCACATGTATCATATAATCTTATAAACAAACAATTGCATCGGGGGTGCAATCCTCAAAACTTTTAAACTGTCTAATGCATATGTACCTATTTAAAGTATTCGGGGCCCACATTACAAATGCCCAAAGTGAAATATTTGCGCATATGTTATATATGAGCCAATGGTTTAAATAACTATCAGGCAGTGAAACAAAACTTATAACAAAATATTAATAAAACTATATCATACATCCGAACTTCAAAAAAAATAAACCTGGTTTCAATCACAAATTCGCGTTCCAAATAGCCTGCTGATGTCACCCTAATTTGTGACGCAAAAAATTCATAGAATACACCATATAAAAATTCGGGTCCGTTTTTTGGCTTTTCGTATGGAGGAAAACTGTGATGCGAAAATCAAATTAATTCTGCCCTATAATGTTTTGGGTCTGGAATTCCACAATGCAGACGGGCCAAAAAATGATGCGATCGAATCGCCTGCTTCCACGTGGATGGCTAATTTGGTCTGTGGTCTATGGGACCACGTTCTTCTGAATTAAAATCTCCCGCTTTTACTATTAAATTGCTCTGTTTCCAAAACAATACAATGCTCTGTTTTTAAGTGTGCAGGGACTGTGATTTCAAAACCAAAATTGACTGTTCATCAGTTTTAGAAAGCGGCTGTTTGACAGAGCCATTCAAACAGATTTAGAAAGCGGCCAGAGGACAGGGTAGGTAGTTGAAATTAATATTTCAACATCCCTCATTCACTGAGAATACCCTCCTTGGTGCCTTCTTCGCCGGACTACGATGTGTTCATCAACAGTCGTGAACCTGATGTCCGTTTCTTTGCCAGGCATCTTCACAACAGTCATTATTACTATTTTATCTCCAAATTATGCGCAATCGCAAAGGTGCCTCCATTAACTACTCCTCGCGCTGCTTTGTAAGCCGACCATTTTTGCAAAGGCATATAACTGTCGTTTATTGCATATAAGTGTCGTTATAGCGACGGCGGCCAGAGCGTCGCTGACGGATCCGTCTAAACGTCGTAATTGTGACACTTAGACATTGTGTCGTAAACAAAGCATCACTATTGTGACAACTGCCCCAAAGCGTCGCAATTGCAACACTTAGACATTGTGTCACAATTGCGACGTTTGGACGCAGTCGCGCAATAGCGATGCTTTGGGGCATAGTGTCGCAATTGCGACGTCTTCCTTCAAACGTCGCAATTGCAACACTTTGTCTAAGTTTCGGTATTGCGACACATTTCTCTATATGTCGGTATAGCGACGGTTTCGGGCGGGATTGAAAAAATTTGGGGAAATTTCCGACATTTGGTCAAAAGTGTCGGAACCAAGTGTCGAAATTTCTGCCAAATGTACTAGTGCCTAAACTCATACCTAGCCTAAAATCCTAATCCGTTCAGCCTGCTAGGGTGTGTTTTGTGGAGAGAGCCCTCTCTGACTTAGTAGGGCTAGCTTCTAAGTTAAAAGGTTGGTCTGTGGTTACCTATGTTGGGATTCCTTCTTTAGCCTTGGGAATCTGGCGAAGTGATAACATGACATATGATATGTCAAAATATATTTAATAAAGTATTAATTCCCGAACCTTAGGACAAAACACCTTTGTCTTTCGATTTTTTTCTTTTTAACCAGGAAATACATGAAGTCCTTAGGAAGAAATTTGAAATAAATTTCATGTTTCTTCATATTTATTTTTCTTCTCATTCCTACCTACCCATTTCACTAATATAACATTTTTCATTCTTTTTCAGGTTTAATTTAGGCTTGCAAACCCAAATCTCCTTTTTTTATATAAAACTCTAACCTACTCTATCCCTTATCTCTTCCATTGACTCAGATTAAACTATTGAGTCAATTTTATTTCTACATAGGTGTTGATATGCCAAGTTTAAATTGTTTGGAAAATCCTTATTTTCTAACCTATCAACAAAAAGCTAAAATTGTTTAATCAAGCTTAAACTGTATGATTGAACAAACTAATATAATCAGTAATGGAATTTTGATTTGCAGCACTTTCAGTATTATTCTTTTTTCGGGTTTTCTTTCTTTTTTTCTTTTTTCTTTTTCAATATACCCTCTTTTCTTTTCTTTTTTCATATATTTTTTTGGAAATCATTTGAATATTAAAAATCATAAAAAATATGAAATTGAGACTTTTGAAATACTCAATCACCTTGAGATCCTATAATTTATAAGACCCTAACAGTGGCTCCAGCTGGGGATGGAACTTCTCCAAGTGAAGTGTCAAGAAAACAAGACCAGTAGCCTTGAGTGCTCCATTTTCTGCAAAATCTTCATCCGATTTCTTTTTTTGTGTTATGAAAGCTCATCAAACTAGGTTTAGGGCCTTCTCCACCGGCTTCAACCTTTATTGATGAATTATTCAAATCAAAAACTGTAAAAATGTGGTATTTACAATGATGAAATACCAACATGTATTCTTAAGAGAAATAATGCTTCATCATCCTATCGTTGACATGACCTCCAGGTATCTCTATTCCATCTAGCTCTTGTAGGAAATATGCATTTTTTCCTCTAAAAACATCAATAATGTAAGGCCCTTGACAAAGGTTCTCAAATTTTCCATTTTACCTTTGTCTTCTTTTCTAGAATCCCACTTTAAAACTTTGACTCCTAGATTGAAATCATCATCCTTTGTTCTTTTATAAAAAATCTTCTTGATATTTTCTTGAATCACTTGAGTTTTGCTATAAACTTCCTCTCTAGACTGTTGTAACTGAATAGTTTGATTGAATATTATTCGTATATCATTTATTCCAACTTGAATTTCCTGAATGATCTTCATGATTGGAATTCCTAGAGAGGAAGGAAAAAATGCATCCATGCCATAGACCAATTGGGATGGAGACATGCCAATTGGTTTTTTGGGAGTAAGTCTATCAACCCAAAGTGCATTTACCATTTTTTGTGCCATGATTTTTGTTATCTTCCAAGAGATTTTTGATGATATTCACCAAAATTTTGTTTGAAGATTTAGCCAATCCATTACCCTGAGGGTAATAGGCTATTGAATGTCCCAAAGTTATATGATACCTATGACAAAAAATCAACCATTTTCTTGGACTTGAAGGCTGCAACATTATCAATAATGAGTTTTCTAGGACAACCAATCTAGAAAGGATGTTTGTTTCAAGGAATTTAATAACGACAGAGTCAGTGGCATTTATGGAAGGAGTGGCTTCTATACACTTGGTAAAGTAGTCTGTGGCAGTAAGAATCCATTTATGTTGGGCAGAGGATGGGGGATGAATTTCTCCAATAAAATCCAATCCCCATTGTTGGAAAAGGCTCTCAATAGAAATAGGATTTAAGGGCAAGGGAAACAATTTTATCTTTCCTTCAAAAATTTGGCACTTGTGGTAGGAAATTACCATCTTCTGGATGTTAGGAAAAGGGTAGGACAATAGAAACCAACCCTTAGAATCTTCTTGGCAGTGGTTTTCCAATAATATGGCCACCTCATTCACCTTCATGGAATTCCTACATAAATTTATCTGCATCATCTTTTAGCAAACATTTGAGTAAAATACCTCCAACATCTTTATACTATAAGATATGTTCTAGAATGCAGAATTTGACAACTTTCAATTTTGTGAATCTTGCTTTAGTTTTGGACAAACCAGGAGGATCATTCAAATTAAATAAAATATATAAGATATCTGCATACCAGGGAGAATTTAGGAATGATTCATCAATTTGTGGAGTCGCTAGTTCCTCTTTATCATCTAATGAATAAACCATGTTGACGTCTAGTGCATGAAAATTTGATTCAACCATCAATTTGGCTAATCCTTTCCCTTTAATAAATTTGGCAGGTTTTATTTCCACATAATATTCCAAAATAACATTAGTCCATTTGCCTCTCTTTCCATCAGAACCATTCTATGTTAAAATGTCTTTGACTAATACATTGGGCACATAAGCAATAATATGTGAATGTATAATGTAAACTATGAAATCCTTTAATGCTTTAACCAAAGAAAAAACCTATTTTTCCATGACGTTGTATTTTAAAGATGTATCTCTCAAGGATTTGCTAAAAAATTCTATTGGTTTTTTATTTCCTTCGTTGTTTTTCTGCAATAATACAACAACAATAGTATGTTCAAATGCAAAAGAAAAAACTATGAAGTCTTTGGTAAAATATGGGTTGATTAGGACTAGAGATTTTTTCTTAGCTTCAATGTTCCATTTAATTTCTGAATTTTTTTTAAGCATGTTGGTTATATTTCTCAAAATTTCTACAAGATTGGGTATAAATCTCCTTTAAAAATTGATTTTACCAATAAAAGATTGAATTTCTTTGAGAATCATGGGATGAATGATTTTGAGTATGCCATCAATCTTGCTAGGATAAATTCTAATTTGATCTTGAGAAATAATGTGACCCATAAGCTTTCCTTCTTCAAGACCAAATAATGTTTTCTTGGGATTTAAGTAAATTCCAAACCTTCTACATTTTTCAAAAAATCTTCTTAGATGTGCCAAGTTCTCTTCATCAATTTTTGAATATACAGTAATGTCATCAAGATAGATCACAATAAAATGGCCAATTTAATCTGCAAAAGCTATGTCCATGGCCCTTTGAAAAGTAGCACCAGCATTCATTAATCCAAAGGGAATTTTCACATACATAAAAGTTCCCCAAGGAGTAGTAAAAGTTGTTTTGTCTTGATCATCAGGATGCACTAAAACTTGATTATACCCTGAAAATCCATCTAAAAAACAAATCCTACTCGAGCCTACTACCCTCTGCAATATATGATCCATTTTTGGTAAGGGGTAGTTGTCCTTAAGGGACACTTTGTTTAGATTCATGAAGTCAATGCAAAGTATGATATCACTTGTTTTATTTCTTGTAGGTACAATATTAGACACACATTTAGAATATCTAAGTGGAACTACGATCTTGGATTCATACATTTTCTTGTTTTCTTTCTCAACCAAAGGCATTAAGACGAAATTTATTCTACGCAATTTTTGTTTAAAAGTTTTTTGATCCTCCTTGATTGGAATTTTATGTTGTATGATGCTAGTATCATAAGATTTTAAGTCTTCATAGCTCCAAGCAAATACATCAATGAATTCCTTAAACAAAGCTATATACCTTTGTTTTGTAACAATAGGTAGTGATTTTGACAATTTTATGGATTTGGGGCTTTGTTCAGTGCCTATGTTACACTCTTAAATGTTTGTCCTGGTTGGTTCCATTTTTTGGTTTCTTGGACACATCGTTAAAGTCAAACAATTCTTCAAAAGGGACAATCCCTTAAGGAAGGATATTATCCTTGAGTTGAAGTACTTCGAATTCCTCTTTTTCTGGGTCTCTATGTATTTCAGTTTTATGTACAGTTTTGTTTGCTGAAATATTTACATAAGAAACAATAGATTGTTGTTCTACACTAATTTGTACATCAGAGTGAATGTATTCACAATCTAAGTCTATGTTTCTATCCTCAAATTTGTCTTTTGATTGGAACAAACTCTCAATTTCTTTGTCACTACCAAATACTTGCCAGTATCTCATGTTACCAAGAACATATGGATGATGTTTAACCTCTATTGTGTATTGTCTATTTGGGTGAGGCAATTGACATGTACTTACTGAAAAGGCTAAACTGTTTGCTAGGATATTTTGATTTTTGGGGATAGCTGCTAAATCATATTCTTCAAATTTTCTTAAGAAATCAAGTACAACATTTATGTATGCTCTCAACCTAGGATGTTTTGCAGCATATTGTCCTTTTATTTGTTTTATGACTAATTCACAATCACCATGGACAAAAATCCTCTTAGCTCCTAATATTTTCAAAAAATTTAATCCTAAGAGTAGGGTTTCATAGTTCACTAAAAATTTAGCTTGTATGAGTGACCTTGTGCATGATTGTTCCCTGCATTATATACCCAAATACCTACTCCTCATCCTGCTTTGCCACATAAGCCATCAAAATTCATGTTCCAGATAGGTTCATTTTCAGGGTCTTATTGTACTGTTTGTATTTGGTTATCATTTTTTTCTTTAAAATCATTTTCTACATGGGTAACCTGTGAATCAATGTCTCCATCATTATAAATAATGAGGGAGTCAAGTTCAATATGGACATAGTACAAAGGATAGTTGTGTGGTTTTTCTTGACTAATCACCATGTAATTATTTAAGGTTTCCCTATACATTCTTCTTTGTTGACCAAACTTTGGTATTATAGAATAAGTCACGCCCATTTGAAGGGTCTCTTGTAAAGTTTCTCCCCATGAGCATGATAAAATCATGCCATACTTAGGAGGGATGTCAGCTACTACTGTATCCATTACTAGAATTTGTTTTGGCATCTGAGCTAAAGTGACACAAAGATCCTTGATAAGACCTAGACATCTAAATTTTATAGAATCAAATGAGTAAAAATATTTATAAGGTCTGGTAATTTCAAGGCCAAGCTTCTCCATAACAATATTTGGCATAAAATTATGTGATGCACCTGAATCCAACATGGCATTATGGAGAATTTTATCATGGAAATTAATACTGACATAAAATGGAGGGACGCCTCCTTCTTAGGGTTTACCATCAACTTCTGGCCCAAACAAAAGTTCAGGTTGATCATCATTTAAATTAACAGTCTCAATAATATCCCCTATGTTTAGTACCTTTAGGACCGGAGACCTATACACAGTCTTGTTTATCAATTTAGTGAGAGGAATGGATATTTTCAGTTTAGCAAGTTTGTTCTCAATGCTGAATGGTGTTTGAACTTTGAGCAGATTTGAAAAATCAGTTCTTTCAACCACTTATTTTTGGGTAAATTTGGTTTGTTTACTTGTACTAGGGATATCATTTTGAACAATTTTGGAAGGGGTATCAACTTTTCTCCTAGTAATTTTTTATGTATTATTATTTTCTGAACTGTTCACACCTTTCTTTGAATTTTCCAGCGCCTTATTGAGGTTGGATTCAGAAACATTTTTTTGTAGAGTTTCTAGAATTTGTTTGCTGGAATTATCAAAAATTTTCTTGCTTCTAAGGTTATACTATCTATGAACCTCCATGATATCATTGTCAAATCCTTATTTATACTCATCAGATTCTTCAGATTCTAAATTTGTATGAGTTAATGAAAATAATTCTTGTTCTTCTTGAGTGAGAAAAATAGAGCCAACTTCATTAATTCCCATCAAATTTATCTGTTTTTCTTCTACTTCCTCAACTACTCCTTCATCCTCAACGGCATAATTCTCTTGGAATGGAGGAATAATTTATTGATCAGGACCTCTTCTCTCTCTCTGTCTTATCTAAAGAGGGTTTCTTCCAGGATTTTGATTTTTATTTTGAAGAGCTCGTTGATTTTATCTTGGAATAGTTCTCTCATTTAAGTTAATCCTCTGCATCATTCTCTCCATAGTCCTAACCAAATAGTCAATTTTAGCATTAGATGTGGAAGTTAAAGGTTATTCTCTTATGGTAACTCTTCTTTCAATTCTCATTCTAGCTCTTTTTGCTAACAGGTTGGCTTCTACACTTACTGCATCCCTCTGCATTTCTTCTAATGTGGCTGAGTTTCTTTCCCTTAGCTGATAAGACATTTCTAGTTCAAAACCATCTGGGAATTTAACCAAGGCTAAACCTTGTGGCGGTTTTATATGATCAGGTATTGAATTATATAAACTGTTGAATCGGGTGCAATAATCTTGAACACTTTCAGCTGGGGCCCTTCTAATTTTTTCATATTCACATAATATCTTAAGGGGGTTCTTTTTAACTTCACACCTATTTATCAATGTTTGATGAAATGCAGGGATGTCATTGATACTGTTTGCAGGTAAATATTTGAACCATTTTCTGACTTCTCCACTAAGACTCCGAGGAAACATCCTTAACTTAACACTCTCTTCATCTACCTCTTTAAGATAAAAACATTAATTCATTTTGTCAACATGATGTTGGGTAGTTACAAGACTAGTTCCATCATATAATGTAATTTTGGACTAGTAATCATGTGGCATAGCTGCCAATGGTGCTAGAAGCACCAATGGGGCATATCTAGCTACCATGATTGGTGGAGGTGGTGGAGGAAGGTGGAAAATGGATGAAGTAGGATGGATGATGGGAGAGGATGTAGGTGTCAAGGCTTGAGTACTCTTATGAGGAAGGATAAAATAAGTGGTGGGGATTGTGGAAGCAATAGGACTAGCTGACTTAAGATGGGTAGTCTGAGATGTAAAAGAAGAAGTTGCTATAGTCAATGTAGCTAATTATATATATTGTTGAAGGTAAGTATCATCAACAGCTGAAGTAAACTCTATTACCAAATCTTCGAGAGTGTCAAAATCCTAGAGAAGCTAAATATCAAATTGAATTTGTGAATAAGATTTCCTTACTAGACTTTGTTGCAAAATACATGGATCGAATACTGTCTATTCTGTCTAATTCTCAGATTTAGTCCTGAATAAAACTTGTTCAAAGTGTAAATCAAACTAAATGTTCTGTAAGGTGACAAAGTTTTCAGGGAGCAAATTTGCTCTGTGAAGAAATCTGCTACTTGTTTAGCTCCCAGTTCTAGGAGTTTTACTTAAAATTTTCTTAGGATTGTCCACTATAGGATGAGGATTTGGATCAGGATGGGATATAGTAGAAATTATTTTAGGAGCTAGAATTCAGATCAAAAGCAGAGAAAAAACTAATTATTCTAAAAAACTAAAAGACCACCAATATTAGAAAATACTTCTATCATACAATGTTTTTAACCGGGGTTTCTGAATTCGAATGATATGACAAGTTTTCAGTTTGTGTTCCCTAGTATGGTCGCCACTATGTTATCATTCTATAATTTTAAGATTGGAAAGAATAATTATATAGGAAAACATAAAAACCACTTTGGAGCCTGGGATCTAGCCCTCCTAGACTCAGAGAGGGATCTCTCTTTTAGATTTAGCTTTGTTTTATGATTTCTAGTATTAGGCTAGTTATAATGATTGTAGGGGTTACTTTTGGATTTATTGTTTGGTTGGATTAGTAGATCTATTTAAACTAATTCTATTGGGCTATAGAGTCAATAACAAGTTGGTTGTTGCATCAAATTTTCAAGAGCATTTACAAGGCAAGCTTGCTACTCTTATTGAATCTTTAAAACATAATGAATTATGAGATGAAAGAAAAAAGTGAATTCAGTAATGGTTAAAAGGAAATTAAGTATTTATTAACCAAAATTCAAAAAAAAAAAAAACATTTATATTGTAAATACAACAAGAAATAAGGTGCTCTAACAACAAATCTTAATCTTCATATTTCTTCTTTACAATCCAATTTAAATTATAGATAGATAGAAATAACAATGGAAAACATTAAACACCGAAAATAAATAACATCTCCAGATAAACACGGCTCAAGAATCTTGCAAAAGGTATTTTATTATTGATGCTCCAACTCCAAAAATACAATGCTCCAAAAGAAATATTTTTACAATTTAGGGTCCAACTCCTGATACTGAGAAGGAATGCAGTATGTAACTAACTCTATAGTGATTTTTGTATCTACATGGGAAATATGTTATTAATTACAATAATAATCAAAATTTGACTAATGTGACCATGAAGTGGACATGATGGAATAACTTTGAAATTAGGCCCTATTCTCCATATCGTTGTTGTTGCTTGATTTGATTAGGTATGTGCTGGCATATTTGGATGATAAGATGTTGATATGGTGAGTTGGTTGATACACTAGCTATGCCAATTTGCTGATGTGCCGGTTTTCACCCTTCTTAGTAGTCACACCATTTTTCCCACTGTTTCTCATTTGGAATCTTGATTCTGATCAGCTTTCGGTATATCTCATATGTCTCTATGAATTTCACAAAAGTTTGCCTCAACACAAAAATGTGTTTAATTTCATCGTGGATGAATATATCATTTTCCATGGCTTCAAGGAAATCTCTTCCAGTCATTGATCCTTTAATCCCTGCAAACTTGTGGCAATCTCTTTCAACTTCTTCACATAGTCTTGTCTGGGCATAAGCTTATAATTTATTACAAATAGTGAGGGTAACCCTCTTTTAGTTAGTGGCTTGATTCTATTAAATAATATACTGACACCAACTTCTAAATTGTGGCACTTTTACTCTAATTGTGTGACCAAGCTTTTCTTATTAAGCACCTTCTTGACTTCTAGAATTGTTGTTGTTCTATCCTCAAATCCAATTGTCTCTAATTTGAACCTATTATTGGAATTTAAAAATATGATAATGTTATTTGTTGTCTTAGGCATCCCTGCAAGCTCCTTGGTTGCTCTATCTATGGCATCATTTACCTATTCAATTAGTTCTTTCTATTCAAATATGATTTGAATAGAAGGTCATATTTCATTCATACAATCAATTATGCTTGTCCAAATAATCTCTTTTTCTTGGCCAATGGTCTGACCAATGGAAGCTTTTCTCTTTGCATTTATCAGTATTTCAATATTCGTTTGAGCTCTCTGTATTTCTATTTCATGTGCATTATCAGACCTTATCTTCATATCCTTCAAGGTATTGATTTCCACTTCTAGCTTTTTTATTTCCTTTGTTTGTATAGTCATATTCTCCATGGATTTAGCCAACTGTTCTATACCACCTGATGTGCTCCTATTTGCTGGAGTAGCTGTAGGGGTGACTGCAATAGGAACAACATCCAAAGGAACACTAGCCATATTTGCTGCTTTTTTATTTTTCCTTGACCAATTTCTCCATCTCTCTCTCCATTTGCTTTAGCTGTGCTGACTGCTCGATTATCAGCTTCATCATCTCTGCTTTTTGTGCTTCATTATCCTCAATGTAATTTTTTAGAGGGTATTCAGTAGCTGAAATTTTAAGTTTCTTTCTCAGGGCTGCTACATCAGCATTCTTCTTCTTTGGGATCTCTTCCACTACCTCTACATTTGTTGGATCATATCCAATCTTCATAATTAAATCCTCTAGGGATTTGATTCTAGTATCCTTGGAAAGAGAAGAAATATTCTCCATTTTGAGTTTAGATTGAATGTTAGCCAATGATACCTCTAATTTAGATAGGCTCATTGTAGTGCTTGTTAGTGTGGAGGAAATCATGTCTCTAGTCAGCTTGTGCATCTCCATCTGATGTATTGGATGGATGTCTTTGATATTAAACTCAAAAGTTGTATGCTTGAAATATGCAGGTGATTTTCGCTGAGAAATATGGCTTCTAAGAAATTCATTCTCAACTTTCCTTTCTCTTATTCAAAGGTTGACAATAGCCTGATTTGTGAACTACTGTTCCGTTTCCAAAACTGGTTGTAAGTGCTAGTTTTCAATATCTCATTCTTCCTTTTAATTTCCCTGAAGGTGTCATAAATGTTTTCCTCCTTTTCCTCTGTAGAAATAATAAATGTAGGTGTTTGAAGACTTTTCTGCTGAAATGAATTTGTAGCTAAAGATGTAGAAAATACATTTTGGCCACCTACTAGAGAAGAACTAGGAGAATATCTGATAGTTATGACCGTTTGTTTCTTTTCTTCCTTGCTTTGATCTATGTCCATATGAATTATTTCTCTATTTCTGTATTTCATTTTAAATTATTTGTTAGATGTATCGTTCTCCAAAGTAGACTGATCATCTGTTGCCCTATTTCCTATTGCCTCTTTCTCTTATTATTTTCCTCTATCTTCCTTATATTATGTAATCTGCTTTTATTGTGGAGTACTGTATGCTTGAGGATTAAATCACCTACTCTTCAGACTCTTGCAATGTATTTTCTGCCCACTCTGTTTGGTTCATGAATCTATTAATTTTAGGCCTATGGATGTGGATATATTGAGTTTATTTGTTTTCCACCCTTTTCTTTGAGATGATCCCCAATGGGTCATAAGACCAAGTGAAGATATGTGTGAATTTAATCTCCTTCAACATCCTATCAGCCTCCTCTCCTGCTGCTCTGCTATTGAAAATGAAATGACCAATTTGGGACTTGATCCTAAATTGAGACTTATTTTTGGAAGATACAAAATGTACCTCATCTGCATTGATCATCTGTTTGAGGTACTCCAGGGCAAAGATCCTCATGGGGAGGAAATTTGGTAGTTTGTAAGGGGCTAACTCACACCCATAAATTCTGAGCTATGTGTAGTTCTGGTACACGTACCAGCCTCCAGTTCTTACTTGCTCTGATAGCTGCATGATCTTCTTAATATATTCATTAATTATTGGTTCAACTATGCTGTTGAGGATTCTCATTGCTGGATGCACAAATTCTTCAAGAAATCTTTTGTAGGTGTACTCGTTCTATTCCTTCATTATCATGGTTTTCTAGAAAATGTCTTATTGAGGTTGGGAGTCTTCATTAACTTTCCTCATTGTAAACTTGAACCTCCTTTCTTGAAAATATAAAAACATATAAACTAGGACTGAAGTGTATTTAAACACATCCTCTGTATGAAATTTGACAAATTGGTCATGAATGGCATCAGTTAGGAATTGATTGAAGCTAAAAATAATGGAATTCTTAGACTCTGATGAAAGTATGTACAGGAAACCTATAATTTCTTTGTCTATCCACTGATCTGAATGGTATCCTAACAAGTATGAAAGGACAGTGACAATATATTGGACCCTATCAAGGAAAGTAGAAGAAAGATATGGAGGATTATTCTTTTGTAATGGAGTGTCTATAGCCATGAATAACTCTAGTTTTTTGGCTCTGCTAGCAAAAACCATTTTTTGGTATGATTCTCTTAGGGCTTCATAAGAAAAAGGAATGGTTTCTTCAAGAGCAAGATCTTGCTTCATTTTCATGATGGAGCGGGCACTGATGGTAAATATAACTTCTCCTGTGGGGGCTACAATAGATTTCTCGTTTATATCATAATAAGCATGAAATTCTCTAAAAAACTCAGGAAAACTGTGGGTTTTTGGGAATATATAATAGGGTAATTTAGTCTCCCACAACCCTATATCATCAACTTCATCGATGAGCTTGTCTTCTAGCCAAAAATAAACATAAAAAAGATAAAATTATAAATCAGTTTCATGTATTTGAAGTCTTTGTCAGCGAGAGCCACATGATATAGGCCCACATGAGGGTGAACCATTGGGTTAAATGGTTGTTTCTCCTTATTTGGAAGCATTAATTCTCACTAAGAAAGAAATTAATTTCAAATTCATAGAAGGGGATTAGAAGAAGAGGGATAAAGAAAGGGAATTCTGCTGATCCCAATGGGAATTGGGAGAAAATGGGGAAAATAAGATGGAATTCTGCTTGAATCTACAGAAAAATGAAGGTTTTTCATGCCTTTATTTGATATGAAAAAACTTAACTATGATCACATTTTACAAAAGAAACATGGAACCAGTTTAAACTTTGAAATAGGCGAGGAGATTTTTGTTTGTAGGGTGACAAGAATATCGTTGACATGGCACGGGCTTGTTGGATAAATTCTTCATCAATTAAATGCCTAATGGACCTATAGGCAGGAGAGTATGTGATTAGAAGGAGGTGACATGAGTGGTCTTCATAGTGCAATGGGTGTGGCAAGGATATAACAGTCAGTGGTGCAATTTTTCAATAGATGAAAACCATTTTTCATAGGGGGTCGTGAATGGTAAGAAGTATGGAGTGGGGGGCTGTGAAAAAATGTGTGCCCGACATGTAGTAGATGGGACAGTTTGGGACATTAACTTTCGGAGGATGAGGGGGGGCTAAAATCATTTTGGACTGTTGGATGAGATGGAAGGAGGGGAGATGAAGTGGAAAGTGATGGGAGGTTAAGCAATGATTGGATGTGAGTGGATGGTGGGGTTAGGTAAATGAATATCAAGCGGGGGTATATTTCAAGACTTATGATATTAGAATATGACATATGATATGTAAAAATATCTTTAATAAATTATTAATTCCCAAACCTTAGGACAAAACACCTTTGTCTTTTAAATTTTTCCTTTTTAGCTAGGAAATACATGAAGTCCATAGGATGAACTTTGGAATAAATTTCATGTTTCTCCATATTTATTTTTCTTCTCATTCCTACCTACCCATTTCACTAATCTAACATTTTTTCATTCTTTTGCAGGGTGAATTTAGGCTTGCAAACCCAAATCTCATTTGTTTCTACCTAGCTGCTGATATGCCAAGTTTAAATTGTTTGGAAAATCCTTATTTTCTAATCTATCAACAAAAATTTAAAATTGTTCTATCAAGCTTAGACTATATGATTGAACAAACTAATCTAATCAGTAGTGGCATTTTTATTTGCATCACTTTTAGTATTATTCTTTCTTGGGTTTTTCTTTCTTTTTTTTCATTTTTCTTTCTCAATATACCCTCTTTTATTTTCTTTTTTCATAATTTTTTTTGGTAAATAATTTGAATATTGAAATCCATACACAATATGAAATTTAAACTTATGAAATACTCAATAACCTTGAGATCCTATAATTTATAGGACCCTAAGAGGGTCCACTTTGGGTTAAGCCCGACTTAACCAATTCCAGATGTGCTTAGGCCGACGCATTCCATTATACATTAATAAATAAAATAATTCAAAAATTAACTTCCTCTTAACTGAATTGGGTAATATTTAGGTCGATTTTGGTCCTCTCGAATGAGCATTAGTCATTTACGAATACCTCTCATGGAAATGGTCATAGATGAATGACTAAATTAACATAGTTGAATCCCAAAAAATGATATCTAATATAATGCACTGCGAAAACCCCTCGTACTTAAATACAAAGAGTAAACGGATCTCTACTTGAATGGTTCACGAGGAAAAATACTTGATAAGGTTTTGAAATGGGGTAGCAATCTAAGTGGGCTTGATTGTGGGGAAAACTCCGCAGTTAAGCGTGCTTGAGCCAGAGGAGTTCTGGGATGGGTGACCTCTCGGGAAGTCCTGGTTACCGGGTGCAAGCCCCAGAAGTGAAGATTGACGCTATGTGATTCATTCACTAGTTTTAATCCCACTTCTTCACCCTTGTGAGCATCACCCAATGAAATGAGTGCTAAGTGGACTATTCAAAAATCATGAGACATTATTCAGTTACGACTACCTATCATGGAAATGGTCATAGATGAATGACTAACTTAACACAGTTGAATCCCAAAAAATTATATCTAATATAATGCACTACGAAAACCCCTCATACTTAAATACAAATGTTAAAGGGAGCTCTACTTGAATGGTTCATGAGGCACAATACTTTTTAAGGTTTTGCAAATGGGGTAGCAAGCTGAGTGGGCTTGATAGTGGGGAAAACTCCACAGTTAAGGGTGCTTGAGCCAGAGGAGTTTTGGGATGGGTGACCTCCTGGGAAGTCCTGGTTACTAGGTGCAAGCCTCTGAAGTGATGATTGACACTATGTGATTCATTCACTAGTTTCAATCCCACTTCTTCACCCCTATGAGCATCACCCGATGCAATGAGTGCTAAGTGGACTATTACAAAATCATGAGAAATTAGTCATTTATGACTACCTCTCATGGAAATGGTCATAGATGAATGAATAAATTAATGCAGTTGAATCCCAAAAAATTATATCTAATATAATGCATTGAAAAAGAACCTCATACTTAAATACAAAGAGTAAAGGGAGTTCTAGTTGAATGGTTCATGAGGCACAATACATTCTAAGGTTTTGCAAATGGGGTAGCAAGCTAAGTGGGCTTGATTCTGGGGAAAAATCCACAGCTAAGTCTGCTTAAGCTAGAGGAGTTCTGGGATGGGTGACCTCCTGGGAAGTCTTGGTTACTGGGTGCAAGCCCCATAAGTGATGAATGACACTATGTAATTCATTCACTAGTTTCAATCACACTTCTTCACCCCTGTGAGCACCACTCGATGTAGTGAGTGCTAAGTGGACTATTCAAAAATCATGAGAAATTAGTTAGTTATGACTACCTCTCATGGAAATGGTCATAGATAAATGAATAAATTAATGCATTTGAATCCCAAAAAATGATATCTAATATAATGCACTATGTAAACCCCTCATACTTAAATACAAAGAATAAAGGGAGCTCTAATTGAATGGTTCATGAGGCACAATACTTGCTAAGGTTTTAAAAATGGGATATTAAGCTAAGTCGGCTTGATTGTGGGTAAAAATCCATAGTTAAGCATGCTTGAGCCAGAGGAGTTCTGAGATGGGTGACCTCCCAGGAAGTCCTGGTTACTGGGTGCAAGCCCCAGAAGTGATGATTGATGCTATGTGATTCATTCACTAGTTTCAGCCCCACTTCTTCACCCCTGTGAGCATCACCCGATGCAATGGGTGCTAACTGGACTATTAAAAAATAATGAGAAATTATTCAGTTACGACTACCTCTCATGGAAATGGTCATAGATGAACGACTAACTTAACGCATTTGAATCCCAAAAAATTATATCTAATATAATGCACTACAAAAACCCCTCATACTTAAATAAAAAGAGTAAAGGGAGCTCTAATTGAATGGTTCATGAGGCACAATAATTGCTAAGGTTTTGCAAATGGGGTAGCAAGCTAAGTGGGCTTGATTGTGGGGAAAACTCCACAGTTAAGTGTGCTTGCGCTAGAGGGGTTCTGGGATGGGTGACCTCCCGAGAAGTCCTGGTTACTGGGTGTAAGCCACATAAGTGATGATTGACGCTATGTGATTCATTCACAAGTTTCAATCCCACTTCTTCACCCCTGTGAGCATCACCATATGCAATGAGTGCTAAGTGGACTATTCAAAAATCATGAGAAATTAGTTAGTTACAACTACCTCTAATGGAAATGGTCATAGATGAATGACTATATTAACACATTTGAATCCCAAAAAAATATATCTAATATAATGCACTGAAAAAGCCCCTCATACTTATTATATTCATCATATGAGCTGTCCTAAGTGGAATTTTACTACATTTGCATAATTTTAATACACTAATTTAGCCTCCTATATCTTCGACCCCTTTTTAGCAACTTCGACTACGAAGTAACATCTAACAGCAGATGGCTTCCGACATTAGAAAAAATTGAAATACTTTGATCTCCCAATCTAGGGTATGAAATAGAGAGAGAGAGGCACCAAAATTTCATTTTTATTCTTATCCTTAGGCTTCCCAAAACTCATACTTCTTTTGACTTCCCAACAACAAAATTTGAACTTTTCCTAGCTACAAGAGATATCAAACTTGTCATGAGAGTGTGTGCTCCAAATGAATTTGATTTTCTTGTATTTATAGGCTCCATGTGAGGTCGAATAGGTGTCTCTTAGGCTGACTTGGTGTGGAGGTCACATAATTCATATTTTATTCAATATTAAACCTTTTTACATGATTCAAAATCCCAAGAAGGGTCTCTTTAAATTTAGAATGACTCTATTAACTCATAATAAATCCTAGAATTCCTTAATGGGGACTTTGACCTAAAACAAGGTGACCCAAGCACGAAACCCATGGTTTAATAAGTCATAATAATAATTATACTCATTTTATTTATTATTTTGAAAATTAAATTACAATATGACTTCAATACATTAAATGAAGACCGAACCTAGTTACATTTTCCAATACTCCCTCTTAACTAGGGATACATTCATCATATACAAGTACAATGGAATTTCTCACACTATATTAACAATGAAGAACTTTTAGGCACTGAAATTATATGGACTATATTCATGACCAGGGCAATATATCCATTTGTCTCTCAACAATTTAGGAACCACAATGGCACAAATAAATGCTTGACCATGGAAATATATCCAGGTGGGACTAATATGGACTCAATATTTCAACCCATTTAGGTACCATCAGGATTAATTTCTAACCAACCCAAGGATCAAAATGTGTATCCAAAATCATATATCTTTAATAAACACAACCTTTCCAACTGTGGGACCTAGACATCAACACAAAGTGCTGACCAGCTGTCCTCCCAGGAAATTTTTCGCTCACAAAGCCTCAAAACTCCTTCATCTAGTAGATCAAGTATCCCAATGAAACTAATTGGTAACCATCATGCTATCAAAACATTTGAGAGATTCACCTGTACAAATAAAACCCCAATTAATAATATACTTTCATATGTACATAATCAAATAAAAACCTCCAGGGTCTTCCAAACAACTAGATGTTGCTTCTCAACTTTTCATAGTATGATTATCAACTTAATCTTTGATAGAAGATTCATTCGTCATAAACTTTCCTTCTCCTACTTCTCATGCAACAACATATCGTGTGAAATTCATTCTTTAATCAAAACCAAGATATGCCCTCCATCTCAACTACAAACCATCTCTTTATCCAGAATCCATATTAACCTTAAGGATTTCTCTTATGTTCAGGCTTCCTTAGGATTATAAACTTCTTATTTTCGTCATCGGAGAATATTTCATGGCTTCCAACCATTTCTTCATAGTTATTATCATCCTCATCACGCTTATCACATCAACGACCATCTTCACCATAATTAATATTGTGTACTTGCACAACTAAGGTAGCAAGTACAACCAAATATATAGAAGCATGAAGTTATCCATATCATAATCATGGAATAATTTCAACTTTATACATATTATATACACAAACTTAATTACAAGAAAGGGACATACACTCTTCAATATTTTTCTAGGGACTTTGTCATCAACCCTAGACTACTTCATAACAACTTTCATTCTATATAAGGTTTCAATGTTTATTTAAAAGGTGTAAAAAAACCTACTACAACATATAGAAAACCTTAGAAATAATTAAATATAGATCTACAAGATATCTAACAACTTTCTAAATTCATATGTTAGATTTTCCACTCGAGATTTACATAAATCCTAGATTTCATGTAAGAGAGTCAATCAAAGTCAATCATAGCTTAGTCATTGATATGAATAGCTTCCACTAGAGTTAGTTTCAAACCCTAGAATTTAAATCAACCATAAAACCCAATCAAAACTTAGATTTCATCAATCTTACACAAATCTCAAATCATCATATTGCCACCATTCATTTGATATTTTCTCTTCTACTAAGGTTTGACTTCAAAACCCTATAATTTGATTCTCATGACCTCAACAATCATTATATAAGTAGAATTTAGATTGTTAAATCACACATACAAGAGAATTTGACTACTACGAGGGTTTAGCTACAAAACCCTATATTTCCAAATATCATCATCCTAGTATCTCATACAAGGAATTATATTAAATCCTAATACTTATGACCATCAATATCTAGGTGAGCACATGTATCTAGGAATTCATTATCATGCAAATTCATATAATATGTCCGAAAACATCAATACATTATGCATATACAAATCTATACTAGGCTAGGGTTTTGATAATAAAGGACATATCTTCATATACGTAGGATTTCATCATCAAGAAAAGGAATTTCATATCATAGACAAACCCGACTTGACAACATATCAATAAAAAATTTGATTAGACAATGGTTTTATTATAAAAACACACACATACCAAGGAAATCATTTGTAAGAAATTAGAAGGGTTTTGCCTACACATTCCCACAAACCATAATGAGTTAGGGTTTCAATGTAGAAACATAGCAATCCAAAATTATTAAATGTTCAAAGGTTCATGATTTTAGACCTTGTCATTCAACCTTAACAGGTTAGGTTTTCCTAGTCATACCAAAATCCCTAATATGACATCATTAATAAAACTTCAAATAGAGTTTCAAAATATCCCTAAGCATTTTAGGGTTTCATAAATTCACATTAGCATATCCTTTTGTTAGGGTTTTCCAAAACCTGTATAATATTCTACAAAATCAGATATGAGTGGGGTGGTTATATTTATCAAGTGATGAATCACCCAAAATAAGAATCAATATGGTTCACTATAGCTAGACACAACAATGTTAGTAATAGATTGTAAAATGAATGAGAATTTATCATAAAGAAGTCAACGTATTAAAGCATAGCTTTGTTTCTTGACAAACCTTGTCTTCAGAGGTCCTCCTTCATACTTCTCGAGAATATAAAAAATGTTTTCCTTGTCAAGATCATAGAGGGAGAAAGGTGATTAGTATTAATATAATAAAAAATTAAATAAGTACATGAAACCAAAAAATAAAATGAAATGAGATACTTATCTTTCAGAGTTTTTGAGGGCTCCCTTGAGAGCCTGAGGAATACCTATAAACCTATAAAAAAAATAAAATTTCTTTTCCAAAAATATGTTAAAGACCTATAAATTCTAGAAAATAAAAAATGAAAAATAATATATCTAAAGCTACAAGAAAATGACTTAGTAGTGTAAGTCCCTAATGCCAAATTCTTTGGGCATGTCTTTGTTTGGGTCTCGTTCTAAAATAATGTTGGATTGATCTCTTTCTCTCTTCTTGTTTCTCGGATTTTCGGGACAATCACTCCTGTAGTGACACTTCTTATGGCATTGATATCATTCTACCTTGGAAATATCAAATTTATTCCTTGCTCCTTTCGATTTATTTCCTTTATTTTTACCAATGCAGACATTATATAATCCTTCAGGATTGTAAGCTAATGATATACTTAATTCTTCCTGACTGCATGCAGTCCATGGTTCTTCAAAGGTGGGAGTGTAGGAATTTATAGGGTAAGTCTCGTAGATCAAGAACCAAAGGTCACCACTCACAAACAGATCACAAATCAGTACATCAGTATAATCACGTTGTTAAAACCCTCAAAGAGGGAAACAATCCATAGCCTGAGCCAACATGACCACTTCAGGAAATTTATTAATATAAAAATAAAATTTACATATGTTTCTCTCATAAACGGTTACCGAAAAAATGACCCTCCATGCTCTTTAAATAGAGATGATGGACCAATCGAGTGTTAAGCCACGGATCAAGTGTCGTTAATACTGAGGTGAGAGATAACCATCGTATCACTACAAATCATGACCGTCAGATTATAAGTTACAAATGTACATGGTAAAGAACCACAATTTACCTAACTTTACACTAGACTAAGTTATTCTTAACTATTTCCTATGTTTCAGAATATCCTAACATCCCCCCTTAAGAACAAATTGGGATAGGATTGAAGGATTTACAAAGGTGACACAAAACGAGCCTATTTCCTATGTGCCGAAATATCCTAACATCCCCCCTTAAGAACAAATTGGGATAGGATTGAAGGATTTACAAGGGTGACACAATAGGATAAGGAAGGAGGCATTAGAGCCTATCCCCCCTTAATGACAACTTTCCTAAACTCCAAGCATGGATCAAATTTTGGTAAACTTCACTTCTGTGAGAGCCTTTTTAAAGATATCGGCTACTTGATCATTGGTTAGACAGTATTTCACTTCAAGAACACAATCATGAATGAGCTTTCTGATGAAGTGTATATGGAGTTCAATGTGTTTCTTACGCTGATGCTGAAATAGATCTTTACATAGTTGAATGGCACTCTAATTATCACACCAAAATGTGGTTGGATGCTGCTGATGAAAACCAAATTCAAACAGGATCTAACAAAGCCACATGGCTTCCTTGCTGGCTTCAACTGCACCACGATACTCTGCTTTTACTGAAGAAAGAGAGATGGCTACCAAAAAAATACCACTTTAGTTGTTCATAACAAAAAACTGTAACAACAAATATGGCTGCCAATATCTTCAAATCTACAACTAGGTGACCAAGATAAATGCTACAAAAATCTAGATCTATTCATTAAAAGACATTAATCAGTAAATAAAAATGAGTTTTACTCCATGCATCCAATAGACAAGACAAGAATATGTTGAATGAATTTTGTATTAGTGGCACCTGGGAGGAAAACATAGAAGGATGTTACCAGTTCTCCTCAATGGGATGGGTTCTTGTAAGTCCTCAGCACTTCAGATCTAAAATTCCTCTCTCTTGATGGTGTAGAAAACCTAGACAAAAATGGTAGCAAAATATGACTATGATGGTGGGTCAATAGTCAGAACAAAAGTATAGATCCAGAGTGATCTTTAGGCAACAAAAGGTGATAAATGAATGGAAAAACCCTTCTATTTATAACAAAATATTGAGTTAGTCTAGATATTGGTGCATAATTAAAATATTATTAACCAAATCAAGATCCAACTTTTATGGAATATTTTATTATATTTTTTTGAGGGAAAAAGAATTTGACTTGGGTCAAATCCATTTATTTGTAAATAATATATAAATAAATGATTTTTTATTTATTTTAAGGATGTGGTTGAGCAATAATTAAATAAATAATGATTTATTTAACTACTTATGAGTGATTTAGTCAAATTTAACAAGGAATACTATTTAAATAAGGTTTAAATAATTATTCCTAGAAAATAATAAGATAAATAATGATTTATCTAATTAATTTTCGTGTTTTGGGTTAAATATGACTAGGAATATTAATTAAATTGTTGTTTAACTAACTATTCCATGAGTAAAATCAAACAAATGTAGATTTATTTAATATTTCCTCATGGGGTTTCTTGTTTAGACCATAAACAACTTAATAAAGGTGGTTCACTAAGTTATTTTTCATAGTGAAAGAAATTTTACTTAAGGTAAAATTGGTCTTACATGGTGTAGTTAGGTCCATCTAATAGTAACAAGTTAGATAACCAAAAAACTGAGTAACAGTTTTTCCCCCAGTGTGCGAGTGTTAGGAGCTAATCGTATGACTGAAGTACGTTGTAAGAACTCAATCACTAGACATGTAAGGGGAAGTCAAAGAGAGAGAAATATAAGGTAGACCGAAGTGCTAAAGGACTAGACCCTAAGGAGGTGAGACTTACATGTGTGACAAGTCTGTTTTATGAGTGATTACCTATGGTATAAGTGGTGGGGGAGGCATACTTATGCCCGCCGAGACAAAGTACAAAGAATAATGCGTCTAGTAAAAAAGGGACTGAAAAATATGGTACATGCTAGCCTAAAAATGAGCCAGGTAAAAACATGATAATGAATCCCACGTACATATTGTGCCTGGGATAACAACTAGGACTGATAGAATAATATCTGAGTACATGAGATACAAATACAACCCAAATTTCCCTATAAAAAGGAAAACACTCTAAAAATCTGACTGATACATGCAAACAAAAACGTGTTTAGGCCGACATCATCAAATATATGGAGCTGCATCAAAGGCTGTAATGAAGAGGTCATCTGGGCATGTGGGGGGCTACCTATAGGGCTACCCCCCCGTGAGGGCTAAAACATCTCACACACACCTGGGAATCACCGGAATCAGCTGCTGCATCACTGAACCATCAAGTATATGGATCTCAATCATGCTGAAAGGATCTGGAGCTGAGAAACAATCAATTCAAAGGGCTGTAAGGAGTCGCTTTTCCTAACCTGAGGCACCGAAAAAGAGTGGAAGCTGGAACCAAGGTACACCACCCTCTAGACCTGTCTTCTGGAATGAATGATATGATGTCTACAAAAGGAGGTCTACCATAGTTGAGGCAATAAGGGATCCTCAACTAAGGCACGAGAGAAAATATTAGAGAAAATGATGGATTGACACCAGGGATGATGATGAAAATGGGGGGTACTGAGTAGCGGATGGACGACTTCTCTTGTTAGAGCATAAAGGGCATGGATGACCTGGCAGTGACTGACAAAATATCATGAGTGATAGGGGCAGTAGGATTAAAGGCCATAATGTATGACACGAGAGAGGGACCAAGAAATGAAGGATGGAGGACTATAGTGGGATACAAAGGGACTCAGGATAGACTCCATAAATGTAATGATGACTTAACTCGTATGCTCTAAACAAGGGTGACTCGATGATGCTTCCAAACTGAAAAGGTCCAGTCGGGACCATAAATACATGAGTACAAGATGGTTACTCATTAAAAAAATCAACACGAGCATGGAAAATTATGGAGGCAAAGTGGTGCCCCAAGTACAAGTGTTGTAAGTGAAGAAATTCAATTTTGAGGAGTGGTGAAGTGACCCTTCTTGGACAAAATGTGTCTTGGTGAAGTATCAAATCAAGAAAAGCTAATAGATACCCATTTGAGGGCTCAGTGAGAGCTTTCCAACGGTACATACTGTTTGGCCGCAACAGGCAAAAGAAAAATCAGGGGTTTCTCTTTTAATAAGGCATGTTCCCTCCAAATTCACTCATTTGCAAGTGGAGATATGGTGAATGTAGAGAGGAGAGAAGGCCCTAAATCTTGTGGTGATCGTAGTAGACAAACTGACCGTTAGAATCAAGATCCGTCAATTGCAGGTAAGAGGCCTAAACCTACTCTTTCATTTAAGGGAATCAAAATTTCAGTCTAGGCACCCAGAGCTCAAGAACAAGCCAGGTCGCACTTTTTGGGGTGTGTTCTGCGACCTTGGTAGTAGGTACTAGGCAGAAAACTATGACTTGTCCTAGGAAATGACCTGAAAAGTGCGACTTGTCAAAGAAAGGGTGCTTCAATGCTGTTTTTGGCTGAGAGCTGGGATTTTTATGGTTGAGGGACATAGGTTCTCCCAAGCATGTTATGGTCATGCCAAAATGTATTTAGAAAACGGGAATCTAAACACATTTAAATGATGTGGTGTGCCATTTGTTTTCGTTATGGTTATGCAGTTCAAGAAAGGGAATGGAGGATTACCAATCTCTTTTGGTACTGCATATATGAAGCAAATGGACTTAAGTTTTTGGGTTGGCATAAATGGTGTCATTATCCCAAAGAGGGGATTTGGTGATAATGAACTAGTGCTCTCCTAGAAAACCCATAGGTTGATCAACAACAATGCCTAGGGGACTGGGTTATTGATGTAAGATGAAGGAATGATGACGAGTATCATCCCTAGAGTGTTCTGAAGTGATATGGTACTCTAGAGCTTCTTCTAAATGGGGAAAAATAATGGTACTAGAGTCGACATGACCAGATACACTAGGAGAGTTGTGGATAATTGCTTCTCTTAGACTCTCAAATATGTGTGCCCCCTTACCCAAACATTGGGTGTCAATGTAATGGCCATAAGGTGCATGTCATTCGAATGCATGGGTTCGATGTAAGGGGGGATAGATAAAGTCAGGGGTGGTGACTACTTCCATAATGTCATCATCGTAATAGAAGATGGGGTGACTGGTGGAAGAAAGACCACCTGACGTAGCAAAGCTACCTGACTCATCATCATGAGAAGAGAGGTTCACATGCACATTTTCATGGGGGGTGATGAAGAAAAAGTAGATAAGGGATCCACTGACGTTGAGCCCAGGGTGATCGCTGAAGGGAGGTCGAGCGAAATAGAAGGGGAAGTCTCGGAGGGAGCTTCAATTGTGGATCTCATGAATGATGACAGGTAGTGGACAGTGGCCGAAGACTCTGTCATTTTGACATCTAGAGGGGGAATTTCTATGGGAGTCGATGTGTCCTCTGGTTCTTCTGAAGCAAAACGCACAAGTAAGGGAGCGGTGGACTCATTACGCTTGGCCTTGAATTGGTGAACTGCCACTAGAGAGGTGCGGAAGTCCTTGATGTGGGGAAAAAGGGGGGTATAATGGCCATGTAAATCACACAAAGCATAGGGGTGGTTGGTGTGAATAGTCTTGGGGTTCTTGGCTGCAGTCGAGGAAGGAACAAAGGTTTCTATGACCATAGACTTAGGGAACGCGACATTAACCATGGGCTTGAGATGAGGCAAATTTGGACAAATGTGGGTGGCATGATTGACAACATCACACAAAGCACATTGGATGGTATGCTTTGGAGGCCAAGGAGGGGAAGGTTTTGTTGGGGCAGCCTTGTCTTTTCATGCCCTCTTGCGGGCTTTTCCCTTCTTACCCTAAGTGGTGACAACAGGAGCTAGTTCCTATTGAGGTGGCTGAGGCACTGTAGTAGTGGGAGAAGTCATAGGGACTGGTTGGATTGGGTTCAAAGCAAGATAAGGTTTGGGATCAAGATACCATATGGGAATCCCAAGGGTCAAGTTAGGAAGAGAGAGGGTATCCATGATAGGTACCATGTATACTCCTAGAGGGGGAGCTAGGAATGGTATCTGACCGGAGGGGTAATGGCTAGGTGGGACGGCTCCATGATGTTTAAGGCCTGGAGGAACCATTCTAGGAGGGTAAAGAGGCTCATGGATACCAGTTGTAGGTGAAGGCCCAAGAGGAGGAGGTCCAGAAGGCTCAATCGAAGGGCTAGGAGTAGGCTGCAGAGGGCGAGGAGGTTGTTGAATAGCTAAAGTGGGACACTCGAGGCCAACCTGAGACAATTTAATCATGCAAACATTCGATGAGCTGGGATCAGAGACATGAGGAGGAATACCATGGAATGTACCAAGCAATGAGGAACATTTTTAGACTTCAAATGAGACATTGATCAAAGGATCGACGGTTTTCTTATTAGCCATCGAAGAGATGATGGACTCAGGGGAGGTCTGAGACTTTGGTTCGTAATATGTCAACTGGTCAATAGACTATCTTTCCATTATGAGGGAAGGACATCTTGCAGTGAACCACAGATGGGATAGCAGACATCATATAGGTGTATCTATGACCCAATAGAATGTTGTAATCTAAGGGGGCATCTATGACTTCTATGTCGATGCAAACAGTCTTGCCCGCAAGAGTAATAGGAAAATTGCGGAATAGGCCAATGGGTTGGGAAGCATGGCCATCCCACGCTCGAAGAGTGATCGTGGAGGGAGCCAACTCAGGTGATCTGAGTTGCTTCCAAACCGAAGCTGACATCACACAGGTGGATGACCCCTCATCAATGATGCACTGGGAAATGTTGGCGTTCCGGATCTTGACAGGGATTTGGAAGGCAATGAAAACAGGGAGAGGAGGATGTTCTGACCAGTCAACATCAAATACAATAAATTGATAATCGGAAGGATCTACAATGCCCATGGAAGATAGTAGATCTTTTCGTTGTGAAGGAAACAACTAAAGGAGTTCCAGCATTGAAACGGTAGTAGGAGTTTGTGCCAAATCATCTACTATGGTATATGAATTGCAAGCTTTGCCAGGAGCATCATTTTGGTGTAGTGGTCCCTTAGGGATCTTTGTATGAACCTCCAACTTAGGCTGAGAGATCTGCAAGGGACCATTAGGTATCGAAAGAGGCTCTGTAGAGATCGAAGGAGGTGGCTCGGGGACAGACGTAGCAGGAGGCTTGTTGTATGGACAGGACTGAGTCTGAATATTGATGTCTACGGTTATAGGTTGGTCAGAATTCATCATGAGAATCTGGTAATCGGAGGTACCAGATGGAAGAGGTTGAGTGGCCACCTGACCTTTAGGTGTTTGGGTAGCCACAAATCCTTGCTGAGGGAAAGGATTAGTAAATGCAGCCAGCTGACTAGGCATAGCACTGGGAGGGACAGAAGGGGAGGATTTCTATCCTCGTAATGTTTTTTGAGACTCCCACATCTACTTCATCTATGGTAAAAGAGGACAATAATGCATGTAATGACCATAAATACCACAACAAGAACAAGGCTTGTTCGTCCGAATAGGCGTATCCTGCTTGGGCTGAGTGCCCTATTGCTGGTTAGCAGTGTTAGGAGCATTATTTTAAGGATTAGGTCTAGGATTACTGGGAGAAGATTGATTTTGAGTGCCTTTCCTCTTGTTTTTGGAAGGAGGAGGATTAGTAGAACTCTGATGTGCATATACCTACCCCTGAGGGGGCAGTGGCTACTGTTATGGGGGTTGAGAAGGCAAGGGAGGAGGAGGTGCTAATGTTGGAGGAGCTGGAGCACCAGGCTGTGGATATGGATAATAAAGAGGTTGGGCAAAAGGAAGAGGCATTTCGTATCCTAGATACATGCTACCACGAGGGGGAAAAGTGTAGGAGGTGTTGCCCCCCCCCCTAAAGAAAACCATAGCCCATGGGAGGCTGAGCGTATGGATGGGAGAGAGCTCCAACAATACCGTCAGTGGCATGAGATGCCCCTGCTGTGTTGGCACCACCGGGTCTAGGAAGATCAGGTAGAATGGTATAAACATAACCCGACTGAGCGTAGATCGAGTCATATTTTAATGCAATTTGGAGAGCGACTTCTTCGGTTTGAGGGAAATGTGATCCAACATCTTTGTCGATAGCAGGAAAGAGAGATCTAAGGAACCAGTCCATGTAGACATGGTCTTTGAAGGTAGGGGCTCAACATAGGCTCTTTCTTCCTCGCCATTCGTGGACATGATCGGATAGGTGAGTCACAAACGATTGACGGACAGAAGTCAAAAGTTCGGTACCAGTGTCATAACGAAGAGGCAGCTATAAATAAGACAAAAAAGCTGGAGCAAGAGTCGCAAAGGTGGTATGAGAGGATGAGGCCTGATCAACATACCACTTAGAAGCTTCACCTATAAGCATACGTTGGAACAAATGAAGATGGACAGAGTCATCGGTAATGGAGTTAGATGAACACCACATGTGGAAAGATCGAACATGATTTGTAGGATCTTCTCCAGCAAGGCCTTCAAACATGGGAATGTCTGAAGGGAGATTGGTCGGAATAGCAGGCCAATAAGCATCATGGTGTATAGGGTCATTGATCAAATGGTTAAAATCAGGAAGACTGAGACCTGCCATATAGGGGAGCAAGGGAGCAATAGGAGTAGTTCCTGTTGCGGTCCCACTATTAGTATTCCCAACATTAGGGCTGGGGCTACCACTAGCGTTAGGTCCTGAACTAGACATGTTGAAGGTGATAGGAGGAGAACCAGGGGAAGAACTAGAAGGAGAACCCAATGAACCAGAAGAGGAATTGTAGTGCATCCTCCTATGTGGAGGTGTAAGTCTTCCTATCGGAAACTAAGGATGAAGGCCAATAAGTCTCCAGGATAAATGCCTTGGTGGTGTAATGATGACGACACAAACATGGAACAAGGGGAAGAGATACCAACAAGGGCAGAGAGGTGCAGGATCAACTGATTACAACGTCGAAACAGAGGCAGAGAGGTGCAGGATCAATTGATTTCAATGTTAAAGTCTTTGCTTGGAGATGTTAACCAAGCTCTTCTTCACTCAGGTGTGTGTGTAAAGTGTGTAAATTTTAATTATTAAACCCAGACATTTGTAGAGAAAAAGAAAAAAGTGTGTTGTATAACTGTAAATAAACCTGTAGATAACAGTATATGAAACTGAAATAACGGATAATAAACAACTAATAATACAATAATCTAAACCCAATGCGGCAGACCTCTCAACAAGTAGTCTGTAGGTAGGCAAAAAACTATTCAAAACACACCAAAATAGCCAATATATATAAGGTCGGGAGGGACAGAGATCTAAAGGTCATATCTGCTGGAAATAGGTGCATATAAACAACAAAAAATCAGAGGAAAAATTGTTGTAAATGAGGTGGCGAAAGGCTATCTCCTAGAGGGAAATAGAGTGAGCCCTAGAGGAAAACCCGAACAAAAAAAGGGAGGTGCTTTGGATGGATAAATAGCCAAACTGAAGTTGATCTGAAGGTGAGGTATCAGATCTGAAAAATGATTGAACGCTCTGACGATTTCAGACAACCTGTAGCAGCTAAAACTCTTCCATAAAGTGTGGAGGGTACTGAAGCCCTAGGGGGCTAGGTTCCCACTTTTTTGAGAAAAATAGAACAAGTACAGGTCCAAAACGTGCATATACGGAGGTTAGACAACCCTAAACAGAGGTCCAGAAAAACCCAGAAAACATTCTGAAAAATTCCCGCAAAAAAGTGAGGTCACAGTTTCTAACCTATTTCTTGCCGAGGTTGCATATTTTGGGCAGCTTTTCGTGTCCTGAAGCTTTAGGTCATAGGTTTAGGGCCAAAAAGTGTGACCTGCACTTCTGGCACTCTCAGGTGTAGGTTTCAGCAGAATGTGTCATCTCAACTGCGGCTGATGTCTGTCACCTGTGCAATAAGTCCGAAAACACACGAAAGTTAGAATTTTTAATGTTTTAGGGTTTTATAGGTTAAAAACAACATCAAGAAAAGAAAAACAAGAAGTTGAAGAGAAATCCTAGGGTTTAAAGAATTTGGATATGCGGGGATCTGAAAAATGACAGCAGTCGTAATCGTAAAATCATGTGGAGTCACCAGTTGTTAGTATGAATCCTAATTGCAAGTGTACGAAAAAAGACCACTTCAGCTGTGCATAAAAAACAACGCTAACAACAAAGATGATTGCCAATATCTTCAGATCTGAAATTAGGTGACCAAGATAAATGCTACAAAAATCTAGATCTATGCATTAAAATACATTAAGCAGTAAATAAAAATGAGATTTACTCCATGCATCCAATAGACAAGACAAGAATATGTTGAATGAATTTTGTATTAGTGGCACCTGGGAGGAAAACATAGAAGGATGTTACCAGTTCTCCTCAATGGGATGGGTTCTTGTAAGTCCTCAGCACTTCAGATCTAAAATTCCTCTCTCTTGATGGTGTAGAAAAACAAGACTAAAATGGAACTCAAAAGGAGCTCAAGAGCAAAAAGATAGAAAAATATGACAATGATGGTGGATCAAAGTCAGACCAAAAGTATAGATCTAGAGTGATCTTTTGGCAACAAAAGGTGATGAATGAATGGAAAAACCCTTCTATTTATAACAAAATATTGAGTTAGTCTAGATATTGGTGCATAATTAAAATATTATTAACCAAATCAAGATCCAACTTTTATGGAATATTTTATTATAATTTTTTGAGGGAAAAAGAATTTGACTTGGGTCAAATCCCTTTATTTGTAAATAATAAATAAACAAATGATTTATTTATTATTTTAAGGATGTGGTTGAGTAATAGTTAGATAAATAATGATTTATTTAACTATTTATGTGTGATTTAGTCAAATTTAAAAAGGAATATTATTTAAATAAGGTTTAAATAATTATTCCTAGAAAATAATAAGATAAATAATAATTTATCTAATTAATTTTCCTATTTTGGGTTAAATATGACCAGGAATATTAATTAAACTATTGTTTAACTAACTATTCCTTGAGGAAAATCAAACAAATGTAGATTTATTTAATATTTCCTCGTGGGGTTTCCTGTTTAGACCATAAGAAACTTAATAAAGCTGGTTTACTAAGTTATTTTTCATAGTGAAAGCAATTTTACTTAGATTAAAATTGGTCTTACATGGTGTACTTAGGTCCATCTAATAGTAACAGGTTAGATGACCAAAAAATGGTGTAACAAGACCAACGACAAAGGAAAGGTCAGGACGGGTATGGGTTAGATACATAAGTTTACCAACAAGTTGACGATATAAGGTAGCATCAACTTCAGGGGTAGTACAAGTGAATGAAAGCTTGACTCTAGACTAAAAGGGAGAAGGGGATGGCATACAGTCTTCCATGTTAAAGTGGTGTAGAAGATCACATGCATACTTGGACTAAGAGAGGGTAATGCCTTCATTGGATTGCAAGACTTGAAAACGAAGGAAATAATGCAAGTGTCCTAATTCTGTCATTTCAAACGTATGTTTGAAGCTAGACTTCACATGGTTTATATGGTTTGGATCACTACCAATAAGGAGAAGATCATCAACATAAAGAAAAAGGATGGTGAAGGACATACCCACTTTCTTGGTGTAGACAGTGTTGTCAGAATGACACCTAGAAAATCCATTACCTAATAGAAATCTATCCATTTTGGCATACCAAGCATGAGGAGCTTGTTTGGGACCATAGAGAGACCTCCTAAGATGACAAACAAGGCTAGGGTATTTTTGGATAAAGCCAGGGGGTTGTTCCATTTCGATTTCTTCATGCAAATCTCCATGTAAGAAGATGCAATTAACATCCATCTGATGGACTTCCCATTTAAAGGAGGCAGCAAGGGAAAGAGCAAGGTGGATAGAATTTATTTTGGCAACAGAGGAGAAGGTTTTAGTACAGTCAATGCCTTCAACTTGTGAAAATCCTTTAGCTACAAGATGAGATTTATGTCTATCCACTTTTCCATCTGGTCCAAATTTTGTTTTGTAAACCCATCTGCATCTGACAAGTTTTCTTCCTTTTGGAAGAGGAACACGATCCCAAGTATCATTCGCCAATAAGGAGCAATATTCTTCATTCATAGCTGCATCCAAATCTAGATGACCAGACGCTTCTTCAAATGCTTTTGGATCAGGATTTTCTGGAACTTGAGCCAATGAGGAAGAGGCTCTTTCAAACTGAGAATGACTACGTCGTCGATCGGCAGGGTCACCTACAAGAGAACTTGTTGCATCCCGAGTAGAGCGGACCCATCTTGGAAGCGGTGGAGTAAAAGGAAAAATTTCAAGTGATGGAGGAGGATTGTCATCCTCATTGTCATCATCTGAACTAGAAGGAATGCCATTAAAAATATAAGAGAGAGAGAGAAAGAAAGAGGTGGCACATATGCCAAATCAGGCTCGCAGGCCAAAGGTGGCACACTCACCGAACTAGACTCGTAGGCTAATATATTTTCATCAAATTTTACATCTCTTCTAATGATTATATTTTTGGATTTTGGTTGAAGAAGTCTATATCCTTTGACATCTTCAGAATATCCAAAAAAAATGCAATTTTTCACCCTTAGGTTCTAAGGCTTTATGTTTCGCATCTGGAATATGGGCCCAAGCATTACTTCCAAAAACATGAAAGTGACTTACATCTGGTTTGATTGAGCTCCAAGCTTCTTCTGGAGTTAGATTCTTTAAAACCTTAGTAGGAGTGTGATTGACTATGTAATTTTCACAGTTAATGGCTTCTGCCCAAAAATTGAGACCAAGTCCTTTAGATTGAAGCATACAATTAGCCATTTCTTTTAAGGTGTGATTCTTCCTTCCAGACACACCATTTTGTTGTGGAGTATATGGAACAATATGTTGCAATTGAATGCCATGCTCAGTGAAGAAGTTGATAAATTTTTTGTTAACATATTCTCCTCCATTGTCTGATCTTAACTTAAGAATTTGATGTCCATATTGTTTCTCAACAAAGGCCTTAAAGGCCAAGAACATGTTAAAAACTTCACTCTTGAGTTTTAAGAAGTATACCCAAGGGCGTTTAGAAAAATCATCAATGAAATTTAAGATGTAATTGCAACGAGAGAAAGAAACAACAGGAAGTGGACCACATAAATCATTGTGCACAAGCTGCAAAGGGGCTGAAGCGTGCCAAGAGGCACGTTTTTCAAAACTATTCTGATGATGTTTTCCGAGTACACATCCGGAGCAAACACCACCTCGGCAAGATACCATAGGAAGACCCATCACCATGTTTTCCTTACATAGAGTTTGAAGAGAGCAATAGTTTAAGTGACCAAATTGCTCATACCAAAGTTTGCTCACTTCATCATTATGAGAAACAAAAATGGAGGGAAGACATGATGATCCAAAGTTGTCAAACTTATAGAACCTTGTGGAATGATCAGCAAGGCCAGTAGCTAAAGAAACACACTTTACCTAACTCTAAACTAGACTAATTTATTCTTAACTATTTACTATGTGTCAGAATATCCTAACAGGGAGCTCCATTCCAACTATTAATTCCTGCAACAAATACACCCCAAGTAGGTGGAAATCCTAATAGAGTAGTGATCACAAGTTCTTTATCTAGAAAAATTTAATCAATGGAAAAAATCTCATTCATGATTCTTGCTATCTTCACAAATAAGGGGGCCACTATGTCTTATTTAGTCATCTTTGTAGTCCTTAGATAATTTTTCAAATTAGCTACTTGAATAATGTTCTTAATAGTGAATAAATTTGACAAGGCTTCACACATTTCTTAAGCATGGTCAATGGTGGATATGAATGGGACAAGTTTTTCCTTTATTCCTTCTACTTTTAAAGTCATGGCCACCAATTATAGTTCCATGTATTTCAGTTTTTCACCATCACTGGAATCCTCTCTAGGCTTCTTTACTTTTCCTTTGACCAAGTCCAATACCTTATTATTTTCAAGGGTGAGGTCAATTATATTCTTCCAGGACATGTAGTTTGAGGCTCCTTCAACTTTTTTTTCCCTTGAATGTGTTAGACATCTTCCTAGAGTGTAGTAGATTCCTTTCCTGAGATGATCCTTCGAATGGTTCCTTGATTAAGTGTTGAAGATTGCCTTTTTATTATTTCACCAAAGCTCTGATACCATGTTAGAAAATCATAAAGGTATAAATATTTTATTATTTTTGATAATTAATTTGATGTTTCTTTTTATTACTATTCTTTATATTTTCTTCTTTTAGTTCATCAAGAAACTACCAAAGCAACAACACATAAAACACTAGACACTAGATGTAGGTACTATGCCAGGGAAAACCCCCCCTTGAGGGGAAAACCTAGTCAGGATAATTATTCCTTTCAATGGTATTATTTGAGACTCTTCACCCTATAAATATACTAGACCTTCCCTCCACACCAAGTTAGCCTTCGAAATATTCAATCCCTTTCCAGCAACTTCGACTAGGCAATAACATAAAACATTAGACACCAGATGTAGGCACTATGCCAAGGAAAAACCCCTCTCGAGAGGAAAACCCATTCAATATAGTTATCCCTTTCAATAGTATTATTTTAGACTAATCACCGTAGACATATACTATCCCTTCCTTCCACACCAAGTCAGTCTCCCAGATATTCAACCCCTTTCCAGCAACTTTGACTAGGCAGCAACATCCAACAACAGAAAACTTATGACAGCAAAAAAAATTGAAATAATTCGATCTCCCACTCTAGGAAATTAAATATATATAGAGAGAGAGGTGTTAGTGTCAAAATATGCATTCTGCCATCAGTGATCAATATCATTGCTTTCATTTTCATTTTAGGTGTCTCACTCCGAAATTTTTATATCATTCCATTAGGTAATGCTAAAAATTGTTTCACTGACGGTAGCCTTACTCAATAAAACTTCACTCTCTCTCAAAAAATCACATTTTCTTACTCACCTTCATGTCTTCTTGAGCATAATACCACCTATGAAAAGCTCATTCCACCATGTCTTGTCTCAGTTAAATTCAACCATGGAAGTCAGGTTATTCAAAATCTCATTAGGTCATCAGGGTTTTGTCTTTCAAGGTCCAAAAATGAATTATTCCATCCCAATAAAGTCAACAAAAAAATTAGAGTGACTCAATGACATTCTATTTCCATCTTGAGAAGATCATCAGTATGTAAATATTATACTTTTTAAGTTGTAGTTTTGATTTTATATGATTTTCATATCAAAATGCCATTTTGATCTGAAATCAAAGATGTAATTTATTTTTATTTCCTATGTAATTTTATGTTTTCTATATGTAATATTTTCACTCCCTAGCTGTCAACTCAAAGCACTCATGCCAAACTAAAGGAAATAATTGTCAAACTCCATCAACTTATCAACTTGCAAAACAAAAAGTCAAAAGTCAAAGAAGCATTAGTCTGAAAATTTGAAAGGAAAAGTGAAATATAAAGAAAGTGGTTTTTCAAAGCATAAATCAAATCCACTTAAGTATAAAATCGCTCAACACTTCAAGTAAAAGTTCATTTGTTTCATACAACCTCAAGAAAACCTCAACAAAGAAGAAATTTTCGGGCTTTAGAGTGAAATTGTGCAAAACAGGGTTAGAGGGCGTGCTTTTCCTTGTCGTTGCATGTTTGGCCTGGACGTTGTGCATTTGGCATAAATTACAGTGTATTTTTCAATGGTCACTATGTGTTTGGCCTGGTCATTGCGCGTTTACCAGGGACGCTTCGTGTTCACCCAGAAGTCTTCAAAAATTCTCTACAAGAGTTCAAAATCTCATAGATTCATTCAAAAACTTCAAAACAGTGATTCCTCATGCCTCCAGTGTGCCAGTAAGTAACGAATTTTCTTCACTCCATTTTATCAAATTCCAATTTGATATGTGATTGTGCTTAAGTGAATTTAATGCCTCCTTCTAAATTGAAAAACCCTAGTTTTCAGGAAAATCTAATTTACATTCTAAAACTGGTCCCTTAGCCTTCATATACTCTTCGTCACATCCTAAAACACTTTCCCAACTCCCTACATTTATATCCCCATTCCCTAAAATATCATATCCTTTAAAAACCTAAGTCCTAGGGTTTCCCTTGCCTAGGATCCCTTCCATATTCCCATCTCCTCCATTTCCACACACCAACCTTCACTTCAGACACTTTCATTTCATTCCATCATATCCCTAGGGTTTTGAAACTAAGAGCATCATGGTTGAAGAGGAGAACATAATTCATAGTGAGGAGGAAGAAATATAGGAGAGAAGGTCATATAAAAAAGCAGGGATATTCATTCGATATGAACTAGAAAATACCAGAGATCTTATGGCATCTCCCATCACTTTGTCATGCTTTAAGCATGTAGGTTGTTTTGAGTTCTGTGAAAAAGTGCAAATATTTTAGTACCATCCTATTTTGACAAGATTATTCATTTCCAGCCTCCATGACAATGAGGTCACCCTTAATGGTATCAATTTCACTCTATCCACTGACATTATATCAGCTGCCACTAAGATCCCAAATGTTGGGGAAAAATGGTTCAAACAAGGAAATTTGAGTCACTATTATTATGAGCCATATCTTAAACCAAGGTACAAGAATGAGAGAAAGAGGATTTTTCATTTCTCTTACCTCCTGGAAAGATATGTTCCCATGATGAAAATCATCATGAGATACTTCACCTATGATGGAAGGTTTTCTAGACGCTATTTCTATCATTTCCTGTTATTCATGCACTTTACAAGGGTCATAATGATCAATATACCTTACTATCTATACAGAAGCATTGAAAATATGGCATCTATTGCCCAAAATAGAGATTATGATCATCAAATTCAAAGTGTATTTCACCACTCCCTTATCAAGATTATAGTCATACATCACCTTGATCAGTTAAAAATTCCATGAGACACCTTCATATACAATGAGATTTTCACTATCCCACCTATTCAACATTTCCAAGATGCACATTGATCACTTAATCCTTCCACACATATCCCTCCATCTCATCCTACTATTCAAACATCATCACTAGATCAGCTCCCTTCACCTCCTTCACCTCCATCTCACACTGATCCTTCTTCTTCACGTTATTATGACCCTTCAACACCATCCCATCATGATTCTGAGTCACCTAGCAGGGATGAGGACATTGAGGCAATATGGGCTAGTTTGGTTGAGGTTGAGCCATTACCCAAAACATAACAAAGAGGCTATAGGAATGTGTTTGCTTCCCCTAGAGTGAAAGGGGCCATGCCTTCTTCATCAACACAGTAGGTGGATAAAGAGAAAAGGTGATAGAGCCAACCATTCACTATGAGGAGGACAATCACGAACCATAGTATGAATTTCAGTTATTTGACCTAGATGAGGAGGATGAAGAAAAAATCACAAATGCAGTAATAAAAGTTAAAGAGGCTAATATTAGTGAGCTCCAAGCTAGTCTTGAGAGGGATAAATATGTGATTCACTTTCTTGAGCATGAAATTGAGCAGTGGAAGATGAAACACACCATTGATGAGGTGAGATGAATCAAAGCACAAAGAGAGGAAGAGAAGGCTAAATCTTTTCTTGAAGAGACATTAGAGAAGTTTGGTGAACCTGATGATGATGAGGTCAACCTCCAAGACAGAGACCTATGACTAGAGGGTTGAAAAGAGCTCTAAACCTAGAGAGACTAAGGGAAGCTAAGCTAGTAGACCAACTTACCCTAAATGAACAGCTTTCCCTAGAAATCAGTGAGAAGGGGGAACCATGGCTTGATAGAGCCAATATACACTTGGAAAAACTGCTATAGAATGCCAACAAGGATAATGACTTGTTGAGGAGAAAGGTCAAACTTCATGCCCAGAAACTGGGAATTGCATTGGCCAAGCTCAAAAGAGCCAATGCCAAAATTGAAGACTTGACCAAGCAAGAAGAGAAAATGAGGCTAGATATACTTGTCGATGTGACATTCCATGCCTCAAACACATGATCAGAAAATATCCCACCAATTTTGACAAAGTTTGGGCAAATTTAGCATGTTGGTACATTTATGTGTTTTTAAGGGTATTTTTTGCACAGTAAAATTATTAAATGCGCAACACCTTGGAAAATATGCTCTTTTTTAAGGCATCTAAAAGTAGATTCAAAATTATGATTACATCAACCTTGTGCATTTTCTAAGCATTTTGAGGAGAACCGGTCACTGAAAAAGACAAAAAACCATCAGAAACCCATGTTTCTGCTTCATTTCTTTCCTGGTTGCTGCGCGTTTACTAGTCTTGGGAGAAATGCATTTTGATAGGGAAAATGACTTTCATTTCGAAAAATGAAGGTAGTTATGGAAAGTAGACTTGAAGGGTTTTCCAAAAAGCCATCTGGGAGAAAATGTGGACATGGGGAAGTCACCCAAATTCAGCCTGGGACAGAGAGGACGCGTTTGGCAGTCTTCTAAAATTTTCTGAGTTTCACTCTAGTTTTTATTTTTATCTGGGAAATGTTTATTTTACCTATGTAAATGATGAATATGAATGTAATTATCATGTTTTTAATATTTAATAGGGTAAATACATTACTTAAATAAAGTAAATGAGGTGTAATAAAACAGTTCACTTGAGATAGGAATGAGTCACTTTGACCATCCTCTACTCTAGCTACCAGTTCAGTTTTTTGTGTAATATATTCCTCACCTCATGGATTAGACCCCTGAGGATTAGTGAAGGTTGTTTTCATGTCAATTTAGCTCATTTATTCAAATTAGTTAAGGGTTAAAATCAGTTTTATTTTTCTAAGTTGATCAAGGAAACTTGTACTCAGTTTTGGTCAATCTAATAAAGAGGAGTTGCAACTACATTTATGGGATACCTGTGGTATTGAATGTATTTCATTTTTTCTTATTAAGTATCATGTGTTTGAATGTATTGTTCATACTCACTTTCATTTCCATATTATGATATTTTGCAAGTTAGAAATTTATAATACATGTCTGCCATGCTCTGTTTTGGGTAACTGATCATATTTTATTCATCAGCTTCTGTCTGAGAAAAATACATCTCTTATGATTTTTTGAGCCTTCTTACAGTTTCAAAACCATTCCACAACCATTTCCTTCAAGTGATTGGAATTGTACCTACCTTTCCCCATTGATCCCTGCAACCTTAACTCATTTTCCCTGACCTAGCTTTGCTTCACCTAATTCCTTTATCCACTGATTTCCCCAACCAAATCAATTCAAGAAACCCCCTGCACTCTATATATAGCCTAAAAACCCTAATTTCTCCATCCCTCCTAGCTGTGACCCTTTTGGAGAGAGCCCTCTCCGGCTTGATAGGGCTAGCTATCAAGTCAAAAGCTTGGTTCGTGGTTACCTCTGTTGGGATTCCTTCCTAAGCCTTGGGAATCTGGCATAGTGATAACAAGAGGCACAAAAATTTCATTTTTATTCTTCTCCTTAGACTTCCCCAAACTCACACTTATTTCGACTTCCTGGAAATATACTTCGAACTTTTCCCGGCTACAATAGATATCGAACTTGCTGTGATAAAGTGTGCTCTAAATGAATTCAATTTGCTTGTATTTATAGGCTCCATTTGAGGTCAAATAGGTGTCTCTTAGGCTGACATGATCCCCTTTTGGTCGACATGGTGTGGATGTCACATAATTCATAATTTTCAAAATATTAAACATTTTTACATGACTCAAAAGACCAAGAAGGGTCTCTTTAAATGTACAATGAATCTATTAACACAAAATAAATCCTAAAAGTCCTTAATGGGGACTTGGACCTAAAACAAGGTGACGCAAGCATGAAACCAATAATTTAATAATTCATAATAATAATAATAATACCTTTCTTTATTATTTTTAAAATTACATTACAATATTACTTCAATAAATTAAATAAATATCGATCATAGTTACAATTTTCAACGTAGAAACTAGCCCTTGAAGAAATTCAGCCTGGAGAATTTAACCCACCTCTCACCAACAATTGGGCCCTTAATAAATTGGCCTCTCTACTTCGCAACCTCCTTCACACTTCAAAAATTTATCCTCCCTCGATATCCAAATATTGGCCTCCTATAAATACTCCAAAATCACACTACACTCTTCGATTTTTTCCTCAGTCTAGATGAGCCTCTCACTATGTTCAAGTGAGTGGTAGTATCAGAAAGTCTTCTACATAGGTTTGGTGTGTTAACACATGGAAGACATTATTTAGCTCTTCTAGGTGCTTGCGAGGATGTGGTATAATGGTTACATAGGGATTTTTTGTCCCCACAGGTCTCGTGGTCCAATCTCGAGTAGGACTATGTACGCCTAAGAGTTGTTGCAAGTGCGATTTCTTTAGGTGAAAAAACAAATTATTTATGTCTTCTCTCCTAAGTCTAAGTTAGGAAGAAAAAAAGAACTAAAGTAAATTAATCATCGTGGATTATTGAGTTATTTTTTAAGGATAAATAATTTAATTATTTAAGTTACATAGAAATAATCTCAAACATTGATCTCCAAGATGGCTTTAGAACGGAGATTGGGATTAGGGATTTGGACTCAATGAAGATTATAAAGGGAGCCTAGTGAGGAGGTGAAGATACAAGTTGTGTGAGTGATTCATTTTTTATAAAAGTGATTTTATCTAAGTGGGATTAAAATTGTGGACCAGAAGCACAAAGAAGGAGAAGTGCGAGTGGCTTGGGGTGAATCCAGGAGGGTCGAATCAGAGGAGATTGTAGGGCCTAGTCACTGGAGGGAGATTGATTTTATTTGGAGGAGTTTGAGTTTCTGGAGGGATAATTTTTCCCAATAATGCATCATTTCATTCAAGGAGGATGCAGGTCGAGTTTTTGGTTGAGTATTTCGATTGAGTTCTCCATGTCGATTTCATCTAAAGGCTGAGTTCCTAGAGGTTGAGTTCCTTGGGTTTAATTCACTCTATGAGAGTCGAGTTACTGGTTCAGGGATTTTATATTTTTCATTGTATATATGTGGGTTGGAAAACCCATACTTTCCAAATAATTAAATGATGAAGAATTTTTGTGGGTGAATTATTTTTTAAATCTGTGATTGATCTCTCTAGTTATTTCCTATGCATATATCTAATTCTAGAAGTTAAAAATACTATTTATTTTTTCTTGGTGATTCAATATTTATTTGGGTAAATAAATAAATAGTTGGGGCAGAATTGAATTTCCCTGAGAAAATAAATATATTCGGTATTATAAATTTGACATGGTATCAGAGAAGTCTAGAAGAATTTGAGAGAGAGATTTGAGATAATAATGGATTGTAGCAGTAAGTTTTTTTGTTTGTGGCAACACAATTATTTCTTAAAATTTTACAATTTGGTTTTTTGGTCGTTGTTAATTTGTGGAGATTGAATCATTGAGTGGTTTGAGATATGAAGATAGGTTGGATGGGGTATCAAATTTAGCTACCTGTAAGGAGAAAATTACCATTATTTTGAATATGAATGGTCTCAGGGAGATACTAAGTAGAGACGTGTAGGTTTCTTCAGATCTGAATCTTGTGTAGTGGAGCATAAGCTCAAAGACATGAAAGCGAGCTGCATAATTTTGGATGGTATGAGGGATCATATAATTTGTCACATATTAGTGAAGGACATTGGAAGGAAAACGTGGGTAGCTCTAACTAGTATTTATTATAGAATAAATGAGAATAGAAAAATGGTGTTGCTAGAGAAATTAAACAATATTAAAATGAGCGTATATGAAACTGTGACATATAATATCACAAGGTTCCAGTAGGCTTGTGATGAGCTTGCAAATATTGGGGAAACTATGCATGATTCAAATCTAGTTAATGTTGCTTTGAAGAGGTGTGTAAAACACTGGTCCAAATTTGTGGATGGGATTCTCGCTCATTAATAGCTTCTTGATTTGATCTGGTTCTGGGGTGACTTCACCAAGAAGGAAATTTGCAAAAACTCATTAACTGGTGGAAAAAAAAAAGGCAAAGAAGAGAAAGATGAGCTTTCTCTTGTTGCACTGTAGAAATTATATAACTGATATGTTATATCTAAGATTCACCTGATCATACACTATTTGACTTCATGAACAATACATAATTGATTCCACCATTGATCATCATACGCGGAAATTAAATCAATTTCATGCACACATTAAAACCATAAAAATTCACACACATTAACACAGTGATTTATGGAAAAGCTTAAAGCTGAAAACCCCCAACTATCTGTATAATATATGTCCTAGATATCATGTAACAATCATCATACAAATACTCTCACAAGCTCTCAATACAATCTCCAATCGCTACACGCTAATCAGGTCCTAATCTAGCAAATCCATGCATCGATTCTCTGCCACCTGCTAGCCTGCCTCTACTGCGCAATCCCTACTAAATATAGGCTATGACTGAACTAGAATCCACCTAGCTTTCACTGCAAAATACTCATTGGCATCTCCATCAATGTGTGGTGCAAACTCATGCACCAGTATAGTCACAACTGATAGTTACACTGCTCTTTCACCTACCTCTCCACTGTTCTCCACTGAAATTGTCCATGTACTGTAGTTAAATGATGTATTCTTCAGTTGATTAATTATTAATAATTAGTGAATTAATTATTAATTAATTCACACCACTCTCACTAGTGTATCAATCAGTTAGACTAGATACAACTAGCTCAATTGTGTCTAACTGAGTTAAACTGAACAAAACTCCACCAACTACCTCAATAACTCCACCAAAATCTGTCACATGAGTTCTAACTGAAGTCTCCATGAAATAGCTCCACTTAACCCTCAGGAATAGCGTAATTCCTTCTGTCAGCTCTTGTGCGACATCTGTGCACTTAAATGAAGTGCTCCAAGAGAATAAGATAATGTTTATAGTCCAAATATTATTAAGAGCTAATAATATTCGACATATCTATTTTTAGACTGGCAATCTAAAAATAAATTTTTCCCAATATGTCTAAAAATAGAAGTACATCTATTTTTCCAACTTGACCAACCATCCACAAATAGCATCCTGCAACTCATAGAATATGATCAACATGTCTAAAAATAGACATAGTCTAAAAATAGACTTTGCGCCAAAACTAGCGTGCAAGCCCACTTAGTGAAGGCGACTTCTTTCCACTAGGCTCATCATCTTGTTGCAATCTCAACACTCCCTCTCAAAAATATAGGGATTATCTGCCACCCCGATCCTGCCTCTATGGTATTCGAATTTGCTCCTGGTGAGCGCCTTCATCAAGATATCAGCATCCTGATCCTCCGTAGGAATGTAAGAAAGTAACATGATCTTCTGCTGCACACATTCTCTGATATGATGATACCGGATGTCAATGTGTTTAGATCTATCATGAAATACTCGATTAAATGAGAGTTTAATGCAACTCTGATTATCACAATATATCATAGTAGGATCTAAGTGTGAACCAAATAACCCAACCAGGATCTTCCTCATCCATATAGTCTCACATGCAGCCAAAATTGTTGCCATATACTTGGCTTGCACTAAACTGAGTGCCACGAATCTTTGCTTTCTGTTGTACCAAGAAACTGTTGTCGACCTAATATTGAAAATCCCTCTAGATATGCTCTTTCTGTCCGTTGGGCTTCCTGCCCAATCTGCATCTGTGAAGCCATGTAGCCTCACCTCATCCGACTGTCTGTACCAAAGTCCACATCCCAATGTGCCTTTGAGATATCTCAATATATGCTTCCCCGCCTTCCAAAAGAGCTTGGTATGCTTAACCATAACTTGTGAAAGCTGGTAAACAGGATAGCATATGTTAGGTCGTGTATTGACTAGATACATAAGCGACCCCACCAACTGTCGGTAAACAGTGGAATCCACTACCTCTATCGATGTAGCATCCTCTTTCCTCCAACCACCAAGAAGAGGAGTGTCGATACGCTTGCAGCCATGCATGTTGAACTTCTCCAGTATCTCCTGGGCATACTTGCCTTGAGACACAAAAAATCTATCACTAAGCTGCCAAATTTCCAATCCTAGGAAATAATGAAGGAGGCCCAAGTCCTTCATCTCAAACTCTTTTGCAAGATCAGCCTTGCATGAGAGTATCAACTATTCATCACTGGTCAGTATCAAATCATCTACATAAAATACAATGATCAGCAACTTACCCTCAACCACTATCTGGTACAGGTTGGGATCCTCCTCGCTCTTGGTAAAACCAAGCCTAGTGAAATAACTGTCAATCCGTGTGTACCAAGCACGAGGTGCTTGTTTCAACCCATACAACACTCTTTTGAGCCTGCACACATGCGACTTGTTGCTGAAGATCTCGAAACCTTCAGGCTGCTCTATGTACACCTCCTCCTCAATGACTCCATTGAGGGACGCAGTCTTCACATCCATCTGATGAATGTGCCACCCTATCTGCACTGAGAGAGCTAGGATGCTCCGTATGGAAGAATACCTTGCGACAGATGCAAATGTTTCCTCATAGTCGATCCCTTCAATCTGTGAGAAGCCCTGGGAAACAAATCTTTCCTTGTACTTCTCGATGCTCCTGTCAGCTGCTTGCTTCAATTTGTAGATCTATCTCAAACCTACCACTAATTTCCCTTCCAACCTTGGGACAATCTCCCATGCACTGTTTCTGACAATGGAATCATACTCTTCTACCATGGCATCTACCCATGCAGGGTCCTCCACAGCTTCCTCGAAAGAGGATGGCTCTGTCATGATACACTTTCTCATCAGAGCCATGTATCCAGTATATCGGTCAGGTGACTGTCTCTATCTGCGCTGTGATGTAGGTTCTCCTACAATCTTCTCTACATCAAGATTTAGTTGCTCAGCTTCTGTAGTGCACTTCTTCCCTTTGATGGTTGGCGCTACATGAGTGGTTTATTCCACTCCATGAACCTCCTCTTGTGGCTGATCCACATCCTAAGGCTCATACTTAGGAACTAATAGCTCATCATCTCCATGCAAGTGTGGCTCCCTCTCAAGTGAACACTTCATGGCTTTCTCCTCATGAAATTTGATATCCCATCACACATCAGTCTTCCGACTGTCTGGAAAATACACACGATAGTTGTGGGGTGTTTCTGTGTACCCCAAAAATATCACAACCTATGGGGTTGGCTCTAGATTCTTCCTGGCATCCTTCTTCACATGAATGTAAACAAGTGAGCCAAAAATATTCAAATGAGAAATATCAGGCTTCGTACCAGAAAATGCCTCCTCGGTGTACTCATGCCAAGTACTCTGTGAGGACAACGATTTTGCACATAAACCATAGTATTGCATGCCTCATCCCATAAGTGTATGGGAAGGCCCTGATCATGCAACATCACCCATGCAGCACCCACGATCCTTCTGTTTCTTCGCTCCACGACCCTGTTCTGCTGTGGGTTATGAGGGGCTATGAGCTCTCATCGAATTCCTTCTGTGCTGCAAAAGTCCTTGAATTCGCCAGAGATGAATTGACCACCATTATCGCTCTTAAAAGCATTAACCTACTTCCCTGACTCTTTCTCCACCAGTGCCTTGAACTCAAAGAACTTTGAGTATGTCTCTCTCTTCTTCTGCATGAAGAAGATCCAGCACTTCCAAGAAAAGTCATCAAAAAATATCACATAATACTTGTGCTTTGTTGTCGAAGCTACTGAGAAAGGTCCACACACGCCTGTGTGAATTCTCTCAAGGATCATCGTGGCATGAATATCCTTCTCGTGAAAGGTGGCTTTCACAAATTTTCCCAAAGTACATCCCTTGCACTGATCTGACTGTGCAAGTGTACCCTTGGGAAGCCCAATAAAAATCTGCTGCAAAATTTTTAAAGCACCAAGGTGAAGATGGCCCAATCTCCTGTGCCATAGCTCGCCCTCATCCTGGCTCACCACTCCTTCTGCCTTTCCTGCCATTTCTATGCAACCATCTACCTACAACTGATAAAGTTTCTTAACTCGAACCCCTATCCTTTGGGTTTCACCAGTTGCCTTACTGCGCAAGAAAGCCTTTCCCTCGCTAAAGACAACATCATATCCCTTGTTTTCCAACATGGCCACCGAGATCAAATTCTTCTTCAATCCTGGAACATGCATGACATCCTTCCATATGAAAGGTTTACCAGACTCCATCTCAAAGGAAATGGTCTTGATACAAGTCGCACTGTATCTACCATCATCACCCATCTCGATCTGCACTCCAAGATCCTTCTCATCCAGATCACTGAACAAATATTTGTCTCTGGTCATATGAAAAGACGCACCACTATCAAGAAACCACACTGAACCCATCACACTTGATACCAAGCATACGATCAGTGAAAAATCCAGCTCAAACTGCGAGGCTAAGGCCTCTCCAACTGCAGATCTAGCAGCCTACTTATTTTTCTTATTTTGTGGACAATTAGTGGCATAATGTCCATGTTGGTGACAGTGAAAGCACTTCACCTTGGACATGTCTTGCTTCTTGCCTTTCACACCAGATTGAGAAGTATTCTTCTTGCTCTTCCCCTTCCATAATTTGGTAGCCAAAGCACAATTTTATTCATCTTCATTCTTCAATGAAGATCTGTCCCTGGTACTCCGCCTTATCTCCTCCTGCACAAGATCCGACAAAAGTCGCTGCCATCTTGACAGTTTCTCCCGACCATTGATAGAGTCCTCATAGGAATGCCAACTCTTCGAAAGCCTAAGGAGAGCCAATCTCACCAAGTCCTCTTCATATATAGTAACCCCCACACTTCCCAGCTCATCCCTGCACTGGATGAACTTCGTGAGGTACTTGGGTATACTCTTGCCCTTCTCCATTTTTATTTTCTTGAGCTTATCCTTGAGTGCCAACTTCCTCTGGTCGCTCTTGCTTTGGAAAAAGTTTGTCAAAGCTTTCCACATCAAGAATGTAGAAGCTTTACCATGAAGGTTGGATACTATGTCATCCTTCACACCTGCCGACAGAATCCTTCGACATTTTTCTATCTTCTTTTGCCATGCATCAAGTGCGGCAGCATCGCTAGAAGCAGGTTTTGGAATTTTTGCATCTATGAACTCCTTCAACCCATTATCCTCCAGCACCACCTCCATCCTATCCTTCCATGCAATATAATTTGAGCTGCCGTCAAGGCCATACTCCAATCGCAATCCGTTGAAATACATCTCAACTTCGAAACCAAGAAAACACTCCTGCAAATTTGAATTCCACCAGCACAAAACTCAACAGCTTAAATGATTTTCAAATGCTACGATGATCAACTATCCCTTTGATACCATGTAGAAATTATATAACTGATATTTTATATCTAAGATTCACCTGATCATACACTATTTGACTTCATGCACAATACATAATCGATTCCACCATAGATCATCATATGCAGAAATTAAATCAATTGCATGCACACAATCGAACCATAAAAATTCACACACATTAACACAGTGATTTATGGGAAAGCATAAAGTTGAAAACCCCCAAATATATGTATAATATATGTCATAGATATCATGTATCAATCATCATACAAAGCTTCTCACAAGCTCTCAGTACAATCTCCAATCGCTACACACTAATTAGGTCCCGATCTAGCAAATCCATGCACCAATCCTCTGCCACCTACTAGCTTGCCTCTACTGCGCAATCCCTGCTGAATATGGGATTTGAATGAACTCAAATAAACCTAGCTTGCACTATGCAACCTCATTGGCATCTACATCAATGTGTGGTGCAAACTCATGCACCAGTATAGTCACAACTGATAGTCACACTGATCTTTCACCTACCTCTCCACGGGTCTCCATTGAAACTGTCCATGCACTGTAGTTAACTGATGTATTCTTCAGTTTATTAATGGTTAATAATTATTGAATTAATTATTAATTAAGTCACACCACTCTCACTAGTCTATCAATCAATTAGACTAGATACAACTAGCTCAACTGTGTCTAACTGAGTTAAACTGAACACAACTCCACCAACTACCTCAATAACTCCACCAAACTCTGTCACATGTGTTGTAACTGAAGTCTCCATGCAATAGCTCCACTTAACCCTTAGGAATAGCATAATTACTTCTGTCAGCTCCTATGCCACATCTGTGCACTTAACTGAAGTGCTCCAAGAGAATAAGATAATTTTTACAGTCCAAATATTATTAAGAGCTAATAATATTCGACATATCTATTTTTAGACTGGAAATCTAAAACTAGATTCTGCCCAATATGTCTAAAAATAGAAGTCCATCTATTTTTCCAACTTGACCAACCATCCACAAATAGCATCCTGCAACTCAGAGAATATGATCGACATGTCTAAAAATAGACATAGTCTAAAAATAGACTTTGCACCAAGAATAGCCTACGGGCCCACTTAGTGAAGGTGACTTCTTTCCAATAAGCTCATCATCTTGTTGCAATCTCAACATGCACAAGCAAAAAAGGGAAAAATGAAGGCCAATTAGAACTAAGGTGGAGGAGGATATTCAAAAAATAAGAAGGAAAAGGGCATGAGAAAATTCAAGTTCTTTTCTTTTCATAAGTTTGGGAATTTTACGAGTTAGTGTCCAAAAGAAAAGAAAGGCAAGGGAAAGAGTGCTAAAAAAAATATTACGTATATGGAAGAGATGGTTGAGAAGTTTGAGAAAAAAAAATTCCTTGGTGTCTTGCCTTTCTGGAATCATCACGAGAGGTGTGTGGTTCATGGATAGTGTTGCATCTCGTCATATGATGGGATCTCAAGATGCGTTCACCAACATGACTAGGGGGCTTAAGGATTTAGATGTAGAGCATGGTGACAAGGGTAAGTATTTAGTAAAGGGCACTAGGAGTATCTAGTTCTAGATGGACTTAGCTGGCATCATGGACTAGATCGAGGTGTTATATGTATTGGGTTTCACTATAAGGAATAGACCCTCTAGTGGATGTTTTCGAGGAACCCATTATAAAAATAGTGCATATATCCATTTGTAATGGAGGTTACTAGAGAAGGTTGGTGGCTGGAGGATTTTGCGGATGTTTTTTTTTTCCTTTTCCCGGTGCGTTTCTCATCCTACACTACACCAGTGCATTCCAACAAAAAAGCACCGGTGCATACTACAAATTGGCACACCAGGACACAGTGCTCTCCATAGAAACCCACCTGATGCATCTAATTACTATAGCGCACTGATGCTCTACAAAGATTCAACCCCAGTGCATCCTAAAAATGTGCCAAAACTGAAACAACCTGATGCAGTTGGAAGAAACCACCCGGTGCACCTCAAAAACCCATGCACCAGAACATGTTTAAATAAAAAAAATTACAGGAAAAAATCCACATTTTTCACTTCTTCAGTGCTCCAGAGCTCTGAGGCACTAGTGTGAATTTACCTTGTGTGAGGTGCACTACCATCAGTGCTCCCATTGCATGCACTATTGTCGTTCATTGCCCACCATCTTGATTTCGAATTTTGCAAAATGGTGGGAAAATTTTGTTTTTAAAATTATACAGAAAATATGCCTCTTCAATGCCCAAATGTACAAGTATTTTAATTGCTTTTCCATAATTAAACTTTATAGCGGATTATTTTTGTAAAATAACTTAAAATTCACCCCTTTTTAAAAACGAAAAAATTTCCCGCACGGTACGCTCAAGCCATTTGGCTCACACCAGTTCACAGTGTTGCCTATAAATTTATAGTCTGCACTATGACTGGTGCTAAAGGTATCCACACTGGTTCTAGTACGGTACCGAAACAATGCACCGTGATTTTTTAAAATTACATAAATTGCGGTGTAGTTGGTTACCTGACCACACCGTTGACCATGTCCAAGTTTGGGAGGGTGGTGCGTTGACCAAAATTTGTGCCCCGGGGGGAATATTTTGGTCAGTGCACTTCCCTTCGAAACTTGGACATAGTCAACGGTGAGGTCTTGTAAACGACTGTACCGTTGACCATGTAGTGATGTCAAGAGGGCGGTGCGCTGCCTAAACTATATGCCTCGGGGCGCATAGTTTGGTCAGCGCACCGCCCTGCTGATACTGGTACATATTCCACAGTGTGGCCAGTTATACCACCGCACCGTTGGCTATGTAATGATTCTAGGAGGGTGGTGCGCTGAAGAAATTATCCACCCCGGGGTGAGTAGTTTGGTCAGTGCACCACCCTCCCGAATTTGTACGTAGTCAATGGTGTGATCAGTTAAATGACCGCACTGTTGACCATTAGCTGATGTTTGGCGGGGCATTGATGGAATTATCTGCCCTGGGATGGATAATTTAGTCAACACACCACTTAAGAAAGCACATATCTTGATGTGTGGTGTGCTGAAAATTTCCAGGCGCATCGCGGCTGGTGCGTGATAACAATAGACGCACCGATACCGGTGCATGCCTTTTTTTTGGGCAAGCCCACTGCTTTTTTTTTCAATATATATATATATGTATATATATATATCATGTCTCATTTAATAAAAAATTTGTATTTAATATGTGAATCATTCAGTGACATCAAAGGAGAGAAGAGAGGGAACAATAGGAACATATGGTGGACCAGTATAATGTGGTTCACTTGTGGGAGGCACGAGAGAGGGAGAGAGATATATACCCTCACCCTTTTACTGCAGCCACCCAGGCACTCCTAAGGGAGGTAGGCCTCCTCAAGTTATATGAGGAGGCTAAATCCCTGAAGGGCCTTGGTGGGTTATTGTGATAGCTTATATTCAAGTGGAATGCCCATCGATAGGATTTTCGGGTTGGTCCTAACTAGTCGTACACGCCCACTAAGGAGGACATCTATTTTATTATTGGCTTATCAAGGAGAGGGTGGAATTTTCCCTCGTTCCCAGAGGTCCTTGTCGGATATGCAACATGGAGTCAGTTGGTTTACTCCCAAAGATACATTAACGTCGATATACTATCTCCTGCAGATATTCAGGTCTCCGGTGGTTAGTTATGTATTGCTTCATTTGGTGGAGAGGAGGTGAGGTGCCTCTCACTACCAATTTCAACCATTTCACACCATACCAGTGACGGGAAATGCATTAGTTTCCTACTTTTATTTTATGTTGATTCTTTATTATAGGAACCATTACTTGTGAGGTGGTATATGATTTTTTTGCGGTAGTTTTGTATAGCTTTAGATAGATGTCATGCTCAAGCACAAGGGATGGAAAACTTCCCTTTTTCTTCAGAGCTATTTTGTTTATTATTTTAGAGGTTTCTAAAGACAAGGTGTACTTTTGTTTGGCAGCCTCGTAGGCCGATGTTGCATGTATGGTTGCAGATGTGGGGACAGATGGTGCCCAAGAGGGGCGAGTTAGACTTTTCTGTGAGGATATCGCATGATGCACTAGATTTGCTAGCCAATGTTTATGATCATGCCTTCGTTCTGGTCCCCTATCCATATGCTGGTTTGGATTGGTGAGGGTGTGCCAAAATCCCCTTCACAGATGATGATCCACTGGATGCTAGAGGTAATACTAGTGTTTTCTTTAAATTTATTCTAACATGTTCTTTAACTTGTTTTTCTTAAACTGTTTAATGAAAAATTATAATTAATGTTGTGTAGTTATATATATATATATATATATATATTGTATATATTTGGTCATTTGATGGCGATAAGATGCCACCGCCACCAAATTATCAAGGTGTAGATCCTGATGACGATCTAGAGATGACAGATGTAGAGGATCATGCCGGTGCAAATAGACCTGGTCCTCATGATGCGTAGGTACCGACTGGTGTGAATCATAGGCTTGACACTAGATTTAGGATGGATTTGGGCAACCAAATCTATTAACTACTTGTGGAGGACAGATTCAAGCCAACTACTACCAAAGAGATATAGGTTGAAGATAGGTTGACAGTGATGTGGAGAGGCATGCCACATGATATGTTGACCCTGATGCAAAATTTCGTAGGAGCTACCAGCTTAGTGGCGCGGTTGAGGAGGGCCCTTCGACGTAGTCATGTTCGAGACCTAGTACGTCGGAAGTCAAGAAGCAATGCATCATATGATGATCACGATTAGGGGATTGATCATCATTCACCTCACGCCGCAGATGATCATCCCGCAACATCGACCAACAGTCACAATCATGAGCAAGTTGAACCATCCACGTCGAGTCATCATGAGAATCTTGCAACATCAAATAGTCATGATCATAAGAAAGTTGGACCATCCATGTCGACTCATCATGAGCAGCCTGCAGCATCTAACAGTCATGATCATGAGTAGGTTGGACCATCAACGTCGAGTCATCATGAGTAGGCAGTTGATCCTGATCAGCATGAGGCACCTCCAGATAAGCATGCATGTGATGATCGACTTCTATCTGAGCTTGTCGAGGCTGCACCATTGACTGAACAGGCCTCGACTAGTACTACTATTGATGTACCACCAGCTAATATTTGACATTTATATTGCAGTTGTATATTTTTGAAATTATATATATATATATATATATATATATATATATATATATATATATATATATATATATATATATATAGTTCATTTATTTTATGTTCATGCTGCAGTTGTACTTAATTTACATGTTAGTGATCATCATGATTTGTATATTGTTAGGTCATGTTAGATATGTTCATTTAATGTGCAACTTGCAGATAGATGTGTATATGATAACAATTATTTGACATGAGATGTATATTTGATGTTTGTGTTGTGATGATGCTATAAAATTCTTGTGTTTTGTTAGATAATCATGATCACAATGATTAGATGATGTTAGCGAATTTGAATATGTTTTCTAGTCGAATATGATGTTTCTACGATGATTATCATGATCGTGATTTTTATTTTTAATATTAAATCATGATATTTATTAAATATTATGTCGTGATTGTAATTGAAATTTTAATTTTAATTGTATGTAGAAATGTAAAATTGTAATTATAATTGTATGTAAAATATTTGTAAAATTTTAATTGTATTAATGTGAAATTATTGTAATTGTAAACTTGTTATTGTAATTGTAATTGTACGTAAAATTCTAAAATTTCAATTGTCATTTTAATTGTAATTGTATGTGACATTGTAAAATTGTAATTGTAATTGTATGTGAAATTGTAAAATTGTAATTATAATTGTAATTTTATGTAAAATATTTGTAAAAATTTAATTGTATTAATGTGAAAATTTTAATTATATTAATGTGAAATGATTTTATTAAAATTTTAAAATTGTAAATAATTGTAAGATAATAAATCTAGAATAATATGAATTTTTGTAACATAATAAATTTTAGAAAATAATGCAAATAAACTCATGTACTTTAGAATTATCATTACTTTATTATGATCTTACATATTAAAAAAAAAGGAATTTATACAGTACACCATTGTTTTCGAGATCAACATAATTGCAAATTATCAAGTGAAATGATTTTAACATTAACACAATGCAAATTACCAATTAATTCAAAATACATATTATAATGTTTCGAAAAAAAGGGTATTAGTTATAAGGTAATTAAGTCCTATTATTTATAAAAACCCATCTTAAAAAGTATAAATGATGAAATAACACAAGTACCATATCACTCTCGGTTCTCATGATCACCTTGATTATCTTCTAGCTCACTTGGCATTATAACACTATTGTTCTCAAAAATATGTTTCGATCTAGGGTCATGTCTCAATACAAACCACCAATCCCTATCCAACACATTTGGGTAAAAAAACACCTGGTTGTGGTGTTTGGGGAAAACATGGGGCTCCTTAACTTCATCCCACATCTTTATAGAGTTGATACATATCAGCCTACTATCGAGGTCTTCCTTTACATTATTCCGATCAAAGGTGTCCCACCACTTGCACCTAAAAATAACACATTGGAAAGAAGAGAAATCCACTTCAAGGATCTCTTGTATCTTTTCGATGTAACCTAATGTCCCTCGTACTAGGTTTTGATCATGATGGTGATATCAAATAGATTGATTGAACTCAACTTTCACTCCAAAATCTTGTGTCATGTGTCCATCATCGGCATTTCTGTGCAAAACAATTTTCCATACGCCTACATAGATGGGATCAAATGCACCTATAAAAATGTTAAAAAATCATAGTGTCATGTGTCTTATAATAACCCAACAGTTAAAATATGAAATATAGATGTAATTACATTTGAAAGGTCCATCATTAAGTTTAAAATGTACACAAATATATTATTACCGAGTGGGTGCACCCAATCCCTACGTTTAGCGCATCCTCTTTGTCACGTGGGTAATGACGTCGGTTGCCCTGTATTTCTCATAAAATTGACCATTTGTAATGTTCATTGTGTGATCATATTTCTCAAAATATAAGGGAGGACTTTATGGTTATAACTTAGCTCAAAATTTCCGAGAAACATGCATTCAACAAGCCAAACTTTGATTTCAAGTTGTACAGTAATGTTAGCCACCTATAAATTCTGTTATACTCAATGGTGGCTAGGCTTGTCTTTTAAACCTTCAAGAGATAGTTCCCTTTGAAAACATACCATCTTTTGAAGTTTTATGATTATTATTACCCTTTGAGTTAATCTTCACTGCTGTTTCACTATTAGTCCTAAAGTACCTACTGTTTACCAAAGAAAACTGCTCATGAGGCCCCATTTTCCATCATTACACTTACCATTTCATTCTCCATATTCATCCATAAAGACCTTCATTTGACTTATAAACCATCCCAAAACCATTTTTAAACCTTATGTTCCCCTTTCATTTGGTTTAAAACCTCTTATCTCACCTATCGAAACCCTGTTTTGGCATTAAAATCTCTTTGTTTTGGCCTGAAAACAGTATTTTAGCACTTGTTGAAGCCCCAAAAATCGGGTCTACAACAAGGGGGATACCCACCCGGTCCGGACCTTGGTTAGTAGCTCCTTTTCCGTTTGGTGTAGTGGGTCTGACTGGGGATAATGGGACCAGTTTCCCAATATGTGTGTGTGTGTGTGTGTGTGTGTTGAGAATTGATATTTCCTTTCTAAGAAAGTTCCTAAGTGAAATCCTTTTATTTTAATTCTAATATAATAACATGTAAATTGTAATCTAATTAAACAGAAATATCTAATTCTAAACTAAACCTGGGAAATCTTTTCTTTATGCGATCTAAAATGATTTCAAATTGCAATTGGTAATAAAGATCATTCAATTGTTATAAGAAAAGAATTCAATAAAGATAAACCACTTCGTATAAAAATTTAGACGAAACAGTTGTGAAAAATATATCGCATAATAAGCTATTCATACATTAAGCATAAAAAAGTGGCTATCACCGTAAAAAAGTGCCAAATGATAACTCAAATATTCAAGTGTTAATACATAAACAACTAAACATAAATATCACTTTAACACAGAGGCAAAAATAGTTAAGAGATAAAAGTGCCATTTATAACTAGTTCTATTCATGAGCTTCAAGCAATAATGACTTATCTCTTCTTAATCCAACATCCACTAAGAGTACAGAAGTGCGACATCAGTAGCAGATATTAAACGTAGATATCAATAAATCTTGTTCCATTCATTCATCAAAACCTCCCCGGAGGGTGCAAAAGCGCATGTTCCGAGGACAAGTTTTTGACAAATTTTAGGACCCTTCTCTAAATGCATGAGAAGGGTTTAAATACTACTAACTAAATCTAAAAATAATTTATTACAAAAATATAAGATATGGTTTAAATGACCCTACTATTTTTAGGCAAAAAATAAAGCAAAACTAATACTAAATCTAAAATTAAAATTTAACAACTAACTAACTATGAATGTGTTCTTTGGAATTGCAAGCGTTCAACATTGATCTGAGAAGAATGGGCTGATAGAATTTAGATTTCAACTATCCCGTGAAGACAAAATTGGAAAGAGCTGGCGCTATCTTTTCGGAAGAATTGATGATACACTCGAGAGTCATGCATTGGTTGTGTGGTTTTACCAGACATGCCCAGTAAGAATCCCAATTTAACTTTGTTAATCCTTTAATCAATTCTGCCTTCTCTTGGACTTTCTGTTTCCATTCTGTTTGCAGTAGCTGTGCTTTTGGTAGGTATCCTGGAGTAGTTTCAGAGATCAGATTTTCCTTCTGTAAATTTTCATTTATACAATCAATAATACTGCTAGCTTTTGTGGCTACTTCTTCTGCCACTTGCTCTGCCTTCCTGATCTGTGCATCCCAATTATTAAAAAGTATTATTTGTGATTTTCATTGATTGTAGGTGCACCTAATCTTTTCCCTTCTTCTGTATTTTTCCAAGCCAAATAGTCATTAACTCTTTTTTCAATTAAATCATAATCATGTCGTAAATCTAAGACATGATTACTGATTTTATCACTTTCTTCACAATAAGAGTTCCATTCTAATATTCTTTGGCATAATATTTCTTGGTGTTGTAGTAGTTGGTCATTCAAGGAAATAGACTCTGTGATAAATTCTGCAAGCTTGGGATCATCTTTGTGCATTTCTTACATAACCTATAGTTGTTTCTCTTTTTCAGCCAAACTGTTATGATATGCAATCTGCATTTGTTGAAAATCTTGCTGTAATTTTTCAAGTTGTTTCTGAGCTTCAATGTTAGCATTGGCTTCTTGTAGCTGTTGTTGCAAGACCTGTATCTGATCTTCTTTCTCATTCAATAATTGCCATACCTTAGAAGATTTTTCAATGGCTGCAGAGGCATAATCTCCTGTGATCTGAGATAATTTAGTGAGATTTTCAGTTGGATTAGTAGTAGGATCTTTCCATAGAACATCTAGATGTTCTGCATCATGAGAAGGCACATTCTCTAATTTCCTTTTCTTTCTTTGTTTTCTTACCACTACCTTGTGTTGTGGACTATAGAACACATCAAGAGGAGGAATTTCCTCTATCTTAAGCATGAGTTTAGAAGACGGGGTTATAGGAATATGTTATGTTTCTGAGACATTAGTAGTTACTCCTGTGACTATATTTATTGCTGTCTGTACATTGCTCACAGGTGTCTGTGTATTTTGTGCTTCAATATTAATCAAATAATTGAATGTTTCCCATTCCTTATCCAATTCAGTTCTGACTGATGACTTTTGTACAATGAGAGGGGTAATATTTAACTATGGAGAGGTTGAAATCTGTTGCTGTGAGAGTTCTTTAGACCGATCAGTATCTTTTACTGACCCTTCACTCTTAGAGTGTTCAGAGGTTTCTCTTCCGGACTTTGACTTAGACCTGTTTGTATCTGAACTTCTACTGAGACTGACACTAGGAGTTGGTTCCCTTACGGGTTCCAAGCGCAATTTATCCAGAGGGATAGTCGTTAACCTCCTTTCTCTATATATTTTGAATTCTTGAAACTCTGTTGGAGGAAAACATATTTGAGCCGAATGTAGAATTTATTTAAGTGTGCGTTTTTCTTGGAACATGTCATCAAAAAAATATTCTTCTTTAGAAAACACTCTTATATTGAATGCAGTAGTGAAATTTTTAACAACATCATATGGATTGAATGGTCTTCTTGGAAACTTCAACAAATGTAAACATGTAATATTTTTTACTTATTTAAATACATGACCAACATCAAATAATGAAAAGGCCCCATAGGCCATAGGAAATTGAGCCCAGATAGCCTTCTTCTTGTATTTCAACTCTTTAGTCAAACCTCCTTCTCCGCAGGTTTGATAAGCAATTTCTCGGGAGATGAGTTTATCAGGAACATACAATGGTAAAACATGAGGAGAAGAAAAAATTCCAAAAACCCTAACATATGTAAATAATTCTTCTCCAAACCATCTCACAACAGGTATAATTTTCACCTTTGCTTCAGGAGAAAACCTTGGCGTGTTTTTATCATACAATATTCTGTACAGGGGTAACATAATGCCATGGAAAATCTTGTAAAAACAGGGAATGAACTCTGAATCCCACAAATCTTTGTGATAAACATGAATGGGTAGGGGATCTTGAATTTTCCATTTCCAACCCATTAATGGAAATTTAGAAACAAAATAGATTGAATCCATCACATAAGCAGATAAATAAAAAGGAGGATAAATTCTTTGAGAAACAGTTCTCTTAGAACGATAATTGAAAATATCCCTGGCTAAGTTGTCAGAAAGTATCTTAGCCCAATCCAAAATGGTAGCATTAATAGCAGCATTCAACAACGGAAGCCATTCAGGTGAAAAATTATTAATGTCAGGCTTTCCAAAAAGCAGGCAGAGCATAGCAGTATCAAATCAATACGGAGAAGTGAGAGAACTAGTACTATACATACAGTGTTTATCTTTCTTCAGTGGTTCATCTCTCCTAGACCAGTCTTTGGTGCATTCTGCCAGGTTTTCATTTTCTTTGGCAAACTTCTCGATAAACTGTTTGTTATAAGTTTCCTGTGGCTCCGGTAAATGATACATGAGTCTCAAATCCTGTGGAGTAAATGAGCCAATGAGCTCTTGACCCTGAGTCTTAAACTATCTGTCTGAAATATCAGTGCTATCTAGCACCCATTTAATCATATCCGTGTACAGAAGAATTCTAGGTCTCGCTACTATTCGGTGCAAGAATGAACAAGCTAGCTCTGTAAGAGATGCTTCAGAAGACCCATGTGATACCGTAGTAGCCGTAACCTCCATTACTCTGGGGTTCTCTTCTTCAAGAATATTATACATTCCCTCCCAAGTAGAGATAGCAGCGTCTCTATTACAGGCGGTGTCTGTGTATAAGGACGTCATCTCTTTATCTTCCGAACTTGGAGCCTTGTCTTTCTTTCCCATTTTATTCTGAATACTGCTTTGTATATTTCTCAGCTCTTTTCTCCTGCAGTTCACGAATTAAGTGAGAATAATGATAGAAAAAGGTGACGGGAAATTTTTAAATGTTGAAGACGTATGAAATATACTACCTTACGTGAAATAACTCTTCAATCAGAACGAAACCATTTTTCATTAATGAATGACAATCAATTCATTAATTTAACATTAAAGCGTATAACGGGGTCTCAATTTATGGAAAGATTTTCTTCATGTAATGAGCCTTTAACAATCTGCGATAAGGTGATCTGCGATTTGCTTCGCAATATCGTAAAATCACAATATTGCAGATCGCAATCTTGTGGAATCAAATAGCGCAATTATTGTATCATCGCGAAATCGCTATATCGCAAGATCGCAAGACATAATATATGACAAACATCCATTAACATTTTTTCTGCGATATGCGATTTGCGATATATATTATCGCTCATCGGTGATTTAAAGTTTTCATCATAAGATATAACATTCTAAGCATGCGATGCGATGAATGTTCCTTTAGCGCATAGTTTCATATCGCATTTTTTAGAATTTCGCTTATAAAGAGGTGTTCATTTACCTTTTTGCGATGCGATATTCCTCAAAGAATGATTCAATTCTAAGTTATCATAAAACTTACGTTTTCTAGATTTTTCAAGGAATTTTCTCCTAATTTTATGATAGTAAGTTTTATTGAAAAAGGAAAACAATCACTAATTGATTTTTTTGGATTTTTTAACTAAAGGTCCCCACTAATTTAGTATTATCACCAATAATAAATAAGAAGGGGGGTTGTTGCTGGCCACAACAATTGGCGATTCAATCGGAAGAACCAGTTATCTCTGCTTTTTATTTTGAATTTTCTAAACTTCCAAAAATAGAAAATTTTCCAGAAAATCAAACTTTATTATATAAAGACAAAGTATATTATGCTTATATCTATCAATGATATTTTGTTTCTTCTATATTCAACTTTGATTATTTACTTCGTCAAGCTAGTCCTTGTATCTACATCAGTCATTACTTGGTTTATAAAGATAAAAACAAAGACTTCTCTGTAAATAAATTTTTAAATATGCTCATTTGTCGTAGGTAGAGCCACTGCTGCCAACAGGAGTTTATAGCCTCGACAGGGTTACCTGTTACCCAGCAATGATCCTGTGTCCTTCTTAGGAAAATATACAATTTTCAAATATAAATCCATATCCACACTTATTGCTTTCTTTTTTCTTTTTATCCTTAAAGAACAATGTCTTGGTTTGGTAGCCAATTTATGACAGTGTCATTCACTTGATTTATAACTTTGCTGAACAAGCTGGCTCGTGATGAGACCCCTTGCCTTTCGATTGCAACAATCTTGAGTCATTGCCTTATTGTGGTATGCAGTATTGGCAAAGTCGGAAAGCTATAATATCTATGATCATGATAAGTCGGCTCGTGATGAGACCGCTTACTCTTTAAGTTAAAGTGAATTGTTGGATTATTCCCTAAACATTGTAATTTTCTAGGTAGGGAGGAAATCATTGTTTCCTTAAGATAGCTCTGGAGGAAAAAGGTAGAGTTTTCGGAAAGAACTTTTCTACAAAAAATCTTCGTTTTGTTATTGATACCTTTCATTGAACTGATATAAAATAATTTCCCACTAAAGATGGTTTTTTTATCAAGATTTTCAAAGTTGAAACTAGTATCATTTCTAGGTTAAAACTTTTAACTGTATCTTTGAATAATAATGATTAATTTTCTAGAAGAGTTCTATTGATATAAGTGAAAAATAAAAAAATCTATAAAAGAGAATTTGTATCTTTTTCGTGAATTCCAAATGTAACCATTAACAACTGGTTTTATTATGAAAAATAAGGAAAACTAATATACAAAATAGAAGAATGATCTCCTATGGAAATTATTTTTTGAGGATCTGTCCATTAACAGGTAAAGACTCTCTTTTTCCTATTAAATCCTGTAACATAAAAGTATATGGTCCTATGATCTATGCAATTTGGAAAGGACCAAGCCACATTCATTGAAATTTCGTATGTTTCCCTTTTTCCTCATGAGCTTTGTCCCATTTTAAAACTAGATCTCTGACCTGAAAGTCTTTTCTGGATGTCATGTTTGAATCAAAATAAGCTTTAACTAACGCTTGGTGATGAGCATGATCTATTTTGGCCTTTTCTTGTTGTTCTTCTAGCTTAATTATTTCCATCTGCCTTAGTTGTAAGAAAGTAGTTGGTGCTTCATCAATATATTGAACTAAGGCTAAAGAAGGAATTTCTAGATGAGTTGGAAGAACCACTTCTTTCCCATAAACTAAATTAAATGGAGAGGTGCCAATGGAGGATTTCTGCGTTATTTTATCTACCCATAAAGCATATATTAAAGACTTATGCCAATTTTTATGATTTTTATCAATGGTTCGCTTAATAATTCTGATTAAGTTTTTATTTGTGGATTCATCTAACCCATTTCCCTGTGGATAATAATTGGTAGAGTATTTAAGTTTGAAACCTCTCTTGAGTGAAAATTCAGTCATAGCATTGCCAGAAAAATACAATGCATTATCAAATATTAAATTAGAAGGTAAACCAAAACTGGTGATTATGAACTGATCTATGAACTCAATGATATGCTCGGCATTAGCAGTCTTGAGAGGAACTATTTCTACCCATTTCGTAAAATAATCAGTTGTTGTAATGATATACCTATGTTGCCTATAAGAGTGAGGAACGATCTCACCTATTATATCCAATCCCCATTGATCAAAAGGTTGTTCAATTTTAACTAGTTGTAATGGAAATGATGGTTTCTTTTGTCTTCCAACAGCGGTTTGACAAAATTGACATTTCCTTGCGTAGCTATGTGAATATTGGAATAGTTTGGGCCAGTAATAGCCTGCGCGAAGGATTTTATGTGCAGTAGCATCTCCAGCATAATGTCCACCTGTTGGCCCATCGTGAAGTTCCTGCAAGACTTTTTCAGCTTCATATTTCTCAAGACATCTAAGGAGAACAGAATCATAATTCATTCTAAAAAGAACATTGTTCACAAGCTGATATTGTTTAGCCTTTAACCTCAGAGATATTTTCTTGGTGTAATCAAGATTTGGAGGAGCATAACCATTTTTTAGATAAAATATGATATCATCATATAATGATTCAACATCGTTTAGGCTTACCTCATACGTTTGTATCTCTTCAGATCGTTTTTCAGAAATAAGCGATGCTCCAACTAGTATTTTGCAAAAGCCTTGACCTCTTACAATACTTGCTGGTTTGATTTCTACATCATATTCTTGTAAGGCAGTAATCCAATTGGTTGTTTTCTCACCCACATCTTTCTAAAATAAAAGATTTCTTACCACTGGAAACAGAACTACGATTTTTGTATGGGTTTTAAGTAGAAAAGGTCTGAAATATTTAATTGCTTTGAAAACAGCATAAGCTTGTTTCTCTACATCTGAATAATTCAATTCAGCACTCTGTAAATTTAAACTGAAGAAAGCAATTGGAGCTTCTGGCTTGTCTTGATTTGCTTGAGTGAGTATTGCAGCATATGATTTATTAGAGGCAAATGCATACAAAATAAAATAATATAAAAAATTTGGAGTTGCTAAGGATGGAGCATTAACAATTGCTTGTTTGATCAGATTGAATGCCTCATATTCATTTTGGCCCCACTTGAAGTTTGTATTATTTTTAATCATTGCTTGTAAAGGAGATACAATTCTTGAAAAATCTAGCACGAATCTCTTTACAAAATTAATCTGTCCAAGGAAAGATTGCATGGCTTTCTTGTTGTGAGGTAAGGGTATTTCAGAAACCTCCTTGATTATATCAGGATCAATATGAATTCCAGATTTTGACACTATGAATCCAAGAAGTTTTCCTTCGCTTAATGCAAAAAATGACTTCTTTGGGTTAAGTGAAATTCCATACCCTTGACAATGTTGGAAGGTTTGTATTAAGTATTTAAGATGATTTCTTCATTTCTTGGCATATACAGTTATATCATCCAAGTAAATTACCATTGATTTTTTAACTAATCTCTTGAAAGTGATGTCCATTGCTCTCTGAAATGTGGCACCAGCATTCATCAGACCAAAAGGAATATTTTGATATGCATAAGTGTCCCATTTAGTTCTGAATGTAGTTTTCAATTGATCATCAGGATGGACCAACACTTGGTTGTAACCAGAGAAACCATCTAAGAAAGACATTAATTCTGATCCTGCAACTGCCTGTAATATTTGCTCCATAGGAGGCAAAGGAAAATTATCTTTTTGGCAAGGTTTGTTAAGGTTTCGAAAGTCAATGCAAATTCTAATGTCTCCATTCTTATTTCTAACAGGAACCATACTGGAAACCCATTTATAATGTCGAACGGGAAAAATAATCTTTGATTTCAATAACTTATTGAGTTCGGATTTAATTTAATTTTCTAGATTGGGATGGATCTTTCTCAATTTTTGTTGGACAGGTTTTTCGTCATTTATCATTGGGATAGTATGTTGGATGATATAAGTGTAATAAGTTTTGACTTCATCGTTGTTCCAAGAAAAGACACTTTTGTATTGTTTCAAAAGATGAACATACGCTAATTTTTCTTCACGAGCTAGAACAAGGCCCAGGTTGATATTATGTGGCTTGGTATCAGTTCTTAGATTTACTAATTCATAATTCAAAGTTGAACTTTGTATTTTTTAATTGGTAGATATTTTAAATCGGTCTTTTAAATAATAAAGGTCTTCCAACCTGACTACTGACTTTGGCATAGCATTATTAGTGCTATTTTGTTTCAATTGTCTGTCATGTTGGTCTTCATCAATTATCTGATTAGTGTAAGATCCTTCAGATGTGAGGAAACTTACAATATCAGGATCATCATTGAAAATCCTCCAAATGGTAATGTTATCAGGAATAGAAGTTGTAAAGATTAATTCGATTGAAAATCGATCAGGGCTATAGTCTTTTGCAGGGATGAGCTTAGAGGCCACGTTGGCTAGGAGGTATGCACTAGCATTCTATATTCTAGGAATTGATGAAATATTAAATGCTATAAAGTGTTCAGTCAGATCTTGAACTAAATATTGATAATGCTTCAAATGGCTTGATAAAAAATGTATAGTATTGTGTACCTGTTTGATTACAATTTCAGAATCTCCGAAAACTTGTAAATATTTGATTTCTAATCCGATTGCCTTGTATAATCCTTGGACTAAAGCCTCGTATTCTGTGGTATTAATGGTGCAATCGAACTTGAGTCTGCAAGTTAGCATAATTTTGTTTCCCTGTGGACTAATCAACATGCAACCTGCTCCTGTTCCTTCATTAGACTTAGAACCATCAAAAAATAACTTCCAAAATAAATATTTATTTACAGGAGTATCTACAAAATTAATGCATTTAGAACTATCTGTTTGAGAAAAATTTTCTACTTGAGATAAAACATAATGTTATAAATAAGGTGAAGTATGAGCATTGAAATTTCCTAAGAAAGAATCAACTGAATAGTTTCCAATGATATTATTGATGTATGCAACCGGTTCATTTTCTCCTTCCAATTCTGTTACTATATATTTATGATGTTTTTCTCGCTCAACCTTTATCTGATTTGGTTTACCATTGTAAGGAAGCCACATATGTGACCAATCAGTTGCGAAGTATCCATGAATTTTTTTTGACCAATCTCTGCTAAGAATTAAGCCATAAAATTCTGGAATATCTGCAACTAAAATATCAATAACTTGACATACCTTTGGATTAGATGACAACCTTATGGTAACCTGATTTAATTCGCCAATCACTTCAACTTGCGATCGATCTAACTGGACTATGCGTACAGCAACCTTTTGTGGTTGAATGTTCAACTTTGCACATACTGATTTTGGTAGAATATTAGATGAAGGTCCAGAATACACTAAACAATTATGCAAATTTTTATTGAAAAATTCATAAGTAAGAAGAAATGGAGGAGTATGAGATCTCGACCTTCCTCCAATTAAAGCAATATTTTCTAGACCAACTTTACTAATCGAATTAGTTGGAGGTCTTCCCATCTCGTTGGAAGCTTGAGAGATTACAGGATCGAGCAAAGGTTTTTTTGGTACAACATGTAATTCTTTCAAAAGTACCTTTTGCTGGTGTTTTAAATTGCTCAATTCATAAAAAGTGATGTTATCCCTAGTCTTCTTTATATATTCTATGATATTACACTCCATTTCATCCAAAGAAATCAATGTTTTTGATGGAGTTGGAGAATCTGTTTGGACTGGGCTAGTTTGAGTTGCTTTGGATGTTGTTTTCTTGGATGCAAATTTATCCTTAGTCATTGACCTTGCGCTCTTTGTCTTAGGAGTAGGTTGAGGAGGATCAATTTGACTTCTACTTCGAGTGCTAACTGGGGATGCTTCTTGATCTTCCTCATCTGGGAGGATGAAATCCCACATACCTTGTACTTCTACAACTTCCTCTTCATCGGTAGTTTCTTTAGTAGCAGTTTCTTCTTCTTCTTCTTCTGATTCAGCATTAGTAATAGCATTTGGTGGCTTTGGATCAGTTGAAGGGTTTCTTCTAAAAGGTTTGAAATATTTTTTAGAAGATTTCTCTGCCACTTGTTTCTTAATGTCAACCATTTCGTTGGACATGGTTTTCAAAACTTTCTACAATCCTTCTAAATCAAATGGATCTTTCTGCTATTTTTTCTTGGGATCTTCCTTAAAATTAACCTTCTTGGATTTTCGTTCTTCTATCACTTTTTTCTTTTCTAAAGCAATGATACGTTTCTCTACTGCTATTGCTCCCTTCATATTGTCTTCTAAAGTTGTTTTGCTAGACCTATCAATGAAGATTGCTATGTTTGATGGTAAAGATGAGATATACCATTCATTTCGTGCTTCTTCACTAGGCTTGGAAGCAGTAGGAATTTTATTTAACAATTTATTGAAATGTGAATTAAAATCCTTGATAGGCTCTTTTGACTCAGCTCTAAGATTAGACAAATCACTGATCAACGTAGTTGTACACCTTTCATCACCAAACTTAGTCAAAAATTGATCTTGGAAAATATCCCAACTAGTGATAGATCCAGATGGTAATGAGAAATACCATGATCTAGCTGATCCTTGTAGATTATAGGGAAAAATTCAGAAAACAACATCTTCATTAATAACTCCATTGAGATTTATAGATAACATAAAGTTATTTATATGTTCTTCTGCTAGCATGTCTGCTTCAGGATTAAACTTAGGCAGCCATTTTCTAGGATGGGCTGGTAATTGACTCAAGGGTGCAGGCATTAAGACTACCCCTGGGTTATTCCATGGCATTTGGGCCATCGCTGAACTACTAACAGAGGAAAGTGCAGAAGATGATACCTGCGATTGGGAAGATGAGGATATTATGACTCCAGATGTTTGAGAAGGAGATGTGGAAGTTCCAGTAGACTGACGGACAATAGTCTGAAGTGGAGGGGTGGATGGTTGACTTCGTGGTGAAGAGTTTGAGATGGATGATGATGATGAAAGAGTCTCACTATCAAACCCTTTAGGTGATTTCCTTGCTCTCTTCCTTGTAGGAAGAGGTAACTCAGTTGGTTGAATGCCAAGCTTCTCGCTCTATAATCTGGTAAGAGGATGAGCAAGATTATATTGCGAAGTCACACTATCTTGAGATTTATCATATCTTTGAGGTGATATTGAGAATCGCTGAAGTTTATGAATCAAAGATTCAACTTCAGGGGGTTCAATAGTAGATTCTTCTGAAAATTCAGGGTTTGTGGCAGTGACTATTGTTCTTTCGACTTCTGGATCTAGATTTAAAAATTCTATGTGCGATGGAGAAGTCGGGGAAGATGGTGAGGGCGATTTACTCTTAGAATGGTATTTAGATTTTGACTTACTTGCCATTCATAGTTTGGGGCCTTCCTTCTAGTGCCAAATATATTGAAGCCCTGAAAATAGGGTCTACAACAAGGGGGATACCCACCCGGTCCGGACCTTGGTTAGCAGCTCCTTTTCTGTTTGGTGTAGTGGGTCCGACTGGGGATAATGGGACCAGTTTCCCAATATGTGTGTGTGTGTGTTGAGAATTGATATTTCCTTTCTAAGAAAGTTCCTAAGTGAAATGATTTTATTCTAATTCTAATCTAATAACTTGTAAATTGTAATCTAATTAAACATAAATATCTAATTCTAAACTAAACCCGGGATGTAATATTTTCTTTATGCGATCTAAAATGATTTCAAATAGAAATTCGTAATAAATATCACTCAAATGTTATAAGAAAAGAATTCAATAAAGATAAACCACTTCGTATAAAAAGTTAGACGAAACAGTTGTGAAAAATATATCGCATAATAAGCTATTCATACATTAAGCATAAACAAGTGGCTATCACCATACAAAAGTGCCAAATGATAACTCAAATATTCAAGTGTTAATACATAAACAACCAAACATAAATATCACTTTAACAGAGAGGCAAAAAATATTTAAGAGATAAAAGTACCATTTATAACTAGTTCTACTCATGAGCTTCAAGCAATAATGACTTATCTCTTCTTAATCCAACATCCAATAAGAGTATAGAAGTGCAACATCAGTAGTAGATATTAAACACAGATATCAATAAATCCTGTTCCATTCATTCATCAAAACCTCCTCAGAGGGTGCAAAAGTGCATGTTCTTAGGACAAGTTTTTGACAAATTTCAGGACCCTTCTCTAAATGCATGAGAAGGGTTTAAATACTACTAACTAAATATAAAAATAATTTATTACAAAAATATAGGATACGTTTTAAATGACCGTCCTATTTTTTAGGAAAAAGTAAAGCAAAAATAATACTAAATCTAAAATTAAAATTTAACAACTAACTAACTATGAATGTGTTCTTTGGAATCTCAAGCATTCAACATTGATCTGAGAAGAATAGGCTGACCGACTTCAGATTTCAACTGTCTCATGAAGACGGAATTGGCAAGAGCTGGCGCTATCTTTTCGGAAGAATTGATGATACACTTGAGAGTCATGCATTGGCTGTGTGGTTTTACCAGACATGCCCAGTGAGAATCCCATTTTAACTTTTTTAATCCTTTAATCAATTATGCCTTCTCTTGGGCTTTCTGTTTCCATTCTGTTTGCAGTAGTTGTGATTTTGGTAGGTATCTTGGAGTATTTTCAGAGATCAGATTTTCCTTGTGTAAATTTTCATTTATACAATCAATAATACTGCTAGCTGCTGTGGCTGCTTCTTCTGCCGCTTTCTCTGCCTTCCTGATCTATGCATCCCAATTATTAAAAGGTATTTCTTTGTGATTTTCATTGATTGTAGGTGCACCTGCTCTTTTCCATTCTTCTGTATTTTTCCAAGCCAAATAGGCATTAACTCTTTTTTCAATTAAATCATAATCATGTCGTAAATCTATGACATGATTAATGATTTTCTCACTTTCTTCACAATAAGAGTTCCATTCTAATATTCTTTGGCATAATATTTCTTGTTGTTGCAGTGGTTGGTCATTCAAGGAAATAGACTCTGTGATAAATTCTGCGAGCATGGGATCATATTTGTGCATTTCTTGCATAACCTGTAGCTGTTTCTCTTTTTCGGCCAAACTGTTCTGATATCCAATCTGCATTTGTTGAAAATATTGCTATAATTTTTCAAGTTGTTTCTGAGCTTCACTGTTAGCATTGGATTCTTACAGCTGTTGTTGCAAGACCTGTATTTGATCTTCTTTCTCATTCAATAATTGTCGTACCTCAGATGCTTTGTCAATGGTTGCAGAGGCATAAGCTCCTGTGATTTGAGATAATTTAGTGAGATTTTCAGTTGGATCAGTAGTAGGATCTTTCAATAGAACATCTAGGTGTTATACATCATGAGAAGGCTCATTCTCTAATTTCCTTTTCTTTCTTTGTTTTCTTACCACCACCTTGTGTTGTGGACTATAGAACACATCAAGAGGAGAAATTTCGTCTATCTTAAGCATGAGTTTAGAAGACGGGGTTATAGGAATATGTTATGTTTCTGAGACATTAGTAGTTACTCCTATGACTATAGTTATTGATGTCTGTACATTGCTCACACGTGTCTGTGTATTTTGTGCTTCAATATTAATCAAATCATTGAATGTTTCCCATTCCTTATCCAATTCAATTCTGACTGATGATTGTTGTAAAATTACAGGGGGAATATTTAACTGTGGAGAGGTTGAAATCTGTTGCTGTGAGAGTTCTTTAGACTGGGAAGTATCTTTTACTGACCCTTCACTCTTAGAGTGTTTATAGGTTTCTCTTCTAGACTTTGACTTAGACCTGTTTGTATCTGAACTTCTACTGAGACTGAAACTAGGAGTTGGTTCCCTTACGGGTTCCAAGCACAATTTATCCAGAGGGATAGTAGTTAACCTCCTTTCTCTATATATTTTGAATTCTTGAAACTCTGTTGGAGGAAAACGTATTTGAGCCGAATGTAGAATTTCTTTAAGTGTGCCTTTTTCTTGGAACATGTCATCAAACAAATATTCTTCTTTAGAAAACACTCTTATCTTGACTGCAGTAGTGAAATTTTTAACAACATCATATGGATCTAATGGTCTTCTTGGAAACTTGAAAAAATGTAAACATGTAATATTGTTTACTTCTTTAAATGCATGACCAACATCAAATAATGAAAAGGCCCCACAGGCCACAAGAAATTGAGGCCAGATAGCCTTCTTCTTGCCTTTCAACTCTTTAGTCAAACCTTCTTCTCTGTAGGTTTGATAAGCAATTTCTCAGGCGATGAGTTTATCAGGAACATACAATGGTAAAACATGAGGAGAAGCAAAACTTCCAAAAACCCTAACATATGTAAATAATTCTTCTCCAAACCATCTCGCAACAGGTAGAATTTCCACCTCTGCTTCAGGAGAAAAGCTTGGAGCATCTTTATCATAAAATATTTTTTACAGGGGTAACATAATGCCATGGCAAATCTTGTAAAAATAGGGAATGAACTCTAAATCCCACAACTCTTTGTGATAAACATGAATGGGCAGGGGATATTGAATTGTCCATTTCCAACCCATTAACGGAAATTTAGAAACAAAACAGATTGAATCCATCACATAAGAAGATAAATAAAAAGGAGGATAAATGCTTTGAGAAACAGTTCTCTTAGACCGATAATTGAAAATAGCCATGGCTAAGTTGTCAGAAAGTATCTTAGCCAAATCCACAATGGTAGCATTAGCAACAGAATTCAACAATGGAAGCAATTCAGGAAAAAACTTATTAATGTCAGGATTTCCAAAAATCTGGCAGAGCATAGCAGCAACAAAGTAATATGGAGAAGTGAGAGAACTAGTAATATACATACCGTGTTTATCTTTCTTCAGTGGTTCGTCTCTTCTGGACCAGTTTTTGGTGCATTCTACCAGGTTTTCATTTTCTTTGGCAAACTTCTCCATAAACTGTTTGTTATAAGTTTCTTGTGGCTCCAGTAAATGATACATGAGTCTCAAATCCTGTGGAGTAAATGAGCCAATGAGCTCTTGACCCTGAGTCTTAAACTGTCTTTCTGAAATATCAGTGCTATCTAGCACCCATTTAATCATATCTGTGTACGAAAGAATTCTAGGTCTCGCTGCTATTCGGTGCAAGAATGAACAAGCTAGCTCTATAAGAGATGCTTCAGAAGACCCATGTGATCCCACAGTAGTCGTAACCTCCATTACTCTGGGGTTATCTTCTTCAAGAAGATTATACATGCCCTCCCAAGTAGAGATACCAGCGTCTCTGTTATAAGCGGTGTTTGTGTGTAAGGACGTCATCTCTTTATCTTCCGAACTTGGAGCCTTGTCTTTCTTTCCCATTTTATTATGAATACTGCTTTGTATATTTCTCAGCTCTTTGCTCCTTCAGTTCATGAATTAAGTGAGAATAATTATAGAAAAAGGTGACGGGAAAGTTTTAAATGCTGAAGAAGTATGAAATATACTACCTTACGTGAAATAACTCTTCAATCAGAACGAAACCATTTTTCATTAATGAATGACAATCAATTCATTAATTTAACATTAAAGCGTATAACGGGGTTTCAATTTATGGAAAGATTTTCTTCGTGTAATGAGCCTTTAACAATCTGCGATAAGGCGATCTACGATTTGCTTCGCAATATCGCAAAATTGCAATATCACATATCGCAATCTCATGGAATCAAATAGCACAATTATTGTATCATCGCGAAATCGCTATATTGCAATATCGCAAGATCGCAAGACATAAGATATGACAAACATCCATTAATATATTTTCTGCGATATGCGATTTGCGATATATATTATCGCTCATTGGTGATTTGAAATTTTCATCGTAAGATATAACATTCTAAGCATGCGATGCGATGAATGTTCCCTTAGCGCGTAGTTTCATATCGCATTTTTTAGAATTTCTCTTATAAAGAGGTGTTCATTTACCATTTTGCGATGTGATATTCCTCAAAGAATGATTCAATTCTAAGCTATCATAAAACTTAAGTTTTCTATATTTTTCAAGGAATTTTCTCCTAAGTTTATGATAGTAAGTTTTATTGAAAAAGGAAAACAATCACTAATTGATTTTTTTGGATTTTTTAACTAAGGGTCCCCACTTATTTAATATTATCACTAATAATAAATAAGAAGGGGGGTTTTTGCTGGCCACAACAATTGGCGATTCAATCGGAAGAACCAGTTATCTCTGCTTTTTCTTTTGAATTTTCTAAACTTCCAAAAATAGAAAATTTTCCAGAAAATCAAACTTTATTATAGAAAGACAAAGTATATTATGCTTCTATATATCAATGATATTTTGTTTCTCCTATATTCAACTTTGATTATTTACTTCCTCAAGCTAGTCCTTGTATCTACATCAGTCATTACTTGGTTTATAAAGATAAAAACAAAAGACTTCTCTGTAAATCAGTTTTTAAATATGCTCATTTGTCGTAGGTAGAGCCACTGCTGCGAGCAGGCATTTATAGCCTCGACAGGGTTACCTGTTACCCAGCAATGATCCTGTGTCCTACTTGGGAAAATATACAATTTTCAAAGAGAAATCCATATCCACACTTATTGCTTTGTTTTTTCTTTTTAACCTTAAAGAAAAATGTCTTGGTTTTGTAGCCAATTTATGACAGTGTCATTCACTTGATTTATAACTTTGCTGAACATGTTGGCTCGTGATGAGACCCCTTGCCTTTCGATTGCAACAATCTTGAGTCATTGCCCTGTTGTGGTATGCAGTATTGGCAAAGTCAGCAAGCTATAATATCTATGATCATGATAATTCGGCTCGTGATGAGACCTCTTACTCTTTAAGTTAAAGTGCATTGTTGGATTATTCCCTGAACATTATAATTTTCTAGGTAGGGAGGAAATCATTGTTTCCTTAAGATAGCTCTAGACGAGAAAGGTAGAGTTTTTGGAAAGAAATTTTCTATAGAAAATCTTCTTTTTTTTATTGATACCTTTCATTGAGCTGATATAAAACAATTTCCCACTAAAGGTTGTTTTTTTATCAAAATTTTCAAAGTTGAAACTAGTATCATTTCTAGGTTAAAAATTTTAACTGCATCTTTGAATAATAATTATTAATTTTCTAGAAGAGTTCTATTTATATAAGTGAAAAAAAAATATAAAAAAGAGAATTTGTATCTTTTTCGTGAATTCCAAATGTAACCATTAACAACTGGTTTTATTATTAAAAATAAGGAAAAATAATATACAAAATAGAAGAATGATCTCCTATGGAAAATATGTTTTGAGGATCTATCCATTAACAGGTAAAGACTCTCCTTTTCCTGTTAAATCTTGTAACGTAAAAGTAGATGGTCCTATGATCTCTGAAATTTGGAAAGGACCAAGCCACATTCGTTGAAATTTCGTATGTTTCCCTTTTTCCTCATGAGCTTTGTCCCATTTTAAAACTAAATGTCCGACCTAAAAGTCTTTTCTGGATGTCATGTTTGAATCAAAAGAAGCTTTAACTAACGCTTGGTGATGAGCATGAGTTATTTTGGCCTTTTCTAGTTGTTCTTCTAGCTTAATTATTTCCATCTGCCTTAGTTGTAAGGAAGTAGTTGGTGCTTCATCAATATATTGAACTAAGGCTAAAGAAGGAATTGCTAAATGAGTTGGAAGAACCACTTATTTCCCATAAATTAAATTAAAGGGAGAAGTGCCAATGGAGGCTTTCTGCGTTATTCGATCTACCCATAAAGCATATATTAAAGACTTCTGCCAATTTTTCTGATTTTGATCAATGGTTCGCTTAATAATTCTGATTAAGTTTTTATTTGTGGATTCAGTTAACCCATTTCCCTGTGGATAATAATTGGCAGAATATTTAAGTTTGAAACCTCTCTTGAGTGCAAATTCAGTCATAGCATTGCCATAAAAATACGATGCATTATCAAACATTAAAGCAGAAGGTAAACCAAACCTGGTGATTATGAACTGATCTATGAACTCAATGATATGCTCGACATTAGCAGTCTTGAGAGGAACTGCTTCTACCCATTTCGTAAAATAATCAGTTGCTGTAATGATATACCTATGTTGCTTAGAAGAGTGAGGAATGATCTCACCTATTATATCCAATCCCCATTGATCAGAAGGTTGTTCAATGTTAACTGGTTGTAATGGCAATGATGGTTTCTTTTGTCTTCCAGCAGCGGTTTGACAAACTTGACATTTCCTTGCATAGCTATGTGAATATTTGAATAGTGTGGGCTAGTAATAGCCTGCATGAAGGATTTTATGTGCAGTAGCATCTCCAGTATAATGTCCACCTGCTGGCCCATCGTGAAGTTCCTGCAAGACTTTTTCAGCTTCAGATTTCTCAAGACATCTAAGGAGAACATAACCATAATTCATTCTAAAAAGAACATCATTCACAAGTTGATATTGTTTATCCTTTAACCTCAGAGCTATTTTCTTGGTGTAATCGAGATTTGGAGGAGCATAACCATTTTTTAGATAAAATATGATATCTCTTACATTTGTATCTTTTCAGATGGTTTTTCAGAAATAAGCGATGCTCCAGCTAGTATTTTGCAAAAGCCTTGACCTCTTACAATACTTGCCGGTTTGATTTCTACATCATATTATTATAAGGCAGTAATCCAATTGGATCTTTTGTCACCCACATCTTTCTGAACTAAACGATTTCTTACCGCTTGAAACGGCACTATGATTTTTGTATGGGTTTTAAGTAGAAAAGGTCTGAAATATGTAATTTCTTTGAAAACATCATAAGCTTGTTTCTCTACATCTGAATAATTCAATTCAGCACCCTGTAAATTTGAACTGAAGAAAGAAATTGGAGCTTCTGCCTTTTCTTGATTTGCTTGAGTGAGTATTGCAGCATATAATTTATCAGAGGAAAATGTATACAAAATAAAAGGATCTAAAAAATTTGGAGTTGCTAAGGATGGAGCATTAACAATTGCTTGTTTGATCAGATTGAATGCCTCATATTCATTTTGGCCCCACTTGAAGTTTGAATTCTTTTTAATCATTGCTTGTAAAGGAGATACAATTCTTGAAAAATCTGGCACGAATCTCTTTACAAAATTAATCTGTTCAAGGAAATATTACATGGCTTTCTTGTTGTGAGGTAAGGGTATTTCAGAAATCTCCTTGATTCTATCAGGATTAATATGAATTCCAAATTTTGACACTATGAATATAAGAAGTTTTCCTTCGCTTAATGCAAAAAAGGACTTCTTCGGGCTAAGTGAAATTCCATACCTTTGACAACGTTGGAAGATCTATTTTAAGTCTTTAAGATGATTTCTTCGTTTCTTGGAATATATAGTTATATCATCGAAGTAAATTACCACTGATTTTTTAACTAATCCCTTGAAAGCGATTTCCATTGCTCTCTGAAATGTGGCACTAGCGTTGATCAAACCAAAAGGCATATTTTGATATGCATAAGTGCCCCATTTAGTTCTGCATGTAGTTTTCAATTGATCATCAGGATGGGCCAACACTTGGTTGTAACTAGAGAAACCATCTAAGAAAGACATTAATTCTGATCCTGCAACTGCCTGCAATATTTACTACATAGGAGACAAAGGAAAATTATCTTTTTGGCAATATTTGTTAAGGTTTCGAAAGTCAATGCAAATTCTAATGTCTCCGTTCTTCTTTCTAACAGGAACCATATTGGAAACCCATTTATAATGTCGAACGGGAAAAATAATCTTGTCTTTCAATAACTTATTGAGTTCAGATTTGATTTGATTTTCTAGATTGGGATGGATCTTTCTCAATTTTTGTTGGACAAGTTTTTCGTCATTTATCATTGGGATAGTATGTTGGATGATAGAAGTGTCATAAGTTTTGATTTCATTGTAGTTCCAAGAAAAGACACTTTTTTATTGTTTCAAAAGATGAACATACGCTAATTTTTCTTCAGGAGCTAGACCGAGGCCTAGGTTGATATTTTGTGGCTTGGTATCAGTTCCTAGATTTACTAATTCATAATTCAAAGTTGAACTTTGTAGTCTTGAATTGGTATATATTTTAAATCAGTCTTTTAAATCATAAAGGTCTTCTAACTTGACTACTGACTTTGGCATAGCATTATTAGTGCTATCTTGTTGCAATTGTCTGTCATGTTGGTATTCATCAATTAACTGATTAGTGTAAGATCGTTCAGATGTGAGGAAACTTACAATATCAGGATCATCATTGAAAATCCTCCAATTGGTAATGTTATCAGGAATAGAAGGTCTAAAGATTAATTCGATTGAAAATCAATCAAGGCTATAGTCTCCTGCAGGGATGAGCTTAGAGGCCATGTTGGCTAGGAGGTCTGCACTAGCATTCTCGATTCTGGGAATTGATGAAATATTAAATGCTATAAATTTTTCAGTCAAATCTTTAACTAAAGATTGATAATGCTTTAAATGACCTGATAAAAAATGTATAGTATTGTGTACCTGTTTGATTACAATTTCAGAATCTCCAAAAACTTGTAAATATTTGATGTCTAATCCAATTGCCTTGTATAATCCTTGGACTAAAGCCTCGTATTTTGCAGTATTATTGGTGCAATCAAACTCGAGTCTGCAAGTTAGCATAATTTTGTTTCCCTGTGGACTAATCAACATGCAACCTGCTCCTGCTCCTTCATTAGAATTAGAACCATCAAAAAATAACTTCCGAAATAAATATTTATTTACAGGAGTATCTACAAAATTAATGCATTTAGAACTATCTGTTTGAGAAAAAATTTCTACTTGAGATAAAACATAATGTTATAAATAAAGTGAAGTATGAGCATTGAAATTTCCTAAGAAAGAATCAACTGAATAGTTTCCAATGATATTATTGATGTATGCAACCGGTTCATTTTCTCCTTCAAATTCTGTTACTATATATTTCTGATGTTTTTCTCGCTCAACCTTTATCTGATTTGGTTTAACATTGTAAGGAAGCCACATATGCGACCAATCAGTTGCGAAGTATCCATGAAGTTTTTCTGACCAATTTCTGCTAAGAATTTAGCCATAAAATTCTGTAATATCTGCAAGTAAAATATCAATAAATTGACATACCTTTGGATTAGATGACAGCCTTATGGTAACCTGATTTAATTTGCCAATCACTTCATCTTGCGATCGATCTAACTGGACTATGCGTACAACAGAATTTTGTGGTTGAATGTTCAACTTTGCACATACTGATTTTGGTAGAATATTAGATGAAGCTCCAGAATCCACTAAACAATTATGCAAATTTTTATTGAAAAATTCATAAGTAAGAAGAAATGGAGGAGTATGAGATCTCAACCTTCCTCTAAATAAAGCGATATTTTCTAGATCAAATTTACTAATCGCATTAGTTGGAGGTCTTCCCATCTCGTTGAAAGCTTGATAGATTACAGGATCGGGCAAAGGTTTTTTTGGTACAGCATGTAATTCTTTCAAAAGTACCTTTTGCTAGTGTTTTAACTTGCTCAATTCATAAAAAGTGATGTTAGCCCTAGTATTCTTCATATATTCTATGATATTATACTCCATTTCATCCAAAACAATCAGTGTTTTTGATGGAGTTGGCGAATCAGTTTGGACTGGGCTATTTTGAGTTGCTTTGGATGTTGTTTTCTTGGATGCAACTTTATCCGTAGTCATTGAGATTGCACTCTTTGGCTTAGGAGTAGGTTGAGGAGGATCAAGTTTACTTCTACTTCGAGTGCTAACCGGAGATGCTTCTTGATCTTCCTCATCTGGGAGGATGAAATCCCACATACCTTGTACTTCTACAACTTCTTCTTCATCAGTAGTTTCTTCAGTAGCAATTTCCTCTTCTTATTCTTCTAATTCAGCATTATTAATAGCATTTGGTGGCTTTGGATCAATTGAAGGGTTTCTTCTAAAAGGTTTGAAATATTTTTTAGAAGATGTTTCTGCCACTTGTTTCTTAATGTCAACCATTTCATTGGACATGGTTTTCAAAACTTTCTGAAATCCTTCTAAATCAAATGGATCTTTCTGCTGTCTTTTCTTGGGGTCTTCCTTAAAAGTAACCTTCTTGGATTTTCGTTCTTCTATCACATTTTTCTTTTCTAAAGCAATGATACGTTTCTCTACTGCTATTACTTCCTTCATATTATCTGCTAAAGTTGTTTTGTTATCCCTATCAATGAAGATTGCTATGTTTGATGGTAAAGATGAGATATACCATTCACTTCGCACTTCTTCACTAGGCTTGGAAGCAGTAGGAATTTTATTTAACAATTTATTGAAACGTGAATTAAAATCCTTGATAGGCTCTTTTGACTCGGCTCTAAGATTAGACAAATCATTGATCAACGTCACCGTAGACCTGTCATCACCAAACTTAGTCAAAAATTTATCTTGGAAAATATCCCAACTAGTGATAGATCCAGATGGGAATGAGAAATACCATGATCTGGCTTCCCCTTGTAGAGTATAGGGAAAAATTTGGGCAACGACTTCTTCATTAATAACTCCATTGAGATTTATGGATAACATAAATTTATTTATATGTTCTTCTGCTAGCATGCCTGCTTCAGTATTAAACTTAGGCAGCCATTTTTTAGGATGGGCTGGTAATTGACTCAAGGGTGCAGGCATTAAGACTGCCCCTGGGTTATTCCATGGAATTTGGGCCATCGCTGAACTACTAACAGAGGAAAGTGTAGAAGATGATACCTGCGATTGGGAAGATGAGGATATTGTGACTCCAGATGTTTGAGAAGGAGATGTGGAAGTTCCAGTAGACTGACGGACAATAGTCTGAAGTGGAGGGGTGGATGGTTGACTTTGTAGTGAAGAGTTTGAGATGGATGATGATGATGAAAGAGTCTCACTATTAGACACTTTAGGTGATTTCCTTGCTCTCTTCCTTTTAGGTAGAGGTAACTCAGTTGGTTGAATGCCAAGCTTCTCGCTCTGTAATCTGGTAAGAGGATGAGCAGGATTATATTGTGAAGTCACACTGCCTTGAGATTTATCAGATATTTGAGGTGATATTGAGAATCGCTGAAGTTTATGAATCAAAGATTCAACTTCATTGGGTTCAATAGTAGATTCTTCTAAAAATTCAGGGTTTGTAGCAGTGGTTGTTTTTCTTTCGACTTCTGGCTCTAGATTTAAAAATTCTATGTGCGATGGAGAAGTCAGGGAAGATGGTGAGGGCGATTTACTCTTAGAATGGAATTTAGATTTAGACTTACTTTCCATTCATAGTTCGGGGCCCTCCTTCTAGTGCCAAATATATTGAAGCCCCGAAAATCGGGTCTACAACAAGGGGGATACCCACCCAGTCCGGAAGTTGGTTAGCAACTCCTTTTCCGTTTGGTGTAGTGGATCGGACTAGGGATAATGGGACCAGTTTCCCAATATGTGTGTGTGTGTGTTGAGAATTGATATTTCCTTTCTAAGAAAGTTCCTAAGTGAAATGATTTTATTCTAATTCTAATCTAATAACATGTAAATTGTAATCTAATTAAACAGAAATATCTAATTCTAAACTAAACCTGGGATGTAATCTTTTCTTTGTGCGATCTAAAATGATTTCAAATAGAAATTGGTAATAAAGAGCATTCAACTGTTATAAGAAAAGAATTCAATAAATATAAACCACTTCGTATAAAAAGTTAGACGAAACAGTTGTGAAATATATATCGCATAATAAGCTATTCATACATTAAGCATAAACAATTGGCTATCACCATACAAAAGTGCCAAATTATAACTCAAATATTCAAGTGTTAATACATAAACAACGAAACATAAATATCACTTTAATACAAAGGAAAAAATAGTTAACATATAAAAGTACCATTTATAACTAGTTCTACTCATGAGATTCAAGCAATAATGACTTATCTCTTCTTAATCCAACATCAACTAAGAGTACAGAAGTGCAACATCAGTAGCAGATATTAAACGCAGATATCAATAAATCATGTTCCATTCATTCATCAAAACCTCCTCGGAGGGTGCAAAAGTGCATGTTCCTGAGGACAAGTTTTTGACAAATTTCAGGACCCTTCTCTAAATGCATGACAAGGGTTTAAATACTAGTAACTAAATCTAAAAATAATTTAGTGCAAAAATATAGGATACGGTTTAAATGACCGTCCTATTTTTAGGCAAAAAATAAAGCGAAACTAATACTAAATCTAAAATTAAAATTTAACAACCAACTAACTATGAATGTGTTCTTTGGAATTGTAAGCGTTCAACATTGATCTGAGAAGAATAGGCTGACCGACTTCAGATTTCAACTGTCCCGTGAAGACGAAATTGGCAAGAGCTGGTGCTATATTTTTGGTAGAATTGATGATACACTCGAGAGTCATGCATTGGTCGTGTGGTTTTACCAGACATGCCCAGTAAGAATCCCAATTTAACTTTGTTACTCCTTTAATCACTTCTACCTTCTCTTGGGATCTCTGTTTCCATTCTGTTTGCAGTAGCTGTGATTTTGGTAGGTATTGTGGAGTAGTTTCAGAGATCATATTTGCCTTGTGTAAATTTTCATTTATACAATCAATAATACTGCTAGTTGCCGTGGCTGCTTCTTATGTTGTTTTCTCTGCCTTCCTGATCTGTGCATCCCAATTATTAAAAAGTATTTCTTTGTGATTTTCATTGATTGTAGGTGCACTTGCTCTTTTCCCTTCTTCTATATTTTTCCAATCCAAATAGTCATTAACTCTTTTTTCAGTTAAATCATATTCATGTCGTAAATCTATGACATGATTAGTGATTTTATCACTTTCTTCACAATAAGAGTTCCATTCTAATATTCTTTGGGATAATATTTCTTGTTGTTGCAGTAGTTGGTCATTCAAGGAAATAGACTCTATGATAAATTCTGCGAGCTTGGGATCATCTTTGTGCATTTCTTGCATAAATTGTAGTTGTTTCCCTTTTTCGGCCAAACTGTTCTAATATCCAATCTGCATTTGTTGAAAATCTTGCTGTATTTTTTCAAGTTGTTTTTGAGCTTCACTGTTAGCATTGGCTTCTTGCAGCTGTTGTTGCAAGACCTGTATCTGATCTTGTTTCTCATTCAATAATTTCCATACCTCAAATGCTTTTTCAATGGATGCAGAAGCATAAGCTCCTGTGATCTGATATAATTTAGTGAGATTTTCAGTTGGATCAGTAGTAGGATCTTTCTATAGAACATCTAGGCGTTCTACATCATGAGAAGGCACATTCTCTAATTTCCTTTTCTTTCTTTGTTTTCTTACCACTGCCTTGTGTTTTGTACTATAGAATACATCAAGAGGGGGAATTTCCTCTATCTTAAGCATGAGTTCAGAAGACGAGGTTATAAGAATATGTTCTATTTTTGAGACATTAGTAGTTGCTCCTGTGACTATATTTATTGCTATCTGTACATTGCTCACAGGTGTCTGTGTATTTTGTGCTTAAATATTAATCAAATCATTGAATGTTTCCCATTCCTTATCCAATTCAGTTCTAACTGATGATTGCTGTACAATGAGAGGGGGAATATTTAACTGTGGAGAGGTTGAAATCTGTTGCTGTGAGAGTTCTTTAGACTGGGCAGTATCTTTTACTGACCCTTCACTCTTAGAGTGTTCATAGGTTTCTCTTCAAGACTTTTAATTAGACATGTTTGTATCTAAACTTCTATTGAGACTGACACTAGGAGTTGGTTCCCTTACAGGTTCCAAGAGCAATTTATCCAGAGGGATAGTAGTTAACCTCCTTTCTCTATATATTTTGAATTCTTGAAACTCTGTTGGAGGAAAATGTATTTGAGCCGAATGTAGAATTTCTTTAAGTGTGCCTTTTTCTTGGAACATGTCATCAAACAGATCTTCTTCTTTAGAAAACACTCTTATCTTGACTGCAGTAATGAAATTTTTAACAACATCATATGGATCGAATGGTCTTCTTGGAAACTTGAACAAATGTAAACATGTAATATTGTTTACTTCTTTAAATGCATGACCAACATCAAATAATGAAAAAGCCCCACAGGCCATAGGAAATTGAGGCTAGGTAGCCTTCTTCTTGTCTTTCAACTCTTTAGTCAAACCTCCTTCTCCGCAGGTTTGATAAGAAATTTCTCGGGCGATGAGTTTATCAGGAACATACAATGGTAAAACATGACGAGAAGAAAAACTTCCAAAAACCCTAACATATGTAAATAATTCTTCTCCAAACCATCTCGCAATAGGTAGAATGTCCACCTCTGCTTCAAGAGAAAACCTTGGAGCGTCTTTATCATACAATATTCTGTACAGGGGTAACATAATGCCATGGCAAATCTTGTAAAAACAGGGAATGAACTCTGAATCCCACAACTCTTTGTGTTAAACATGAATGGGCAGGGGATCTTGAATTGTCCATTTCCAACCCATTAACGGAAATTTAGAAAAAAAAAAGATTGAATCCATCACATAAGAAGATAAATAAAAATAAGGATAAACTCTCTGAGAAACAGTTCTCTTAGACCGATAATTGAAAATAGTTGTGGCTAAGTTGTCAGAAATTATCTTAGCCCAATCCAAAATGGTATCATTAACAGCAAAATTCAACAACGGAAGTCATTCAGGTGATAACTTATTAATGTCGAGCTTTCCAAAAAGCCAGAAGAGTGTAGCAGTAGCAAAGAAATACAGAGAAGTGAGAGAACCAGTACTATACATACCATGTTTATCTTTCTCCAGTGGTTCGTCTCTCCTGGACTAGTCTTTGGTGCATTCTGCCAGGTTTTCATTTTCTTTGGCAAACTTCTCCATAAACTATTTTTTATAAGTTTCCTGTGGCTCCCATAAATGATACATGAGTCTCAAATCCTATGGAGTAAATGAGCCAATGAGCTCTTGACCCTGAGTCTTAAAATATCTGTCTGAAATATCAGTGCTATCCAGCACCCATTTAATCATATCTATGTACGGAAGAATTCTATGTCTCGCTGCTATTTGGTGCAAGAATGAACAAGCTAGATCTGTAAGAGATGCTTCAGAAGACCCATGTGATCCCGCAGTAGCCGTAACCTCCATTACTCTGTGGTTCTCTTCTTCAAGAAGATTATACATGCCCTCCCAAGTAGTGATACCAGTGTCTCTGTTACAGGCGGTGTCTGTGTATAAGGACGTCATCTCTTTATCTTCCGAACTTGGAGCCTTTTATTTCTTTCCCATTTTATTCTGAATACTGCTTTGTATAGTTTTCATATCTTTTCTCCTGCATTTCACGAACTAAGTGATAATAATGGTAGAAAAAGGTGACAGGAAAGTTTTAAATGTTGAAGACGTATGAAATATACTACCTTACGTGAAATAACTCTTCAATCAGAACGAAACCATTTTTCATTAATGAATGAAAATCAATTCATTAATTTAACATTAAAGCGTATAACAGGGTCTCGATTTATGGAAATATTTTCTTCATGTAATGAGCCTTTAACAATCTGCGATAAGGCGATTTGCGATTTGCTTCGCAATATCGAAAAATTGCAATATCACAGATCACAATCTCGTGGAATCAAACAGCACAATTGTTGTATCATCGCGAAATCGCTATATCGCAATATCACAAGATCGCAAGACATAATATATGACAAACATCCATTAACATATTTTTTTCGATATGCGATTTGCGATATATATTATCACTAATCGGTGATTTGAAGTTTTCATCGTAAGATATAAAATTCTAAGCATGCGATGTGATGAATTTTCCTTTAGCGCGCAGTTTCATATCACATTTTTTAGAATTCTGCTTATAAAGAGGTGTTCATTTACCTTTTTGCGATGTGATATTCCTCAAAGAATGATTCAATTCTAAGCTATCATAAAACTTAAGTTTTCTAGATTTTTCAAGGAATTTTCTCCTAAGTTTATGATAGTAAGTTTTATTGAAAAAGGAAAACAATCACTAATTGATTTTTTGGATCTTTTAACTAAGGGTCCCCACTTATTTAGTATTATCACTAATATTAAATAAGAAGGGGGGTTGTTGCTGGCCACAACAACACTATAAGTCATTTAAGCCCCCAAGGGATTATTTCCTTTAGCCCCTTCCTCCATGCGTTCTAAAGCTCTGCAATCGGGCGCTAAAGGGCTTAAAAACCTTTCCCGAACCCAAATTTCCTTCTATTTTCTTCATTCCCGATGTTATGGTATAAAAAAATATAGACCATTGATCTCTATAGATCAACGGCCATTGGGCCCCATCCTTCCGCCCAATCACTTTCCCTTCCTTTCTTCCCCTTTCAACATATTCGCTTCCTCCCTCAATCATAACCGTCTGATCTGAAGATCTAACAATCGAGACTTAACCCGATAAAACCAACACTTTCCTGCTACATGACAAAAACAATCATCGTGGTTTCCCACTACATTCCTCCTTCGTGCAAATTTCCCATTGCGCTCATTCTGCATCATGGTATCTGGAGCCTCCGATCCAATGGTTGACGTTGCATGTCGCAAAATTTTTGCGCCCAAAGTTTAACGCTCAAAATTTTTGAGAAATAGGTGGTATTGAAAAGCCACATGTCTACCAATGTATCGTATCGCACTCCATCTGAAAAATACTGCCTAGCTCCCAAATGCAATGCGAAAACCGCTGCTGGTTTTTCGAAACCGCCCTTCTCCAATTTCGAGAAAAATTCAAAATTAAACCTAGTTAGCTGTTTCTGCCAGGATTTCATCCATCCTCAGGCATTTCCACCACCTCCATTTAACCTCTGAAACACATTTTTACCATGAATCGCAAGGTTTTATAATAATTTTTTGTGTTTTGCAGGGTTTAATGATGTTGTTCTATATACTTCCACAGTCACAGACAGGTGACCAAATCAGCACAGGGTGATGATTCTGGGGCTTAAATCAACGAAGACAAGGAACCTAAAAGTTTGAAATCCACATTTAAATCATCTGGAGCATGATCCAGGGTTTAACAGAAACCCCCCAATAGAAAAAAACCATCTGTGAAAAAAGAAAATGACAAAGGGTATCAGTATCAGTAAATTAATGTTAAAAGGTGATTAAAACCAAAGCTTGAAGATCAAATTTTTAATCCACTGAATAAAGATATAAAGATAGTGTTAAAGAAAAAAGTCTCGAAATCGAAGATCAAGGCTTAATTAAGCCTAAACACAGATCAAAGGATAAGTCACTTTGTTTATAAAAACAGAGAAAAATATCAGTAAAAGAAGACTCGAATGCCACATCAAAGGGGCTAATTGAATCCCCCAGCCACCAAATTGACACCTATAGCCTTTTTGTCTCCAAGGAATACATAGATTAAAGCTCATTCAATAAAATTAAGACTAAAGCCAGCTAACAGTTATTACAAGCAAAAAAAATATCCCAAATTGTCAGTAAAGTTATTAAAAGGATAAGAAAATGCTTGAAAGTCAATATTTTCACCCACTAGGCCTAAAAAGTAGAAAATAGAGTTAATAAAATAGAGTTAGAATTAAATGAATTCTTGCCTTATGCCTTACATGGCTTTCAAGGCTAGAAGTTGCATTTAGTATAAAATTAATTACATTTCAACCCTAGGAACTCTTCCACCTCCTCATATTCTTATAAAATCTCCTTGAGGAGCACATTGTAAAGGGTTGGTTGGTCACTAGTTGTAACACTAGAACTCTTTGAAATAATACATAGTCTGTTGAATTTGAAGAAGAAATTTAAGTCTTGGAAGCTGGATTATGTTTTGACATGCTTGTTCTTGAGAAGTCTCTATCATTGGATCCCTGATCTTGGCTATTGGTGATGTATTCTGAATTGTCTATTGTCTTTCCTATTTTCATTATGTTTCATAAATTCATGCTACAGTAGGATGAATTCTTGCCTTATGCCTTACAAGGCTTTCAAGGCTAGAAGTTGCATTTAGTATAAAATTAACTACACTTCAACCCTAGGAACTCTTCCACCTCCGCTAAGAAATGACTCCTAGAAGCACCTTAGACTTGTCTATCCTTCATTGTTTTATGTTTTCTTCTGCTAAGGCATTCTAGAGTCTTTAATCATTCTCTTGAACCCTTATGGTTGTTTATTTCTCAAATAGTTCAAATAGTTGGTTCCAGCATGATTTATGGTTTTCCCTGCTTGTCTGCTGCCACTTGAAAACTGTTTTTGAAGTCTCCCTTTGAAGTACCATTGTTTACAGTTAGCCAAGGAGGTCCATTTTGATCATACCCTTTTTCCCTGCTTGAACAATTGTTTTAAAGGTCTTTATAGTTGTGATCATAGATGTGTTAGGTGTTCCCTCTTCTATGACTGCAATTATCAGTGAATATTTCATGTTTTCTAATTCCTTTGAAATAATTTCTTTGAGGAAATAGGGTTTTCCCTGAATCTTAGATTTCATTTTGAAATTTGTCTTGAATTCATTATTTTCTTAAAGTGTGGTTTGTAGAATTCATGGTTATCCATGTCTATAAAATACCTCTTTATGTTCAAGTTATGTTTTTAAGTTCCCTTTGTTGAGAATTCAAACTCTCTTTTCAAATCATTAATGTCCATCTCATTCACAAAAACTAAAGGATCCTGTGGCCAAGTTAGATTTTCCCTTTGATATCCCATATCCATTTATGAGCTTGTTATTACTTTTTCTTGACTCCATTTCCCAATGAACCTAACACTTCTTCTCTCTATCTATACTACCTATACCTTCCATGTTCTGCTATACCAATTCAACCAAACAAACAAACCAAACAAACACTTGCACTTAATAACTAGTATAAAATCAATACTTAAAAGAAAACAATATATACCTTTACAAACAAATAATTTGAGAGATCCCTCTCTGAGAGCAGGAGGACTAGATCCTGGAACTCTAAAGATTGGTTCTGATGTTGTCTTGTCTTTTGGTTAGCCAATCTATCAAAACTCAGGAACCCCAACATAATGGCGATCATGGTGGGACCTATTGAGTATATAGTTGCTTGAATACCTCTTAACACTCTTTAGGCCCTTAGTTTGACAAAGAATACCTAGGGAATTGTTATCCCACCTCATCACCAACATAATGGCGATCATGGTGGGACTACTGAGTTCATAGTTTCCTAGCAAGCTCTAATAGACTCATTAGTATTTCGAAAAACCATAGAAACTCAGAAAAAACCCAAAAATATTTCATATTGGCTTCATAATAAACATGGTGGTGGAACCATAAAACAATTTTTCCTTCACAAAAAGCTAAAAATTTTCCACCTGGCAACTCCACTAGCCTCCAGTAGGCCTATTACTTCACTAGTCATTGTAAACTCCCTTGAGAATGCATTGAGAAAACACAATCATGTTGTTGGTGGACAACAATTTTCAAATCTTCCACTTGGCGACTCCACAACCTCCAAAAGACCTAATGACTCCACTAGTAGAAGACTCTAAACTGGTTGACCGGATACAGCGACCTCTTTGTACACACATGGATTTAGATACAAACCCAGAAGCCAAAATAATGGTCATGATGGAAAAAATGATGTACATGATTGGAAAGAGAATGGATAGGTATAAAGATAATTTAAATATTGGTGATCCAGAGCAACCTATGTCTTTCCCTGAGCAAACACAAGCTAAACCACTACAAGACCTAGATGATGATCAAGACATGTATGATGAGCAAGACATGTGTGATGAGCAAGATTACAGAGAAAACAATGAAGAAAGTTGTCAAGAAAGTCTTGACGGCATACCTCTATCTTGTATAGCACTATTAAGGAAAATTCATAACCAAAATATTAATACAAATAGTGAGGAGTGCTTTGAGAGAAAACCAACACATATGGGAACTTTCCCTCTATGTTATAACTCATTTCAGATTTTAAATGAAAAATGGCATCTTGACAATATAGAAGAAAAAACTCATGAACCTTATATTCAAACTGAGTATCACAATAATCATAAGGAGTTGTTTGAAACAGAAGAAGATCAGGAAATAATAGAAAATCCTTAATGTTTCCCTGCAAGCACAAGTACTGGTCCACTAGAAGAGGCTCAAGAAGAAATCTAGCCTCAAAACTAGTTAACACAAGAGAAAGAGGAACGATGTACTTCTATCTATGCTGAAAGAAAAATCCTTCCACTTTTGAGAGAAGAATAAATTGATCAAACATTAAACAAGTAGCCAACCCTCAAAAATTCATTTGAACAAAACACTTCTGCTCATCTACCTTTTGAACCTTGTTGTATTGAACCAGAAATTAAACTTGTAGATCAACTTAAAGAAACACAAACTGATAACCCAATATGCTTGATTGGTGAGATTGTTTATACTAATGATTTTCCAATTTTTGATTAGTCTGATGATTTTGATGAGCTTCAAGTAGAAAATAATCATGTAGGGCAACCAACAGCTGATTGGTGTCATGAAATTCACTATCATCAGCTTGAAAGCAGCAATCAACGAATCCAATCCATCAGAAATAGCTTTTACATAATTTGGATTCAGCAATCTATCAGTTGTGATGATGAGGTTGAGAAGAAAGAGGAATTTCTTGAGCAAGCTGAAAATAAGGAGCCTTCCCCTAAAAAGGTAGATGTACTTAAAAATACCCTTGCTCAAGAATATGAGGACATCTTCACAAGTACAGTCCACTAAATCAGAGCATACCAGGACTGCAAGAGGACACCACTACAATATATTATGATTCCTCTAGTTCAGATGATAATGATGATGAGGAAGAATTTCTTTCTCAAAATAATCTTGAGCTTGATCCAGTGGAGGAAAAAGTAAGCTTGGCTGAAACCTATCCTCCAAATATTCATAACCATGCATTGTTTCAAGATCCCTATGCTCACTTCTTGAAGATATTTGAAGAAGGGATAAAGGTTATTGGGAGCAGTTTATTACCAAAAGCAAGAAGATTTTTTAGCACTACTGCTAAGAAACAAAAGGAATGGGAGTGGCCCTATTTGTCCAGCCTACCTAAAGAGGTGAAGAAGGACCAATCATGGAATCATTTACTAGATTGGTTGTACTGGAAAAGAGATTTCATTAGCTAAACATGGAAATATTCCAAGTTAGATTAGGGTAGGTAGAAATTTCAATAAAGCTCAGTTATTGAGCATCTACTTAGTCTTTTTGTTTATTTCTTTGAAGAAGAAAAATGAGAAAAATACAAAAAAAATAGAAAAGAGAAAAATAGGGCAGATTTTAAAACAAGAAAGGTACAGCCCCATACCAAAAAGAGAGACAAAATCTGAAGGTGTGCAAGCTCAAATGCCACTCCTAAAAACACACTGCTAGTTAGTCATATAGCCTAATCATGGCTAATTAGCTTTTCAACTTACTGATGATAGGTTAGTAAATTAGATAAGCTAAATAGCACAATCTTGGCTTATCAGTATGAGTAGATTAGGATAGAGGAAACAAAGGTTCAAACAAATTCAATATCTAAACCTATGAATCTCAAAAGAATAATGGCTCTAATTAGATTGAATCTTGAGCCAAAGATAGAAAACAAACTAGTTCCAATATACTCAAAACTTGAACCAGGAAAAAAAGAGGAAGCAACTCAAACAAAATCAAAACTAGAGCTAAAGAAATAATGAAGGATGTTTTAGTTTTCAGATCTTAAGCCTTCACAATTTTGTTTTACTTTTCTGCAAATAAAATCTATTTCTACCTTCTTTTTATGCCATAGATCAGTAGCAAGTCAGACTATTTAATCCTGGCTTGGCTGCTTTTAAAATTTATGTTCTAGAAAATAGAGAATAAAAGTCTGTCAGACAGTCTAATCCTGACAGATAGTAGTTAGGTAGAGAAACTTATGAGTTCAACTGCTTAATCTGAACTCATGGAGGAATAGCTTTAGAATTATATTAGTTTCTTTTTTTCAAAAGAATAAAAGGTTTATGAAAATATTTTTCCAGTCCAAATGCACTCTAAAAGAAGAAAAAATGTTAGAATCATAGGAGTGGGTAGGTAGAGATGATGTTTTAATCATAAATCTTCCGGGAAATCACATAAGGAATTTTTGGAACCAACGCGTTTCAAACTACCAACTGTAGTTCATCATCAGGATAATGAAGATTAGCTGATCAGACATACACATTTATAACAAGAAGACAGAAGCAGCGGTCAAAACCCAAAGAGTTAAAAAACGGTAAAAAATAAGAAAAATTATAAGATAATCCAAAAAATATAACTAACCTCTTCTAAAAATTAAAAACGGTCAAAAATTCCATTGTTTTCAGATTAATTTCAAAACTTATCAGATCAAAGAAGGCCATCCAAGGAAAGAAAGGTTGTTTCCCAATGGATGAGGCGTTGGTTTGCTAAATAGAGAGATAACTAAGGTTCTGGACACCTAAAGGGCAAGTTGTCCTCCCGAAGTGGAGCCACTATTAGCCACCTATAAATTATGTTATACTCAATGGTGGCTATGCTTGTATTTTAAACCATCAAGAGATATTTCCCTTTGAAAAATTATCATCTTTTGAATTTTTATGATGATTATTACCCTTTGAGTTAATCTTCACTGTTGTTTCACTATTAGTCCTGAAGTACCTGCTGTTTACCAAAGAAAACTGCTCATGAGGACCCATTTTCCATCATTACACTTCCCATTTCATTCTCCATATTCATCCATAAATACCTTCATTTGACTTCCAAACCATCACAAAACCATTTTTAAACCTTATGTTCCCTTTTCATTTGGTTTAAAACCCTTATCTCACCTATCAGAACCCTATTTTGGCCTTAAAATCTCTTTGTTTTGGCCTAAAAACGATCTTTTAGCACTATAAGGCATTTAAGCCCCTCAGGGCTTATTTCCTTTAGCCCCTTCCTCCATGCGACCTAAAGCCCCGCAATCGGGTGCTAAAGGGCTTAAAAACCTTTCCTGAACGCAAATTTCCTTCTATTTTCTTCATTCCCGATGTTATGGTCTAAAAAAATCTAGACCGTTGATCTCTGTAGATCAATGGCCATCGGGCCCCATCCTTCCGCCTGATCACCTTCCCTTCCTTTCTTCCCCTTTCAACATATCCGCTTCCTCCCTCAATCATAACCATCCGATCTGAAGATCTAACAATCGGGACTTAACCCGATAAAACCAACACTTTCCCGCTACACGAAAAAAACAACGTCATCGTGGGGCCCCACTACATTCCTCCTCCACACAACTTTCCCATTTTACTCATTCTGCATCGTTGGATTTGGAGCCTCCAATCCAATGGTTGAAGTTGCATGTCGCAAAATAGTTTCACCCAAATTTTAACGCTAAATTTTTTTGCGAAATAGGCGGTATTGAAAAGCCACGTGTCGACCAATGTATCGTATCACACTCCATCTGCAAAATACCACCTACCCCCCAAATGCAATGCGAAAACCACTACCGATTTTCTGAAACCGCCCTTCTCCAATTTTGCGCCAAATTCAAAATTAAACCTGGTTAGCTGTTTCTACCAGGATTTCATCCACCACTGCTGCATTTCATCAATCCTCAAGCATTTCCACCGCCTCCATTTAACCTCTGAAACACAGTTTTACCACAAATCACAGGGTTTTATAATAATTTTTTGTGTTTTGCAGGGTTTAATGATGTTGTTCTGTATACTTCCATAGTCATAGACATGTGACCAAATGAGCACAAGGTGATGATTCTGGGGCTTAAATCAATGAAGACAAAGAACCGCAAAGTTTTAAATCCATGTTTAAATCATCTAGAGCATGATCCAGGGTTTAACAGAAACCCCCCAATAGCAGAAAACCATCTGTGAAAATAGAAAATGAAAAAGGGTATCAGAATCAGGAAATTAATGTTAAAAGGTGATTAAAGCCAAAGCTTGAAGATCAGAGTTTTAATCCACTGAATAAAGATATAAAGACAGTGTTAAAGAACAAAGTATCGAAATTGAAGATCAAGGCTTAATTAAGCCTAAACACAGATCAAAGGATAAGTCACTGTGTTTATAAAAACATATAAATGTTGATCAACGGTTGTCATTGATGTCAACCCAAGCAGCACCAGGGGCTAACCCAATATTGAATGAGAAGTTTGACATACTAAATTAATATATTCTGGGTAAATAATTCTTTTTATGGTTTCTACTTGTTGAGATGTTTCCGTTGATATATGCCACGCCATGTAATTCTCCACGGTTTGAGAGATATTCATGTTTGAATTTTGTTCCTCAGTTAGTGGGCTAAAACCCCATGGGGTTGGGGCATGGGTCATTGAAAAGTGATAATTAATTTTTTCTAAGCTCCTAAAATCCCCCCCACGTTCACTTGTTGAAGCCCCTCTCAACTAAAGCATTCATATATATTGTGATCTTCATTTCCTCCTTAGGAAGTGGATTCAGCCATCTGAAATAGGTCATCGTGGCATTTTCTCTCTAAATTTTTTTCTACGAAGGCTCAGAAGCTGAAATTTGTTGAGGTGAAGCCGAAATCCTGAGGACGCTGCAGTAAAAATTTCAGATCAAGTTGCACAATATTTTTGGAGATATGACCTGTGGCAGTAAGGGTTTTTGCAGGCTCCTGTAATTCATCTCATAGAAGTGACCTTGGTAAATTCATCATAACTCTCTCTTTGAGTATTGGATTGGAATGATGTAAAAATTGACAGATAGTGCACAGTATTTAATTTTATATCTATCAATTTCAGAAGAAAATGAATAAAAAGTGACAGGTGGCATGCCATACAAGTGCGCTCTGTTGAAACAGTCCATAATTAGGGCAGTGTGAGAAATTGGGTATAAATCTCTCTTGAAGAATCCAAATTGGGTCAAACCTATGTCATTGGAAAGAAGACTCAGAGGAATAATACAGGACTGAAAATCATATATTAAGGATCTGAAATAACAAAGATACACCAGATTCAATATCGAGCTCCTAGAAGGCAAGAAAAAGCTAGATCATGTGTTGTCAAGGATTGCAAAGGACCAAACTTTCTATGGCATAAATGAAAAACAAGGTGTAGCAGAGGGTAGCATGACAAGAGCAGCAACCAAGGTGCATAACAACAGCAAGAAGTTCATCATATGAAGTCTTCAAGTGGGCAGCACTGCATACAATCATTGTAAAGGTATCATTGTACTTAGTCATTGTAAATACATTATTGTAAAAATTGTACTAGTGTTTATCTGCCAAGGGTTGAAGAGGCAATGTTGGGAGGTCTAGGATCATCATTAGGTGTTTGTGTCAAATTTTGGGTTATGGTCTAGTATATCTTCTTCTTCTACATCATTCTATATCATTGTAAAGTGGACCGTTTTCCCTAGTACGAGAGTCCATTCTTCTTTTATTCTTCTATAGGGTGGTAGGGTGGTGCTAGGGTGAGTTGTAGCTCATTAGGTGTTGGTGCATCCATTCAGTGACTACTGAAGAATCTCAAGTGTTGGAGCATCCATCCAGTGGGAGCTGGAAAAGAATGCTTTTCTAGATTCTAGGAAGTTGGAGCTTTATTTTCAATTGGAGTTGAAAATAATTATTAGAAAAGCATTAGGTGGTTTTTGTCCCAGAGTGGGTTTCCACCTTAAAAATTTTGTGCATTTGTGTTCCTCTTGTTTTTTGCTATCATTGTACAAACACTGATAATAATTGAAGATTAACTAATGCTCTAATTGAAAGAAATACTGATTCACCCCCCCTCTCAGTATTTCCAACAATTGGTATCAGAGCTTGGTTCCTTCAATAGCAATTTAACAGCTGGAAGGAGGTCATGGAGCATACCAAGAATGGTGTACCTCTATTCAATGAAAATAATTATGCACTCTGGAAAGGAAGAATGGAGGTCTATCTCTTGGCGCAAGGTTACGAAGTATGGGACACTGTTCAAAATGGATTTACATCAATCGCGGATGAACAAGGTAAGAAGAATTTGGTAAATGATGAAAAAGAAAAGAATATTATTATCAGTGGACTTATTGAATCTGCTTATCATAAGGTGTTGGGTTGTAAAACCGCCAAAAATGTATGGGACAAGCTTGAGAATATATATGCAGGTGACTCAAATGTCAAATAAGCAAAGCTTCAAATCTATAGAGCAAAATTTGAGCAACTCAGAATGAAAGAAGATTGCAACATTGTTGCATACTTTCAATATGTTGATGAAATAAACAATACTCTGGAAGGATTGGGAGAGCCAGTTGATGAGGAGACTATTATACGGAAGATTCTTAGAATGTTACCAGGGATATTCAACCCAAAGGTATCGGTCTTAGAATACAGTGCAAATCTGGACAAACTCAGCAAAGAGGAATTACATGGAGTTCTCATAGCATATGAAATGAGACTTGATGAAGAAGAGGGTACTTCGCATCTAGAAACTGCGTTCATTGCATCTAAGAAAACCAATAAGGATAAAAAACCTTCAATTGAAAAGACATGCACCTACAAGTGTGAAGAAAAGGGAGATGATGAAGAAGGTCTTTCAGATGAAGAATATGCTTACTTCACGAGAAAACTACAAATTGGTAAGGGACAATTCAAAGGTAAATTTCCATTGATATGTTTCAGCTGTAATGAGGTTGGGCATTTTGCAGCAAAATGTCCAAACAAAATTAATGGCAACTCAAAAAGAAAGAAAGGCTTTAAGAAATTCAACAAGCAAGGATCCAAAAGGAAATTTCTCTCTAAAGAAGATAGCTCATCATCCAATGAAGACAATGATAGTGAAGAAGAAGCCAATGAGAGAGTATTGTTTATGGCCAAGCACAATAAACCCAAGCACAATAAGCAAGAGGTATCAAACAACGAAGAAGAAGGATGGACCATAGACAAATTTTATGAGGAAGAAATCAAGATTATAAAAGATCTCAAGGTGAAGATGATCCGTTCCAAAAGTCTTGAAGAACAATTTCAAGGTCTCAAAATTGAAGTTGAAGAACACAAATGCATTGAAGAGTCACTTCAAAAGAAGTTGGAAGAAAGCAACCAAGAAAGGGAAGAATTAGAAGCCCAAGTAGTCTCGCTGCGTGAGGAAGTGAAGAAAGGAAAAAATATCCAAAACTATGCCAACAGCTCAAGGGCATTGGAAGAACTAATCAAAAGTCAATGATCTTATAATGACAAAACTGGCATCGGTTACAAAGAAGAAGAAGCAGGACCTTCTACAAAAAAATACAATGAACCTATGAGATCTGACATGCATGAAGACTTCATTGGACAAGATTCACAAGAACAACCTTGGAAGACAATTCCTCGACGAAAATTTCCATCCAGGTACCAACATATTTTTTATGGCTACTGTTATTCATGTGGAAAATTTGGTTATAAAGCTATAGAATGTCGCACGTACCCTAGGAACGAATACAATTCCAGGAGATCTGTCAAATATGAACCTCCCAGGGCTCAGCGAAATATCAATAGATTTGAACATTTAAGAAATTATATTGAATGTTACAAATGTCGAAACTTTGGACACATAGCCAAAGACTGCAAACTTGAAAATCCTCCAGAAGAATCTTTGAAGCCACAGAATGAACGAACATGGAAGAAGAAGAAGAATGATAATTGTGCTCTCGCTCTCAAGGCTCAAAAGAAAAAATATTTGTGGTATGTTGATAGCAGTTGCTCAACGCATATGACTGGAGATAGAAATAAATTTGTATCTCTAAAAGAGAAGAAGGATGGAACCGTGTCCTTTGGAAATGATGGATCTTCAAATGTTATAGGATCAGGTACTATCACTCTCGGAAGCAAAGATGTTCTAGCCAAGAATGTTCTATTGGTTGAAAACATGAATCACAGTCTGCTCAGTGTTGGACAAATGTGTGATCAAGGACACACTACTATTCAACTTCATGAAATGTGAAATCAGGAAAGGCGTGTGTGGTGAAATTGTGGCTACAGCAAGTCGAGATCCAAATGACATATATGTTCTGGATGAAGCAACTAAAGCATGTCTAATAGCTAAAGAGGATGATACAATAATGGGTAGCAATGATGATCGTCTAAGTAAGAATTTTGCTACAAAGGTGAAAAGTGATTTCAAGATGTCTTTACTTGGTTGCAAATTGAGCATAGATGACTCATCTAAGGATGTGGATCAAAGGTTGTACATATATATGATTAGTATTCTTCTATATGTAATAGCCTCCTGACCAGATGTTATGCAAGCAGTTGGACAAGTAGCAAGATTCCAAGCAACACCAAAAGAATCACATATCAAATATTCACCATCATTGGAATATCTTCTCCAGAAGGTTGGTATTCTCCCAAGTTCTCATTAGATTTTCCTTTTTCAGAATATAAAGGGGGAGTGGAAGTGTGTACAGGTCTGTAGGATGGTTTTGTGCCAGCACGAGTGGAAGTTTGTACAGGTCCGTAGGATGGTTGTGTTTCAGGGGGAGTTACCCTTTGCCATTGATGTCAAAGGGGGAGATAATGTTGTGGGAAGAGGTGTCATGATCATATGGGGAGTACTTGTGTTGCCATCAATGCCAAAGGGGGAGATTTTTGATCAGCGATTGTCATTAATGTCAACCCAAGTAGCACCAGAAGCTAACCCAATATTGAATGATAAGTTTTACCTAAAAAATTAATATATTCTGGGTCAATAATGATTTTTATGGTTTCTACTTGTCGAGATGTTTCCGTTGATTAATGCCATGCCATGTAATTCTTCACGGTTTGAGAGATATTCATGTTTGAATTTTGTACCCTAGTTAGTGGGCTAAAACCCCATGGGGTTGGGGCATGGGTCATTGAAAAGTCATAATTAATTTTTTCTAAGCTCCTAAAATCCATCCCACGTTCACTTGTTGAAGCCCCTCTCAACTTAAGCATTCATATATATTGTGATCTTTATTTCCTCCTTAGGAAGGGGATTCGGCCATCTGAAACAATTCATCATGGAATTTTCGCTCTAACTTTGTTTCTACGAAGGCTCAGAAGCTAAAATTTTTATTAGGCGAAGCCGAAATCCTAAGGAAGCTGCAGTAACAATTTCAGATCAAGTTGCACAATATTTTTGGAGATATGATCTGTGGAAGTAATGGTTTTTGCAGGCTCCTGTAATTCATCTCAAAGAGGTAACCTTGGTAAATTCATCATAACTCTCTCTCTGAGTATTGGATTGGAATGTTGTAAAAAGTAACGGATAGTGCATAGTCTTTAATTTTCTCTCTATCAATTTTAGAAGCAAATGAATAAACAGGGACACATGGCATGTCGTACAAGTGCGCTCTGCTGAAACAGTCCATAATTAGGGCAGTGTGAGAAATTGGGTATAACTCTCTCATGAAGAATCAAAATTTGGTCAGACCTATGGCATTGGAAAGAATAATTAGAGGACTATTGTAGGACCAAAAATTAGATATTGAGGATCTAAAATAACATAGATACACCAGATTCAATATCGAGCTCCTAGAAGGCAAGAAAAAGCTAGATCATGTGTTGTCAAGGATTGAAAAGGACAAGACTTTCTACAAAATAAAAGCAAAACAAGGTGTAGCAGAGGGTAGCATGAAAAGAGCAGCAACCAAGGTGCATAACAGCAGCAAGAAGTTCATCATATGAAGTCTTCAAGTGGGAAGCACTGTAGACAATCATTGTAAAGGTATCATTGTACTTAGTCATTGTAAATACATTATTGTAAAAATTGTACTAGTGCCTATCTGCCAAGGGTTGAAGAGGCAGTGTTGGGAGGTCTAGGATCATCATTAGGTGGTTGTGTCAAATTTGGGTTTATGGTCTAGTATATCTTCTTCTTCTACATCATTCTATATCATTGTAAAGTGGACCATTTTCCCTGGTACGGGAGTCCACTCTTCTTTTGTTCTTCTATAGAGTGGTAGGGTGGTGCTAGGGTGAGTTGTAGCTCATTGGGTGTTGGTGCATCCGTTCAGTGACTACTGAAGAATCTCGGGCATTGGAGTGTCCATCCAGTGGGAGCTGGAAAAAAATGCTTTTCTAGATTCTAGGAAGTTGGAGCTTTATTTTCAATTGGAGTTGAAAAGAATTATTAGAAAAGCATTAGGTGGTTTTTGTCATGGAGTGGGTTTCCACCTTAGAAATTGTGTGCATTTGTGTTCCTCTTGTTTGCTTCTATCATTGTACAAACACTGATAATAATGGAATATTAACTAATGCTCTAATTGAAAGAAATACTGATTCAACCCCCCTCTCAGTATTTCCAACAATAAAAATATCGGTAAAAGAAGACTTGAATGCCACATCAAAGGGGCTAATTGAATCCCTCAGCTACCAAACTGACACCTACAGCCTTTTTGTCTCAAAGGAATACAAAAATTAAATCTCATTCAGTAACATTAAGACCAAAGGCAGCTAACAACTATTACAAGCATAACAAATATCCCAAACTGTCAGTAAAGTTATTAAAAGGATAAGAAAATGCCTGAAAGTCAATCTTTTCACCCATTAGGCCTAAAAAGCAGAAAACATAGTCAATAAAACATAGTTAGAATTAAATGAATTCCTGCCTTATGCCTTGCATGGTTTTCAAGGCTAGAAGTTGCATTTAGTATAGAATTAATTACACTTCAACCCTAGGAACTTTTCTACCTCCTCATTTTCTTATAAAATCTCCTTGAGGAGCATATTGTAAAGGGTTGGTTGGTCACTAGTTGTAACACTGGAACTCTCTGAAATAATACATAGTCCGTTGAAGTTGAAGAAGAAATTGAAGTCTTGGAAGCTGGATTATGTTTTGACATGCTTGTTCTTGAGAAGGATCTATCATTGGATCCCTGAGCTTGGCTGTTGGTGATGTATTCTGAACTCTCTTTTGCCTTTCCTATTTTCATTATGTTTCATAAATTCTTACTACAGTAGGATGAAAAGTTTAGGCTAAGAAATGACTCTTGGAAGCACCTTAGACCTTTTTATCCTTCACTGTTTTATGTTTTCTTCTGATAAGGCATTCTACAGTCTTTAATCATTCTCTTGAACCCTTATGGTTTTTTATTTTTCAAATAGTTCAAATATTTGGTTCCAACATGATTTATGGTTTTCCCTGCTTGTCTGCTACCACTTGAAAACTGTTTTTGAAGTCTCCCTTTGAAGTACCATTCTTTACAGTTAGCCAAGGAGATATGTTTTGATCATACCCTTTGTCCCTGCTTGAAAAATTGTTTTAAAGGTCTTTATAGTTGTGATCATAAATGTGTTAGGTGTTCCCTCTTCTATGACTGCAATTATCAGTGAATCTTTCATGTTTTCTAATTCCTTTGAAATAAAGTCTTTGAGGAAATAGGGTGTTCCCTGAATCTTAGATTTCATTTTGAAAGTTGTCTTGAAGTCATTATTTGCTTAAAGTATGGTTTGTATAATTCATGGTCAGCCCTGTATATCAAATACCTCTTTATGTTCAAGTTATGTTTTTAAGTTCCCTTTTTTGAGAATTCAAACTCTCTTTTCAAATCATTGATGTCCATCTCATTCACAAAAACTAAAGGATCCAGTGGCCAAGTTAGATTTCCCTTTGATATCCCATATCCATTTATGAGCTTGTTATTACTTTTTCTTGAATCCATTGCCCAATGAACCTAACACTTCTTCTTTCTATCTATACTACCTAGACCTTTCATGTTTTGCTATACCGATTCAACCAAAAAAACAAACAAAACAAACACTTGCACTCAATAACTAGTCTAAAATCAATACTTAAAAGCAAACAAGATATACCTTTGCAAACAAATAATTTGAGAGATCCCTCTCTAAGAACAGGAGGACTAGATCCTGCAACTCTAAATATTGGTTATGATGTTGTCTTGTCTTTTGGTTGGCCAATCTATCAAAACTCAGGAACCCCAACATAATGGCGATCACGGTGGGACCTATTGAGTATATAGTTGCTTGAATACCTCTTAAAACTCTTTAGGACATTAGTTTGACAAATAATACCCAGGGAATTTTTATCCCACCTCATCACCAACATAATGGCGATCACGATGGGACTACTGAGTTTATAGTTTCCTAGCAAGATCTTATAGACTCATTAGCCTTTCAAAAAACCATAGAAACTCAGAAAAAAACCCAAAAATATTTTAGATTTGCTTCATAATAAACATGGTGGTGGAACCATAAAACAATTTTACCTTCACAAAAAGCTAAAAATTGTCCACCTAGTGACTCCACTGGCCTCCAGTAGGCCTATTACTTAACTAGTCCTTGTAAATTCCCCTGGGAATCTATTGAGCAAACCCAATCATGCTGTTGGTGGACAACAAAGTTCAAATATTCCACCTGGAGACTCCACAACCTCCAAAAGACCTAATGACTCCACTGGTAGAATACTCTGAACTGGTTGACCAGATACAGTGACCTCTTTGTACACACATGGATTTAGATACAGACCCAGAAGCGAAACTAATGGTCATGATGGAAAAAATGATGTACATACTTGGAAAGAGAATGGATAGGTATGAAGCTAATTTAAATATTGGTGATCTAGAGCAACCTATGCCTTTCCCTGAGAAAACACAAGCTAAACCACTGCAAGACCTAGATGATGAGCAAGACATGTATGATGAGTAAGACATGTGTGATGAGCAAGATTACAGAGAAAACAATGAAGAAATTTGTCAAGAAAGTTCTGACACCATACCTCTATCTTGTATAGCACTGTTAAGGGAACTTCATAACCAAAATATAAATACAAATAGTGAGCAGTGCTTTGAGGAAAAACCAACACATATGGGAACTTTCCCTCTATGTTATAAATCATTTCATATTTTAAAAGAAAAATGGCATCCTAACAATATAGAAGAAACAACTCATGAACCATATATTCAAACTGAGTATCACAATAATCACGAGGAGTTGTTTGAAATAGAATAAGATCAAGAAATAATAAAAATCCTCAATGTTTCCCTACAAGCACAAGTACTAGTCCACTAGAAGAGGCTGAAGAAGACATATAGCCTCAAAAACAGTTAATAAAAGAGAAAGAGGACTGTTGTACTTCTGTCTATGCTAAAAGAAAAATCCTTCCTCTTTTGACAGAAGAAGAAATTGATCAAACATTAAACAAGCAGCCAGCCCTCAAAAATTCATTTGAACAAAACACTTCTACTCATCTACCTTTTGAACCTTGTTGTCTTGAACCATAAATTAAACTTGTAGATCAACTTAAAGAAAAACAAACTGATAACCCAATATGCTTGATTGGTGAGATTGTTTATACTAATGATTTTCCAATTTTTGATCAGTATGATGATGTTGATGAGCTTCAAGTAGAAACTAATCATGCATGGAAACCGGCAGTTGATTGGTGTCATGAAATTCACTATCCTCAGCTTGAAAGAAACAATCAACCAATCCAGTCCATCAGAAATAGCTTTCACATAATTGGGAGTCAACAATCTATCAGTTGTGATGATGAGGTTGAGAAGAAAGAGGAATTTCTTGAGCATGCTGAAAAATAAGGAGCCTTCCCCTAAAAAGGTGGAGGTAATTAAAAATACCCTTGCTCAAGAATATGTGGACCTCTTCACAGAGTACATTCCACTCAGCCAATTATTCATCAGTGAATTGGACATAAGTCTCTGACTCAGGAAAACACAGGGCTTGACAAACTAACTGGGTTGTAATCTTAAGGACATTATCCCCTAAGAAATTTATCACGAAACATTTACCGGGATATAATGCAGACACTAACCATTGCACAAATTTGGGAAAAATATGTGTTTTGGGGATGCATGTAGATAAAACACCATAATTGGCCACGGATGAATAAATGGGGCAACTTTTCTCATTGAAAAGAACTTGCTGGTAGAAGGGAAAATGCTCAATGGTGAAGATGGTATCCCTAATATCTTGCTCAGTGTCCATGACAGGGATATGGCTAGAAGATTTGAACAAATAATATCTCTTAGCCATGGAATAGTGCAGGGTGGTGGAAAATAATACGTGGAGATAAGAAAATAGAATGACTAGGATGACTTCGTGGAAAACTGAGAATGAAAACTGATAGGAGAAATAAAAACTTGAACCCTTAAATAGATGGCGTAAAGTTTCAAACATTGATGCTGAGTTAATGATTAAATGGAAAAGTAATGGTACCATGACATTACAGTTGAGATGTCACCAACTGGATGCATACGTCACTGCGGGGGTGCTCTGGGGTACAGAGTATCCACTGGGGTCCTGCCTCCACAGTGGATGATAATCGTCGATCTTGATCAGCTGGTGGTCAATGGAGTGAACTGTGGAGGCACCTCCTCTACTAACTTGAGGGCTATTTATGCCCGTGGGTTTCCGTTGATCTACATCACATGAAAATTCTTTTAATCCCGCCAGATAACTAACACAAGTGTTAGTTGGAACAGTCGGTCCCACCTTCACATGCTCTCTGAAAAAATATTAATTGACCAATATGTGAAAATTAAATGATTTCAGACGTATGAAGGATTTACATTTTTCCATATTTTTTCTTAAATATATGCTTTTTTTGTATTTTTGAAAATAAAATAAAGGAAATTGCAAATTAGCCACAACAGAAGCTGACGCATGTGTATTCAGATGAAACATAACATTTATAGCAGACTAGATCTTTGAAGAGAGTTAGAGAATGTTGATCATGAATTCTAAGTAATAAAAAAAATAGGATAGTGAAGATATATTAAAAGAACATAAAATGCAAACCACTCATAATAATACCAATTAATCTTAGGTAGGAAAAGAAGTTTTCTACCACTGTATGTTACTGATAAAAATATTTACAATAGTATTATGCAATATAACATCCTTCAACCCTTTATAACTCTAAAACGCCTCTATTTATAGAGTGGGGACTCATACAAATGATTTTCCACATTTCTAGCTTCGAATTCCTACCTCAAATACCAATTTAAAATATGATTACATCACATGGAGACTTCCTAGGGATATTTCTGTTTGGCAGAGTTTGAATACAAAAAGGAATATTTTTTCATTAAATAACTCAAAAATTCTATTTAATAACCCTTATAAACTAAATAAAACTAATTTTATAAGTGTAGTGGAGTGCTGATGTGTCATTATGCAACGTGGATGCTGCTTTGGACCTCCTCCAAGTCGATTTTTACAACGTTCTATACAAATCTGGCTAGTGAAAATTATGAAAAATAGGCCTCAAAGATTAGTGCATATTTTCCAAACCATGATGGATGTGAAAAAATTGAGAGAGGTTTTCGTATATGGGACTGTTATGAAGAACAACCTCCTTCATATTTCCAAAATTCATTTCCATTTGGTCATACATTTAAATTTACGTTGACTACTAAAATAGTCATGTATAGAAAATTTCATAGCGCTTCTATCGTAGCGAACTCCAAAATCCACCTATTGCATAACCTTTGACCTTTATGACTGTTGGATGGTCTTCCTTGCGACTAATGAGCTAAACACATGCTCTAATCCACCTTTTTTCTGATATTTTTGATGAGGTTTTTCCTCAAACCATTCTATAGCGAGTTCGTAGTGAAAACTCAACTTCAAGCTCAGAGTTCCCTACAAACATGCCTATTTTGACAATTTTTTTGTAATTATTCCTTTTTTCACCTCAAAAACATTAATAAAGCTTGTACATGCCTGGTATGATAGTATTATACATGATGTGGTCCAAAAAATGTGTTGCCTTACCATATTTCAACATCATCATCTTGCATAATCATTTTAGGACCCTTTTCTTCAATTCTTCTTGCACCATCTCCATCAAACCAAACTAAAATTATGAGATGTTAGTCAACTGATACAATGGATTTAAGACCTTGTAAACTTGAATTGATATGGTGAGATATCCAATGGTGAGGTGGCAAAAGTGGTGCATTATTATGCTTGATGATGTGTCCAACATGATGAGCTGGCAGCCCAATCATCTTCTATGATGAGTGTTCTCACTAACCAAAGTCTCCATTGATACACATTAACCATTATAGATGATTAATGTGCTTCAAAAATACATTTAATTCTTGAAAACTTTTAAAATTCTCTCTCTCTGTAAAAACAAAGTTTTTAGGCAAGTTCGTAGCAAATTTTGACTGTTTTACACAAATTTCGCTATGAACTTTGGTATTCTTGTCAAATTTCATTGTAATGACCATATTTTCTCACACATGACATATTTTTGTATTTTTCTTTAAAATTTACTTGTATCACATGAATGATGACCATTAAGACCCCTCACATATGTGCATTTTTGAAAATTCTGTATTCAAAAGACCCTATTCAACTCTAAGTGAATCAACATAATTAACTTAAGACCAACCAAATTTTATCATGGATAACAATGTCTCCAATGGGGATGTTGCACCCCTATGGTGCAGCAAAGAACTAGTAGCTCTAGTGCCTTATTCATTGGGTAGTTCCCAACCACTTGTCATATTCTTCAGCTTAATTTTGATCCTTGATATTCTATTGAAGAAAAAAAAGTTGTACAAACCAAAACTTGCAACTAGAATCTTCAAACTAAATTCTAAAAGATATGCTTGCCCAATGAGCTTATTTATGTACATACCAATCCTACTCTAACAATTGAAGACAAAAATTTCATTTCAAGAAATATGAAACCTCGAGTATAACTAGTCAAAGAGCTGATCCAACATCTGGGCTTCTTGATTGTTCTTCAATAGACCATCTATTAGAAAATCTGAATAAAAATTGAATCCATAACCTGAAATTATAAATGAAAGAAACTCCACCTTCACTGATGATTGAAATACACTCACCAAAGGATCTTGATAATCATGAAAAATTTCTTCTCTTGATGAAATCACCAAATCAACAATAACATCCTTGAAAACATTGAAAAGTATCCTGTCTTGATGATCCAAATCATAATTTTCATTCATAACTATAGGTTGTCTCTATTTTATGTCTTCATTTTCAACATCATTCTTGAGAGAAGGCTCTGTCTGTTCATGAAAATATTCAATGGGAGGAACCATATCATGTGCTACATGGATGTTTAGAAAGGAATTTTCATGCATTACAATTAGAACTTCATGTATATCATCATGCACAAACAACAATTTTTGATCATGTAAATCTGTAGCAGGACATTTTGGGAAAAAAACTTGTAGATCAAAAACTTGTTGATTATTCTCCATTAGTGCTTCCTCATGATTGCCTTTAAGCATAGTCAAGGAATCAACCTCCTCTTGACGACAAAATAAACATGAATCACATAAGCTTCTCCTTGCTCCTGCCCATTTTCATGTTGCTCAACATTCAAAGGTTCAGAAAATGAACAAAGTGAAGAGCATTGTAACTGACCATATTTATTTTCTTGTTTCTCACCTAAATATTGGGAAATTTGCTACAAATTTTCACAAATTTCATGGGATATAACTCGGTTTTCAAAGTTCTGATCCATTTCATCTTCAAGCAAAGAATACACATGTGTTTTTTGGAAACCTTTTTGATTATCATGACAACTAACATGAGAATGGAAATCATAAAGTGCCTCTAACATATCATCATCCATTCACTCCCCATTATCACCAATACTTTTCAGATATGGAATGAAAGCCTCACAAAAATCACATCAGTATTGTAATAATGATAAATATAATGAATTTTCTCATAATGTTCTAAGAAATTCCTATGGAAATCTCTTAGAGAGAACAAGCTTCCCGGTTGCAACGCTTCATACCATGTTCTAGCTTCATCCTCTAGCGTGGCCATAAAAAATTTCATGAGACAATCCTCAGGAAAATCAACTCGAAAATTATGTACATGCATATGGAATATAACCAAGTAAAGAGAAACACTATCTTTCTTTTAATATTTAAATATAGGAAGAGAAGTCAACCAATTAACTCCTGGCATAGGATTTGGAAAACCGGGGATGTGAGACTGATTCATAGGGTTATACATGGAATTATTTCTTACAATAGAAGTCATCATAGAAATTTTTCAAGCTACCGATCTTAAAATAGTGGAGTCACCATGAAGCCATGAATTTCTAAATTCTTCAAGAATGGAGTCGCCAAGGTACAAGTACAACCTTCGAATTATTCTAAGCTCCTACTACCTTCAAGAGTTCATTATTTCTGTTTGAGCACAAAATTTCGGGAAAATTTATCTTCAGTATCACAATAGATGCACCAAAATGTTATCACTAAATTGATACTGATGGGTTGCTTCAATAGTCAACTCAGAGTTACTAATTCAAACCTAATTTTAGCTGGAACTTAGCCTTTCCAGCCTGAGAGGGCTCTCTCAAGGATAAATATGATATTAGGTAAATGAAGATCAATAGATGACTAACTATGAAATTAGTTTTAAATGTATTTTTGTGCAGGGGAAATATGTAAACAAATAACTACCATTTGGCATATGGAGTTAGTATAAAAACTCAGTTGACATATGAAACTTCTCTCATGGAAGTTGAGGCATGTGTATCTGGATGAAACATAACATTTATAGTAGACTAGATGTTTGAAGGAAGTTAGAGCATGTTTACCATGAATTATAAGTAATCAAGCAAATATTATACTAAACATAGAATAACAGAACATAAAATAGAAACCAATCATAAGAATACCAATGAAAATCAGATAAGAAAAGAAGTTTGTTGCCACTGTATATTACTGAAAAAAATATTTACAATAGTAGTCTGTAATATAGCATCCATCAACCTTTTATAACTCTAAAATTCCTCTATCTATAGAGTGAGGAATCATATAAACTATTTTCCACCTTGATATATTCAAATTTCTACCTTAGAGACCAATTTCAAATAGGATTACATCACTTGGAGACTTCCTAGGGATATTTCCGTTTCGCGGAGTTTGAATACAAAAAGGACTCTTATTTCATTAAATAACTTAAAAAATATATTTAATAACCCTTATAAACTACAAAAAAATATTTTTTAGAGTTTACTGGAGTGATGATGTGTCATTACATCACATGGATGCTGAGCTAGATCTCCTCCAAGTCGATTTTTACATTTTTTTATAAAAATCTGGCTAGTAAAAATTATGAAACATAGGCCTCAAAGATGAGTGCATATTTTCCAAATAATATTAGATGTGCAAAACCTGAGAGAATTTTTTGTACATGGGCTTGTTCTGAAGATAAACCTCCTTCATATTTACAAAATTATTTTCTGTTTGGTCCTAAAGTTAACTTGAAGTTGACTACTAAAACAGTCATGTACAAAAAATTTCGTAGCTCTCATTTCATAGCAAACTCCAAAATCCACCTTTTGCATAACCTTTGACCTTTATTACTATTGGATGGTACTCTTGGGGCTAATGAGCTAAACACATGCTCTAATCCACACTTGTTCTGATATTTTGAATGAATTTTTTCCTCAAAACACTCTACAGCAAGTTCATAGCGAAAACTCAACTTCAAGCTTGGAGTTCGCTATGAACTTTCCTATTTTGACAGATTTTTCATAATTCTTCCTTTTCTCACCTCAAAAAAATTATTAAATATTTTACATGCCTATTATGATATTATTAGACATAATATTGTCCAAAAATGTGTTTCCTTACCATATTTCAACATCACAATCTTGCATAATCATTTTAAGACCCTTTCTTCAATTCTTCTTGTACCATCTCCATCGAACCAAACTAACATGCTAAGGTGTTAGCCAACTGATACAATGGAGTTAATACCTTGTAAACCTAAATTGAGATGGTGATCTATCCAACGGTGAGGTGGCAAAAGTGATGTGTTGCTATGCTTGATGATATGTCCAACATGATGAGATGGTAGCCCAATCATCTTCTATGATGAGCGTTCTCACTAACCAAAGTATCCATTGATACACTTTAACCATTCCAAATGATTTATGTGCTTATAAAAGACACTTAATTCTTGAAAAAATTTAAAATTCTCTCTCGCTACAAAAACAAAGTTTTTAGGAAAGTTTGTAGCAAATTATCACTGCTTGACACTAATTTCGCTATGAACTTTGGTATTCTTGTCAAATTTCACTATAATGACCATATTTTCTCATGCATGACATATTTTTGGATTTTTCTTTGACATGACTCCTATCACATGAATTATGACCATTGAGATCCCTCACATATGTGCCCTCTTTGAAAATTATGAATTCAAAAGACCCTATTCAACTCTAAGTGACTCAAACTAATTAACTTAAGAGCAACCAAATTTTATCATGGATAATGGAATCAATAAAGGATTTATTCATACATTATGTAGAAAATAGGGAGACATCGAAATAAATATATTAAAAGTTGGTAGAATTTTTTCTTGTAAGAACTGCAGGAGAAGTCGTATCTTTGAGAACCGAATTATACAAAATTGAAGGTATCAAAGGAAGAATGAATAAAAAAATATTTTATGAGGGTGTCACAAATAAGATATCAACTCAAGAAGGAGGAGAAATAATGTTTTATAAATAAATTACCACCATTTTTCTTAATGCACTACCTGATGAAAGGGACAACTTTATATAAAGTATATATGGAAAGAAGGAAGCCACTCCATTTAGTGAACTTTGGTCATTATGAAATATTGAAGAAACTAGGTTGAATGAAAAGAGTGATGTTGTGTAAAATGAAAAAGTTCAGGCATATGCTTCCATGGCCAAGGAAAAAGGAAAGTTTGGAAAGTGTGATCCTCAGAAAAAGAAGAAGATCGATATCTCAAAGATACAATGTTATGAATGTAATGAGTTTTCGAACTACAAAAGGAATTGACCCAAACTTAAGAAGGAAAATAAGAAGAGGAAGGAAATAAATGAAGCCCATGTTACTAAAGAGGTGGAAGAATCAGATAAGAAGAAATCGAAGGAGGAGGTGAAAGATCTCTATTATGACTGAGACAATAACCTTCACTTAGTTCTTTTCAGTTATATAGGAATCATCACAATTATAATAAGATGCATTATAGCAGTATAGAGATGAGATTTTCATAGAAGCATGGAAGGATAGATGAAGTAGAAAGTATACATAGTTATAGAAATCATAATTATAGAAATATCCATTGAAATTGTATAAGGACAACCAAGTAGAAATATATATTGTTGGAGGAAAGTCATCTAGAAAGATAACATATAAATAAATGTCATCATACTTAATTATTATTAAAAATGATATTTTTGAGAATGATGACCATCGAGATCCTCCACTAGAATCTTTATAAGAAGGTTCACCTCTAGTTGGAAGAATAAAGTGTCTCGTTGATTGTCTACATTCCGCCTCATGTGGGATCCATTGTTTAAAAGGATGATGGTATGGTCACAAAGGAGTACAACATGTCAGGTTCATTGAAACACTTTAATCTTCAAGCAAGGAAAGGAAGTTTCTAAAAGGAAGTCTAAATGACCAAAAAAAGTAAGATATATGTATATATTTTAGAGATAAAGTCATTTCATCAAATGGTTGTAGATAGTATGGGTAGAATGATCTATCTCATGAGCATGTTAAAATAAGAAGTGACTCTTCCTTTAGAAAGTTACATGAAGGCATGTAGACGAAGATGCCTTGAACTATTCTACATATCGACATGATATGACCTCATATAGAGTATGAGGTGGTTGAAATTCATAGTTCCTATGATGAAGGAAATATGTGTAGAAAATCCCATGGAAGAAATATGTGAAGAGAAGGTGAAAGAAGAGTTTGTGAAAGATATATCAATATTCATGTATGATGCAGGAGCATCGGACCTGGCCAGCAATGTGGAAAACTGTCCACATGTTGTGGCCTAACAGGGTGAATTTTATTACTGTTTGTTCAATCTCAGTTTTACTGAGGAGGTCGATTTCACAAATAATTAGTTATTATTGGATAAGATTTGTTATAACAGGTGTGTGTGAGTGCAAGTAGATAGGAGATTATTTGTTAGAATTTTAAAATTAGAAGATTATGTATCTATTTGTTAGCAGAGTTAAGGGGAGATAGTTGTAATAAATGAAGAGATTTTCTTCGTAGGAGGGAGAGCGTAGGTGTGGTGTGACTGTTTGTTTTGGGCGAAAAGCTCCAATTAAATAGAGGACTGTGTTTTTTTGAATAAAACTGGAGATCGATTTTGTGTGAAGTCATCGAAACAAATCTCTGTTTTTATTATTGGTGCTGTTACTTATGAATGAAAAAAATATTGTTTGCGCCAAGGTGTGATGGTAATCTGTGTTATAAATGTAACAGATTTGATTCGAATTAATGGAATGCTGAACTGTGGTTTCAATTCAATTATCTGTGATATGTGTTAAGTTTTGTGCGTGGAATCTTCCCACAGAAGATAATCAAGAAAACAGACTGCGTGGATCTCGGAACAATGCCGGATTAAGAATTGTGATTCCTGAAATTTCGCCTCAAATCCTGAAGGTTGTTAATTTCCAGTTGTAGAACGAATCATATTGGATATGCGTTAACTGGTCGTTGTGAATTGGGACACGAAAAAAAAATGCAATTGACTTGGGCATATCAAATAGTGGATTCGATATGAAACAGAGTCTGGTGGCTTCCGATGCATTGAGCTCGAATCATCATTTCGGGAGGAGTCAACCATTGACAGCGCATTCCAAATGACTACAGATTGAAAGAAAAACGCAGAAGAATCCAAGTTAAAGGAGCAGAGCGAAGGTTAAGTACCTCCTATTTCAGACCAGCAAGGCAAAAACGTAATTCTACAGTGGGAAAGCGTTTCTGGGTGTAGATGTATGGTATAAAATTGTTTTAACACAGAAATGAAAATGTTTACGCTCTGGCAAATTCAATAGATTGCATTGGAATGTTACAATCGATATATGGTTATTGTATTTGTTAATTGCAATACTCATAACGCAGATGGGCACAAATGTGGTTGATAACGTTTGTAAATTGCAAGGAATGCAACACCGATATGTTGCAAATGCCGAGATTGCATCAGAAAGGAACGTAGATATGTGGCAATGATTTGTTTTTTTATTATTATTTAAAAACAGTGGTTTGTATCTATTAGAGAATAGAAAAGAAATTGGAAGGGCTGCGCCCTATATAATAAATGAAAGAATTCGGTTCTCAATGGAAATTGAAACAGGGTTTTCATTTTGACCCTATGCATTACTAGAGAAGGAGAGTTTTCTGTTTGTATTGTTGTATTCTAATTGGACTGAGCACAGGAGTTCGGTGCATCAATTTTTGGTATCGGAGCCAAAGATACAGTGGTTTGCAGCCAAGATGCCGCCAAGGAGAGGGGTTGGTCGAGGAATTGGTCGAGGAAGACCAGAAGCAAATGCAGTCCTGATAGAAGAAGTGCGAAGACTGCGTGAACGAATGGAGACAATGGAAACAGCCCAGAGAAGAGCACCTGATGAGGGAGCTGAAAGTTCTTCAAAAGAATCTGAGGAAGATGTGGAAGCAGAAGAAGAAAATGAAAATGTTAAATTCATGAAGATGCTGGCGAAGGTTGGAAGCAAACCCAAATTGGAGATTCCTATGTATGAAGGGAGTCTGAATGCCGAAGAGCTCATGGATTGGATCAGATCCATAGATCAGTACTTCGACTATGAAGAGATTGAGGAGAATAAGAGAGTGAAGTTTGCAGTTACCAGACTGAAGGGTCATGCAGCGATCTGGTGGGACGAGTTACAGACATCAAGAACGAGAAAGGGGAAATCTAAGATCAAGCAGTGGGATAAAATGGTAAGCAAACTGAAAGCCAAGTTTTTGCCTAAAGACTATCATTTGAATCTTTTTAAGAAGATGCAAAATCTGAAGCACAAAGGAATGTCTGTTAAAGAATATACTGAAGAATTTTACAGGTTAAGCATCAGGACAGGGCATGTAGAAGATGACTTGGAGAAAGTAGCCAGATATGTTAATGGGCTAAGGTATGAGATCCAAGATGAGATTAGCCTGTTAAGTTTGAAAACTGTTGAAGATGCTTATCAAACAAGTTTGAAAGCCGAGGAAAAACTGTTGCGCAAACAAAACCAGAGGAATAGAGGTAAGAATCCGGCAAAAGAAGGGAAAACATTTGAATCCAAATTTCAACACTCTCAGAATGAGGCAGGGAGTGCGAGCAATAGAACACCACAAAGAGGAGAATCTGGCCGCGGAAGGTTCGTGCCCAGAGGCAGAGGCCGAGGAAGAGATGTCCGGTTCTTTGCATGTGGTGAATGGGGACATGTACAATGGGATTGTCCTCATCAGAGAACAGCAAATCAGCGCAATGTGAATGTTGCTGAAGCCAAGGAGGAGATTCCTCAACCTGAAGTTAAAGAGGAACCACCAGAAGACGGAGAGTCCCTATTACTGAAGAGGGTATTACTGGAAGGAGCTAAGGAAGCCAAAGAACGAGTTCAAAGGAAGACTTTATTCAGAACTGTATGTAAGTCCAAGGGTAAGTGTTGCAAGTTGGTAATTGATAGCGGTAGTACTAACAATCTTGTTTCTACAGAGATGGTGGACAAGTTGAAGTTGGAGAGAACAGTACACCCCACTCCTTATAAAGTATCGTGGCTCCAGAAAGGCCATCAAATTTTTGTAACTGAACAATGTCAAGTTGAATTTCAGATTGGTACTTATAAGGATGTCATTTTATGTGATGTAATGCCGATAGATGTATGCCACATATTGCTAGGGAGGCCTTGGCAGTTTGACCGAAATGCCATACATGATGGCCGAAGGAACACCTATACTTTGGAGAAAGATGGGAATAAGCATACACTACTGCCAATGAAAGCTGAAGCTGATAAAGAAGTACTTGGAAACAGTGTTACGTTGATGAATTAGAAGATCCTGTTGCAGGAAGATGAGAAGGGTAAGGAGATGCATTTTGCTAATGTTGAAAAACCCAAGGTAATTTTAACTTCGACAAATTTAGAAGATTTACCTGAAGAAATTCAGAGTTTATTGAATGATTGTGCTGATATTGTTGTGGATGAGTTGTTACCCATCAGGAGTATTAGTCACCATAATGATCTAATACCTGGAGTCAGTTTGCCGAATAAAGTAGCCTACAGGGTAATGCAGGAAAATGTCAAAGCTGGAACACAAATGGAAAAGTTGATGGATAAAGGACAAATCAGTGGAAATCTTAATCCATGTGCTGTGCCAACAGTACTCAGTCCGGAGAAAGAAGCTGAAGGGTGCATGAGTACAAATTCTCGAGCCTTATATAAAACCACCATCAGATTGAAGAATGAAGGTTTGGAGGAATATGCAGTCTCTAAAGAAGAGTTGAAATTAAATCCGAAGAAAAGCCAAGCAGTTGTGAATTGGCTAACTCTTAGAAACATATTTGAGGGAGATTACAAAAGCAGATGGCAGGAATGCAGTAGCAAAAACAAACAACGAGCAGAAATGAAGAGACGGAAAAAGTAATTCCAAACAGATGATTTAGTCATGTATTGCAGATTAGTGCTTATACAAAAAGCCAAAAGAAGAACCACAAGGAGACGCCATAACAGACGAAAGCCCAGAGCAGGACAAAGGAAAAAGAAAGAGCCAAAGAAAACCAAGAGTCAGACTCACTATCAGTGTTTGGTCAAGTGGAAAGAGCAACCAATGGAAGATTCCAGATGGTTGACAACAGCTGAATTGCAGAGATATGGAGTAAGTCTTGAAAGTTTGAAGAACAAATCTTTTCTTCCCCGGGAATCTGAAGCAGGAGCATCGGACCTGGCCAGCAATGTGGAAAACTGTCCACATGTTGTGGCCTAACAGGGTGAATTTTATTACTGTTTGTTCAATCTCGGTTTTACTGAGGAGGTCGATTTCACAAATAATTAGTTATCATTGGATAAGATTTGTTATAACAGGTGTGTGTGAGTGCAAGTAGATAGGAGATTATTTGTTAGAATTTTAAAATTAGAAGATTATGTATCTATTTGTTAGCAGAGTTAAGGGGAGATAGTTGTAATAAATGAAGAGATTTTCTTCGTAGGAGGGAGAGCGTAGGTGTGGTGTGACTGTTTGTTTTGGGCGAAAATCTCCAATTAAATAGAGGACTATGTTTTTTTTGAATAAAACTGGAGATCGATTTTGTGTGAAGTCATCGAAACAAATCTCTGTTTTTATTATTGGTGCTGTTACTTATGAATGAAAAAAATATTGTTTGCGCCAAGGTGTGATGGTAATCTGTGTTATAAATGTAACAGATTTGATTCGAATTAATGGAATGCTGAACTGTGGTTTCAATTCAATTATCTGTGATATGTGTTAAGTTTTGTGCGTGGAATCTTCCCACAGAAGATAATCAAGAAAACAGACTGCGTGGATCTCGGAACAATGCCGGATTAAGAATTGTGATTCCTGAAATTTCGCCTCAAATCCTGAAGGTTGTTAATTTCCAGTTGTAGAACGAATCATATTGGATATGCGTTAACTGGTCGGTGTGAATTGGGACACGAAAAAAAAATGCAATTGACTTGGGCATATCAAATAGTGGATTCGATATGAAACGGAGTCTGGTGGCTTCCGATGCATTGAGCTCGAATCATCATTTCGGGAAGAGTCAACCATTGACAGCGCATTCCAAATGACTACAGATTGAAAGAAAAACGCAGAAGAATCCAAGTTAAAGGAGCAGAGTGAAGGTTAAGTACCTCCTGTTTCAGACCAGCAAGGCAAAAACGTAATTCTACAGTGGGAAAGCGTTTCTGGGTGTAGATGTATGGTATAAAATTGTTTTAACACAGAAAGGAAAATGTTTACGCTCTGGCAAATTCAATAGATTGCATTGGAATGTTACAATCGATATATGGTTATTGTATTTGTTAATTGCAATACTCATAACGCAGATGGGCACAAATGTGGTTGATAACGTTTGTAAATTGCAAGGAATGAAACACCGATATGTTGCAAATGCCGAGATTGCATCAGAAAGGAACGTAGATATGTGGCAAGAATTTGTTTTTTTATTATTATTTAAAAACAGTGGTTTGTATCTATTAGAGAATTGAAAAGAAATTGGAAGGGCTGCGCCCTATATAATAAATGAATGTGATTCGGTTCTCAATGGAAATTGAAACAGGGTTTTCATTTTGACCCTATGCATTACTAGAGAAGGAGAGTTTTCTGTTTGTATTGTTGTATTCTAATTGGACTGAGCACAGGAGTTCGGTGCATCAATGTAAGATAAGATAAGTGATCAACCTATAAGAACAAGAAGGATTAGATATGACATATCCATGAAGAAGGTATGAAGACCTTGATAGGTATGTTGCAAAAGGAAAATCTTGGTAATGTGTCTTGGAGATGGATTCATATGGTTTGCGAGAACATGTCAATGTTGCAAGAAGTAGATGTCATGAGGAAAGGCCATCATAAAAAGGTAGCTTTGATTTGATGTTCATTTTTTATTTTGAAAACATCTGGTTGGGTTGAACTAAGTTCTTTATAGGACATTTTTTCACATCTATTCAACTGACCTCCTAATGGGATCAATGAACATCCTATTCCCCCTTGTCAAAATCATTTCACAAATCCATAAGTATGCCTCCTTCATTTCACAGAATTTATTCCTGAAACTACATCATATAAGCCAATTTTAGGATCAACACTCCTTGTCCTCCCTCTGGGTAGCGTTCACCTATAGTTTTATCCATTGTTTCTAGCGTTGATCACCTATAGGTTGATCCCCTTGACACCTGCGTTAGTTCTAGAAATTCAAGAAAAAGAGAGAATTTATAGAAGCTTCCTCTTCCAGAAGCTTCCAAAATTTGTTGCAACCATTTACCTCAGATAAAAAATTGAGATCCTATCCTATCCTTATTTGGAGATTCCATCCATTATCCTTTAATCCCATCGTCCCATAAAAGGTGGATCTAAAACCTTAGATTGGTAATTCAATAAGAACTCCGAACTTACTCCACTCCTCTATATATTTACAACCTTCCATATGAAAGGGGTTGTATTTTAGAGAGTGATTCTATCCTTATGCTGTTGAGGTGAGAGGTATAATTCCATGCATTTAGGGTGATTAGCAGTGCATATTGTGATAAGGAAATGGCAAGAAAAATTAGAGGAGTGTTACACAACAATTTGTCACCATCCCTGCAATCCCCTGTCCCGCACATTAGAGGGACTATTTCATGACCTGTGAGCAGTGACATGACCTGAAACCACTTTCATGGCATCCCCTTGGACAAGGAAAATCATTCCCCTGAAGACAATTCCTTGTGAAAAACCCTAAAAATAGCCCTTTTGTCCTTCGCATGACTAGCCATTTCAGCCCTTGCACCAATGGGGGAAACCCTCCAAAGAGGGCGTGCCAGCTGGTGCACTGTCACAGTGTTATACCCACACCAGGCTTATTAAGGAGTGTTTTTTAAAAATAAATAGTGGAAGATTGACTCCAACCAGTTCCTGAACTGGTCTCTAAATTGAGTTGGGAGGTTTGGCTCCAGATCTCCATGTAGAGGAAGTGGTTTTCCACCTCTCATGGAATATTCCTTGAGGATAGGGCCAATCCCATGATTGTAGGGATCCAAACTCCCCTTCCACCATCTATATAAGCTTGCCATTTTCCTTTTGCAAGCTAGCCTTCAAGAGCCTTCAATAGCCTAGAGAATGTTGCAAGAGCCTTGATAGTCCTCATAGAGCCAAATTAGTAGCAAGGAGATTATTGTCAAGACAACCGAAGAGAGAGGCTTGTCCCATTCCCGACGAGCTTTACTGAGACGTATTATGCTGTCGACACGCCAAAGGAAGATCCAGCATCACAGCGCAGGTTGTATATTTCTTTGTATTGATTAATGATAAGCAACTTTGGTTATGGTTCCACTGGTATTGTTCATACATTGGGATCATGAGTTGTGTCTTCTTTGACTAATACATACTTGCATATATTTGGTTTTACGCTTGTGTGTTTGTTGTGTTGTTGTATGTGCAGGTTCTTGATCGCGACAAACGGGACAATTGTGATCTGCCGGAGCAAGGAAATGAGAGTTTTATCTTCTCTACGAACAACAGCGTTGGACTTAAGGTAGGCCTTCTTCACAATTTGGTCTATTTCAATTAGGAACTTGTGCCTTAGTGTGATACGATTGTTGCTAGACTCGATCTGGGCTAGTATGGATCGCCTCTGTCCACAGAGGGGATTTACCTCTACAACAAATTGGTGACTCCTCTGGGGAGACATTGATTGGAGTTTGTCTTGTATTTTCGATTGATTTTGGTCTTTGTCTGCTTGATCAAATATTTTGGTTCAATTTTTCTAGTGTTAAACCCTTGTTCAGCCCCCATAGGATAAAATCTGACCTCTATTTTTCCGAATTTTCATCCTTTCATGGTTGGTTTGATTGGTGCGGTTTCCATCCTGACAGTCGTGCCAATTGGCGCAGGTTGCCAATTCATCACTTGCACCATCCCCTTTTTGGCGCGGATTAAAGCCAAACAGTCACGCCATCTACTATAGGTGCTAGGGTTTTCCCTTGTTCGGAAGTTTCTTTTGGTCAGTACTTTGCTTCTGGGTTTATTTTAGATTTTGCTTGAAGTGGTGAGTCTGGTCTTGGTTGGGAGAAATTCTTTGTTTTTTTCATTTTCAAGCGTTGGTGCTTGTTGTCAGTTAGAAACTTGCGCCAGCTATTGGCACTATTTGTCAGTGAGCAAGTCATGCCAGTTGGCGCTAGTTTCACCTACAAAAGTTGTGCCAAATTCAGGGTGTCTAAAAATTGAGACTTTTTCCTTGAATCCTTCACCAGTGTGTCTTTCCCTTCCAGTTTTTTCTCTGTATGAGCATAGATTACATTGCTCATTGTTTGGAATGTCTTCTTTCAATGATTGCTTAATGTAAAAGGGAATGAATGGCTTGTTTTGATCTCATGCTTTGGAAGTCCTTTTTGTGCTTGACCTCATATGTCTTGTCGCCTATTGAGGTATTTTGTTACAAAGTGTTTGAAACAGAGATTTCATTCTTAGTGTTTGTTTGCATCCCTTTTTCCTTCATCCTTCATTAAGAAGATTTGCGTTTATTTACTTTTCATCTCAAAGTTTTCTTTTGTTAAAATGCATTAAATCACATTGCATTGAAAAGTATTTTTGAGATTTATCATTGAACTTAGATCACATTGTTTAATTATTGAAAGCTAAAAATTGCATTGAGTGCATTCTCTTTCATTAAAAGCATGCATTAAGTAGATTCTCATTTCATCAAAAAATGCATTGAGTGCATTCTTATCATTTGAAAAGAAAAAGGAAATTGTGCATAGATTACAATTGCATAGTTTTAAAAAGAGGATTTTGCATAGATTACGTTGCATAATTCCCATCATTGAATGTTTTAAATTACTTTTAGATAGTGAAAGCCATCTAGTTCAGAGAAATTAATTTTACAGTGCTGTTATTTGTTGCATCATTGTTTGAAGCTCTTTCCTTAACTAGATAGAATTCATTGAATTGAAAATTTTTCTTTTCTCATATAGTTGCATATAGGAGATTGTCAGATGACACTCGCTAGGGCCTAAAAATTGAAACATAATGGAAGATTAACATTAAAATTTATTCAATTTACACTAAGGCAGCATTGAAACATTAACGAAACATTTAGAGGTCTAGGTTAGAGACGTGTTCTAGCATCGTTAAACCTAGTAGTTGTTGTTCGCCTCTTGGCTTTAGACAGCACTAGTATGGACTTGTGCTCCCCGTACCGTCGCGTATATAAAGGGAGACCCCACTAGGTTGCTATCCTTTATCTGTAGGAAGCCGATTCTGCTGCCTTATACCCGTGATACACTAGACACAACATTCAGGGAGATTACCTGCACGTACGTCAAGCCCTTGGTTGATTTCTCTTTCATTTTGAAACCAAGGTGTATATTGCAGTTCATGGATATTTGGTACACCCTTTGCCTATATTACCAGAGTAGTCATTTCGATATTTTCTGACTCATTAAATTTGAAAAGGTCATCAAGTGCTTGTCCTTTCACGCTTGTTTCCAAACTGAAAGAGATAGAGTCACCTTTTGCTTGTTTCTTGACTCTTAAAAGATGAAACAACAGAGTTTTGTTTCATTTTTTTAAAAATTAACTGCCTACGAAATATTCCTAGTTAAATCTAGTTTCCTTAGGGTGTTGTATTGAGTTGTTTCTAATGGAAACTTTTCCGAAGTTCACCAACCAAGGAATCCCCTCTGATGGGAATCCTGGTCATTTTCCTCCTTTTGGTAATGTTGGCGCTCCTTATATGGCAACGTTGTCCCTTCCTGGGTTAACTGTTGGGTTTCCTGTTTGGTTGTTTTCAACCTTTGTGGTCCTGAATGTCTCAGCTACTGTTTAGTTCCTCCGCCTAAACAACGTTATGTTGATTCCAAGGTGGACCTCTCTCCTTCTTCACATATTTCTACGTCCTCCTCTTCTACTTCGCCTGGTGAAAGTCTGGATTTGAGTAACCAGGTGGCCAAGAAGAAGAAGAAGAAGACAAAGAAGAAGAAGTCTGATAAGAGAGAGGTTAAGGATGTAGCTACTGATTCCGAACCATCCATCGATAAACCTTCCAAACCTCCACGAAAATTTAAGTTCCCTTGCATGTTGTGCCAAGGAAACAATCTTCTTCGATATTGCGCTGGCATTCCCAAGGTGCTTGAAGTATGGTCCAATAGTCATTTGTCGTTGCCTTTGGCTTCTGGGAGTCAGGTTAGGGGCACGTCTTCAGCTAGTGCTGGTAAAACTCCTAAGAAGTAGGGTAAGATTACCAATCCTTTTAAGTTGTGTGAAGGGCACCATGCCATTCACCTTTGTCCATATGTGGATGAATCCAAATGATTTTTGGACAACTTGATCGTTTCTACACCATGCCTTCTAGTTGGTTATAAACAACTTTTTTTGAGTCCTCCACCAGTTGATCCTACGATTGCTTAAGAGTCATCCTTGGTCAATCTCGCTCCCCTGGAAATTCAAATTCAGGAATCCAATCTTAACCAACCATTGGTCCTGGGATCGATTGAGCTGGTCCCTTCTACGGTGCACCGGGTATTTTCCATTGAGAGTGGACCTCACATCCCTCAAGTTCTCCTTGTTTATTCAAATTCTTCAGACTTGGAGAAAGATTATCATGTCCATATATCTCAAGAAGCTGCTCCTCCGCCTCCTGTGATGGAGGTCCCGGAGGTTACCCCTCCCACCTTAGAGATGGAGGTCGTGGAGGATGCTCCTTCTTCAATCGTAAAACCAGGGGAAGACCATCTTAGTTTGATGGTAGCCCCTCTGAGTAGTTTGGTCACTTCCTTTGATTGGAGTTGATTTGCAGGATACCGCCTTCCGTCTTATGTGCCTTTTGAGATAGCAGTACAAGCCTTTGGTTTGGTTATACCTAGTACCATTATAGATGAAGGCGCGTCTATTAGTGTTTTATCCTCAACTACTTGGCAAGATTTCGGTTCATCGCTCCTTGTGCTTGTTACGCAGAATATGTTGGTGTTTAACAGAATAAATAGTCAACTGTTAGGGATCCTTCCAAGGTTACCTGTTACTTTGGGAGGTAAAACCATCCATATGGATGTGATGGTTGTTCTAGGCCCCTTGGATTTTAATCTTCTCTTGGGGCATGATTACACCTATTCCATGGGAGTGCTTGTCTCCTCCATTTTTCGTGTGGTCTGTTTTCCGCATGAAGGACAGATCATGACCATTGATCAGATTTCGTTCTTTGGTCCTGATATGGCAGCTGGTCCACCATCATCCCTTCCTGGTTTTTATCCACCCGTTGTATCTTCCCCACTGTAGCTCAACTATGTGGCTACCTACCCCATGCCTATACTCAGTGATAGTGTCATTGTGCATCAGGTGCTGGGGCCATTGGGTCCTGACTTCCAGGATGTTTTCCTTCCATTGGGAGTGGATCTCTTGGAAGCCATGAATTCTTATTCATCATAATCAAAGGTGTCTGGAGCATAGCTTTTTTTCTTGTGTCAAGCTCCTTAAACCATGAAACAAGGTCCTCAGAGCAGAGTTCGTTTTCTTGTGTCAAGCCCCTTAAAAAATGAAACAAGCTATTTGGAGCATAGTTTGTTTTCTTGTGTCAAGCTCGTTAAAAAATGAAACAAGGTGTCACGAGGACAGTTCTTTTAATGTTTCAACCTCATTAAAACAATGAAACACATTCCCATTCAATTCAAGTCTTTGTTTATATCTCATAAAATCCCATTCGAGTCTTTCTATTGATATCGTAACTTGAACCTTCACTCCATCTGCCTTTCATATGGATTGAAGCTTGGGGGGCATGTACCTCAAATTGAGTCACCATGCTGGGGGCATGCTTAATTTTCAAGCATAGTTTGTTTTCATTTCAAGCTTGTGTAAAAATGAAACTAGTTTCAAGCATAGTTTATCTTTGTTTCAAGCTTGTGTAAAAATGAAACCAACTTCAAGCAGAGTTTCCTGATTTCAAGCTTGTGTAAAAATGAAACCTTTCCCATTTTACCTCTTGTGATTGCCATTTTATCAGCCTATTTTTGCCAGATGAGCCTTGGTTTTCTCACTCCATCGTCATTATCTGCTTGGCCGATCATATGCCTTCACTTCATTGTGTTACCCATTCCCGAGGAACCGTTGTGATGAGTGGTCTCATTAGCTAGCCTCTTAACCTTCACTTGTTTTGAGAAGTTCCACCATTATCAGAACCAGTTGCTACCCTTTGTACCACTCGTTCCTCCAGGAGGAGTCACCTTTGAGCTCTTTTCTGACTCTCTAAAATTGAAAATATTGCCGAGTCACTTGTCATTTTGATCTCGTTAAAGTGGCTGCGAAACGAAATCTACCCAGTATACATTTACCCCTTTTTTGGGTTGGGATAGATTATTTACGAAAAAGGAATACCCTAGCCTATCGCGACTAGGAGGTTTTCTGAGACATAGTTTTCTACCTTTTCAGATCTGAGGAACTATTTACGAAAAGGGACTGCTGGAGTTTACTTTTATGTTGTCTTTTCAAACTCTCTAAACATGAAAAGACGTCGAGTTCTCCCTTTTTCAGACTCGTTAAACCCTGATGACATCAGATTTAGTCATAATGACGATATTCGAGTTCCTCCTTCCTAGGGCTCGTTACATGTACTAGGATGGATTCGTCCGACAGATGGAATTATTTTACAAGCATATGTTATCCCCTTCAAGCTTGTTTTAAAAAATAATTGGGGTAATCGCCAGAAATGGTGGGGAAAATGGAACCAGTACCATCGTCGTGTCAGAAATATGTCACTCTTGAGCATGGCACTTGTCTGCATTCGCGTCAGGTTGGGGACATCTCATCTCGTTTTCTGCTTGCCTCCATGGGTTTGGGTAATCCCTTTGGGCCTCTCATCTACTCTTTGCCTCCTCATCATGACCTCAGATCCTTTGATGTCAAATACTGCCAAATCCAATGTCGTGCTGCCGATATGTTCAAGAGAAGTTTTCCTCTGCAAAGTTTCAACCCTCCTCTGATTCTCATCTAATCCTGTTTCACAAAAAATTATGTTCCTCTGTCTTGTGTTGATGATGTGGGAAACACTGTGGAAAACCTTCGATCAATGTCACTTCCTATCGACTTCAGCTCATTATCCAGGAAGGTGATCTAGATACTCCCTTCTGGTCCCTTGGAGCCTGCATGCCTCAATGGTAGGTTCTTCATGTTCAACGTGAGGTTTTCACCATTAACCTTCAATCAGATGATTCTATGGGTGTTCAACGCCAACTCACTAATTCACATGCCGTGGATTGTACCTATAGTACCTTGAGGGACATTGTCATTATTTGTGGTTCCTCTCGCGTCTGTTAATAGCTTTCATCATTGGCTGGTAATCAGACAATGTTCTTGCATGTTTGACTTCAGCTCACTTATTCACATGCTTGAAATTGTACTTTTTTCGGGTCGAGATGGAGCGCAAGACCCTAGATTTTGTCTGTTAGAATGCAGGCTACGATTTTGTGTATTATTTTGATTGGTTATATGACTCATTTATTGGATGGCTACGACCATACCTGAGTCTATTTATCGATCCTCACTGGATGGCTGTGTCCATGCCTTGGATCTAGATTATTATATACTCTGTTATGGATGGTTGCACCCATACCACATATATCATGTATTTGAGATATCAATTGTACTTGTCTACGTAGGTTTTTCGATGGTAGTGTTTTCAGTTGGACATGTTCTCGTAAAGCATTTCACCCCCCTCTCTCTCTCGGGCCTCATGCTTTAGGGGGCATCTGTTACACAAAAATTTGTCACCATCCCTACAATCCCCCATCCCACACACTGGAGGGCTTATTCCATGACCTCTGAGCAGTGACATGACCTGAAACCACTTTCATGGCATCCCCCTAGACAAGGATGATCATTCCCTTGAAGACAATTCCTTGTAAAAAACCCTAAAAATAGCCTTTTTGTCCTTGGCGTGACTAGCCAGTTCAGCCCTCGCGCCAATGGGGGAAATCCTCCAAAGAGGGCGCACCAGCTAGCACACTATCACAGTCTTATACCCACACTAGGCTTATTAAGGAGTGTTTTTTAAAAATAAATGGCGGAATATTGACTCCAACTAATTCTTGAACTGGTCTCTAAATTGAGTTGGGTGGTTTGGCTCCGGATCTCCATGTAGAGGAAGTGGTTTTCCACCTCTCATGGAAGCTTTCTTAAGGATAGGGCCAATCCCATGATTGTAGGGATCCCAACTCCCCTTCCACCATCTATATAAGCTTTCCATTTTCCTTTTGCAAGCTAGCCTTCAAGAGCCTTCAATAGCCTAGAGAATGTTGCAAGAGCCTTGATAGTCCTCATAGATCCAAATTAGTAGCAAGGAGATTATTGTCAAGACAACTGAAGAGAGAGGCTTGTCCCATTTCTGACGAGCTTTACTGAGACGTATTCCGCTGTCAACCTGCCGAAGGAAGATCCAGTGTCAGAGCGCAGGTTGTATCTTTCTTTGTATTGATTAATGATAAGTGACTTTGGTTATGGTTCCACTCGTATTGTTCATACATTGTGATCATGAGTTGTGTCTTCTCTGACTGATACATAATTGCATATATTGGGTTTTACGCTTGTGTGGCTGTCGTGTTTCTTGTATGTGCAGGTATATTATCACGAAAAGCTAGAGAATTGTGATCTACCGGAGCAAGGAAACGGGAGCGCTATCTTCTCTACGAATAACAGCGTTGTAATTAAGGTAGGCCTTCTTCGCAATTTGGTCTATTGCAATTAGGAACTTGTGCCTTAGCATGATATGATTGTTGCTAGACCCGATCTGGGCTAGTAGGGATCGCCTCTGTGTGTAGAGGGGATTTACCTCTACAACAAGGAGCTCTTCTACAAGATCAACACCTATTTATGGTTGTAATATCCTTTGATTTGTATTAATGGAAATATTTTTCTATTTTCCTATATGTGATGTCGATATTTCATATATTTCAATACCACGTTGATTTGTTAAATAGAGTACTTATATGACACTGCATAGAGATCGTAGTTTCTTGGTTTGTGTTATCTCACTGTGAAATTCTTTATTTTGGAAATCAGAGTTGGAATTAGAGAATTCAAGCTGAAGGAGTGAAGAATGCGATAGATTATAGGTAGTATTAATTCTATCATCTATTTACTTTAAGGAAATCCTTGGGTTCCTTCTTTCTCCGTTGTTATAGGTTGGCCAGCGAACCTAGGGGAGATACTTTTTTCCGCAATCATAAATCCCGCATCAATAATTGGTGACTCCACAGGGGAAAAGTGTATTCACTTGGTGGTTTTCCTTGTCCATTTTGTTTGATTACCTCTTTGATAGACCTTTGCTTCTTTGATCAGTCAAGAACAAACCTAGGAAATGATTTCATTGAGTCTCTTTTGCAATTTTGTGTCATAATCCTCCAATCCTGGACCAACGCTCCCCCAATGCCTCTGATAGAGAATTTTACCTCACTTGGGCTCACTTTGTACCAGTGTTACAAATCATTGGTGCCTCCTCTACACTAGTGTTGCCCCTATTTTTGCAAAAAACTTGCCTTTATTTCTGAGTCTCTCTTTGATCAACCTACTTGCAGCTAACCTTCCTTGAGTCTTGAGTGTCTTGTGGTCTCTCTAAAGCCTCCATTTGGTTTGAATTTGTGTTTAATTTCCTTTGGTAAGTTTTCGTTTATATGTTTATTTGTTCTTATCATTAGGTTGATTGCAAACTAATTTCCTTTGATCATTGGTTGCTTAGATGAATTGTTATTCTAGTCCTCATTCTAAAAATTTTATTTGAATTAGTGATTAAAATTTTCATCTTTGTTTTATTCATTTTCAAAAATTAAGAGAGTTGAAAAGAAAAATCTTTGCATTTGCATCTAGGGTTTTGAGTGTGAAATTGCATATATTTTCTTTCATTTTTGCAAAAAAATCCCCCCCCCCCAATCGTCAGTGGGATTGAATTAGGTATGATTTTTAGTCATCTTTGAGTGAAATCTCTTTGGATTTTTGAAGTTTTCACCCAATTTTAGTTTTAATCCTCTTGCGTTTGTTTTGAAAAATTGTCTTTCATAGATCACATTTACATAGTTATAATTCTCATTTTCACAGTAGGAAAGGAAATTGTGCATAGATTACACTTGCATAGTTTTTGGGGGAATCATGCGTAGATTAAATTGAATGGTTTTGAATCTTTTAATGCTTTGAATTGAATTGGAATTGTGAAATTGAAAGATCTAGTTAGGAAGCTCTTGTTTGTTGCATATTTTGTTGTTGCGTCGTTGTTTGCACTTCTTCCCTACACTAGATAGCTTTCATCGAAAATGAAAAAAATTATTTTTGTCATGTTAGTTGCATCATAGGCGTGTTCAAGTGACATCAAGTTTTGAGCCTTGAAACTAAAATATAATTCAAGATCAAATCTAAAATACACTTCAATTAACTTAAGGAGCATTTGAAACTTAATGACACACATAGAGGTCTATACTAGAGACATGTTACGACGTCTTTAAACATAGGAGTTGTCATTTTTTCCAGTGTTGCATTTCATGGGTGATATCCCATTCCATGTATGTAAGTGTATCATATATTTCTCCACATACTTTCAAGTATATCAGATGAGGATCCACACATGATAAGTATATGGGAACACTCTCATCGAATGGTTATGCATTATACAACACTACTATAAATTGCACTTCCACCTACCATCAAGTATATTTTGGAATACCCCTATAGGTTGCTATCCTTTCCATAGGTAACCAAGTCAACCACCTTGTATACCATGATACACTGAACAAAACATTCAGGGATATTTCTTGCATGTACATTAAGTCCTTGGTTGACCAAGGTGTATATTGCAGTTCACAGTTGATTGGTAAACCTTTATTCCTAGATCACCCTCTTTTATTTATTTTTTGTGAATTTATAAAATCAATTAATTGATCGTGAAATGACATCCTCCCCATGGAAAAGCTCCTCAGTGGATATTAGGTTGAGACTAATGGAAACATTTCCCAAGTATACCAACCAATGAAACCCCTCTGATGGGAATCCTATTCCTTTTCCTCCTTTAAGAAAATTGGTGCTCCTTATATAGAAATGTTTTCTATTCCCTAATTTACCATTGGTTTTCCAGTTTGGTTGTTCTTGACCCCTATTGTTTCGAATGTCCAAACTTCTCCTCAAATAGGTTCTTGTCCACCTAAAAAATATCAACCTCATGTGTATCCTAAATTTGACCCTTTTCCTTCTTCATATGTTGTTTATTCATCCCTTTCTTCCTCCTCGCCTAGTGAAAGTCTTGATTCTAGTAACTAGGAAGTTAAGAAGAAGAAAAAGAGGAGAAAGAAGAAGAAACAAAATAAGCAAGGGGGAAACCAAGAAACCATTGCTACCAATGCAACTAGTATGGAGAAATATTCCAATCATCCCCACAAAGTTAAATTCCCTTGTCAGTTGTCTAAGGGTGACCACCTTCTTAGAGATTGTCTTGGTATTCCAAAGATATTAGAAGCATGGTCCACAGGCTAACATCAACCTTTGTCATCAACCTATGGAGATATGCTGGTGACAAACCATCAACTGGTGATAGTAAGGTCCATGGGAAAAAGGAAAAAGTCAGATTTCCCTGTAAGTTATGTGAAGGGAATCATCATATTCACCTCTGTCCTTATCTGGATGAAGCCTCAAAACTGTTGGAAAACCTTACAGATTCTCAGCCTCGTCTTATGGATGGTTATCAAAATATTTCTCCCACTAGTTGATGATGTGATTGACTAGAATCCAAATCTAATCAATCCCACTCTCTCTGAATCTAAATTCCATGACTCCATTCCTGACCAACCATTGGTTGAGAAAATGGTTGACTCGAAAACATCTTCATTTGATCGTACCTTTCCCATAGAGATTGAAATTCATAACTCTCAAGTTCTTATTGTTTCTTCAGAATCCAATGAAATGGGGAAAATACTCCCATTCCAATGGTACAAAAGAGTAATTCTTCCATTCCAATAACACTAGAGGGAAGTTCTCTCATTCCCAAGATACCCCCTCCAAGTAGCCTGGTCACTTTTTTTTATTGGAGTTGACTGGCAGGATATCGTCTTCCTCCTTATGTTCCCTTCTAGATCATAGTACAGGTCTGTAAAATGACCGTACCTAGAACAATTATAGACGAAGGCACATCTATTATTATTCTGTCCTCAACTACTTGGAAAGTTTTAGATTCTTTGCAGCTTGTGCCCATCACCTATAATCTGTTGGATTTTAATAGAGGAACTTGTGAATCGTTAGGGATCCTTCCTTAATTTCCCATCACTTTGGGAGGAAAACCCATCTATATTGATGTGATGGTAGTCCAAGGACCTTTGGATTTTAATTTACTCCTTAGGCATGACTATGTTTACGTCATGGGATATCTCATCTCTTCAATATTTCATGTGATGTGTTTTCCACATGAAGGAAGAATCGCGGCCATTTACAAACTTTCATTCATTAGTCCTAATTTGAATCCCCATAAACCAACTTCCATAAATGGTCCTTATATTAAAGTGGTATCTCCCTGATCGCCACAGGTCAATTATGTGGCAACGTGTTCCATGCCTATGCCTACTCATCATATAGTCAGTGATATAGTTCATCATGTACTAGGGGAATTAGAGCTCGATCTTTCCATTAGATCCCTCGATATGTATCCCTTCCATAGTGTTGTTCTCCTATCTAATGAGAACCTCTTGGAGGCCATGGCCTGTTATGGGCCATGATCAAGGTCATTAGACAAAAGTTCCTTTTCTTGTTTCAATATTGTTAAAAAATGAGACAAGACCTTATAGCACATTTACTTTTCTTATGTCAATCTCCTTAAAAAATGAAACAAGGTGTTGGAGCATATTTCCTTTTCTTGTGTCAATCTTGTTAAACAATGAAACAAGGTCCCTTGAGCATAGTTATTTTCCTGTTTCAGGCTCAAAACATATACCCTTCTAATTCAAGTCTTTGATTAAATCTCGTAAATTCCCAGTCAAGTATTTCACTTGATCTCGTAAGAGAACCATCATTCCATCCACCCAGTAACTTGTAGTCTACTTAGGTGAATGAAATGAAGCTTGGGGGACAGGTACCTAGAATTGAGTCGTTATGCTGGGGGCATGCAAAATATCTCAAGCATAGTTTTTTCCTATGTTTCAATCTTATCTAAAAATGAAACCAAATTATTCCAAGCATAAATTTTTCCTATTTTTAAGCTTGTGAAAAAATGAAACCAATTTCAAGCATAGTTTCCCATGTTTCAAGCTTCTGTAAAATGAAATCATTTTCATCCTACCTCTCATGATTGCCATTTTTTATCAGCCTATTTTTTCCATATGAGCCTTACTTTTCTCATTCCATCATCACCATTTTCTTGGATGATCATACACTTTCACTCGGTCTTTTACCCTTTCTTGAGGAACTATTATGATTGTTATTCTTATTAGCCATCCTCTTGACCTCTACATGTTTTGAGAAGTTGCATCATGATCGAAACCAATTGCTACAATTTAAACCATTCATTCCTCTAGGAGGAGTCCTCTTTCAACTCTTTTCAGACTCCCAAAATATGAAAATATTATCGAGCACTTGTATTTTTGAACTCGTTAAAAGTAAATGAAAAGGTGTTTACTTAGTATAAGTTTAACCCTTTTCTTAACTAAGATGGAAAATTTACGAAAAATGAATACCTTAGTTGAACATGGCTTAGAGGTTTTCTTGAGTATTTTTTTCTACCTTTTCAGACTTGAGAGACTATCTAAGAAAAGGGACATCTGGAATTTTCCTTTTCGCCTCTTTTTCAAACTCTCTAAAAATGAGAGATATGTCGAGTTTTAATTTTGCTGGACTCTTAAAAACATCAAACAACAATGGAATTTTCAAACCTGACAAGTCTGAACCACTCCTTCTCAGGGTTCGTTAAATATACTCAGAGTGATTCATCCAAAGGGTGAAATTACATATCAAGCATATGTTATCCTCCTCAATATTGTTAAAAAATCAAGAGGTACTAACCAATATGGTTGGGAAAATTCGGAAAATAGGGTATTCCATTTTCTAATAGCAGCGAGTCACTCTTGAACACAAAATTCTTCCACTTCATCTCCATGGCTATTAGGTTGGGTAATCTGATTTTCATTCAACTCATCATACCTTTTTCAAAGCCTCCATTTTAGTTTTGCGTCAATGATGCCAACTCCATTCAGTGTCGTCAGTGTGTTCAAGAGAAGTCATTTCAGTTGATATGTATTGCAATACTCTTAATACTTCTTTCCATGTTTTTCTTTTCCTGATATAGTTCCATTTCATCATCATTCTGTCTCAATCATGATACTCATTTCGTGTTGTTTATGGGGGGTACATTAAGGCCCTCCTCCGAAGGGTCACTTCCTGTCAACATCAACACATCATCGAGGATGTTGACTTAGAAACAACTCTTTGGTACCTTGGTGCTTTCATACATCAATGGGAAGTTTCCTTGCTCTTGAAAACATGGTTACATCATTTCCCTTCGCCCAAAAGAATCTGTGTGGTGCTTAACATCAACTCATTTATTCACACCATACATATTTTACCGTAGTACTTTGAGATCCATTAACATCATCAGTGGTTTCTCTCGCATTTGTTAATGAATTACATCATTAGAAAATAATCAAATGGTGTCTACCATGTTCGACCTCATATCATTGATTCACATGGTTAGACTTGTAAATTGGTTGGTCATGTGAATCAAATAGAATACCCTAGATCTATTTTCATCCATCTGGGTTGTGATTTCAAGATTTATACAGAGATCACGATGTATGATGGTTGTGATCATATATATATCCATTTAGTCATGGTTCCACCAGTTGCATCTGTGGACGTGTTTTTTGATCATCGTACTTGTTATGTTAGCTTATGTGCTTAGTATGGGTATGCCTCCCTCAAGAAAAGTATGTCATTATATAAATGTATTGTAATAGATGGAGCTCGCTAGTTGATCTTGATCCCGACTTGTCACAAGGTAAATCACTTCAGAGATCATTCATCATTTATGACTTTTTTCTTTAAAGGGAAATATGTTATAGGAAATTTTTTCACATCCATTCAAATGGCCTCCTAATGAGATCGATCAACATCCTATTCCCCCTTATCAACATCATTGCACAAAGCCCTAAGTATGTCTCCTGCATTTCGTAGAATTTATACTTGAAACTACATCATCTGAGCCAATTTTAAGACTAATTCTCCTTCGCCTCCCTCTAGGAAGTGTTCACCTATAACTTTCTCCACTATGGTCAGCATTTATCACCTAAAAGTTTCTCCCCTATGCACCTATGTTGGTTCTAGAAATTAAGGAAAAAGAGAGAATTTCTGAAATCTTCCTCTTCTAGAAGCTTCTATAATTTTTTGTAACCATTTACCTCAGATAAAACATTTAGATCCTATATTATCCTTCTTTGGATTTTCCATCCCTTATCCTTTGATCCCATCCTATCATCAAAGGTGGATCTAAAACCTTATATTGGTAACTGGATAGGAACTCCCAGCTTACCCCCACTCCTGTATATATTTACAGCCTTTCATATGCAAGTGGTTGGATTTTGGAGAGTGATTCTACCCTTCTGTTTTTGAGGTGAGTGGTGTCATTCCATGCATTTAGGGTGATTAGAGGTTCATATTGTGACAAGGAAAGGAAAAGACGACTTGGAGGAGATATTATACAAGATAAAACCCTATTTATGGTTATAATATTCTTCCATTTATATTAATGCAAATAGTTCTATGTTTTCCTACATGTAATGTCATTATTTCATATATTTTAATACCATGTTGATTTATTGATTAGATTACTTAGATGATACTGCATATATCTCGTAGTTTCTTAACTTGTGTTATCTGACTATGCAGGTTTTAATTTTGGTAATCATAGCTGGAATTGGAGCATTTCACTTGAAGGAGGAGTGAAGCATGTGATGGATTCCAGGTAGGTTTCATTTTGTCATCTATTTAACTTGAGGAAAGAATTGGGTTCCTTTTTTCTCTGTTGTTCCAGGTTGTCCATCAAACCCAGGGGAGAAATTTTTTTCTGTAATCGTAAATCCCACATAATAAAGGTTATCGAAAGAGAGTTTTAGATGTCACCTTCAATATATAATCTTGTGATTGGATGGAATATATTGAAAGAAAGAAAACTTGGAAGAGGTATTTGTATGAAGGAAAAATCAGATGTGGACTACAATATCACTTTCTGATGAAGAAAACGATGACATGACTATTGGTTCAATTCTATTGTTTGTTGAATGAAAGTGATGGAGAAGATGTCAAATTCCCTACGAATAAGGTCTATAATATTAAGGCTCCATGATGTAGAAGTTGAATTTCATGACATCAACAGGATGAGCCCTACTAGCAGATGATAATACCATTATCTCCACCAAAGAGCTGATAGCTGATGTTGGAAACAAGTTCCTAGATAATAGGTATCTTGGGAAAGTTTTTAGGTAAGAAGGAACTTGGGTATATTCGTTTTATAGGAATGAGTATATACTCCCTAGTTGAGAGGGATAGATAGATACATCATTATTGTATTCATTTTATGAAGAAATAATGGAGGATTGGGGAATCATATGGTTTCCTATACTCTTTGAATTTGTGGTAGGGAATCCAATAGGTAAGAATATTCAAAGAGGAAATTCCTTGAGGATGTGTTATTACAATACAAGAATTGTCCTAGAAGGAGATACCTTGTGAACATACAGGTGGGTTATGTTCTTTAAGAGACAATGATGATGGTTTATGTTCATCATTGTTTCGCCAACATTGTGATCTGATCTTGTGGAGAGATAGATTTGTTAGTCAAAGCCTTGTTATGTGAAAATGTTGGTTGGTATGACGAGATGAAATGAGATACGCTGAAATAATATCTTATCACATGTATTACCAATTCTACTATTCATATGAGAATTAAGCAGAAATCTTTCGGTAAAAATCACATTATCATGAACAAAGTCGACGCGTTTCATTATAAGTTAAGAGAGGCCCTTGAAATTGAAAAAAGGCCCTTAAATCTCAATAGAGATGATGGTTGGAATATAAGCAGGTGTTGGATCCCTGCCTTATATTCTTAATCTTTTTCTTCTTTCTTGATAGTACTATTTATTTATTTATTTATTTATTTTATTTATTTATTTGTTTATTTATTTATTTTATTTATTCATTTATTTATTTATTTTTTTTTTATTTATTTATTTTATTTATTTATTTATTTTATTATTATTATTATTATTTATTTTTATTTTTTTTTCAATTTCATTTTATATATATATATATATATATATTTTTATATTTATTTATTTTATATTTATTTTTATTTTTATATTTATTTATTTATTTATTTTATTTTATTTTTATCAATTATTTTTATTTATTTATTTATTATTATTTTTTTTATTACTATTATATATATATATATATATTTTATAGGTAGAATTTCAATATAGTAATAGATAATTTTAATTAAATAATATTTGAAAATTCGATTACCGAGATTAATAAGAATAAAAATTTTGTTATTTCTAATAATTTTTAATTAAACTATTAATCTGAATTTTCAAACTAGCCATTTCAATTTGTAATTAAAAATATGTAAATTAAGGGAACTATTTTATTTCTAGTCATATTATTATAATATTATTATTAATTATTTATTTATTTTATTTTTAAATATTTACAATAAAATAATGTATAATAATCAATTAATGAAAAATTAAATAATTAAACTATAAAATTGAATTTTATTTTTATTTATTTTAACTTCTTAATTAGACTTTTAATTTGAATATTCAAACTAGCCGTTTTTTATTTTTTATTTTTTAATTATTGAACTAACCGTTTTATAGTCAAATTAGCTGATTTTAACGGTTTTCTTTCCTCTCCTACATCTATTTAAACTTAACGACTGATCTGATCTCTCACCTAGTCCCGATGATGAACCACACTGGTTGGTTCGAAACGCGTCGACTTTGTTCATGATAATGTGATTTTTACCGAAAGATTTCTGCTTAATTTATTGATGGATCACAGAAGCCAAAAATCTAGTAATCATATGAGAATTATTCAGTATAATAATTTCCAAGAACCATGTATGGATTATGAATACTTCCCTAGATAAGAGGGAGTGTTGAAATGTGTAACTAGGTTCGGTATTCATAATGTCTATTGTAATCATGATTTTATGTATTTTATGAAAAGAGTAAAATAAATTTATTATTTCATTCTTGATGAATGGATTTCATGCTCAAGGTAAATTTATTCGTAGGTCAAGAATCCATTGAGTGCTTCTAGGTTTTTCATAGAATTATGAAGTCAAAAGAGTCATTTTCATACATGTAATACCCCATTAGGCATGTTGTATCTTGTAAAGAAAATTTTTGTAGAGTAAAATATGTCATAAAGATCCTCCAAGACCTTGTCAAGCAAGTTGACCTACATGAAATATCAAGTCCGCCTCATGGAAGCAATTAGTACACCTTGAAAGCATGTATATAATAAGTATCTCGGCCTCATTTGGACACAACAAGAAGCAAGTTTGATCTCCAGAATAAAGAAGTAGCAAGACCAAAAGAAAATGATGAAAATCAAGGATAAGAAGAAAATAAGCAAGATCAAAGTTTTGGACCTCTCTCTCTCTTGTGTTAGGGTTTCTAAAGTTGTTGGAAGTTGATGCATAAGTAAAAGTTGTTGGAAGTTGTTGGGTAAGTTGAAATTGATGTAAGTTGCTGGAATTTGTTGGGAAAGTTGAAATTGTTGGAAGTTGTTGGGAAAGTTAAAGTTGTTGGAAGTTGTTGGGCGTGTCAAAATTGCTAGAATTTGCTAGGAAATTCAAAGTTGTTAGAAGTTGTTGGGAGTGTTAAAGTTGTTGTTGAAAGGTCAAAATTTTTTTTTGAAGCTATGTAAGGAAATATCATCAAGAAGGAAGGTTGACATGGTATTGGAGGGGTATTTATCAAGGGTATAAGGTCTTGGAATTCTTCATTTGAAGATTCTATAAGAAGAGAATAATTCTTGTGGCTTTTCCTCTCAAGAGGAGAGGTTTTGGCTCTGGCTAGAAACCTACATTTTGTGTCCTCTTGTCTCTTTGATATTCATTGTTTGGTAGTTTTTTGATTGAAAAAAAAAAATCAAGTTAAAGAGTAAGATAATTAAGTTGAGTAAGAAGTTATTAAAGTAAGAGAAATCATTGAATCTATCTTCCCCTATATTTCTCAACACTTACTAAGGCGCCAAATTTCAACGCTCCCTCTTATTGAGGAAAGTGTTCTTCACCACTCCCATATTGTCTCTAAAGTGAACATACTTTCCCTATTGCAAAGAATTTGTGAGAATGTCAGCAACCTACTACAAGTGGAAATGTACTCGATCTTGAATGCACCTCTCTAGACCAAGTCTCTGATAAAGTGATACTAGTTTTCTATGTGTTTTGACATACCATGAAATACTGGCTTTTATGTGAGATTCATGAAATTTTGGTTGTCAAAATGTATCATAGTAGGCCTTAAATATTGATGAAATAAGTCGACCAATAACTTATCGAGCCACACTGCCTAGAAATTGGCTTGACTAACTTCCATGTACTCTTCCTCTGTTGAACTAAATGCCACCAATATCTACTTCTGACTAATCCAAGACACTGATACTGAGCACAATCCAAAACAAAAATAAAATTAATTTTCTTATCTGTCACACTCCCTGCCCAATATGAGTCTCTGTACCACACCAATATCACTCCATCTTCTCTGAAATAGCCTAGGCCATAATCCATTGTGCTTACCAAGTACCTCATATCATGCTTTTCTACTACCTTGTGCACACTCCTAGGATCCACCATGAATTGGCTAAGAATGTTCATTGCAAATAAAATATATAACCTAGTGTTGAATAGATACATCAATGCACCAATCAACTACCGATACCTCTTGGGATCCACCAACTCACTCTTATAATCCCTCAACTTTTTCCACTTGGTGGTCATCGGTGTAGACATGGGTTTATATACCTCCATATGAAATCTCAAATTTCCACTGTGTACTTCCCCTACCACAGAAATACATGCCCATCCTCCTGCTAGATCTCTAATCCTATATAGTAATGAATTAATCCAATATTTTTCATCTTGAACTTTGAAGCCAACTCCCTCTTACACCTGTTGATGAGATTCTCCTCTACTATAATAAACAAATAATCCACATACAATATGAGGATGACCATATCCTCATCTATCACCATGTACTATAATGGATTTGTATCATTATTCACGAAGCCCGCCTTCTTCAAGTATGAGTCAATCCCACATTACCATCTTTTAGGTGCGTACTTCAGTCCATAAAATGATTTTTAAACCTGCACACATGAAACTTTCTCATGTGAACCCCCATGTGGTTTCTCAATGTACACCTCCTCCTCTATGAAGCTATTTATTAAATTTGTCTTCATATCCATCTTATGCACTTTCCAACTCATTGTAGTTTCTATGTACATCATGCTCCTAATGGAAGTATACCACACCACTAGTACAAATGTCTCATCATAGTTGTCTCCCTCGATGCGTGAGAATCCATGCACCACAAAGTGATATTGATATTTCTGAATGTTTCCATCTGCAACATGTTTGATCTTTTAGAGCCAACGTGAGGTCACCAATGAGTTCCCTTCAAGTCTTGACACAATCTCCCACACATCATTCCTTATGATGGATTCCACCATAGCCTCCCTCTAGACACTATGTTGGACTGCCTCTGCTTAAAGGTTGTAGGCTCAAAATCCTGAATACTAGCTTCCATTGCCACATATTTACAAAACATCTTAGGAGTCTTAGTCTCCCTCGTCATCCTCTTTAGCTCCCCTACATACTCATTTTTCTCCTTTGGGGTATCCTGAAACCATCTCGATTTTTTCTTCCCTGAAGTGACCTCCTATGGAAAAATATCCATTGGTCCCTCAATCCTTGCTATATTATTTTATGTAGAGATTTCACAAGCACATAATCCTTGTCTCTCTACAACCTATGATCTAGTACTTGTACCTAAACATGTACCTGTACTTGTATTTATTGATCGAGTCACCCGTAAAATCTAGAATGAAATTTGTGACTTTGAATTCAGTGGTGTTGCTTCTGGATATGTTGCCTCTCGAACATGGGAACTTTTATCATCCCACTATCTCAAATAATAAGATCTCTGCAGGGTTTTTTCCTCCTTGAATTTTATCTCCCATCTCACCACCACTTACCTAAGTGCTGGTACGTAGATACGGTAGCCTTTGGAGGCCTTTTTGAACACAATTAGAATTCCATTCTCTATAATGTGATACAAATTCATCCTCTTATATGAAGGGACATGAGAGAATTTAAAGTACCCAAACATGTGAATGTGATTGATGTCTAGCCTCCTTGTGTGAAGGCATCCTCTAGAGGCATGTTCCTCAATGCCTTGTGAAGACTCTCATTTTATAGATATAATACAATACTACATGCCTCTTCCAAGAGTCACAGTGGCAATCCATGATCATGAAAAATCACCCTCATTTCCTCGATGATGGAATTGTTCTTCCTCTCTACTACTCCATTCTGTTGTGGAGTGTATGGTACAATCAACTCTTTCCTGATACCCTCCTACCTATGGAAGTCCTGAAACTCATTGGAGGTGTACTCTCCCCCATTTTCTGACCTCAAAAACTTGATATTTTTCATTGTATGGTTATCCATAAGAGCATTGAACCCTTGGAATAGGGAAAATACCTTACTCTTTTACCTCGGGAAATAGATCTAGGTCTTCCTAGATTAATCATCAATAAATATGACATTTTTCATATTTTCTCATAGAAAGTGTGAACATAGGTCCACACAGGTCTGAATGCACCATGTTAGGGCCTGAATCCACCTCAGGTTAAGGAAGGCAGAGTCTAGGATAACATCAAACCATGCTTAATCTGGTAGCTAGCCCTACCAGATCGGGAGAGGGCTCTCTCCTGGTCAATCTCAGCAAAAATAATCATTGAGGCTTGAGATGACTTGAATAAAGGCTGATTTTAGGCTAGGTATATATTTAAAATAGTTTGATTTGATTTTGAGGGTGTTTGTTGGATCTAAGGGAAAGTCAGATTTTGGGTCTGGGGAATGAGGCCTAGTTTTTGCAGAGATCTGAATGGGGCAAGGTTGGAAATTGTTTTGACACTTCAATTTTGAATGAAATTAATAGCTTAGACCAGTGAGGAGTTGAAGAGGGAAAGAAAATTTCAGGAATCCTCTTCAAACAGTTGAAAACATAGAAAATTAAACAAACCATAGGTAGAGCACTACAAATTTTAATGAATTCCACCTTTATCCTTGTTTGTTTAACTTGAGAAGAAATAAGAGGGAAAATGATACACATAAAAAACTAGTAAACTTACATTAACAAAGAGAAACACATCATCAAAAAAAAGAGCCACATTAATCCCAAGGACTGCTACAAACCCTGGTCTATTCCTTTACCAAACTGCAGAGATGAATGTACAATGATGTTCAAAGCAATCCCAAGTGTCCAACCAAGAAAATGATTGAAAAAATACAAGATATAGAGAAAAAATAACTCATCCCCAGCCTCTAGGGGTCAAGCTCACAAGTTTAGGAGTTGTTTCAACAAGATCTAAACTAAGAACTGGAAAATAGGCAGTGGAACAACTTGCCTCTATAAGATAGGAAACTGATTCATTCAGTTGCAATTCACCTTTTGATGGATGAATCTACCTCCATGAGTAATAATTTAACAAAATGACATCAAGACCCATAAAATTACATCAAATTACATCATAAGTTTAACATTTAAAAGTAAGAAAGTCAAACTGTCCAAAACTAGGTGAAAAATAGAGTTACTGAGTCAAAAATGAGAAAAATCCTCCAATGCGCCGTGCCAGTTTTCCCTATGCGTCGCACCAATTTTGGAGCTAATTTTGGAGGCCTTCCCAGTGTCCAAACTTGCTACAAGTGGGCTTGTTGGAAATTTATGCCTATCTAATTTTCAACACAAGTTGAATTTCTGAATTTGGCTTCCATTTTCCCCTCCAAAAATGAGTTCTCCCAACATTGCTTCCCGTGTGTCCAAAAAGGGGCAGAAAGGTCATTTTTAGGGTGTTTTTGACCCTTTTGGAAGCCCAAAACCTATAAAAATCTCTTGGCCATAGGTAGGCATGCATAAATTTTCATGAAAATCCAAAAATATAAAGTTTTACCCAAGAGGAGCCTCCCATCAAAAGCGCACGCCAAGTGGCATGACGCGTAGAGCTGAAAAATCTGTGTTTAGGCCAAAAAAAACAAAAGTTGAAAAATGTGTCCCAAATTTCTTGAAATTTGGGCTGAATTTCCTCCATCATGTACTATGTTGGGCCAAGGAAGCCTCGGTGAAAATCTGAAGTCTATCTTTCCTTTTCCGACGCTTTGAGGCCTTCTTCAACTTAGCCTTCAGGATCTTGATTCGTGGCTTGCAAACACGATTTCTTTCCCAATATTGATTCGCCATGTGCCTCAACATGTTCTTTTCCTTGTTGGCCTTCTTCAATAGCTTTTCCAAATGAATATTTACACTTTCAAGCCAAGTTTCGCGATCAGCCTCAATCTCTTACTCAATGGATGTCATCTCAGTTTGGCTCCTTTTGGCAGCTTGCCGGTTCTCACGTATGTTTTGCAACTCCATGATAGTTTGCTCATCTTCTAGATATTTTTTTCTGTACTCAAGGTAGTTGATTATCCACTGGGCTCTTTGCAACTTGATGGACAAAGTGTTTATTTCCGTCTTCTTCTCCTGAACAATCTCTCTTAGCTTTGAGCTTGGTGAACCCAAATCATCATCAATGAGTATGAAGTTTGTATCCTAGCCTCTAGAAGGCCCCTCATCATGTATTGGCCTCTTAACCTTGTCCTGTACCTATACTACTGATGAAGGAAGTGAGACCCCTTCCACCCCAGGTGAAGATAATACTCACTTGACTTCTGCAAATAACTCTCTAGTGCCCCTGTGATAGGTGACAAACACCGACACAGTAGTTGTCTGTGTCCCATGACATTCATGCTGATATGAAGGTTTACCTGCCTCATGAAAAACCTTCGAAGGTACCTAAGAAACTATGAAGAAATCATTAGAAATGAAATCCTCCCATGAAATATCCTGCAAGTCGAGTTGATGCATAACCACAATTTTGATGAGTGCAAAGTGATAGATACTGCTATACTGCTGCTCAGGATTTTTCGTTTGCATGAGGGTGGTCATCTTCTCAATATTCTGGCATATGAAGTAGGGGAGGTTCATCATTCTCACCCTGGTAAAATGCATCAGAAACCTGATATGATAGGCATAGAGACGTGAAAACTAGCCCTCACAACTGAAATATTTGATAATGAGTTTCATCAAAGGAGCATATGAATCCTTGAGAAACCGAAAGGGAAAAACTCTACTGAGTTGTCTCAAAAAACTAGGCTTGATATATGGCTCATAGTGTTCCCTATCAACCTGCTGCCTTTTGTTCCATTGCTCTCCAACATTTGGAATTACGGTTGCTTGAGAGATAGTTTCAGGTGTTAAAGTGAATGCCACACCTACAAGAGTGACTTAGCCATTATGTAAATGCAACACAAACAATCAGGCTAGCTCATGATGGTGGTGAACTCTAGCAACCATTTCACAAAATTGATAACATGACTGTTGTTGGAAACATGAAATAGCAAAATGATAGGCCTGCAGCTCAGCCAATGAAGTAGGCTCCTCCCTCACATGTCTGCCACACCTGTGAGGTCTCCTAGGTGCATGCAATTCAGTTGTGGAGTCACTGTCTCGGTCATAAGAAGAATTTGTCTCCATGTTTGCCAAAGTCTATGTTGCCTTAGATGAATATGAGGAGTTTGGTGTTTTTGGTTTTTTTTGGAAAATGTGTAATAATATGTGAGGGACTATGGAGGGAGAGGGTAGGGGGAATGATGGGATATTGCCAATTGGAATTTGTCAATTGAAGAGTTTAGGGGCAATCACTAGGTTTTTTAGGATAGCATTTGGGTTTGGGGAAATTTATAATTAGGATGTGGGATAATGGGAATTGGGATAGGGAATGAGTGATTTAGAGATATAAGGGAATAGGGAAATGGGCTGATGTAACAAGAAAATCAGTGAGGAGGGAATAACAGGGTGGGGAAGTGGGAGTGATAGGCACAAAACCAAATTATAAACCCTAAAGAAGAATTCTTTGAATCAAGATAATAGGGTTTGAATTTTTGTTTAAATCCTCATACATATCACAAGACACATGTTCATTGGCAATGACAATGTTTATTGACTTACTTGGATCAGGAGTGACCGGGAAGATTTGAAGTTTTGAGAGGAATGGTAATAAAATTTCTTTGCGGCCCTACGTGTCGCGCAACCAACCCAGCTCACTGCGTAACTCATATGCATCGCGCAGGAGTAATTTAAACACAGTGGGGGCCAACCCAATGTGTCGTGCCTGTCCAATGCGTAGCGTTGCCTAGCCAATGCATCGCGCAGTGAAATTTGCACAATTTTCCCTTCAAATTGCTTCCTTCGCTCCTCACGATTTCTCCTTGGCTCACTCTGTCCTCTTGGCATACAAATGAGATTTTGAAACATGAAAATGATTTATATACCAAGGATCTTTAATTCTTCATTTTAAAAAAAACCCACTTTGTAATGTTTCAGATTTTGACACTTTTCAAAACTCTGTTTTGCTTCATTTTGGCTTTTTGACTGAATGATGTGCTTTATATTTGTCCTTCAAGGAATGGATTGGCTGGAGCTTGACAAAGGTGACCAGGGTTTCTAGTGAAAATATTATTACAACTGAGAAAACTTGAAATTACATTACATTTAGACATAAAGATGAAATACTCTATTTTTCTTCAAAACAGAGTTTTGAAGAGAAATACGTTATTAAGCATATGATGATGAAATTTTTAGTACTGAATCCTTATTTCAAACTCCTCATGTTCCTGCTGACCATTATTGGGGATTTTGAAAACCTTATTAGTGAAACCCTACACCTAATGACACTAAAACCCTAAAAATGACTCTTTGTAACTGCAAATGATCTTGATGGACAAAAATAGGTCAGCAGGTAAAGGACATGAGGGACATGAGCAACAAGCCACTACCATCAGATGATCCATGCTCCTAATGGAATGCAGCTGACTGAGTGAGACACCTAATATGAAATGCAACAAGAGGATTTTGATCATTGATGGAGGGATGAATATTCTGACACTAACATTGGCTCCAATGGGGATGGTAGCTCCTTGGAGGTGCCAAGAACTATAGATCTCTGGGAGAGTAGCAGTGCCTTTCGTCCATTGGGCTATGGAGTCAATAACTTAAACAAACCAAAACAAGACTCTAGACTTATTTTCAGAACTGAAAACTGACTCAAAATTGATTCAATTTCGAAACCAAAAATGACTAAAAGACCTGACTCAACAAACCAAAACAAAACTGAAATTAACCTTCAGTTTTATAGCCTTCACTTCGGGCCCCGAACTGAAAGAACGATGACACCACACAGTTGCAATGAAAATTAAAACAACCGGTATGTACATTGACATGTATGATAGTAGAAAAAATTTCAAAAATAGTACTATTTGAGGAGTCAACCATTGACTGACCCTCCTGGACAATCTTCTCCATTCATTTCTTTCAAAAGGAAAGCATTTTGGCCTCGATATGCAGCAATTCTAAAAGGTCCTTTCCAAAGATTCTTGAACTTGCCATGCTTACCTTTATCTTCATTTCTTGCATCCCATTTTAGCACTACTTCTTCTATTTAAAACTTGTCCACCTTTGCCTTTCGATCATATATCTTCTTGATTCTCTCTTGCATCTTGAAAGTGTTCTGAAAAAACTCATCTCTAGTCTGTTGTAAATGGATCATTTGATTGATTCTCCGTTGCATATGATCATCTTCGCTGCCAGCTTCCTGCAGAAGTTTAACGACTGGAACTACGAGAGAGGTTGGGAATACCATGTCAACACCATACGTGAGCTCAAAAAGAGACATGCCTATAGATTTCTTTTGACTCACTCTGTCTTCCCAAAGTGCATTAACCAATTTCTTATGCCAACTTTTCTTGTTTATTTCCAGCAGCTTTTTGATCATATTGACCAAGGATTTATTTGAGGATTCGGCCAATCCATTTCCTTGCGGATGATATGTGGTTGAGTGCCCCAAAGTAATTTGGTACTTATCACAAAATTAGATCATTCTCTTAGATTTAAAGGCTGCTGCATTATCAGTAATCAGATTGTTTGGACAACCAAAATGAGACAAAATATTTTTTTCAAGAAATGAAATGATTACCAAATCCGTGGCCTGCCTACTGAGAACTGCCTCAATCAATTTGGTAAAATAGACCGTCACTGTAAGGATCCATCTATGCTGCGCTGAAGAAGCAGGATGGATTTCGCCAATGAAATCCAAACCCCACTGCTGAAAAGGAGCACTTACTTCAATGGGCTTGAGCGGCAAAGGCTACAATTTTTTCCTCCCTTCAAAAATTTGACATTCATGACAACTTTTAATAGTTTTGTACACATCAGCAAAGAGAGTTGGCCAATAATATCCTGATCTCAAAATTTTGTTGGCCGTTGTTTTCCAGAAAAGGTGACCTCTACAATCTCCCTTATGAAAATCTTCCATAACCTATTTTTCCTCCTCTTTAACCAAACAATTTAGCAAGACACCACCGGGATCTTTCCAATAAAGCACATTATTCATGATACAAAACTTGGCAGCCTTTAATTTCAATGTCCTACTTTTATTTTTAGCCATTCCTGATGGTGGTGACAGATTTTGGAGCACATAAACAATGTCTGAGTACGAAGGAGAAAGAACAAAGATTTCTGATACCTAAACAAGCGAATTTTCTTCATTTTCCTTAGACATAGCAGTAATGAGATTAATGTCCAAGGCATGCAAATTTGACTCAACCATTAAATTTTCTAGCCCCTGTCCTTTGATAAGATTTGTAGGTTTTATCTCCACGTCATATTCCAAAAAAGCTGCTATCCATTTGCCTTGTCTTCCTTCTGGATCTATTTTCACTAAGACATCTTTAACAACAGCATTAGGAACATATGTTGGGAAAAATACTGAGAGGGGGGGGGGGTGAATCAGTATTTAGGCCTGAACAATTTTTTTCTTTTCTTTCTCTTAAAACCATATGTTACAGTACTCCATCCAACATGTATGTCCAGATATCTTATTATGTCTTTACTTATCAGATAAGCATTAAGCATGAACAAAAATAATAGAACAAACCATCAAACATAAACAACACATATGAACACCAAGATTTAAGGTGGAAACCCAATTTGGGAGAAAACCACCGCTTCTGTAATCTCAGTCTTCAATATTTATTATAGAGAAAACTTCTTACAATTTTATGCTGGTGTAGACTCATACCAGCACGCAGGCACCCACCTGCAGAAGGCTACAACCTTCTCTCGTTTACCATCCTTTCTTGGAAAGGAGCTACAACCCCCTGTTCTCATTTACCAGCTACCACTGGAAGGGAGCTACAACCCCCTTACTGAAAGCTTCGACCCTCAGCATCACTGCTTCATCCACTTCCACACAACATACCTTGCAGGCCACCAGATTTATTTAATTTCTTCAGAGGTGCATCCTTAATTCACAAAATTGTTACCCATTCCATAAGAATATACTTCATAGTGAAGTATTCATTTACAACCCTTATATGTTCTTCATGATTTCATTAGTCGATTGAACCAGGAATTAATCATCATCTGATTTAAAGATCTTGATCAATCATCATATTCACAGGTGCGCCATAGATACATATATATCATAGTTTATTCATACATATATCTCTAAAAGATATTCGTTTATTATCAACCCTTTCGCACGTACACCATTCTTCATAATTCTCA